>OY744552.1:39355250-39357750 GCA_963556195.1 Sepiola atlantica
CATATATATATATTCATATATATATATATATATATATATATATTCATATATATATATATATATATATATATATTCATATATATATATATATATATATATATATTCATATATATATATATATATATATATATATTCATATATATATATATATATATATTCATATATATATATATATATATATTCATATATATATATATATATATATATATATATATATATATATATAAATTCGGATTTATCGGGTTTTCTAATTAAACAACAAACTTTGATTTGACTATGGGTTGCACATGTCGGGATTTTGGAACTTTTTGTATTATTTGATTTATTTATCATTAACATTGAATATGGACACATTTCGCGACTGGATAACTTTGCCGGCCCCTTCAATTTCACGTATATGGACTGCTGTTTATAACTTGGAGTAATGTCTTTCCTGATTATGCTTCTCAATTTGTATGACCTGGATGGACTGTATGGATTCAACAAAAAGTATGTTTTTGGGTTGATATGTTTGATGTTATGTATTTTTATGTATTTGTGTATATAATTTTATATATTTTCAAAGCGTAATTTTATTACCTGTAGTAGTATAACTGCGGTAATGGTCCTCTGAAGAGAAGAATTATCTTTGAAAACTCATGAGCTAAGGACTTAAGGATACTTTGCTTGAACTTTGAATTCTAATAAAATTTGATTGACACCTTATTTTATTACTTCATTTTATATTATAATATATATATATATATATATGTGTGTGATTTTATGAAGGCTTACCAAAGCATTCCTTTCAGGACACCAATGATCACCATTAAAGATATTTTTTCTTACAAATATTATTTATTCAAATTAAATGTTTTTTCCTACACGTGTTTCACTACCAAGCAGTTACTTGCTTGGCATATCATCAGGGAAATTAAATGTCTGGAATACATTGTTCCGGTTTTTTGGTTTTTTGAATGTATTTGGGACCGATTATTTGCTTGTTGGCTTGGTGGAAGAAATAATGCACGAGCTACTTTTCTAAGACTTTTCTAGGACTTTATTTTTTATCGTTGTTCTTCCTTGTTTTTTAATTTTAACTTTTATTTTTATTTTTTTCCTCTTCTCTTCTTAAGTGACCTCAACTATTGCAACGCCACATTGTGTATTGTCGGCAGTTGAAACCAGTATTCCAGACATTTAATTTCCCTGATGATCTGCCAAGCAAGTAACTGCTTGGTAGTGAAACACGTGTAGGAAAAAACATTTAATTTGAATAAATAATATTTGTAAGAAAAAATATCTTTAATGGTGATCATTGGTGTCCTGAAAGGAATGCTTTGGTAAGCTTTCATAAAATCACATATAAATGCTCTGTACTCTGTAATCGAGTATCATCGAGCTTGTTTTTATTGGAACAACCCCGGTCTTCACTGAATGATCTATTTTATAAGTGAAAAATCTAAATCTCTATATATATATATATATATATATATATATATATAATTATTTTATATTAGATCCGATTGCTAAAAAGTCCGGTGTCGAAAAGTCCAGCGGAGAGAATAAGGTGTAGATAGGTGGGTCATTAACGGCACAATGAATAATGAGAGAGGATTCAAAGTTAAAATCCAAGATGCCTATATATATATAATATATATATATATATATAATTATTTTATATTAGATCCGATCGTGGTAAGGAGATGCTCAATAGTGAGTATACAACATTATCCGCATGCTTAGGAAGCTTGACTCGTGGCATGATGTTTCTGGACATGTACTAACTTTTCACAGACTTCTATCTGTTTGAATCAATGTCCACTCCATAATAGCAGATTCAATTTGGATTTTTTCAACAACGACTCTGTCCATTATTTAAACTTTTCTTGAACTATTTTTGCTTTATGTTTATCTTTAATTTTGTTGCAAATTTTCAAATAAATACTTAACAATAATTAGCAATGTATTAGTTTTTCATGCTGAGGATAAGAGTAATTCTTTGAAAATCCATGGATTAATGGTCATTTTATTAAATTCCTTATTTAAACACCTGACGATTATAATAAATTTGTAAAGTATGTAACTTTACCGGGCATCTTTTACGAGACTCAGCAGAGTAAAAACGCAAAAAAAAAACAAATATACAACAAATAAAAGTAACTGTAAGCTGTAAAAGTTAGTTTTCAAACTTGCATGTGCTATTTGTTTGTATTTTAAACCCGTTTGAAGTGCTATTTATTAGAAATTTAAGTTCAACAGACGGTTTTCGAAGATGTCAAAATGGCCGCTCTACGTAATAATATAGAGGGACTGGCCGCTATTTTTCTTTGAGAAACTAGATGTTTTAAAAAACAAGAAATTTTTTTTTAACATCTAATAAAAAGCCATTTATACTACGTAAAAATACAAACAAATTACATAGGTAAGTAGAAAAATGTCTATTCTAGACATAAGTCAACTTTACTTGTTGCAAATTTATGTTTTTAAACTCTTTCTCGTTCTTTTTTGGACCCCGTTC
>OY744552.1:39365250-39492750 GCA_963556195.1 Sepiola atlantica
TTTCGGCTTCAGACATACCAATCTCTATTAATAGACATATAAGTTCATTACTATTTCATGTATAGACACTTATAGAATAATAGTATATTGCGGATATATATTTTGTCAATATTTACTTTAATAGTTCTCAATACATGAGTAGAGCTTAGTAGTATAAAAAATATACTTATGGCAAGTAAGCTACACGGCTTATATTCGCCTGATGATTTTACTGGGGGATAAAGCGCAAATATGTCTGTTTAGCTTACTTGCCATAAATAGTTTATACTACTCTATGTAAGATGGCTTATCTGAACACTTATCAACATTTATGGTACTTGTACAGAATAGCACACCAAAAGATTTTACGGAGATCCACTCCCCTTAAAATCCTCCTCCTCCTCTTCCTCCTTAAAAAAAAAAATTGTTTGATTCTACTACGGTGAAAGTACATAATAGTTAACAAAGGCCCCCTGCCCTCATCGTATTAATGGGTTTCGAAATAACGTCATTATTTAGAAAATCATTCTTGTCACGGTGAGGGGGGGGGTAACTATTTTGTACCCTAATCCTACCACTAACCCTAAGTCGGGAATTTCCGTAAGTACTGAAATTCCTTCTTTAGTGTACTCTATCTGAAAAGATATATTCTTGTGTGTGTGTGTGTGTGTGTGTGTGTGTGTCTTCTCCAGGGGAGGTTAGACACAAGGTCAGGTGGGGGAAGTGAAAAGCCAGTCCACTAAAATAAGTACACTCTGACTACAAAAAAAAAAAAAGCATGTACAGCGTCGGCATTCTCCGGTAGGGGCGCTTCAGGCTATGAGCCTGAAACTACCCCGTTCTCAAAGAGAAAATAAAACCTGGGAAGATCGATCTCCTAGGGCTGAACGGAGACGTACCTCAGTCCGAGAGCAACAAAGCCACTGTTGGACTGATTGTCGTGGACGTATCCTCGACTAGTATAAATAACCTCCGAGTGTAGCCGCGCGTGTGTGTGTGTGTGTGTGATTAATTTAAGTCTACTACTATGTGGCGAGGTGCGTGAAAGTAATATGCTTGTTAGTTGCTCCAATGTAGTAGGAACGTAGTAAAAGCAATATTGAACTATGAAATCAATATCTTTTTTTCTTTCTTTTTTTTTATTCTTAACAATCGAAACAGAAACCAACATCTTTTAAACAATTCAAGAAGAAGACAATCGTTTACAACATGAAAACAATTGGCAGTTTCGATTTCTAGAATGGTTAAACATTAAATTTATTTTTTTCATTTTTAAAACTGACTAACAGTAGAGCCAATACACCTTCAAAGATAATTACAATCAAGTATTAATTTGGACTATTCGGACTACTATTCTTATCTTGGTTGTAATATGTACATTGTACGACGTTTCAGCCGATGTAACCTCCCACCTTCTTGAGGTGCATCTTTGGCTCTTCGGCTAAGAGCAAAATATAGTATCTGTTCTGATACTACACTTCATTTAAACCGAACTGTTGTTTTTTTTTTTTTACCCTAACTCAACCCTAAACTAAGTTTTAGGTTTCGTTCGGCAAAAGTCGGTTTGGTTTGGTTTGGTTCTAATTCTGCAGAAACATCTTTTCTATCTTCAGTCAATGAAAGAGAAATCCTTCTAGACTGAGGCAATTTTTTTTTTTATATTTTTGTCCCAATTCAGTGTGCCTCTTTGGAGGGGAGCTGGATTTTTCCCCCACATTAAAAAGTCGGCCTCGTATCTAACTCTGCCCTCGTAGGGAGGCAAGTAAATAGGGACTATTAGGTTTCCCAAGTTGGAAACGATGCACCTGGAGAAGGTCGGAGGTGACATCGGCCGAAACGTTGTAAATGTAGCAAAGCAACTAATATAAGAATAATAGTCGGAATAATCAAAATTATCAATCCTCGTTTAAAAACAAAAAAATAAAACAAAATACTAATTTAAATTAGAGATATTTTAATTAAGTAATTGTTAATTAGTAAGTAATCAATTAATATATCACATTGTTTTTGTTTTTACGCTAGAAAATATATAAATTTACTTCGGGAATTACTAAAACGTATTATAATAATAATAATAATAATAATAATAATAATAATAATAATAATAATAATAATATATATATATATATAAATAACATCTGGTTAATTCGATCACTGAACAAGTGAAAATAAAATTAATATTAATAATTATAATATTAATAGCAAATAAAAAAGGAAAAAAAACAAATATACATTTTCCACAGACAAGGGGGGAGGGTTCAATTTTGATAAATTTTAAGTAATAAACTAAACACCCCATTTTTTATTATATAAAATTTGTTTTTTTAAACTGTTTTTTTTCTTTCTTGTAAACGAAATAATTTAAAAAATTTTAAATATATTTTATTTCCTAAATTATTAAGCTAATTCGCAAATTATTGTTTTTAGCTGTTTTTATTTTTTTTAAATGAACCTTAAAAATTATATAAATTCTTTTAATGGTACAATTTTTAAAAATAAATTGCGTTTATATCCTGATTCAGAGTGAATTAATAATAAAATAAATACAATTTTCTTTGCATAGCGTAAGTGATGGCCATAAAGTAAGGGATCGGTTTCTAATTATAACCAAGTATTAAAGTAATCCCCCAATTCTTGTTTACTAATTAATTCATATATTTATTTTATTTAATTAAAAATGAATATACATTCTGGTTTTAATTTTCGGGGGTGTGGGGTGTATATCCCAAGTGGTGGACATAAAATAAGGGGTCGACTTTTAATTATAACCAAGTATTAAGTAATCCCCCAATTCCTATTAACTATCTAATTCATATATTAAATCATTTTTAATTAAAAATAAAAATACAATCTTTTTTCCTTCTTTTTTGTTGTACATCGTAAGTGGTGAACATAAAGTAAGGGATCAGTTTTTAATTATAACCAAGTATTAAAATAATCCCCCAGTTCCTGTTTACTAATTCGTGTATTAAATATTTTTTAATTAAAAATATACATTTTTTAAATTTTTTTTATTGCATACCGTAAGTGGTGGCCATAAAGTAAGGGATCAGTTTCTAATTATAACCAAGTATTAAAATAATCCCCCAGTTCCCGTTTACTACCAAATTAATTCGTATTTAAACATTACCTTTCCATCAATGAACGAAAATTAAAAAAAGAGTTGTCTGTATGTTTATATAAACGTTAAAAGCAACAGTAGATATATTAATTTATTCATTGGCTAAAAAGTGAGGGATCGATTTACAAAAATAAATCTAAGACATCGCAATCCGCTTGTATTATTTTATCGCTTATATATACATTATTACTAGACTTGGATTCTATTTATGTTTCATCAAATGTTTTGTTTTTATTATTGGGACTGTCATTGGTTCGTAACAGAGAGTGAAAGTTACTTACCTTTTAACAATTGTATAAATCCCATGGCTCTGTTTTGTTTGGGATAGCGGATTTGTTTTGCCCCAAAGAGTGTAAAAATCTCATCATTTCTTTTTTTTTTTTTTTTGACTATGAAGATGAATAAAAATAATAATAATTTAAAAATTGTCAAGAAGAGAAATAAAAGGCGAGATTGGTCGCGCCCCCTGGCGTCCGATTTTAGAAACACACTACAAGTAGTAAACCACCACCGCCCACCGACTGGCAAGGAAGAGAGAAAAAAAACACAATGTCGTTCCGAAACTCGCAAAAATCCACTTCTCTTGGAATGCAAGATCCTTAGAAATCCATGCCCTGACGGAATGGCATCGGAACGTAAATGGAGATTTCCTGTTGGTCAAATGTATTCCTCCTCGCGGAGCGGGTGGGTGAGCGATGACAAAAAAAAAAAATTGTCAAGAACAAGGGCGGGTAACTCTGCAGTAATGCGCTTATCCCGTTTTCATTTGCTCATTTGTTTTCAATTCTTTTTCATCTTTTTTTCCTGAAATTGCAATTATTTTGCATCTGCAAATTCCATTATTTATTTATTTATTTATTTATTTACTTATTTCTGTCTTAAGCCGATCTATACTATTTATACTATTACTGTGTTTAAATGCTCAATTCAGGGTGAGGATAGTGTATTATCTGTTCTGTTGTTATCCTCCCAAACATTACTACCTCCTTTTTGGGAGAGGGAGTGTAGTATATGTTCTATTGTGATGATACCATCCACCCAGGTATTAACTCCTCCTTATTTAGGGGAGGGATAGTGTAGTATCTGTTCTGTTGTCATTATAACGTCCTCACAGGGATTATCTACTTTTTATGGGGGTAGTGTAGTATCTGTTCTATTGTCATGATGTCATCTTTCCAAGTATTATCTCCTTCTTATTTAGGAGAGGGGGTACTGTAGTATCTATTCTGTTGTTATGAGACCATCCTCCCAGGCATAACCTTTTCCTTTGGGGGAGGGGGAGTGTAGTATCTGTTCTGTGGTCATGATACCATCCTCACGGGGATTACCTTCTGCTTTTTATGGGTGGGGGGATGTACTGAAGTATCGGTTTGGTTGTCATGATAGCACTCCTTTGTTTGGGGAGGGGGGGGGTAGTATCTGTTCTGTTTTCATAAAACCATCCTCCCAGGCATTACCTCCTACTTTGGTCGGGTAGCGTATTTCAACAAGAAATTTTCATAATCGACTGTTCATTAGTAAAGTCAACATTTATTTTATATATACTAGCAAAAATATGCACCCTCCCGTTGCATATTTTTGCTTTTAATAATAATAATGATAGAACCTGATCTCGCCCCCTCTTTCCCAAATAAGCACATTGATTGGTACCATGGAAAATGGCTGCAGAGGGTTCGATAAGATGGAAAGATCGAGGAGGGATAGTATCATCTAGACCTAGAATGGAAGGGTACGGAGAGTATTGTAATTTTGAGGAAGCATATTGTCACTCAGGTTTCATAGAAATTCGTAATCAGCAAGAAATCATGTGTAAATGACTGATGCAAGAACACCAAAGGAGTTACAATAATAAGGAAATTAAACGGTGAGTACTGGAAATCTGGGGAGGCTTGTTATCACTCAGACTTCAGGGAAAATTACTGGGTTTTATCAGTGAGAATCAGTGGTGAAAACTACTATTAAAAAGAAGAAGAAATAATAATAATAATAATAATAATAATAATAATAATAATAATAATAATAATAATAATAATAATAAAAACTATTTGCAAAAAGGAACTGGAAAAGCTGATAAATACAATCAGAATCTTCAGTCAGGACATCCAAATGGAATTCGGAATGGAAAAGTGTGCATTACTAGAAATGAAAAGAGGAAAACTGGAGACAACAGAGAGTATGGAACTCCCCAACCAACAGGAGATGAGGGTGTTTGGCGAACAGGATAGCTACAAATATCTGGGAGTTCTGGAAGCAGACACCATCAAATCTACAGAAATGAAAGAGAAGATTGGAAAATAATATTTATGAAGTACAAGAAAACACCTAGAAACGAAATTATATAGCAGGAATCTAGTAAAAGGAATAAACACCTGGGTAGTAGCACTAATAAGATACTCTGGACCATTCATAGGCTGGACCAAAGAAGAACTCAGGCACCTTGACCAGAGAACTAGAAAATTAATGACCATGCACAACGCACTACATCCAAAAGACGATACGGACAGACTCTACATAGAAAGAAACAAAGGGGAAGAGGACTGGTAAGTATAGAAGACTGTGTGGAAGACTCAAAAAAAGAGCTGAAGAAATACATAACTCAGAACACGGAAAGGCTAATCACCGCAGCGAGAGACACCGTTTCAACGAGGAACTCGGGAAACACTGAAATCAGAAACAAAGCGACAAGAAAAGAAAAGTGGGAAGAAAAACAACTACATAGACGCTTCAGAAGACTGACAAGAGAAGAAACTAACGAAAATAGCTGGGCATGGCTAAGAAAAGGACACTTGAACAGAGAAACGGAATCTTTACTGATGACTGCACAGAACAATGAGATTAGGACAAACAACTTAATGTAGTTTGTCCTAAAATAGATAAAACCCAGGAAAACAGCAAATTCTGACTGTGCGGACAAAGAGACAAAACCGTAAATCATATAATAAGTGAATGTAGCAAACTCGCTCAAAAAGAATACAAGAACAGGCATGACTGTGTGGGAAAAGCAGTACACTGGGAACTGTGCAAACAATTGAATTTGGAATATACACACAAATGCTACAAACATAAACCAGAAACAGTACTGGAAAATGAAAAACAAAATCCTCTGGGATATGGATATACAAACAGACAAACTCATACAAGCAAGGAGACCAGATGTTATAATAATTGACAAGAAGGAAAAATTTTGCAAAATTATAGACTTCGCCGTTCCAGCAGACTACAGAGTGAAGATCAAAGAGACGGAAAAACAAAGCAAATACACAAAACTAGCCAGAGAACTGAAAGGAATATGGAGCATGAAGAAAGTCAGTATAATACCAATAATTGTAGGAGCACTAGGAACAATCTCCAAAAAAACTGGAGAAAAGACTGGGAGAAATTGGAATCAAAGGGATCATAGAAACCATACAAAAGGACAGCAATGATCATAACAGCTGCAATCTTAAGAAAAATCCTCGAATGCGGAAACCAACCTGCATAAGCTACAAAGGGTAACCAGTTGCATGGAATTTACAACAGGTATGAAACAAAACTATACGAAGAACACTACATCACGAACCAAGGAACAGAAACTACAAGAAACATCACTTTATAAGTTCCCCCCCCCCCAATAAATTACACCGGCCTCAGCTGACATCACACAAAAATGAACCAATGAAGAGAAATTGCTAGAAACACCATAAGATCTCCCCTCTTCCACTTTCTCCCTTCTCCCCCCCCCCCCCCCAAAATATGGTGCCGGCCTCGGCTGACACCACACAAAATATTTGTAGAGGGTCAAGAAGGATGAAAAGACCAAAAAGGGACAGCACAAACCAGACCTCCACTGGAAGAGTGCAGAGAGTGGTGGGACCTTGGGGGGGGGGGGCTTATTGCCACCCAAATTGCAGATAAGACCAATGGTCCTTACCAGCAAGAAATCAATGGTAAGCGGCTGTTGCAATACTACAAGGTTATTTGCGGTGGTTATCGAAAAGAGGTGGAGAATACTGGAAATCTGGGGAGGCTTGTTGTCACTCAGACTCCAGGGAATACAACCAGTTGTTGTAGGTGAACAATCATTGACGATGACCCGTATGAGAACTCCTTGTGAGTACAAATAATAATAAACACACGCACACACACACACACACACATACATATATTATATATATACATGAGGAAGTTTAAAACATGAAATTAAATTTCAGACAAAATGGAACGTAATAGTGGATAAGCATGAAAACAGACTAGTAGAAATAATAACGAAGACACATTTCTAAGGCCAAACAATATTTCAGTTGAGTTAAATGACCTTAATCTTAGATGTAGAAGGACTTTATTGAAAAGTAACGAATGCCTTAATACAGCAAACAGTCGAACAAAAAGCTTTTCTACACGAAAGAATAAGGTCGTTTGACACTACAAAAATATTGGTTTGTTTTAGAGATGTGTCTGTGTCATTATTTATACTAGTCTGTTTTTATGCTTACCCACTATTCCATATATTAAACATTCCATATATATATATATATATATATATATATATATATATATAGAGAGAGAGAGAGAGAGAGAGAGAGAGAGATAAGTAAAAGATGAGAATAAAGATTGTAAAAATACAATATCTATTACGTCCTCAGTTGCTCAAAACAAGATGCTTCAAATAAAAGAGATTTATTTTTCCTTCCTTAAGCCATGGCTTTTCAAAGAATGAAATCTTATCATCATAGGAGTATAGAGAGATAAGTTAGTAGGGGAATTACCAAATGTCATAATTTGAAAAGATAAATACAAATAAGCATAGAAAATGTCCAATGCAAAGAGACGAGGCTGAAAATATATGAAAATGTTCACCGTTGAAGGCGTCATGAAAATTGTAGCAACATTTGTTAATACACAACTTACATCCTAAACTTTAGTTTGGTGTTCGAACAAAACGACCGGTAGTAACCAATACATATCCACACTGATGAGCTTTATATGGACGAAATATATATATGTGGATAAATAAAAATAGTTATTATTATTATTATTATTATTATTATTATTATTATTATTATTATTATTATTATATATATATATATATATATATATATATATATATATATATTTTTTTTTTTTTTTTTTTTTTTTGATTTTATTCCATTAGTTGCGACAAAACAGGTTTTGTTTCATTGGTGCGAATAGCTACCAACTCATCGGGCCGGCGAAAGGAATTCAAATGGCATAAAATTTTAAGTTCACTTTAACGGGAGATTGAAAATTAAAAATACATTGGAGGGGGAGGGGGATAGAGTTGGGGCTTCGTCTATAACGGCGACATGGGACATGAGAGGGGAGGGGGGAGGACCCCAACAAGTCGTGTTTCAAATTATTACGTGGGAGGTTTTGCACGTGTCAGTGCTGTGACGATCTCAATCTCGGCCGGGGTGGGAGGAGGGAGATGGGGCGACGGCCAGAGTGAGTTAAATTTAAAATGAGAATAAAATTATGATTACAACCGTCATTCTTATTTTATTTTATTTTAAATTTTAACTCACTCTGGCCGTCGCCCCATCTCCCTCCTCCCACCCCGGCCGAGATTGAGATCGTCACAGCACTGACACGTGCAAAACCTCCCACGTAATAATTTGAAACACGACTTGTTGGGGTCCTCCCCCCTCCCCTCTCATGTCCCATGTCGCCGTTATAGACAAAGCCCCAACTCTATCCCCCTCCCCCTCCAATGTATTTTCAATTTTCAATCTCCCGTTAAAGTGAACTTAAAATTTTATGCCATTTGAATTCCTTTCGCCGGCCCGATGAGTTGGTAGCTATTCGCACCAATGAAACAAAACCTGTTTTGTCGCAACTAATGGAATAAAATCAAAAAAATATATATTTTGCTCTGAATTTTCATTGAGCACTCTCATAAACCCGGTTTCAACTTCCTTCGGATTCATACCCCCTGGATATTTGTAACAAGTTAATTATATATATATATATATATATATATATATATATATATATATATATATATATATATATATATATATATATAAAATTGAAATATAAGCCAAATTAGCAATACAAGATTAATTTATTTTTTTTTTTTTTTTTTTTTTTACATTAATCCTATCGATTACGGAATAAAATTTCTTCTTCAGGAGTGACCAGTATTGAGTCATTTTTTTTTTTTTTTCATCAAAAAACAAGAATAAAGAAACTTATTTCTTTGTTAATTTGATAAACGTCCTTGGTGGTACGACGTCATCGCCGTGCTGTTAAAAATTGGCGGTTGGGATTCAAAACCGGTGTCGAACGAGAAATGCGTTGGCACGCTGTCAAATACTTTGAAACTTGAACGATACCACACACTTTATATATATATATATATATATATATATAGAGAGAGAGAGAGAGAGTGAGAGAGAGAGAGAAGTAAAAGATGAGAATAAATATTGTAAAAATGCAAAATCTATTACGTCCTCAATTGTTCAAAACAAGGTGTTCTCAAATAAAAGAGATTTATTTTTCCTTCCTTAAGCCATGGATTTTCAAAGAATGGAATATTCGTCTAGGAGGAATACAAATAGATAAATTGGTAAAGGAATTACCAAAAGTCATAATTTGAAAAGATATAAATATAAGATAAAGATAAATACAAATATAGAAAGTATAGAAAATGTCCAATGCAAAGAGACGAGGTTGAAAATATATGAAAATGTTCACCATTGAAGGTGTCATCAAAATTGTAGCAGCAGGTTCTAAAAATTGTAAATCCGTTTGATTTTGGAGAAGTCAGACCATTAAAGACCCAAGTAATCCGGTTGGAGAAGGTTGCAATGTAAAAGTTTAAGATATAAATTGTGTATTAAAAGCTATTTGAAGGACTCCCATAGACTTTTCAGATATGGTGTTTATGAATTTGAATTCAAAATGAGATAATAAGAAGTAGTTTTCAATCCAGGCAAAGAGCCGGTAAAAACTAGCGTCTCTGCAGAAAGTTGACTAAACCGTTATAGAAATTCAAATTCAAACAGGTTGCATTTAAAGAAGTGGGAGATAACCAAGAGTGAGTGGTGTGAGGGGTCAGACGATTGATGTAAAAAAAAAAGGTTAGGTGAGGGGCCACCTGGATACAGGCCAGCTTCAGATGTAAAAATAGATTTTAAAGCCGGGCATGATTAAGTAGGACAATAAAGGGACTAATTTATAATAAATGATTGAAGGCCACAGAGGTTGTGTCAAAAAGGGGGCGAGGGTATAAAATTAATATTAATGAATTAATGTTGGGATTGGCAAAGAGTTCATGCTGAGTGCAGGAGTTAGGGCAAAGAAACTAAAAAACTAAAGGCCAAATAAAAATGAGAATATAATTAAAGTGTAAGGAATTAAAGTTGAAAATAGAAAAGAAATCATTGTCAATGTTTAAATAAATGAAGAAGAATAAAAGAAAGTACTATCTCAATAGGGAAACGATTGAAGGCCATAGAGGTTGTGTCAAAAAGTGTATAAAATTAATATTAATGAATTAATGTTGGGATTGGCAAAGAGTTAATGCTGGGTGCAGGACTTAGGGAAAAAGAAACTAAAAAACTAAAGGTCAAATAAAAATGAGAATATAATTAAAGTGTAAGGAATTAAAGTTAAAAATAGAAAAGAAAAACTAAATTATTGTTGAATGTTTAAATAAATGAAGAAGAATAAAAGAAAGTACTATCTCAATAGGGAAAAGGAGCTGTCAGACAAAAAGGGCAGATTAGAGTATTTTAAAATATTACTAATGTTTAGGGGGAGGTTTCTAGGGGATCAATATAGCGGGGTCAAGGTTGGGGTTAGGATAATTAGAAGTGTAAAAAAGAAAAGATTTAGCATACAATTAAATAAACTTAACTTAATAAGTGATAAATGAGATGAGAAGAAGATATAGTGGAAAATAGAGCTATAAAAAGTTAGCGGTCGGTTACAAATATTAAAACTGCAAAATCTGTAGAGTATGCTTTGAGAAAGAGAATCAGATTAACCGTTAGTGGAAAGAGTAAAGAATATAGATTCCAAAAGGAGATAAAAGAAGAATATATCAGAATAGATGATTAGGGATTTTATAAAGGCCATAAGAAAGTCGTAAAATTAAGGTTAATAAGGGTAGCATATTTAAAGGATACATAAATGTAAAAACTCTAAGGTGTAAACAGGAGGATACGTACAGGTCATAAGTTAAAGTTAAAAAATCAAAGATTGAATTTAAAACAATCAAGATTGAATTGGAATATATATATATATATATATATATATATATATATATATATATATATATATATATATATATAAGTTATGAGGTTGAAAAAGACTAGATATACATTCGGATTGTACACATTATAAGTTATTTCGACTTTAACTAGGTCTCCTCGGATGGGTTTCCAATCACAATTCAAACCTCATAACTTATTCATGCTCTGTTTGAACGGACATAGAGCTCTCTGATTCGAATTCCTATCGAAAATATTCGAACCTGAAAACTATATATATATATATATATATATATATATATATATATATATATATATATATATATATATATATATATATATATATATATATATAGGCAGCATCTTCTCTTGCAGGCAAGTATTATTGAATATAAGAGATAACTCATGTCTATATATCCTTTGGTAGATCCTTTCAATAGTTCGAATCAGGATCTTAGTTTCGGAGGGGAATTGGCTGATGAATTTGCCATAGTTTGGATTTGTCTCCCAAGTACTTTCAGACCCATCTGGGTTCATCTTCGGGGGAATGCGGTTAATTATATCCATATATTAATCCATATATTAGAAGCCCTATATATAAAAACCAAAAAAACCCTAATTAATAGAATTAACTTTAATATAAGTAATAATATTCTAAAATGTTTATATCTCCAAATATAGTTTCGTACTTAGTACATAATTCCCGCCAAAAACCTTTTATAAATACTAACACATGGTCTATACCTGATTAACCTCATTCCCCCGAAGATGGACCCAGATGGGTCCGAAAGTACTTGGGAGACAAATCCAAACTATGAAAAATTCATCAACCAATTCCCCTCCGAAACTAAGATCCTGATTCGAACTATTGAAAGGATCTACCAAAGGATATCTAGACATGAGTTGAGAGAGGATAACTAATTTGTGTGCAAAGGGTGTAAGACAATGGAGACGGATGAGAACTCAGATGTGGAGAAAATATATTTGAATGACAATCCTGGTGGCTGGACTTATTACAAATACTTCAGCATTTTCACATAATCACACACACACATATAATCATGCACACATAATCACACGCACAGATAATAACATACACACACACATAATCATGCACACACATAATCACACACACACACATAATCACACACACACATAATCATGCACACATCATCACACACACACATAATCACATGCACACACATAATCACACGCACACATAATCACACGCACACACACACATAATCATGCACACATAATCACACGAACACATCACATGCACACATAATCACATGCACACATAATCACACACACACACATAAGCATGCAGACATAAGCACATGCGCACATAATCACACACACATTATCACATACACACACGCACAAACACTCACACACACATAATCAGACGCACACATAATCATGCACACATAATCATATGCACACATAATAAGACACACATAATCACATACACACATCATTCCAGTTATCATAGGAGCCACTGGACTCATGAAGAAGAACTTGAAAAAGTATTTAGCAAGTATACCTGGTGAACCAAGTGCAAGAGAAATCGAAACAACTGCACTCAAGGGAACAGCCAGAATCCTGAAAAGAGCTCTCGGTTGGAGTCTGTAAATAGCGGGTGATCGTATGGCATTTGGAGAATGCCCCGTCCTCAGCAAATGAATGAAAAGAAAAAGAAAAAAAAGAGAAAGAAACATAACCACATGCACACATAATCATACACACACACACATAATCACACACACACACACATAATCATGCACACATAATCACACACACACACACATAATCATGCACACATCATCACACGCACACATAATCACATGCATACACACATAATAATGCACACATAATCACACGCACACATCACACGCACACAATCACAAACACATAATCACATACACACATAATCACACGCACACATAATCACACACACACACATAATCACACACACACATAAGCATGCACACATAATCACATACACACATAATCACACACACATGATCACATACACACATAATCACACACACACTCACACACACATAATCACACACACACATAATCACGCACACACACATAAGCATGCACACATAATTACACACACATAATCACATGCACACATAATCACACACACATGATCACATACACACATAATCACACACACACTCACACACACATAATCACATGCACACATAATCAAATACACACATAACCACACACACACATAATCACACACACACACATAATCACGCACACATAATCATGCACACATAATTAAACACACATAATCACATACACACATAATGACACAGACATATAATCACACACACAGAAACGGAAATACGAATAGTAGTAGGGCTCCATCGATCAGGGTTGACCATGAGCAGCATCCCAGTTGTCGTTTTCGGTTGGAAGTCAATTGCTGCAGATGCCGATCCGGGAGTGACAGTCTCGCACTCTATTATTTGTTTTGTAAGTGCGGATGTGGACAAAGTATATTTGGATGGCAAACTTATTGAGGTTGCAAAAAAGTTTTGTTAGCGCACAGGGTGGAGCAGGTGCTAGTGTGATTGCAAGAATTAGGAGTTGATGAACTAAGTCAGGGAACTTCTGCCATAACTAACCAGCAGAGCATTACTACTGTCGATCAAGGAAGAGTCTATCAGGCATGTGTACACAGTGTGATGATGTGTGGAAGTGAAGCCTGGCCAGTGTTGGTTGAGGAAATGCGTTGCATGGAGAGAAATGATATGAGAATGATATAATGGATGTGTAATGTGAGTCTTAAAGATATGCTTAGCTCTGATGACTCTAGATGAATTGTTAAATCTGGACAGTATAGGGAGATGTGCGCAGAAGAGTATGCTTCGATGGTATGGCCACGTTGCAAGAAAGTATGAGAGCTTTTGAGTTAGTAGATGTAGAACAGTTGAGGTAGCAGGTTCAGTTCACAGGGAATGCCAAGGAAAACATGGGAGAAAGTGATAAAAATATAGCTGAAGGAAACAAGGATAAATAAAGACCTGGCCAGAGTTAGCTTTACTTTGGAAGTTTATTTCTTAAAGCTGTCCAACACATGGCAGCATGTAAAACGGACGTTAAACCGATGATGATGATGATGATGATGATGATGATGATGATGATGATGATGATGATGATGATGATGATGATGGAGGAGGAGGAGGAGGAGGAGGAGGAGGAGGAGGAGGAGGAGGAGGAGGAGTTCTCCGGAGCTTTGGTTTGTCTCTTTCGTGGAACCTTCTTCATCCGACGTGTCTTTATTGTCTACATTGGTCGATTAAAATAATTTTTCATTATTCTTATTTTCATTTTATATACAGATACATTCTTCATAGGAAGGCAATAAGAGAGAGACACATAGAACGAGAAAATAAAGAAAGCACTCAATTGTTTTAATACTTTAATGTCGATGCATTAAATTTATTAGAAACTGTATCCGCTGCATAGCGTAATTTAGTTTATGGAAAACACAAATTGAAAAATACAGTAATTGACTGGCTAGTCAGAATCAAATATCGATTTGTCAGATTCAAAACTATTTAGGTCTAATGTCGAGAATCCGACTGATTTTTCTTTATATATCACTGAAAATGCTATAAGTGATGTTGCCAAACTTATCAAGAACCTTGATGCCAACTATTGTGGTGAGGCTATTGAGGTTGTCCAGAGGTTTTGTTACCATTGGAGCACAGGGAGGAGCTGGTACAGGTGTGATTGCAAGAGTTAACAGTGGATTGAGTAATACCTGAAACAGAAAAACATGTAAGATTTGAATTTGAAAGCTTCCACATGATGTAATTAAATTCAAATCATGATCACAAAGTCTGAAAGTATTGTGGTTCATTATAAACATTTAAGGATGCAAAATCTTAAAGTATAACTAGTTTTAAGGTTGTATTAGTGAGATAAACTTTTAATTTTTTTAATGCATGAAAATTTGCTAAGGATTATGATATGTTTTTGATCTGTTTTCTTGTCTCTCTCCTTTTCTCTTTGTTTGTTCTGTCGTTCGTAGCCATGTAGAAAACAAAGTGACCAGAGTTATCTCCCTTTGAAGAGAAATTATTTTATAGGCTAGAGTTATTCCCCTTGAATGTTAATGTTTCCCACAGCCTTCACTGACATCAACTGTTCCACTTACTTCACACCTTGAGCAGTCAGCATGTCTGCCTTAAATAGACTCCATTTCCTGTATAATCATTCAAGGGAAGTAATTCATCTGTCATCTTACATTAACATAGAATCTCTTGGTCACAAAATGTAGATCACTAAATCTCATCGCCAATGCAAAATCTTGTAGCAAATCTCATACGAACATGTAATCGGAGAACTAAGACCATAATTCAACCCCAATTTTCTGCTTAGAGATGCTACTGACAACATCACCTTCAAAGTGCTTCTCCAAACAGAATAAACACCACAAAGGTATGTAAATAAATACCATTGTGCTTAGCACATACATTTTTTACCTTTTTAAGCATAACCTTGTGCATTCGATTGTGATTGGAAACAATGTATTTAATTATGTTTAATCTATGTATCCATCTATGTCTCATTTATTGTCTTTATAGTTTGTCATAGACAAACAATAAATAAACGAAATATCTTTGTCCCCCCACGGCTTTTATTTTTTCACATGTGCGTTACTGCCAACGTAATACACAGCCATTTTTAGCAACATTTCATGCCAGACAAATAGACTATCGGAGGATCCCCAAAGACGTTCTATTCAGCCAGCTTGCTACCAGACCCAAATCTGCAGGAAGACCTGTCCTACGCTAGCAAGACATGAGAGCAGGTGGCATCAACCCAGCAGGCTGGAAGTCTGTAGCTGAAGGCCACCGCAGCTGGAAAAGTGCTGTGAATTCGTGCTCCAGGAGGGGTGAGGAGAGGAGAGACCAACAGTGAAAGAAGAGAAGAGAGCATAGACAGCAGAAGTCTGCATCAGACCTTTCAGAACCAGGCACCATCTACATCTGTGGCAATTGCAATAGAGCTTTCCGCTCCAGGATAGGCCTGTACAGTAAAAGCAGACCCTGCAATTTAACAACAGACTGATCTGAGGTGCAGAACTCCATTATTTCCTGAAACAGATTGATGCCAACAACAACAGCATGGTCTCGGATTTTATTTTTATTCTCTCCCCAATCTTGGTGAACTAGAATATAAAATAATCTAACCCTTCAGCCGTTACTCAAACACTTTTTAAAATTTAACCTCGTCCCCTTTTGTTTTTTTCCACTCCTTCTTTTATTGCCCCATTCTTACATATGTGGAGATTTTCAATCCTCTCATAATATTTATCATCATTCATCTTGTAGTAAAATAGTTACTTGTGAAATCATTTTATGTTATTTCAAGGTGGTTTGAGAGGTTGGTAGCGAATGCTGGTGCCTATATTAAATTCTAAATAAAACCCCATGCTATACACTTTTTTATAATATTCATTTCTTGTAAGAATTTTATTTAGGTAATAAATAAACTACACGCACTTGATAATAGAGAATTACTTTCCAATTTGCATCTTATATAAATAGAGATTTTGTCTGTCTGTCCATCAGTCACAATTTTTTTAAACGTAATAAATACATTGCAGAATTTTTCTCATTTCTGAATACCAGAAATCTTAACTATTTTTAGAAATAGAAAAGATTGCATTAATAGTAAATAATAAATTCCCAACAAATAAAGCGGATGCCATGACCGGAAATCGAAACTGAAACCTTGAGATCTTCAGTCTGAGTTTCTACTAACTGAGCTATTTAGACTGTTATTACACTCTATAAAACTATCCTGTTATTACACTCTGTAAAAGCATCCTGTTATTACACTCTACCAAACCACCCTGTTATTACACTCTACAAAACCATCCTGTTATTACACTTCATAAAAATGATTTTCACAATTTTCAAGTTTGATTTAACCCTCCATACTCCAATATAAAATCTGTTTTGTGTTAACTTTAAGTGTGATATGTTATGCAAATTTTTTCATTGATTAGATAACTTATGTACACACATACGTAAAAATAATGTGCACAAGGGATAATTGAAAAAAAGGAATATGAATAATGGAAATGGGATAATGGAAATGGGATAATGGAAAAGGGATAAGGGAAAAGGGATAAGAGAAAGGAGATAATGGAAAAGGGATAAGGGAAAAGGGATACTGGAAACAGGGATAATTGAAAAGGGATGATGGAAAAGGGATAATGGAAAAGGGATAATGGAACAGGGATAAAGGAATATGGATAAGGGAAAAGGGAAAAGGGATAATGGAAAAGGGATAATGGAAAAGGGATAATGAAAAAGGGATAATGGAAAAGGGAAAAGGGATCATGGAAACGGATAATGGAAAAGGGATAATGGAAAAGAGATAATGGAAAAGGGATAAGGGAAAAGGGATACTAGAAAAGGGATAAGGGAAAAGGGATAAGGGAAAGGGATAATGGAAAAAGGATAAGGGAAATGGATAAGGGAAAAGGGATAAGGGAAAATGGATAATGGGAAAAGGGATAATGGAAAAGGGATAAGAGAAAAAGGGAAAAGGGATAAGGAGAAAAAGGGATAATGGAAAAGGGATAAGGGAAAAGGGATAAGTGAAAAGGGATAATGGAAAAAGCCTAATGGAAAAGGGATAAGGGAAAATGGATAAGGGAAAAGGGAAAAAGGATAAGAGGAAAAGGGATAATGGAAAAGGGATAAGGCGAAAGGGGTAAGGGAAAAGGGGTAATGGAAAAGGGATAATGAAAAAGGGATAAGAGAAAAAGGATAATGGAAAAGGGATAAGAGAAAAAGGATAAGGGAAACTGGATAATGGGAAAAGGGATAATGGAAAAGGGATAAGAGAAAAGGGATAAGGGAAAAGGGATAAGGAAAAGGGAAAAGGGATGAGGGAAAAGGGATAATGGAAAAGGGATAATGGAAAAGGGATAATTGAAAATGGATAAGGGAAAATGGATAATTGAAAATGGATAAGGGAAAATGGATAATGGAAAAACCCTAATGGAAAAGGGATAAGGGAAAATGGATAAGGGAAAAGGGATAAGGGAAAAGGGAAAAGGGAAAAGGGATAATGGAAAAGGGAAAAGGGATAAGTGAAAATGGATAATGGAAAAGGGATAAGGGAAAATGGATAATGGAAAAACCCTAATGGAAAAGGGATAAGGGAAAAGGGATAAGGGAACAGGGATAAGGGATAAGGGAAAAGGGATGATGGAAAAGGGATAAGGCGAAAGGGGTAAGGGAAAAGGGATAATGGAAAAAGGATAATGGAAAATGGATAATGGAAAAGAGATAAAGGAAAAGGGATAATGGAAAAGCGATAATGGAAAAGGGATCATAGAAAAGGGATAAGAGAAAATCGATAATGGAAAAGGGATAAGGGAAAAGGGGTAAGGGAAAAGGGATAATGGAAAAGGGATAATGGAAAAGGGATAAGAGAAAAAGGATTATGGAAAAGGGATAAGGGAAAAGGGATAAGGGATAATGGAAAATGGAAAAGGGATAATGGAAAAGGGATAATGGAAAAGGGATAAGGGATAAGGGAAAATTGATAATGGAAAAGGGATAAGTGAAAAGGGATAATGGAAAAGGGATAAGTGAAAAGGGATAATGGAAAAGGGATAAGGGAAAAGGGATAAGGGAATACGACAAAGTATAATATACATGCAAAAAGAGCTTTGCATGCATACAGTAACAGTGAGTTAAATGAGTCAATTTGCATTTACAATGGTTGCCAGCATAATGATCCTTTGCTTGTGCATTATAGCAGACTCGTTGTGCCCATTAATTCTGGATGATTTAAATAACAGTAACCCGTTTCAAATGTAATATAGCAGCAGCTAGAATTTGGGCCCATAGGGCCTATTAACTCTAGTATATATAAATACAGAATTTCGAATGTCTGCACAAACATGATCATTACTTTCCAATCACCCTGTATATATATAATATAGAATTGCTATGTATGGGGAAGGGTAAAAAAGAAATTGGGGGGGGGGGATTTTTTCATTTTTAACTAAAAATATTTCTATTTATGGGGGAGGGTAAAACAAAATTGGGGTGGGGGGTCGAAATTTTTTTAAAAATTTATTTTTAACTAAAAATCTTCTTGGACGGAAACAAAGAAAATCAATGTCTAACCACCCAAGAAATATGACTGGGGCTCCATCGGTTTACAGGTGAGCGTTCATTTTAGACGCGGCAGCCTAGCAAAAATATGCGAGCGGAGGGAGCATATATTTGCTAGTATATATAATATAGAATTGCTACATAAACTTAGTCATATTTTAATACTGATGTCGGCAGGCGACTAAGTTTGTTTATCTGTCTGTTAGTATTTCTATGTATGTATTTTTTTCATAAATATAAAAAATACCATATTTTTTGTTCATTTCCGGTGTAGTTTGCTTAGTGTTAATACTGAGTGTGTCATATATGCAGCGACCCAAGTTTCCGTAAACATTACAGAAATATTAACGTTCACAAATTGTTAGTCATACCGTGGCGGCTGGACGTTCCTCCTATACGCGTCTCCGCCATAATCCTTCAAGACTGAGGGAACGCTGTCCTATAATTAAAGCTTCTTTCATATCTTCAAAAAGACTAACTCGAGACAAAACTGATGGAAGACAGAGAGACATTTATTCAATGTGATATTCGTTCTAAATCAGTGGCAAGTAGGGTGGGAACAGAGAGAGAGGAGAGAGAGATTAAAATCACTAATTAATTATATGTCATCAGCCCATGTCCTTACACATCCAAACACATTGCGTGTTTCTCAACAGACTGTCTTTTCGTTCTGTTCTTACACTCTATAAAACCATCCTGTTCTTACACTCTATAAAAGCATCATGTTATTACACTCTATAAAAGCATCATGTTATTACTCTCTATAAAACCATCCTGTTATTACTCTCTATAAAACCATCCTGTTATTACTCTCTATAAAACCATCCTGTTATTACTCTCTATAAAAACATCCTGTTATTACTCTCTATAAAACCATCATGTTATTACTCTCTATAAAAGCATCCTGTTATTACACTCTATAAAACCATCCTGTTATTACTCTCTATAAAACCATCCTGTTATTACTCTCTATAAAAGCATCCTGTTATTACTCTCTATAAAAGAATCCTGTTATTACTCTCTATAAAAGAATCCTGTTATTACCCTCTCTCTTTGAGCCATGTGATGTCATATTTCTTGTACAGACTAAATAATTTTCAACTCTGACCATCAAGTTGACCTCGGCTCCTCTTAGCGGTTTCCATTTCCTGTTATTTTCAACTAACTTAATTATATACTAAGGGATCTACCCGCTCAATATCTAATATTTCGAAAAGTTTGATACATGTACAAGATTATAGGTTATAAGTATTTATGATCTTCCATAACATGGTGTGGTGATGTGTAGATGTGGTTGCATATGCTCCCCACACACCACTTTCAGCCTCATCCGCCAGCTCTAGTCCTTGGACGAAAAGGAAGCCGAGTGCGTAAGTCTTCCCTGCGGGTATATAACCTCTCGACTGACAAGACTCTGGCCAAACCCCCCTTTAAAGAAACTGCTCAATATCTGTCCAGGAAATGAAACAATATTGCGAAACAGAACTATTTGTTGTATTAAAATCAAAACAATCATTGAATTAAAAAAAATAATAACAAATAATAGTTAATTAATAAAAAGTCTTTTTATCAAAACCAATATGCAAATTAGTTAACCTTGCAACTGATATCGCATATACATAAGCAGTATATAAAAAAGACGATGTGTCTATCGTTTCAAGTTGAATTAACTTGAAATAGGTGTTTTGACTATCGTTAGTGTGAGAAATGAACGAAACTTTGGCTTATATATATATATATATATATATATATATATATATATATATATATATATATATATATATATTAAGGGCCATTATTGACCCAAATACAAACTGTTTAAACATTAGAGACGAAATTTTTAAAGGATGTATTCATAGGAGACAAGCACTTCTTATGAACTGGACTGACCAGTACACATAAAGGATCTTCGATAATCACCCCCCCCCCTGACAAAAACATAACCTCAAAATAGCCTTATTCAATACCAGATTTGCTCTTATATTCGCGCTTTAAATTCCCTCTGCTCTTCTTCTCCGGAAATTTTTTTTCCAATAATCACCTTCTTATTAATATAGTCAACTTAATAGGTTCCATCTCAATACCAAAACTTAAAACCAGTAAATTATATCACGAAAATAGTAAAAAGTTTTCGGTTGTTAAGAGAGAAGACCCCTCTTTCATGGTGCTAAAATAGTAGGCTTAAAAACTGTTTAATTCTAAACAGACTTAATTTTACTTCCTAAATCTTATTATAACTTCTAAAACAGGCTTAATCACCCACATTATTAATAATTAATTTTATAATAAATTGAGACGCCATTATAAATTTATATTTTAAATTTTCATATAATACCTTTAATATTAAATTTAATAACGATTTGTAGAGTTGCTCCCCTTAGACCGTTTTTCACCGTTAGCGATAACTGACGAGATTTTAAAATTATTTTTTAAATAATAAAACATTTTTTTTTTTTTTTAATTTTTAAATTTTAATTTCTTAATTTTTAATTTCTTATTAATTTACTTTTTAACCTCACATATCTTTCTTTAACATATAATTTAGACGAAACTAATTTAACCTTTCAAAATAAATAACGCCTCAGATAAAAATAGCAGTTAGCAAATACTGACTCACGGGATTTAAAAAAAATATATTTTTAAATTTTAAATTTTAATTTTTAAATTGTATCCTTCCCTTTTGGACATTATTAAGCTTTTTGATCTCCCATATTTTTCTCTAACACAAAATTTAGACGATACTAAATGAACACTTCAAAGCTAATAACGTATCAGACCGTAGCTTATACGAAATCCTCCATTTTCATTTTCTCTATCAAGTGATAACAAAGCTGAAGATAGTCGGGAGGTAAACACTTTCTGAGCTTGAAACCAAGGGTACTGATGTTGTACTGGTTTTCTGTACCGAATAATAAATAAATATTACGCTCTTCATTTTGATTTTCTCAATTAATTGAGCACTCTGCTGGGAATTTTTCTACTATCTTATATATATATATATATATATATATATATATATATATATACCTCATACCCCCCCCTCCTAACCCCAAATCTTTAACTTTTAACAATTTTGCCTTTTTGTCTCATTTTGAGTTAAACCTTGTATGAGATTCTACTGTTTTACTAGGCCCGGAAGTAAATTTTAAAAAATGGCCTGTTTTCCTCTTCTCAACCTCCTTTAAGTGGACTTACCTACATTTTGAGCACTTTCTCCAATCTGCTCACACGCAAAGAGTTTTTCTTCACTTTCTACAATTTCACCGGACTTTTTTTCAACGGAAATTTACCACCCGGACAATTTGCATATCTTTTTCACGGAACTTTTCTTTTCATTCAATACGTTTCTTTGACAAAAATTATTTTATTAATTTTTAATTATAATTCTCATATTTTTCAAATATTTGAACTTTGGTTTTTTCGAAAGCCAACTTATCCATCTGTATTTCTCCTCTGATGATAAGATTTCGATCTTTGAAAAGCCTTGGCTTAAGGAAAGAAAAATAAACACTAGTTTATTACTGATTACACCTTGCATTGAACAATTGAAATTTGAAATAAATTTAGACAATCGTCGCATATTTATCACTCTTTTTCTTCTATCTCTCTCTCTCTCTCTCTCTCTCTCTCTCTCTCTATATATATATATATATATATATATATATATATATATATATTTATAAATGAATATTAATTATTTATTACCTACAGACATCGATGTTTCATGCTAACGCAATCTTCAGTGCAGGAAGTTAATTCTCAACGGTCGGCGGGCTCGAACTCCGATCACAAATCGCCACTGATTCGTAGTCAAGAGCGTTAACCCCTCGGCCATAGCGAATCAGCTAATAATTAAAGAGGAATTTAACTTTGTAAATAGCGAGTCGGCAGCTAATTTACACGAGCAGTTGAAAGTGATCAACAAACTGTGTTTGGATCTTGCATGAAGCTATTTGTACTGCTTGTTATTAAACTCACTCAGAATGACCGGCCTTTAGTGAAGGGGGCTTATAATAATATTTATAAAATATTAATTATTTATTACCTAGAGACATCGATGTTTCATGCTAACGCAATCTTCAGTGCAGGAAGTTAATTCTCAACGGTCGGCGGGCTCGAACTCCGATCACAAATCGCCACTGATTCGTAGTCAAGAGCGTTAACCCCTCGCCCATAGGGAATTAGCTAATAATTAAAGAGGAATTTAACTTTGAAAATAGTGAGTCGGCGGCTAATTTTACACAAGCAGTTAAAGTGATCAACAAACTGTGTTTGGATCTTTATATATATACTAGCGGAACCCGTCGCCCGGCGTTGCACGGGAGAAAGTACTACCTATTGCATGACGTCTAATAAAAAAAAGGAAATTACCTATTTTTTATCCCCCCCCCCCCCGTCTATTGTGTTGGCGAATGTTTTAAATTAAAAAAAAAATTAAAAAAGTGGTAGAGTAGAATGGGATCGAACGCTAAAACAGGTGATTATGAATCCTGCCTTCTTACCGACTGCACCACGCATTCGGGTTAAAATAGATGTGAAAATAGGTCTATTAACTTAATAATAAATAAGAACCGGTGTTTTGTGAAAATTAAACTGTGTGTATTAGTTCCCGCTGTCGATGAGTAGAGTGACAGTACAGAATTGTTAGAGAGAAAAGTGTAATGTAATGGTGAGTTTAGTAGCCTGTGATGCATGTGGTTATTTTTCTATTCTCCGAGAAGGTACAGGGGAAAAATCGTCTCTACTTTATATATTAGAAGATATATATATATATATATATATATATATATATATATGTATATAAATTGTGTGTCAATCTTATGAAGTTGAATTAACTTGAGATAGTGTTTTGACTTTACCGTTAGTGCAAGAAATGGGTTCAACTTTCGCATTTATTCATTTAGACTAGCAAGAACACCCGGTATTGCCTGGGATTGAATGAGGAACCCTGTATCCTCTTGCTATCAGCCCATAACATCATATTACCTTTTTTTTTATTCTTATTCTATACATTTTATAATGTTCAATTTTTGGGGAGGGACTTAAAGATGTACTCAGCATTGATTGGGTGGAAGGGGGTGGAAGTAAAGTGACATTTATTGAAATAAATTTCAGTAACTGTAAAGTCTTTAATCCCTCGAGGAACACCCGGCGTTTTTTTAATATAGAGTACAATAATAGTGTTGTGTCTGCGTTCATGCGAGACATCCATAAAAAGGAAATACAACATTTTATTTTATTTCTATCTTGATAATCATAGAAATCAAAAAAAAAAAATAAGTATAAACATGGTAATATGGGGTTCAAGTTTACGTCTACAGTGGCGGTCTGCCTTGTTTGGGGTGAACTATGTTAAAAAATTTTTTTTAAAAAGGCTTGGAGCAGGCATCAACTGTGGGTCTTCTTTCATTCCTTGAGAGTGTTAAAGACTTTACACTTCATTAAAATGGAATATACTTATTCAAGTACCCTAGTTTTTTTCGGGTACTAATGAGTAAGCCCTTATCAAGGTCTAAAGGCCACTCAAGGATAAGGGTCAATGAGTTTGTCAGGTGGATGGTGAGACAACACCGTGATAATTGGAACCGATGGTTGAAACAAAAAACAGAATTTGATTATTTAAGACAGGGGCGGGCAACCTCCGGCCCGTGGGCCACATCCAGCCCGCGAAGGTTTAGCGTCCGGCCCCCCACCCTGCTATGCTTTTTTATTGCAATCCGGCCCTCCCAGTAAAACTCATATCATTCTGTGACACAGACGTAAAAGTAGGTTTCAATTAAGATTTACAGTGGCATAAAAATGTGTGAATATCAGCGAATGATGATGCATGTATATTTCATTTTTCTTTAACTATTAAGAGATAAAAATAGAAGAAGAGAAAGAGAGAGGCAAAGAGGAAACGTGAGACGAGGAAAGGGCATGAAACATAGAACCTATGTGAGGTGTGTCAAAACGAATGCTGGATCAACTTGCTACTTCCCCCGTCATTATTTTTTATGATTCCAAAATGGCTCTTCGTCGAGCCTTTTATAACATGACATACAGAAGTCTCTTGAGACAAAATATCAGATTTGTAGAGTGTTCAATGCAATTTTTGTACAATTTATTCATGTAAACAAAATATAGTAATTCTGAGATTTCGTTTTTCACTCCTTCCAAAAGTCTCATCTGGCTCTCACTCTGAAAAGGTTGTCCGCCCCTGATTTAAGAGGATAGCTCAACCAGAATTTGTTTACATTTCCCTATATGTGTTTCCGTGTAGTACTTACTCACAGCACTGCCATCATCTTCACCCTCTATCGTTCCAACAATGACGAAGTTACTATCTTTGAGAGTTTATGTTGGAATTTCTTGGAGGGTACGAAGCTCTCAATACCAATAACTAACCAAAAAGTTATATCGGATGCGATACAGGACATTTTTTATCAAAAATGGAATGCAGAAGGATTTCTGATATGAAAGATTTGAGGCTGTCTCAGTAAGCCATCGAGTATCGATACACTTTACGATGAAAAGTAACATCAGAGGTCTTATTGCACTTTGCTTTGATCTTAATGTAAACAATGAAAAATATAAAATGCACCGTGGATTATGGTAACGGTAATGTAGTTTTAAACTTCTTGGTTTTTCTTTCTCATCAAATCTTTCTTGGAGTTCATACATTAGATCTATTGCTCTTTCTGCTTCTCATAAAGTCGGTTCTCTCCAAACAGTTTTTTTTGAGAAAGCAGAAAAAATAAAACTGATTTCCAGATCCAACATTACTAGACTTACCTCCTCCATTTTCCTCTGCTATTTTGTTGAAATCTGTATCCCCTCCCCCTCTCTCTCTCTCTCTCTCTCTCTCTCTCTCTCTCTCTCTCTCTCTCTGTCTCTCTCTCTCTCTGTCTCATTTTTCAATCGTAGGCGTGCCCCTTTTTTTCCTGAGATTCTCATGGATGGCTCTGCTCTTGAGGAGAAATCGACTTTGAAACTTCTTGGTCTTTCTTTCTCATCAAATCTTTCTTGGAGTTCATACATTAGATCCATTGCTCTTTCTGCTTCTTGTAAAGTCGGTTCTCTCTATCGCTCCAAACACTTTCTCACACCTGAGGCTATTCTCTATCTCTACAAATCTACTATCAGACCACGTATAAATCACTGTTGTCATATTTGGGCTGGTGAATCTCTGCAGACTTGTGGAACTCTCTTCCTGCTGACTGTTTTCCTCCTACCTATAGCCTTTGTCATTTCGAGACTAAAGTCAATAGGCATCTCCTGTCTTTGCAATAATCATCTTTCGTTCTTGTTAGCTTCTTACATCACATGGCTTCATGCCTTGTCTGGAGCAATTTCTATAAAAAAATAATTTATATGGTGATGCGGGTCTACTCTCCAAAACTTTAGTCAAATTTTGTGAATAGACAGAAAGGCAAAAGGCTACAATCTAAGGAATACATGAAAAAGCTATTTTACTCATAGCTGATCGGGGCATAGGGGAGAAATTGAGGGTTCATAGCTCCCCACCCCCACCTCACCTCCATTGGAAAAAAAATCTGACTCCAGAGCTCGATTTGAGAAAAAATTGCTCACTACTCCAGGCTGCAGAGTCGGAACACAAAACCGTTGACTCAAATTCTGACTTCAATCTTTGCCACTTGCAACTCCTCTTTAAGTAATTAGGTGATTATGGTCTACATCTAATATATATATATATATATAAATTAATAAATGCGAAAGTTGGGCCCATTTTTCACACTTAACGTAGTGTCAAAGCATCCTATTTTAAGTTAATTCAACTTTGCACAACAGACGCACCATCTTTTTATATACTGCTTATGTATATACGATATCAATCACAATATTAACTACTTTGCATATATATACTGAAAAAACATTTTATTAATTAACTATTTTTTCTTATTGCTTTTAATTCAATCATTGTTTTGATTTTAATATAACAAATAAGTCTGTTTTGCAATATTTTTTTTTTTTCCTGGTCAAATATTTAGTATTTGTGTTCAAATATTCCTTGTAGTGTTGCCAGCCAAAAGAGGTCGAAAAACTTCGGCCAGAAATCATGTGGTCTTGCAACTTCTGTCAAGCGTCACCTCTGACCTTCTCCATTCAAACATAACCCTTGTTATATAACACTAAACCAATGACGGACTCACAAGCGAATGTTGTTATTGTGTTTACCGATTATTAATAAACAAAGGAAAACTATTACAACCAAAGAGATAACAACTGTACCTGTTTTCTTTTTGATGTCTTGTGTGCACTAATAACAACTTAAAAGTACAAAAACGTAGCTATTGATAATCTGGCGAAAGTATTTGAGGAACTATAACGACCACCGATTGCCATGGCTGATAGCACCCATCCCGAAAGTTCAACCATAAATCTCCTTGGTCTAACATTCACCGGCAACATAAATCGGAATAAATTGGAATAAATACATAGAAAATAGTGCCAAGAAATTGGGCTCCCTCCACTGGGCTAGAAAACTTCTCACACCTGCCAGTATCTTATATCTCTATAAAGCCACCATTCGCCTGTGTATGGAGTATTGTTGTCACATCTGGGCTGGTGCACCAACCACTAGTCTCTCCCTCTTGGACAAGGTGCAAAAAAGAGTCTCTTACCTAAGAGGTCTCGCACTGTCTAGCAAACTCCAGTCTCTGTCCCATCACTGCAATTTTGCATCCCTGTGCTTGTTTTACAAGTACTCCCACAGAATCTGCTCCAAAGAACTTACTGTATTTGTACCCTCTCAATGTAAATACCCCCCAACAAACCTGACTAGAAGCAAAATCCCACCCCTTCACTGTAAAGCTCCCCAGCTGCCGGGAAATATTTTACTCTAATAGCTTCTCTCCTCGAACCGCTTGCCTTTGGAATTCCCTCCTATTTATCCGATGAATTGGCTGCTCTGGTGCCCCCTCGTCGTAAGTTCACTAGACCAACTCGGCAATCGACTAAATCCCATCCATTCACTGTGGAAGTCCCCAGATGCCGGAGAGCTTTCTACTCAAATAGCTTCTTTCCTCGTGCTGCTGGCCTTTGGAACTCCCTCCCTGCCCCCTGACATGCAGAAATTTAAAACTAATGTAAACAGATATCTCGCTGCGCAGATCCCAATTTAGGTTGACAGCCCCCCCCCCAACCTTCTCCCTTTTCTTTCTTCTCAGTAGCCCTTACGTCTACAGTGGCAGCCTGCTTTGTCTGGAGTGAACTATGTTAAAAAAAAATTTTTTTAACTGTATAAACAGGTATAGAAATTTAAATGTAATGTGAACAAACATCTTGCTACCCCCTTCCCCTCTCGCTTAGGATGCCCTTTATAAATCTAGCTCCTATTACAATACGTTTCGATGGCAATGTGCTTTGTTTGGAGTACATACAAATAAAAAAATAAAATAATTAAATTATAAAAAAATAACAACAAACAGCAATAAAGGAAGCGTAATGAAAGAAATGACAACGGATCAGAACTAAAAACAGTCCCTCGGATTTCAGCTCCCTAACCCTAACCCTAACCCTCGGATTTCAGCTCCCTAACTCTAACCCTCGGATTTCAGCTCCCTAACCCTAACCCTAACCCTCGGATTTCAGCTCCCTAACCCTAACCCTAACCCTCGGATTTCAGCTCCCTAACCCTAACCCTAACCCTCGGATTTCAGCTCCCTAACCCTAACCCTAACCCTCGGATTTCAGCTCCCTAACCCTAACCCTAACCTTCGGATTTCAGCTCCCTAACCCTAACCCTCGGATTTTAGCCCCCTTTAATGAAGTAAAGGGGCTTCTTCTCGGTAAGATACTATCGTTATTTGCCCGGCATTGCCTGGTTGACAACATATTGCCAAGTAGAGGACTTAAAGAAAAATAATTAAAAAGTATATTAAAAGTTGTATTGAGTAAAAGTACAGAATAGTTCACACTCAAGAACTCGTAAACGAGAAAAATACAGCACATAATTTATATAAAACGCATTAAAATGAAATTCTCTACAGACATCCCCTCCATAGTGTTAACGTGTGGAAACAGTTTGTAAGATTTGTTTAAACGATAAAATTACGACAACTTGTAACCAAAACAAATTGTGAAACAGCCTAGTTTTAACGTGTGGAAACGATTTGTAAGATTATTTTAAACGGTAAAAATATCTTACAAATTGTTTCAACACGTTAAAACTGTGTAGTTTTGGTAGAGAATTTCATTCTAATGCGTTTTTATATAAATTATGTGTTGTTGCCTTTTTTTTTAGTTCATGAGTTCTCGTGTGTTAACTATTCTGTACTTTTATCGTTTCAGGAGACACAGCACTTCTACTTCTTAAGCCTGTTACCATCTCCCAGGACGTGGATCATAGGTTAGATTTTGGGAAGCCATTGTGTAAGTTTATTTTGTAGAGTGTAGCAGTTACCTCCTCCTTTCAAACATAACTACACCGGTTGGCCGTTAGGTGTCGCTTTTTCACCGACAGGTGGCGCTGAAAAGCGACACCAGAGTTATCTGCCCTTCGGATTATAAAAACCGATGCAAATGGAAAATCACCGTCTTGTCCTTTCACAGCGCTCCGTCTCACGCTCTTGTCTTTTCAACTGGCCTCGGCAGAACGACGCTGACACCAGCGCTCCGTCTCACTCTCTCTTGTCATTTCAATTTGCCTCGCAGAACGACGCTGACACAGCGCTCCGTCTCACGCTCTTTTCTCTTCAACTGGCCTCAGCAAAGCAACAACCAACACACGTTTCTTCCGTCAACACATGTTTCAAACAACGGTAAGAGTTCTCAACTCATTTTCTTTGTGTACGGCTTTCAAAGACTTTTCCCACGCCGGACTCATTTTCTTAACATACGCATCTCAAGAACTGTTTCTTATCGACATACATACACCACACACCTCATCATTTCACATACACACATGTTCAATAAACCTTATTTGAACTACCTCATTTTGTTTATTAATTATTACTCTGTCTTTGCATGCAACATTGCTTGATTTAACGAACACGTTAATAGTCGGGGAACACTACCCACGATCCCAACAAGAGCAAACCAAACCCTGTTCCCTGGAAATACAGTAGAAACCAGCATTTAAGTTTAATTGAATCACTTATTGTATCCTTTGATCATTATAACGATAAACCCTTTTATAAACAACATGTATCTATTTACGTGGCCTACACCGTTGGGTGTAGGTTGCTGAAAGTTAAGACAGTGTCACAGTGAAGGAAGTAATAATAAAATAAGAAAGTTCAGTTGGCTGTCGAAAGTCTTCTTGGGGTAATATATCTTCAAGTGACGATAGCTTTGATCGGCGTCAAGGTGACAGAGGCAGGAGAAAAAACGTCTTTCTTCATTGATGCCAAGAAGCTCACTGACTGCTGTGTAAATCCCGAACGGTCTGGAAGTAGTTCTTTAGAGGTTTAGTTGAAATTAATACGCCCTGGAGGCTAATTGACGATCATGTGACCAAACCACCTCACAGGGACTGCTCTCCACATGAAGAAAAAAAAATGTTGTGTATATGACTGCTACATCCGCATCATTTGGGCATTAAATTAATTGAAAAAAATTGTTTAAGATTATAGCATACTTTAAAAAAAGGTTATGTTTAAACAGACAGACGATATCTGGTCTGACTATTTTATTATTATATCTTCCACTCTATAATAAAGGCCAATGTGTATTTATTGGTCCTCCGATTTATAAAATCGGGGGACTTATGTTTTGAGGCATGTCCATCCGCCCGTCCGTCCGGATTTTTCTCCGCAACCATCCATTGAATTTCTCTGAAATTTTGCATGAAGTTGTAACTTTGATCAGGTTAGAAAGTGACATTCTCCGATTTTTGAGAAGAAATCTGGTTAGCCCCCCAGGGGGTCAAAAGGCCCCGAAATGGCAAAAAATGACATTTTTTGCCCCATAACTTTTCATCCATCCATTCAATTTCTCTGAAACTTGGCCAAAATGTGGAGGCAATTGTTCCTAATAGAAAATAAGTATCGTTGACCTTGGAAAAAATCTGGTTCGCGCCCCCAGGGGGTCAAAAGCCCCCAAAATTGCAAAAAATGACCCTTTTCTCCCATAACGTTTGATCCATTCATTCAATTTTTCTGAAACTTGGCCAAAATGTAGAGGTAATTGTTCTGGATATAAAATGAGCATCCTTGACCTCAGAAAAATCCTGGTTCGTGCCCCAGGGGGTCAAAGGGGGGGGGGGTTCAAAAATGCCCCAAATTGCCCAAATTTATTGCATTTTACACTCGCCACATCGAGTCACATACAGAGGGGGACTACGCACGCGCGGCTTGTTTGTATATAAATATGTGATACTATGGACGCAAGAGCTAATGCCCCAGACAAGGATAGGAAGTGACTCATCAACGCACACAAAAGAAAGTACGGGAGTGGTCAGGTTGTATTGTTCAGAGGGCAAGGACTTGTAGGTGACTAACAAAAGACCGGAGTTGACCAGTTGACGACTCAGATAAAAATACGGGCAGTTTGGTGTCAACTTCGAGCGAGAGTAGATCGAGCCAAGAGACAGTGGTGGCCTCGACAGACCACTGTAGACGTAAGGAGCTCCTGAGAAAAAGGGTGAGAATTTTTTTGTTTTTTTAGAAGGGTGGGTCAACCTAAATTGTGCAGCGAGATGTCTGTTTAGATTAGTTTTAAATTTCTGCATGTCAGTACCGTCAGAAAAACAGTGAGCAGGGAGGGAGTTCCAGAGTCCAGCAGCACGAGGAAAGAAGCTTTTGGAGTAGAAAGCTCTTCGGCATCTGGGGACCTCCACAGTGAATGGATGGGATTTGGCTGACTGTCGGGTTGGTCTAGTGAATTTGCGTCGTGGGGGCTTATCGCAGTTTTGATTCAACTAAGGGCGAGAGCAAATCGGGCAGAGCCTTAGTGGATGAAGAGATGAGCTGACGACTTGAGTTACGACAATGTGGGTCTTGACAGTCCGCAACGGTGTCACACACACTCAGAGTTTCAACTGACTTATACACAATGTATCTGAGTTTGTGTTTTTCTTGTGAGTCGCGTTGTTTGTTTTACTCAACTTGTAAACCAATGCTGTGCCCTCGACGATTCGTCAGTGGAATAGACGACATGACCAGAAGGAAAGATGAAGACGAGCGGAAGAAAACCACAGCACACACAACGTTGGGGTTGGCGATTATCGAGGGACGCATGTGGTCTTACTAATAAATATAAATCCATCTCGCTACACAGAAGTTAGTGAGTAAAAACGTGCCTTCTTTTTAGTGTCCTGACGAAACATATCCAAGTAGAGAGATGAAGAAAGAAAGCAAATTGCAATTGATGCTTCCTGAAATGAATTCGGAAAGATATCCTCTATTCTAAATAAAATGTCAACGGTTTTTTTCTTTAGGTCATCAGAAATGATAATAATAATTTATATATGAAAAATTAAATTGCTGACATAATTCTATGATTTTATATTAATATTAGTGCAAACAATGGCGAAGCATTTTTTTTCAGCATTTTTGATGAAAGGTGTACATCAATATATATATATATATATATATATATATATATATTTATAGATTAAATAGTTATCCAGAGACACGTGTTTCGACATTACTGCAGCTCATTAGTGTGGATGACTACAGGAGGATTCGAAACTACGACCACAGAGATGTGTCTGCGAATAACTATTTTATCTATAAATGAATAAATATATATATATATATATATATATATATATATATATATATATATAAATGATATTTAAATGAGCCAATAAAGATAATTTTTATCTGTCTTAGATCCTACTGTCCTATCATCAGGACTCTATTGGATTACCGTATCTCTGATTGATCCCCTGAATAATTACATGGACACATTGTATCACCTACCAACTTACACTGAAGATGTCTTTTGTTTACAACTTATATATTTTCAAATTAATGCTACCAGTAATACATTACTTTACTGATTTTTCTCCTCTGATGAAAAGAACTTATCTTTCAAAATACATGGATTAAGGAAAAAAAAAACTTTTTTGTATTCCTTACTTAAATATTTGATGAATTAATAAATATTGTAATTTATCAAATTTTTATTTTCATCATCTCTTTGTTCTTATATATATTTTTTAACATTTTTTTTTAACATATTTCACCCCAAACAAGGCAGGCCACCACTATAGACGTAAGGGGTTACTGAGAATTAGGGCGTAGGTTTTGGGTGTCATCCTAAGTTTGGTGCAATGTAGCAAGATGTCTGTTTACATTAGTTTTAAACTTCTGCATGTCGGTACTGTCGGGGAAACAGGGAGCAGGAAGGGAGTTCCAGGGGCTGGCAGCACGAGGAAAGAAGCTATATGAGTAGAAGGCTCATTTATATATATATATATATATATATATATATATATATATATATATATATATATATATGGGAAATGAAAAAGGAAAAAACCAAGAGATATATATATATTTTTTAAATTTCTCGCAGCCTGGACTCTTATCCAGCGCTCACAGTACTACTTTTCCTTATCACTCCATCATGTCAACTAAAAATTTCGATGTACTTGCATGACATTTTTCTTCAAATTATCATCCTGAGGAAGTCTTACAATAAAGACGAAATGCTGATGAATGTATAAAATAAAAGTATCTCTTGGTTTTTTTTCCTTTTTCATTTCCCATTACGTCGGATTACTCTCATCCTTCCTTTCTCATATATATATATATATATATATATATATATATATATATATATATATATATATATATATATATATATATATATATATAAGGTTAATACAACAAAAGATATAAGAGGCAACTAATATCTTTAATTAGTGAACATCCGGATAAAAAATGAAGCTCAATATACTGGATAGAGCATTAATAGCAATAGATGAAGTGAAAGAATAAAATAAGGTGCGAATCAAATTTTATTACAGTTTTCACTGCATCGATAGCAAACAAATTTTCTCGCCTGGATAACTTTTTTCGTTTTTGGACCACCATTCACCATTTCGATTATTTTTTAATCAACCTCTTTAATATCTTTCTTGGAGCTATTTTAAACTCTTTGACTTGGATGAACTGTGTAGGTTTACAAAAAAGTATGTTTTGGGCCGATATATTTGATGTTTTATATACTTTATGTATTTTTATATATACTTTTTTATTTTTATATATTTTCAAAGTTTAATTTTTATTACCTGCAGTAATGTCATTGCGGTAATGGTCCTCTGAGGAGAAGATTTTCTTTGAAAACTCATGAGTTAAGGACTTTAAAGTACTTTGCCTAAACATTGAACTGCACTAAAATTTGATTCGCACCTTATTTTATCCTTTCACTTTATCTATTTCTATATATATATATACATACTAGCAAAACCTACCCACCCTCCGGACAGACATTAATTGGGAGAAGGTGGGGGGCGTTAATTAAAAAATGTTTTTTTTTACTCAGAGAATTCTATAATTTAAAAAAAACTTTGGTAAATTTGTAAATTAACATCCCCAGCTCAGTTAACCCAGACTAATATCCAAACATTCAATATTTTTGTTTATGCCATACAAATACGATATTTAATTAGTTAGATCATTTTAAAGTTATTTATTTTATTTTCACCAGAAAGGTAAGCACAACTAAAGTCAATTGCTTAAAATTAAAATAAAAAAGGACGCATAATGAAAAAAAAAGTATAAGATTTTAACAAATTAAATATGGGTAAATTTGCAGATTAACATCCTCCATTAATATCCTCCCCCACCCCCCCTAAAAATGATATTCTGCTTTTTTAGGAGATTACGTGTTGACACCATGGGAACGGAAAGAAAGAAAAACAAATATTTTAGAATTTAGAGTAAGAGATCAGTGTTATATATATATTTAACATAAAATGTTCCCACATTTCCGGGCCATTGCCTAAGTCCGAGTGGCAGGGCCATAAAACCACACGTAATCTCCTAAAAAAGTAACGACTCTTTCCAAAAAAAAAGGCAGAAAAAAGAATTTAGTTAACTGCCCTAAAACTAGCCCAAAAAATTTAATTCATATACGAAAATTTTTGCCACTTTAAACTATAGAATTTTTTTTTTTCTTTTCTTCTATCCATCATGTTAAAAAAGGTAGAAATTTTTTTCTTTTTTTTTGGGGGGGGGGGAGGGGGTAGCGAGGGTGTTAATCTACAATCATACTTAAATATGAATCCCTATTTTTTTTTTGTAATCTGGACAGATCACAGAGCTACTAAACTTTTGTTTTTATTTGTCAATGAGAATACTGAAAAGGTCTTTGTAAACATAAAAAAAAAGTTTGTTGTTTAAATTTATAAATTAGGCATTAACTTAATTAATAAAAAAAGTTATTTAATTTTCACGGAAAATGTAAAAACTGCAAAAAGAGGGCAGAATGAATGGGCAGAGAGAGAGAGAGAGAGAGAGAGAGAGAGAGAGAGAGAGAGAGAGAGAGAGAGAGAGAGAGAGCAAGACAAGCACACTCTCCCTCCCATTTCTCCTTTCTCTTCTCGCTTCTACCTCGCTTGTAGCAAGCCCCAACCTTCGGTAAGGTCGTCAGCGAGCGCATGGAGTTAAAACTTAAGTTGTTTTAGTTATTTTTCCGATTTATTTATTAAATAACTTTAATTAATTACTGTAATATAGACGAAACTATTACATATAGATAGCAAACATAAGCCAATGCATTTCCAAAATAATAATACTAAACATTAATTAATTATGAATTGTTTAAAAACTAGTTATGCTAATCAAGCAGTCAAAAGATTCTCTATTAATCTTTTATTTCCACTATATATACAGAATATCAATGTTGTATGTTATATTATTGATTTAAATAGCAGTAACCTTTTTTGATAATTATATAGGAGTTATAAATGAAAAAAACTTTCGTATTTATTCATTTGTGGGGCAACATAATGTATGTAAGCGAGTTAACTCTCTCAAGTGCTTAGGAAGTGCACCACCGCTAACAATGACAACAAATAACGAAAACATATATATATATATATATATATATATATATATATATATATATATATATATATACGTCCGTAAAAATATGAGCCGACATAATGTTAACACTCCCACGCGATTAGGAAGCACATCACCGCTATTATTGCTAAAAATAACAACGAATAATGAAAACATTTATAAGCGATAAATGATCACGTATTTCAGACAGGTGTTTTGTGACTTGGTGGTAAAGCCCCCGATTGCAGTCTCTGTGGTCGTGGTTTCGAATCCTGTCATAGTCAGCCACGCTGATGAGCCGCAGTAATGGTGAAAGACTTGTGTGTGTGTGTGTGTGTGTGTATATATATATATATATACGTCCCTAAAAATGTGGGGTAACATAATAATAATGTATGTAAGGGAGTTAACTCTCAAGTGCTTAGCATTACTGCTAACAATAACAAGAAATAACGAAAACATATATATATATATATATATATATATATATATATATATATATATAAAAACTGGCTCTAAACTGTTGAACTTAAAAGAGACCAGCCCCGTTTTTAAGTTCGTATCCAAATGACCTAAACAAACATCTGAAGGCTAATTGATGTAACTTTAGACAGTAAAAAAAATTACCCTCAAGTGAATTAGATTTTTTATAAATAAATTATAGATCTTATTAACTATTTTAAGAAATATTACTGAATTAAAATTTATAAATGTCTACACAACTTTTAGGATGTACTAGCTCTGAACGAAAATTCAAAATGGCGTATTAGTGGATTCCCCCACGTGTGAGTTTGCTTTTTTCTTTGTTTTTTATTTGATTCCACCCAAAAATGAACCACTGTATAGTGTAGGTTTTTTTAAAGACACTTTAATCCAAGAACTTTTTACTCTTTGTGAATTTTTCTGATGATTTTGTAATGCTGCAGAGACGATATTAACATAAACATGTTGTTTAGCACAAGACAAATGAAACGGACAGTAAAAAATATATCTCACAAAAATGTTATGTTTTGGGGAAATGGGAAAAAATAAAAATAATAAAATAAAAACATGGTTATTGGAATATAATACGAACCTGACTTTTCTTTTCATAACCATTGTAAAATCTTTTCTTTGGAGTGATCGACGAATGAACTTTTGATTCTTCTTATTATTGGCGGTTCTGAATTTGTTTTTTATAGTAAACTACCTCAACTTTCTGTTTACTATTCAGATTTTTTAAAACAAATATAAACCGCGTGGCTTGGTTTGTATATAAATAATTATAAAATGATATGATAATAGATAATCAGGCATGTGTACGCAGTGTGATGATGTATGGAAGTGAAACTTGGCCAGTGAGGGTTGAGGACATGTGTTGCATGGAGAAAAATCATATGTGAGTGATATGATGGATGTGTAATGTGAATCTTAACGATAGGCTTAGTTCTGATGACCTCAGAGGAAGATTGAATCTGGAAAGTATAGGAAGATGGGTACAGAAGAGGAGACTTTGATGGTATGGCCACGTTGAAAGAATGGATGAGAGTTCTTGGGTCAGTAGATGTAGAACAGTTAAGGTATCAGGTCCATTTTACAGAGGAAAGTAAAAAGAACATGGGAGGAAGTAATAAAAATGGACTTGAGAGAAAGAGAGATAAATAAAAATCTGGCCAGAGTTAGGTTAGTTTGGAAGTAAATTTCTTAAAGCCATCCATCACATATATATATATATATATATATATATATATATATATATATATATATATATATATATATATATATATATATCATAATATTTATATATAATATATATATATTATATATTATATATATATATAATATATATATATTATATATATATATATTATATATATATATAATATATATATATTATATATATATATTATAAGCACACTCGCGATCGTATTAATATGTGTCTCCCCGGTCGTCCCCTCCCTACCTCCCACTTCGATGTAGGAAAAAAATCTTAGAGGTTAGTTGGGATCGAACTATAAACCAGTCGGGCTGACGTTAAAAACCGACGTCAAAATCTTACGTCGCTAACCGTTGCGCCAAAGGGAAATACTTGAAATATTGCGAAAATTAGGTTACTTGAATGCTTTTCAAAATCTAGGTGCGGCACGCATGCGCAGAGCTTTCAATGTAAGCGTGACACACGAAACACACGCTATCGTATTAATATATAAATAATATATATCAGGACCGGCGGGACAGTTATAAAAGTGGGGGGGGGCTCTCCTAAAAAGTGGGGACGGGGCCCGGTTAAACACATGCATATATAACTTCATTATTGATGACCGTAAAGTGGGGGGGGGGGCAAGTAAAAAAAGTGGGGGGGGTGAGCCCCCCCCCCCCCGGTGCCGCCGTCCATGAATATATATATATATATATATATATATATATATATATAGTCCACAGACAGCTGTTTCGCAGTATCATGGCTCTATAATATGGCTACGCATGGTGGTAAGTGTCTCCACACTGAGATTCAAAACCTGAAGGACGGATAACTTCCAATTGTTATTAGCAGTGATAGTAAGAGAAATAATATCGCTTATGTATTTTTTTGTTTACATATTTTCTACGTTACCGGTAACCTAGAAAACTCTATTGTTTATAAAAGAGTATTGCTTTATGCCTCCCTCCTGCACACCACATGGTGGATTTAATTTCGCAATTAAATTATCTAGGATTTTTAAAATGAAAATGCCGAGATGGGTAAATAGTAAAGCGATAAAACTTAATTTTTGGTTCATTCACAAATTCTGTGTTCATTCACAAATTCTGTGTCGCTGATGCCAAAATAAATATACATTTGGGTTTGCAGTTGAACTCTCATGCGGAGGAGGTAAAACAAACAAAAAGTCAAAGAAAAACTGGCACATTTACTTAAGAAATTAATCATTGATAAAACATTGCCTGCTAAATAAATCTGACAAATCAAGACGTTGGTCAGATTATAATGGAAGAATGATTTACTCTATGATATATATATATATATATATATATATATATATATATATATATATATATATATATATATATATATATATATATATATATATATTCTTTTAAACATTAGTTTTTTATTCAGCAATAAAAAGGAAAAGAAAAGAATGTCTCAGAGTTTACTCTGAGTTATTTTTAAAAATTATATCTCTGGTAAATATATATGATATATATATATATATATATATATATATAGAGAGAGAGAGAGAGAGAGAGAGAGGGAGAGAGGGGGAAGAGTGAGAGGAAAGGAGAGAGAGGGAGAAAGATCGAAAACAGAACATTTGAAGTTCTCAGATTTTTACATCGACATGTTAAATTTTTGATGGGACAGTTTTCTTGAGACAATTTGGCAACAAATGTCTTCAAATGCGCCAGTGAGTCTATAGATGTCTTTGAAGTTATTTTCTTATAGATTTGAACTTTTTTGTATTTATGACAAGGATGTTTATTGCTGATTGAATAAATAAGCCAATTTTTCTTTTATTTCGTGTTTTTAAATAAAGAATTTTAGGTTCAATTATACTATAGGGGCGGTTGGATTTTCTCGCCCATTTCGCTCGGTATTCACCCAAATGTTCGATAAAATCGATTTTGGGGGTGAAATGGTACATTTTGTCCTGACAAAAAATTCTACTTTATTTTTTAGCATATACTAAATTTAACTTTTATGCCGTATTTTTACCCGTCGTCTTTTCGGCGACATTTTTTGTTATTCTTAAATTCACGACTAGTATGTTTTAACCTTTTCATGTTTGCTTTCAAATTCGTTAAATTCCGTTAAAATTTGCTTTTGTAAATAGAATGTTCAAAGTTTTTTTTTTGTGTGTAATAAAATGTTAAAGCAAAAAAAATATCTTTAGTCCAAGGAACAAAACAATAAAAACCAACATGGCCGTCAGCGATTAAAACCTGGAATTAAAGTTAGATTCTCGACACTTTAAAAAGTAAATGAGAATTTTATTTCAGGACCAAAAATACAATTAAGACCAGCAATCAGTTTCATCCTAAATTTGAGCGAATACCAAGCGAAATAAGCGCAAGAAAATAGCAGTCCCTATTTTACAATTAAACCGATGTTTATACTTAATTAAATTAAAGAAAATATCTTAAATTTTAATTTTAAAAAAGCAAATAATTAGACTTTCTGACTAATTTGTGGTTTTTTAGGACCGAAAGTAGATTAGATATCTTTCTTTATCTTAAAAAATCTATTATCGAATATTAAAATTGTAAACAGTTTGCTTTTGTTAGAGATTTCAAATATAGACGTTTACACTTTTTTTTCTTCAATGTTTTAATTTTAATAACTGTTTTTGCCCGAGGAAAACTTGCGCCTACTACGTTTTGGGGGGAGGAAAATTTGACCCGATATTTTTTCACCTCCCAAGGTCTAAGCCAGATATTTTGTATGAAATGTGAAGACATTAAATGGATCTCTGAATTGTTTATTGACAATTTATTGATATTTTTTGGGCAACTTATGAAAAATATTTTTTTATTCAATCTTTAAAAAATAAACTTTATTGGGTTTTTTTTCGCCCCAAATTGTACTATAGAAAAAAAAATGAATAAATCGATTTGTTTGAAAGTACTTGCGCGTTTCTCTGTTATAATAATAATATACATTATACAATATAGTTACGTTCGTAAAACAAACAAATATTAAACAACAACACGACGAGTAATGTTGCCCTGGCTGTCTCTCCTCTCCCAGAGAAATGTTTTCTTTAAAAAGAAAATAATCACTAATAATGTTTAAAAGTAAAACTTTATTTACTTAAAACAAATCTAAATTCCCTTCCAAAATAAATAGAAAAAATATCGGGTCAAATTTTCCTTTCCGGAAAAAAATAGGTTGTTAATGTAATGAAAATTAAAATTGTTTTTAAATACTTCAGGGATTTTTCTATTTCTATTTTATACCTCAGAAAACGAAAATTTACGTATAATCCTATACTTCGTCCGACATGTTCTCCTATAACTCTCAAAATATTAGCAGGATTTTGTCAAATATTATCTTACGGTCTTACACTTAAAGTGACATCTCAACCCATATCGATGAGATCCTTTGACGCCCTCTCCTACCCTTCGACCATTCATTGGCAGAATAGAACGTTTATGAAAGAAGGTACATTTTTATTATGGAGCGCTGAAAAAGAGCCGCTCCTTTTTTATAGGAGTGGAGCAGGAGCGGCTCCTTTTTGACAATAGGGAGCGTGAGAGGAGCCAGCTCCAATTTGGGGCGTTGGAGCACGAGCGAGAGCAGCTCCAAAAATAGTGGAGCGCATAAAGCCCTGTATATATATATTAGCCCCTTTTACTAAAGCTAACTTAGACAAGGATCGAACCTTCGATATTGATGTATGTAGTCCAGCGTTTTACCATCGGACCAAGACGCCCAGTTTAGAAATATGTACGATTTTTATCACCTAAATATTTAATGTATTTTCATGTAATTATTTTTATTGGTGATTGCAGCGTTCGTTGTTTTTTTTTTTGCTCACTACTACTTCGATTGTCTTACTACCTAAGTGATTAAGATGCAGAAATTGCATTATTAGTCGCCCTTAACTTTATAGGACGTATGTGAGCCAGAAACACGTGTCCATGGATTACTTTTATGTACATATAAAATAAATTAAAATATATACATATACATATATATATTTACATATACATACATACATACATACATACATACATACATACATACATACATACATACATACATATATATATATACATATATATACATACATATATATACATATATATATGTATATATACATATATATGTATATATATACATATATGTATATATATATACATATATGTATATATATACATATATACATATATATATATGTATATATATATATATACATATATACATATATATATATATATACATATATATATATATATATATACATACATATATATATATATATATATATATATATATACATACATATATATATATATATATATATATAGATATTGCCATAAATATATTTTCATAGCTTACTACATAGCTCTACTTACGCATCGAGCACTGTTGAAGTAAATACTGAAAATTGATACATAAAAAATTATATCTCCTTATAAAATTTTATGTGGATACATGAAAAATCCATTATTTTAGCCAAGAAACGGATTTTAAATTACAAGAAAAGCATTCGTGGATTTATCATATCATCATCATTATATATATATATATATATATATATATATATATATATATATATATATATATATATATATATATATATATATATGTGTGTGTGTGTATGTATATATATATATATATATATATATATATATATATATATGTGTGTGTGTGTATGTATATATATATATATATATATATATATATATATATATATATATATATATATATATATATATATATATAGCATGAATCCCGGGCCTAAATAATGAACAAATTTGAGGCAAAATTCGACTTAATTCATAGATATAGGCTCCTTTTAAGGTGATACACGGATTCCAATGCTTCTCTAACAATTCGATGCCTTTTTTCTGGAACGGTTTTTCTTTGGTCTTAAAATATGCCTCAATTTCCGATGTCACTTCCCCATTAGAGTTAAATTGCTTTCCCTTGAACATTCTTCTGAGGTTTTCAAACAGCCACGAGTTGCTAGGGAGCAGATCTGGAGAATATGGTGGGTGAAGAAGAAATTTGAAGTTCAATTCATGTAGTTTTGCCATTGTTGCGATCAACTTGTGACACGGTGTAGTGTCTTGGTAAAAAAGCACCTTTTTCTTCATTTGTGGCCGTTTTTTGATGATTTCTTCATTTATGGCCGTTTTTTGATGATTTTTTCTTTTGTGGCCGTTTTTTGAGGATGTCTTTATTTGTGGCCGTTTTTTAAAAAATTATTTCTTCATTTGTGGCCGTTTTTTGATGATTTCTTCATTTGTGGCCATTTTTTGCTGATTTCTTCATTTGTGGCCGTTTTTTTGATGATTTCTTCATTTGTGGCTGTTTTTTGATGATTTCTTCATTTGTGGCCGTTATTTTTATGATTTCTTCATTTGTGGCCATTTTTTTATGATTTCTTCATTTGTGGCCGTTTTTTATGATTTCTTCATTTGTGGCCGTTTTTTTATGATTTCTTCATTTGTGGCTGTTTTTTGATGATTTCTTCATTTGTGGTCGTTTTTTTATGATTTCTTCATTTGTGGCCGTTTTTTTATGATTTCTTCATTTGTGGCCGTTTTTTGATGATTTCTTCGTTTGTGGCCGTTTTTTTATGATTTCTTCATTTGTGGCCATTTTTTGATGATTTCTTCATTTGTGGCCGTTTTTTATGATTTCTTCATTTGTGGCCATTTTTTTATGATTTCTTCATTTGTGGTAATTTTTTGATGATTTCTTCATTTGTGGCCGTTTTTTTATGATTTCTTCATTTGTCGCCGTTTTTTGATGATTTCTTCATTTGTGGCTGTTTTTTGATGATTTCTTCATTTGTGGCCGTTATTTTTATGATTTCTTCATTTGTGGCCATTTTTTTATGATTTCTTCATTTGTCGCCGTTTTTTGATGATTTCTTCATTTGTGGCTGTTTTTTGATGATTTCTTCATTTGTGGTCGTTTTTTGATGATTTCTTCATTTGTGGCCGTTTTTTGATGATTTCTTCGTTTGTGGCCGTTATTTTTATGATTTCTTCATTTGTGGCCATTTTTTTATGATTTCTTCATTTGTGGCCATTTTTTGATGATTTCTTCATTTGTGGCTGTTTTTTGATGATTTCTTAATTTGTGGCCGTTTTTTATGATTTCTTCATTTGTCGCCGTTTTTTTTGATGATTTCTTCCTTCAAACGCACCAATAATGCTATATAATATTCGCTATTGATGATTCTTTTTTTCTCAAGGTAATTCATGAACAAAATACCTCGCACATCCCAAAATACGGAGGCCAAAACCTTGGTTGCTGATGATTACATATTTAGTTGCTTTGGACAGCTTTCACCTGCTGCTGCCCACTCAGCTGACAGTCGATTTGACTCTCGAGTGAAGTAATGAATCCATGTTTCATCCATTGTCACATATTAATGCAAAAACTCCTTTTTGTTGCATTGAAACAATTGCAAATAATGTTCTGAATCGTCAACGAGTTGTTGTATTTGATCGACTGTGAGCAAATGCGACACCCACTTTGAACACAGCTTTCTCATTGACAAATGTTTATGAAAAATGGTGAATACATTGGCTTCTGATATCTTCAACTCTTCTGCTATCTCATGCAACTTCAATTTACAATAGGACAAAGCGAGTTTGTGGACATTATTTATATTTTCACGGACAAATGTAGAATTTGGGCAACCTTAGCATTCGGCATCATTTGTATATTTACAACCGCATTTAAAGTCAGCATATCACTCCTTAACCATTGTTTCCGACAAAGCAGAGTCCGAATAACACTTATCGAGTCATTGCTTTGCTTGAATAGTATGTTTCCCCATCAGAAAGCAATGCTTTTATCAATACCCAAAATTCAGATTTTTCAATTGTTTTGAAAATTTGTAATAGTAGTTTCACTTAAATAACTAATTTGTAAACTAATAATCTGATTTTACTCAAATTTTGACACATTTGAAGGTTAGTACTTTATAACCCCGATAGAGATTTTTTAGTAGTAGCGCCATCTATATGCCAGGCCCGGGACTTATTGGGTGATGCGTTTTTTATATAATAAAGTAAAGTCGATTTTTCCCATTTACATTAAAACATAATAGGTTAATAACCAAAACCTTCATATGCTAATCTATTCCGCAATAGGGGCTAAGTCCTCATGCGTGTTTCCAAAAATTATACATTAATTTCTTCTTCATTCAATATTTATGATATTTTCTCCGGATTACCAGACTCTCCCAAATAAACTTTCCAAAGACAATTTTACTCACATCTTATTATCTACTTCCCCGCACTACCAGATTCACTGTGTGCCAATATTTCATGGCATAAGAATGAAATGAACACAAGTTATTCCAGAATACTTAAATGCTTCACATTCGTATTCCGGAAAAAACAACAAATGTTTTGCTAAGAGTTTAGACGTCTGCGTTGGTAAGCTTTTCCGATAATTTTTTAATTACAGTTACTTTTTTTTTCTCTCCAAATTGATACTGTGTTATTTATTTATTTAAAAGAATTAAATCAATATGTTATAATTTCCCCACACAACGCTGGGATACGTCCTGACTACTTGCGGAATAAAATAAATCTTGTATTGGATGTCGAATACACTAACATCGGGACACGTTATAACTATTTGCACAATAAAGGAATATTCGATTGATGCCAAATACACAACAAAATATTCCACTATTTATGTCTTCTTCAAGCATTTTTCAAAATTATTTTATAAATTTTCTTACAAACTTTTACTTTGTGAATTGCCTCAGTTGAGAAGGATTTCTCTTTCCTTGGCCGAGAACAGAACAGAACAGATAACGTATAGTATCAAAACAGAGATTACATATGTTTTTATTAACGCAAATAGGTCACAGTCGTTTCTGTTTTATGTCGACAATGTTTACATGACTAAACTAGGAAATAACACTGTCGTCATCCATTAAATTTGGAGTTGAAAGTCTTTAAGTGAGTTATACAAATATTTTATTACAAAAAAATTAAAATATTTATTAAATTTTTTGTTTCACAAAAGTGAATTTCTGGGATATGGAAATGTGAACGAAATACGAAACTTTACTTAAGACTTTAAAATGTATTCAGTGTTTTCTAAAATAAACTTATATTGTGAAAACACAATAATTATGTTTTTAACCAATACTTTTATTGATACATAGTTTTATTTAAATTCTTTTTCTCTCAGTCACTAACAAACTTCATGTTAATTAACTGTGCCAGAAAATATAAAAGAATTTAAAAAAAAGATTTTTTGACTGTAATTCAATTTCCAACCGAATTTCGTGCAACCCACTTTCTCTCTGCCTTTCTCTCCAAAAGTTTTGACTGTGATTCAATTTCCAACCGAATTTCGTGCAACCCACTTTCTCTCTGCCTTTCTCTCAAAAAGTTTTGACTGTGATTCAATTTCCAACCGAATTTCGTGCAACCCACTTTCTCTCTGCCTTTCTCTCCAAAAGTTTTGACTGTGATTCAATTTCCAACCGAATTTCGTGCAACCCACTTTCTCTCTGTCTTTCTCTCCAAAAGTTTTGACTGTGATTCAATTTCCAACCAAATTTCGTGCAACCCACTTTCTCTCTGCCTTTCTCTCAAAAAGTTTTGACTGTGATTCAATTTCCAACCGAATTTCGTGCAACCCACTTTCTCTCTGCCTTTCTCTCAAAAAGTTTTGACTGTGATTCAATTTCCAACCGAATTTCGCGCAACGCACTTTCTCTCTGCCTTTCTCTCCAAAAGTTTTGACTGTGATTCAATTTCCAACCGAATTTCGTGCAACCCACTTTCTCTCTGCCTTTCTCTCAAAAAGTTTTGACTGTGATTCAATTTCCAACCGAATTTCGTGCAACGCACTTTCTCTCTGCCTTTCTCTCCAAAAGTTTTGACTGTGATTCAATTTCCAACCGAATTTCGTGCAACCCACTTTCTCTCTGCCTTTCTCTCTCCAATCCAAATCGCTTCTCCTTCTTCCCAGCTGTCCTCTTCATTTATATCACCTGATATCCACATATGCAAATCAGACCACCATAAACACCTGCACCTATGAAGAGAAGCCCTTTTTAAATCTGCATACACGACATGCGAAGCACCTCATTCTTTTTCCTGATGGTGAGTGTTCCTCTTTATTGTCACACTTTACTTATTTTCCTTGAACCTGATACAATAAAACATATCGTCATCTAGGAAATAAGACGATAACACTTGCATATTTACTCATTTAAAAAGTGTTTTTCTTCAGATTTCATACGTAATACTAAATTGATTTTAACCGGATAAATAATGTATAATTTTTCTGAACAAAAAAAAAAAATGAATAATCTAAACCAGTGGTTTTTAACCTTTTTTCTCCAATTCCCCACTATTGAGTGAGCCAGCTCTCTATTCCCACCACAGTTATCACATGGAAATAAATACATACGAAAAGATTCGTTATGTTTTTTCTAAATATATTTAGCCTATAAAAAGCATACAAAAAATGTAACACTAGCACTAGACGCATACAGGTTAACGAGACTTTTGCATTTGTTTTGCCTTGACAAGTGCCTCAATGTTCGGTTCCACCTTTGAAATGGTGCAGCGCAAATCAGATTCAAGGTCAATCAGGCAGTTTCGCGATTTGTTTTTCATCTCAACCATGCTCGAAAACGCCGACTCGCACAGGTACGTAGAGGGAAATGCAACCAGTAGTGTGAGCGCCGCCACAGCAACGCGAGGATACGAACCATGTATAGTGGCCCAGAATGAAAAGAAAGTAGTGACAATCATACAAGAGAGAAACAAAAAACGAACAACAGAAGTGGCATTGAATCAAGAAAATGATCAAAATTATCATGGTCAAAGTTAGTCAACATTTGGATGTAATGTATTAAATTTTGAAGCAGTGGTTCTTCTGTCCGACCGGTCATTCCCCACTTGGCAACTCCACCATTCCCCACCAGTGGGGAATTCCCCACAGCTTAAGAACCACTGATCTAAACAGTAAGACATTATCAATTTTAAAATACAAAAAGGTGTAGAAATTATAAATAAATTCCATTGCTTACCTTGACCTGTGTGGGGGTCGTCATACCTTTTTTTGGTGATAACTTCCTCCACAAATAAAAATAATAATAAGAAGATTTACATGCAAAATCAACGGAAGTTTATTTACTGAAATAAACATATTAACAAATAGAATATATTACTTTTTGTAATGAGTTCATGAGTCCTTCCTTTAGTTTCAGGGTAAGTAAATTGAAGAATGTCTTTTCTTTTGTTGAATTGTTCATTTGTTATAAAATATTAAAAGAGGCAATAGGTAAGGTTCGCCTGTGAAATTGTATGAAGCGCGCGAAAGGGTGAAATGGAAGAGTGATAGTAAGATGCGTGTAACCTCCGGATGAAAAGTCAGTTGAAAGAGAAAGTTTGATGTTTGTGTGTGCTTAAATACTATTTGGATCGGCTCCAGCAAGCTTATGGAGAAAAGTTTAGAAAAATATGTCTTTGGAGAAATCTCATTGGACAGAAATATCACGTGGTGTGCTCCCAATTACGTCCGCTCGTTTTGAGTTGATTTAATATATAAAGCCACATCGGAATTTGCGTGGCCGTTATTTTTTATTTGTCACGCGCCAATACAACAATTTTCACTCTGCGCGCCTAAATTGTATTTATTCCAAACAACAATTTTTATTCGAATCTTAACCGTGTCAACTGGCACACCTGTAACGAAATGATAGGGAGTTTTTCTGTTGTTATTTTGTGCTGAAGAAGTATTTTATTAAAAATTTCTGAAGCATATGTACACACTCGACGTAAATTCACTAGACCAACTCGACAATCAACTAAATCCCAATCCATTCACTGTGGAGGTCCCCAGATGCCGGAGAGCTTTCTACTCCAATAGCTTCTTTCCTCGTGCTGCTGGCCTCTGGAACTCCCTCCCTGCCCCCTGTTTCCCTGACAGTACTGACATGCAGAAATTTAAAACTCATGTAAACAGACATCTCGCTGCGCAGATCCCAATTCAGGTTGACCCCCCCCCCCCAAAAAAAAATCTTCTCCCTTTTTTTTTCTCAGTAGTCACTTACGTCTACAGTGGCGGCCTGCCTTGTTTGGGATGAACTATGTTAAAAAATTTTTTTTTTTTTTAAATATTTTGTTGATGTTGAATTTTTAGAACTTGATTACATTTTTTTAAAAACTTTTATTCACCTCAAACAAGGACACATTGCCACTGAGACGTAAGGGTTACTGTGAATGAGGGTTCATACCTACAGGGGCATCCTTAGTGGGGAGTTGTGAAGCAAGATGTCTGTTAACATTACATTTACATTTCTGCATATTAGTACAGTAAGGGAAACAGGGAGCAGGAGGGAATTCCAAAGGCTAGCAGTTTGAGGAAAGAAACTATTAGAGGAGAAATCCTTCCGGAATCTAGAGATCTATAAAATTGATTATGTCATAAATTTTGTATGTTTGTGAGTTATAATATACGAGCTCTATAGAACCTAAAATCCTAACCATTGAGCTATATGTATACCTGCAGCATTCACAAATTCACTAGTATCTTAGAGATTTGGATTGCTCCACTTTTTACATTTGTAGAATTGAGGTGCGATATTTACTTGTCTCTTTAAGATGCAACTAAAGTTAAAACATTTGACTTATTTATGTGTATATGCGTGTGCGTTCTTCCGACATTAGGCATCTAGCCCAGACCATCCTGACTCACTCGTCAGATGTTCCTGCCATTTTTAGATCATCTATCTGGTATCTGGCATCTGGCATCCAACGTCAGCTACTAATTGCCCAATATATGTATTCATCGGACATCTCACGACTGGAGTATGTATGCCTTGGAAAAGAAATACAGAAAATGTTAAAATCTGTTTTGATTTGATGATAATAACATAACTAATTAGGTTATTTTTATTTGTTATACATCGCTCCTTTGTGTTGGGGTATTGAAACAAATAACACAACTTGTTCTTATATAAAATATAGTACAAAGAGCTTTCTTATTGCAGTTGGGAATGTGTTACTAGAACTGTGATTGGCATGTCAGAGAGAAAAACAGATTTACATAGTTTTCTTTCACCTCATGTGATCTTGAGCTTTTTAAATACATTTTTATGTACGTTATCAACCAGTTCCTCCCTGATCGATAAGAGCATTTGTTTTATTGCAGCTGGAAATATGTTACTAGAACTATATTTGGCATGTCAGAGAGGAAAAAAGTGTATAAATGTTTTTTTTCATCTCATGTAGTCTTGACTTATTTAAAAACGTTTTTATGTACTTTATCAACTAGTTCAGGGGCGGGAAACCTTTTCAGAGTGAGGGCCAGATGAGACTTTTGGAAGGAGATCGCGGGCTGGAGTGAAAAACGAAATCTCAGAATTACTATATTTTGTTTACATGAATAAATTGTACAAAAATTGCATTGAACACTCTACAAATCTGATATTTTTTCTCAAGAGACTTCTGTATCTGATGTTATAAAAGGCACCGACGAAGAGTCATTTTGAAATCATAAAAAATAATGACGAGGGAAGTAGCAAGTTGATCCAGCATTCGTTTTGACACACCTAACATAGGTTCTATGTTTCATGCCCTTTCCTCGTCTCTCGTTTCCTCTTTGCTTCTCTCTTTCTCTTTTTCTCTTTTTATCTCAGGTCAAGGATTTGAAATTAATAGTTAAAGAAAAAGGAAATATACATGCATATCGCTGATATTTATATATTTTTATCCCACTGTCAATCTTAATCGAAAGTATTTTACGTCTATGTCACAAAATGATATGAGGTTTACTGGGAGGTCCGTGAGCCGGATTGCATAATAAAACATAGCAGGGTGGCGGGCCGGACGCTAAGCCTTCGCGGGCTGGATGTGGACCACGGGCCGGAGGTTGCCTGCCCCTGAACTAGTTCCTCCTTAGCCGATGGGTAAATTTTAAATTACTGTTTTTTATTACATTACATTAAATCGCATGCACATATACTTGCAACCAGGTCTGGCACAGGGCGATCTCAACGGGTGTCATCAAGGTATTATGTTGCATATTGTTGGAAGGAATAATTGTGACATAAAATTCGCAAAACTAGGCGGAATACTTGTCCCAAAACAGGTTTATAACAGATAGCATTTAATTCTTTAATTAATTTTAGGGAGTCCGTGGAAAATGTTAATGTTAATTGATTTACCTGAAGCTAAAAGGACATACTGCCCCACCATTGTCTGTCATGATAAGTCTTAAAAAGATACACACGCAGCCTGATTCAGCTAATATAAACTACGGTTAAGAATTCGTCAGTGGGGACATTACACCTTTCACTGAGGTTTAGGCACTAATAAAGAAGAAGAAAAAGAAGAAGAATGAAAAGAAAAAGAAGAAGAAGAAGAAGAAAAGGTGCATTGGTAGTCAGAAGGTGAAGAGGAATAAAGTGTACCCTCTTATAAATCTTACAACCACTTAACATACCAAAAGAGAATAATTTAAAGGAGAGAGTATGAGAGAGTAGTAATAAGACGGTGAAGAGGAATAAAGTGTACCTTCTGAGAAATCTTACAAAACTTAACATACCAAAAAGGAAAGAAGAAAGGTTTAAAAGAGGCGATAGTAATCAATGGTTATCAAACGGTGAAGAGGAATAAAGTGTACCTTCTGAGAAATCTTACAACAACTTAACATACAAAAAAGGAAAGAAGAAAGGTTTAAAAGAGGCGATAGTAATCAATGGTTATCAAACGGTGAAGAGGAATAAAGTGTACCTTCTGAGAAATCTTACAACAACTTAACATACCAAAAGGGAAAGCAGTGAAAATCTGACAACACGAAAGTCAAAGTAGCACATGTTGTTAATGAACTTAGGATTTAGAAAGGTTTTAATTTAAAATGATCAAAATAATCTCAAATTTTGGGAATTTGTTCAATTTCGTGTACTTTAATTATCATTAAAATCAAAGGTTTAAAAAGTTTAATGAGGGGTTCATATTACCTCGGCGACCCGGTTGTCAGAAAAGTGATAAATATGACCCCTGAAGACAATCTGTATAGGTCGGTGACCATTCCTATAAAATTTTATATACCTAATCTTATAACCAAAAAATAGTTAGTGAACATAAAAACAGACAGGCACATGTCTCTAAAAACTTATAAGTACTCGTATCAGTAATTATCATTGGTAATGGAATTTGCTACTGATAGCAAAGTTGGCGACCATTTTAATGAAAATTTGCTGCTGATGAAAACGATGGTTTCTGCAAGAAAATAGTCCAAATAGGATAAAGTTTATAGAACCAAAAAATTAAATCAAATTACAAGTTTTTCTTCTTAACAACATGTACCAACGCAAAAGAAAAGGAAATGGCTATTCAGAATGAAATATTACTATTTTAGAGCAGAAGCTATTTAAATCTAACTTAGAAAGAAAATCTGACTGACTTAATTTCATATATTAGGTAGATTTGTAACATCGGATCATAGGGAAAGGAATGACAAGGCCACTTGTGTTCGCTAGAAAAACGGATTGCTAAGTTGTAACGGAGCCATGCAACATATATTTGGGTGCTACTGCAGAGACGGGGGCCACTGTTCGATCGATGGCGGCGGAAACTGACGACTGCAGTAGCACCTATATTTGAAATATAACAGTAAAAACAAATAATTAGTGAGAATTCATGTTTTATTTGAGTTAATTTGTGTTTTTGTTTCACAAATAATCGAATTGGTCAAGTTTATAGAATTACAACTTCATACAAAAATTAGGACAAAAACAAATTCGAATTGTGTATGCATGTTTTAATTAACAGAGTTACGGACAAAATATCTATATATAAAGATATACATGACTAATCTTATATATAAAGTAAAGACGATTTCGGTAAAAGAGAAACAGTCTACTTGATGATGGCTTCTGGTTTTGAAATCGGAAACAGGCAACAATTATTTATCGAAAAAACTGTTACCTATTATATTTTAAGTAGGATTTTTTTTTGGGGGGGGGGTTGGGGCAAGTAATAATTTCTTTTCACCATTTCTTTTTAACTATTAACACATAAGAAAATCAAAATGGTTTCATAATTTAAAATTAAAAAAATTTTAATTAAAAATAATCAAATAAAACACTTTTATCATTAGAATGTTGTTTTTGGTTTGCATATATTTTTTTAAATAGTTTATTTTGAAAATATTTTTTAAATAGTTTATTTACTATTTTTCATAATTGGAATGTTTTTTTTTGCTTGAAAATACTTTTTAAATAGTTCATTTATTATATTTTATAATTGCAATGTGTTTTTTTTGTTTGAAAATACTTTTTAAATAGTTTATTTTTAAAATATTTTTTAAATAGTTTATTTACTATTTTTCATAATTGGAATGTATTTATTTTGCTTGAAAATACTTTTTAAATAGTTTATTTATTATATTTTATAATTGGAATTTTTCTTTTGTTTGAAAATACTTTATTGAAAATATTTTTAAATACTTATTTTATTTTTAAATAGTCTAATTGTTTTTTCTAAATAAGAAATTTAACAAAATTTAAATATATTAAACATCATAGTAATAACGTATCAAATACAGAATATTCCCAAAGAAATTGTTTTTTATTCAACGGTACCAGAGAAATTTCTGTAAATGACTGTAAAATCTAAGCGGTTGAAAAGGATGAGGAACTGTTTTTCGATAAACACTGCTTGTCAATTTCCGATTTAAAAAACGGAAGCTGTCATCAAGTAAACTTATGGTGAGTTACGATGTTCACTCTTTCGCTGCCGAAGGTTCAAGTGCCCCGAAGCATTTCTGCGCATGCGGCTGGACGCGCGTTTTTACAAAATAAAATTGTAAAATTCAATAAATTTATTTTGGACCAATCAGATGATTTTCCAAGTTGGTCCGGAATTCTGTGTCTGTGGGAGCCGATGAAAACCTTTAAAAGAGATGTGTATTTTCCAAAAAGACTAGTTGATTAAAAATTCAGAGATAGTGTTTGAAAATAAGTCTGCTGTCTGCAACTCTACTCGACTCAAACAAGACTACACAACACTCTTAATGTAGCAGTCAGCAAATCAGCCAAGGTAGGCGAACACACAGACACAGAAACAAAAACAAACTTTTGCATTTCCCTTTTTATCGTCTGCTCCTTTAAAAGTAAATTTATGAAAATAACTATTTAAAAACTTCTCATTGAACTTTATACTTTGATTAATTTTCTCCAGTCATTGACTCAGTAAAATTTATTTCATATATTTGAGTGAGAAGTTTTCTCGATTTTTCAGACCAGTGGATTTTTAATCAACTAGTCTTTTTGGAAAATACACATCTCTTTTAAAGGTTTTCATCGGCTCCCACAGAATTCCGGACCAACTTGGAAAATCATCTGATTGGTCCAAAATAAATTTATTGAATTTTACAATTTTATTTTGTAAAAACGCGCGTCCAGCCGCATGCGCAGAAATGCTTCGGGGCACTTGAACCTTCGGCAGCGAAAGAGTGAACATCGTAGCTCACCATAAACTGTTTCTCTTTTATCACGATATTTCCCTTCTTACTTTTGTGATTAATGGTTGTTTTTATTACAATTAAATCTGTTTCGACAGTCAGATATACAGGGTGATTCATAAGTCACTTAGCTATTTATTTTTGAAATTCTAAAGTTAAAAAATACGGTAATACAAAACAGAAAGTTTATTCAACAAATTAATTTATGGGAGTTTAAAATTACAGCAAATTTTCAAAATGTCCACCTTCGTTCGGCATGCATAGCTCCATTTTTTTTGCAAGGAATTTACGACTCTTTGTAGCATATTTGATTGATTATAAAATAAATATATATAGAAACAAATATATAAACGAACAAATTAAAAATAACAAATAGCAGTAATTAGAGAGTAAGATAACAATTATCAAAAGTTCATAGTATGTTTGTGCTTCATATGGTAATCATTTTAAATAGCTAAGTGAAGTGACTTATGAATCACCCTGTAGGTCCGTGTTTTTTAAACCAAATTTTATTTTTAATCGATTTTAATATTTAATCCTGATCAATATTATATTTTTGATTCGTCATAAATAAAGGGCGGCGTGAGAGATTTTATCTTCACAGTCAGAAATCCTCATACTGTTACCCATAACACGGGGGGGGGGGTAATAACAGACAATCTTTTTGCTATTAACTATTTCATTGGATATTACTCTCACTTCTCCTTGGCTAAGATCAAAGTGTAGTATCTGTTCCGATGAATACTACACCTCATAAACTGGTATTGTCTTGGCCTTCGGGGCTTGATTTACGCCGGTCTATGGGTCGGTCCTGTGCAGTTCTAGGAGGTCCACCCTCCCAGGCTTTGCCTCCCCTCTTTGGGGAGGAGTAAGTTTATTGCTTATTGCCTGAGGCGCCCCTACCGGGGAATGCCGACGGGGCTGCCCAGGCAATTTTTAATGGCCAGAGTGCTCACTTTCTCGGGCGCTGGCTTTTCAAACCCCACTTTCCCGCCTGACCTTGGATCATGTCTTACTTGTGGGAGTAAGATAAAACTGGCCTTGTGCCTAACCTCCTGGAGAGGAGGTAAATAAATACTCTCACTTCTCCTCTGTTTTTTTCTAAACACAGAGAGAGAGAGAGAGAGAGAGAGAGAGAAGACAGTGTGGTTTACGTATTTAATGGCATCACCATTTTGTACCTGCCTTTGTGTGTCAGTCGGTTAGGATGCCATACTTAGAGAAATAGGTTGTGAGTTCGAACCTTCCTCAAGGACATGATTATTTTTACACTTATTTTGTCCAAAAATGAATTTTAAACATTTCAAATTACAATATGAATAAGATTATTTAGCTTTACTTTTATTTTTTTTCTGTAATTTACGTAATTTATGGAAATTAGGATCTTAGGCGACGTTGAGTTGGCTAGTTATCTATATAATACTAAAACTCTTGAACATTGAATATTTTAGAAGGTAGGAGGAAGGGCGAATGAGATGAGAAATGGGGGGGAGGAGGGGATTCTATGAGGGTTAATAGAGGGAATAGTAGTAGTAGCAGCAGCAGTGTAAGAGAAGGAGAGTAAAAAGATGGCATAAGTACATGATGTAAGAAAAGAAAAAGACTAAAGTAGTAGTAGCGGCAATAATATAAGAGAAGGAGAGGAAAAGAATTATGTAAATAAATAAATGACATAAATAAAGAAGGAAGGGAAAAGGTAAGCAGCAGAATATAAAGAAAAAAGATTCAAAAGATTGATTGATTGTTGGGTTTTACGACATATGAATGTTTTGTTATGGTGCCATACCTGTACGAAGAACAAATGGACTCGTCCATCCATAATAAAATGCGAGAAGCATTCCAACTCACAGACTTCTTCCAACCCAGTTCTATACTGAGAGTCCAGAATACCACTTCTTGTATAGGGTGGGCAAAAATAAGGGTCCTATTTTTAAAAATTCATAACTTTTTTATTTATTGATTTTTTTTTTTTTAGAATAAGTAAAGGACCCCTTCCGAAGCAAGCATGAGCCGTATTAGCCCTAAGGAACGTACCCTCATTTAGAAAACATTACTTCTTGTATATATATTCTTTTTCTTCAATAATATATCTTTGTTCCTGTAACCCCATGTTTCCGTGTCTTTATTTCGGCCCTTAACAGGGTCACAACATGTTTACTTTTATTTTTTTCTCTGTAATCTACATACTTTACGGAAATAGTATTACATAAAGAATGCTTAAAATTAAAATAAATAAATGATTCAATCAAAATTGCAATAGATATTGTAGACTGTTATTGGAGATATTCGATGTTGAATGATAATTTGTCCTCTATTCTAGATTGTCGGTGTTGGATTTTTTTTTATCTTGTTTCTGGACTGTAAAGATAAAATGATGATAAATTGTCAAATGAAGGAAGATAAATAAACATTGTTAAGCCAAAGTAATATGGGATATTCTAGTGTAAACGTTTTTTAACGATGCACGTGTTTGGTTATGTTTTATAAGACATGCGGCTGCCATGTTGTGTGTTTGTTTTCTTGTGCACATCCATCAGAATAAAAGGGTAATAATCAAGAAACGTTTGTATTTGCATATTTCTGTGAAGTGGTTTGAGAGTGGTAAGACACAAATATAATAGAAATAGATGAATGCAAATGATTCTATGGAGATCAACAATATAAACTGATTTATTAACAATTTTACAACTGAAAGAATTACTATGCAATGAAGAGGATTTAATTGTCTGTTGCCAAGCCGATTTCAGTAGCCTCTTCCATTTTGAATTTTCCCTGTTTTTTGTTATCGTCTGTCCAATGCAGGGACAGATAACTCCTGTCAGATTAATCATGCTTCAAAATGTCTCTTGGCAAGAGGAACAACTTTTGGGTACAAAGAGTTATTTCGCTTTAAATATTATTTTCTAGATTAATTTTTTATCTTAGCAAAAATATATTAGATAGAATAATACCAAGTATAAAAGAAGAAAAAAGTCTGCTATGGAACCCTTCTAACCAGGTAATAGATTGTTTTTTTCTAAACTAAAACATAAGAATAGCATTAAATTTATAGCCTTTGATATTGATGTCTACTCAATATCGACACACTTATTTAATAGAGCTCTTTGTATGGCTAAAAAATTACAGACATTACACTTATAGAAATAGAATGAATTCTTTTAGCTAGAAAAACGATTATTGATTTTGATAGTAAATATTGGACTAGAAATAACACACCAGATAATTTTGATATTCTGATGGGATCAACAGATACTGCACAAGTTACAGGCTTAGATTATTCTTATTGAATGAAATCCAAGTACACTTTCTTTCTCTAACAAGAGGTCTTTATACAGATGATGCACTTTTCTCCATAAATGTTTCCATACACATATATGAAAACAAAAACAATTTGAATAAATTCTTTAAACAATATTCTGTAAAAATTACTATTGATATTAACCATAGAATTATAATTTCTTTTAGATCTAACATTAAATTTCGGTAACAATACATTCTTACCATTCCACAAATTAAACCAAACTTTATACTATGTACACAATAAATCAAATCACTCCAAATCTTTTAAATCAATAATTCCAAACATCTTCAACTGAATATTTAGGTTTTCTGCAAATAAACTTATCTTTGAAACCAATGCTAGTTACTATAATAACACTCTTCTTAATTCTGATTATACGGATAAAATTAAATTTAAGCAGGATAAAAACTCCCAAAAAAAAGTTAATATTCTATCTCATAATATGGTTATAGAAAATAAAATAGACAGGATAATAATAATAATAATAATAATAATAATAATAATAATAATAATAATAATAGTAATAGTAATAAAAATAATAATAATAATAATAATAATAATAATAATAATAATAACAATATTAATAATACTACTACTAATAATAATAATTAATAATAATTGCTTAACCATTGATATAGCCTGCCCCTTCGATACCAGAGTGCAGGAGAAAGAACATGAAAAAATAAATAAATATCATGATCTAAAATGGGAATTAGTTAGACTATGGAAATGTAAAGAAGTAAAGGTGATCCCCGTTGTAATTGGAGCGCTTGGAACCATAACTAAAAGCCACCATAAATGGCTTAAACAAATTGACGAGACAATTTCTTTTCCAATTCTGCAAAAGGCTTGCCTATTAGGAACGGCGAAAGTGTTAAGGTACAGCTTGAATATCTAAGGTCAAGGGAATTGACCTGATGTTCAAAAAAACAAAACAAAACAACAAAACCCCAACTAAAAACATCGAAAAGTTGAGACTACTATGAATAATAATAATAAAATAATAATAATAATAATAATAATAATAATAATAATAATAAAAATAATAATAATAAAAATAAAAATAATAAAAATAATAATAATAATAATAATAATAATAAAAATAATTATAATAATAATAATAAAAATAATAATAATAATAAAAAAAAAAAAAAAAATAATAATAATAAAAAAAAATTATATTTCCTAACATGAACAAACATAAAGTTAAAAAAAAACACTAAATTAATTAAAAATAAAATAACAAAGACGAAGGGACGTATTGTGACAAAGTAGCTGGAATCAAGAAGAGAATTACTATAAATTGTGACACTAGTATATATTATAGATATCTCAGAGGATATGTCAAAAATCATAGTCGAGAATTTTAAATCCCTTGTAAATTGTCTTTCAATTTAAAAGAAAAATGGTTGGAAATAGAAAAAAAGCCTATTTCCTCTTTTCATGCTGTATCGAGACAGCTTGAGATTAGAGGTCAGCTGGTGTCAGCCCCTAGCATTGTTCTGGAGTCAGACGAGATCAAACACCCGAGAAATCCAGGCACTTACGAAATGCAGGTGTGCATGACTCATAAGTGAGCTGATGGGAAACTGCAGAGTTTCGTCTTAGCCGATCACTAAAGAAGTTACCGTCAAACTTACAGAGGGACAGAGGATATAATTGACTGAAGAAACATCCGAGAAGGCAGGTACCCAGTAAGTTAAAGGGACCAATGGAAATTGTTCAAAGGTGGATGGAATTGGCCCACATGATTCTAAATAACCTTGCAATTAATATAATGCACAACAATTTCGATTTTAATCAATTTGAGAAGAGTTTTTCAAGAGATTTTATAAAGAAAGACACTGCCTTTGCCTGCACAAAGGGAATTGTTTCACTTCACCCGGAGAAGTGTAGACGCTTCTAGCCTCGAACACAAAGTTAGAGTTTAAACCCCAGTCCAGAACACAAGAGGTATTAACCCCTAATTAATGAACGATTTTTATGCATGTACCCACAAGTTTTAATGAGAATATATTCTTATTTTTATGTTAAAAATATCTTGTCGTGTTATCTGTTCTTTGGTTGGGTATTGTATTTCTCGTCCCTCAGTTGACGTCCATTTTCTCTGATCAACACTGGACCCTGTCTTCTGATTAATCAACACAACATGGGAGGAGTCCGGACTGCTCAATGAAGACATTATGACAACACATATCTTCTTCAGGGAAGCGGAAACTCTTCATCAACTCTGGCATCCCAAGAACTCGGCCAAAATTGGCGATGCCATATCAACCACCACAAGTGGTGAAGAGTGCATTTAGTCAGCTGAGATCAGGTTTTAACTTCTGACAGAGGGATTAACTTGTACATATTCACATGGGAAGGAACATCTTGTCGGAGGATTTTACTGAAAGAGAAAAAGTCACTGTATACGTAAGATAATGAGTGAGTATTTCAGTGAATCCAGCAGCCTGTTTGTTTCTTTGCGTGTGTGTGTGTGTAGCAGGGGTCTTAGTATGAATTGCGTCTTTGGATGTACCATGACTAACGTTAACAATTAAAATTAAAAATGGATGTTTTGTGAAAAGAGTAAAAATTAAGGTGAAAACACAATTAATGGAGCACAACATATATATATATATATTCCATGAAAAATGCCAGTATACTGAAATCATATGCCCTTAATAGGGTTAAGATGAAAATTCATATACACTAAATGTACAAAAAGCAAGGAAATTCCCAAATTTTTACACTTTTATTGTCATTAAGGGTATGCGAGCACAACAGGGCTATGTATTTTACTGATAGGAATTTTTCTTCAGTGCATCTCACACACTTCAGCCATTCATGCATAGAGATTTATACTGTAGTGATGTGATAATGAAATGGCTTGGTTGATATGTAGTCATACCCTTAATGACAATAAAAGTGTAAAAATTTGGGAATTTCCTTACTTTTAGTGAGTGAAAAGGAAAGCGTATCCCAACGAAGCAGAGAAAGAAAGTAGCAATTCAAGCCATTTGCTTTTTGGCGTTCGTTCGGATTGCGTCTTGTCCACCACAAACATCCTCACCTAAACCTCCAATGAAATTCTACTGTTTTAGGCGATTACGTGCGAACAACATTAAAAACTTGGCGGAAAGAAAACAAACAAACAAACGAAAAAATATTTTAGAATTTATAGTGGGGGATCAGTTTTGCATATAAATTTAACGTAAAATAATCCCCCATTTTTGGTCCATTCTAGCGTTTTACGGAAGTTAACGATTTTGTTTTTGCTATGGGAGATAAATTCTGTTCGCTTTTTTTGGGTGGTGGTGGCAAGGTTCTACTTTTTTATACGATTATGTGTGATTGTACGACTTTGCTAGTTGGACTTAGGATTAGTAGTAAAAAAAAATATAGTTAACTCGCCTACATAAAAATAATTTAACAAAATAACTAGAATGTCCCGAAAATGGGGAATCATTTTACGTTGAATGTGAATAATTCACATATGAAATTGATCCCCCACTCTAAATTCTAAAATATTTTTTTTTCTTTTTTCCACTAAGTTTTTCAGTGTGTTCACACGTAATCGTCTAAAAAAGTAGAATCTCATTTTTTCTTTGGGGTGGGGTGGGGGCAGTGGAGGATGCTAATCTACAAATTTACCAAAAATCCTGTCATGTTTTATGTCAGATATTGTATTTGACAGCCAAGTGCACACTGAAAAAGTGCATTGAATGCAACCATATTTACATCATAGAACCACGACAGTATTCTCCCTTCTTTTCCTGCAATGCATAAACTTTCATATCACATAAAAATATAACAATAATTTCCAAGTAAATACATACATATATATTTATAATAATTTCAAATAAATCTATAACCCGGTATCGTAACCCGGCTTCGACCTGGTGACCACTTCCGGTCACCTGATCACAAATATATTCACCATTATTTAGCAGTCTGCTTTAAAGAAAGATCATCATAAAAAAATGGATGCGATTTTATTTTATCACCGATTTTGGATATTTCGGCGTTATTTTATTTTTAATCAATTAATAATTACAAATGATGCGAAAATTCACTCAATGTTTTGTTTTATTTTATTGTTTTTTTTTTGTTTCTTATCTCATTTTTTTTTCTTCAATACGAACGACTGACTAATTTTTAAGATGGCGGACGACAACGTGTTTTGGTTTGGAAACGAACAACGACATGGCGAGTTCGATCCCCGGGTGGGCCTTTCTACCTTCACTTGAGCGAAAAGCTTAGGTAAAAATCAGTTCTGTAGGTGATGTTTGCCTTTACTGGTGATTTTATTTCGAGTGTTATTTACTGCTTCGGCTTCTTTGTTTTATTGTAATGTCTGTAATCTCCGCAAGTTTTTTTTTTTTCCAGACGTTGGACCAATGGACTTCTAACTGCATTTCGTATATAAAAACAAAAACTATTGTTTTTCTTTACTTTTAGTGGGTTTATTTAAAAGAAAAGGGTAAACATTACTATTAGCGACATAAATTATCTTAAAAGAAATATAGTTTTTAAGTAATAAAAAAAAATTATTTTGATTTACCTACACATTTTTATGTATTTGCGTTAAAAAAAAAGTAAGGTACTGATATCGATCCTGAACCAGCTTTCGTGACGTTCGGCTGTCCTACGCAAACGCCCGAGTGTTGGCGAGCCGAAGCAGCGAGCAGCCGATAACTTTGTTACAAAGTGAAAATAAGTGCTTTCGAAGACGGATTTTTTGTCAGGAAGATTTTTTGAAGGAAATAAACCCAAAATGAATTACGAACAGCTTTGCACTGCAGTATCATCGCGAGCAAGTAAAAATAAATAATACAATTTAAAAAATATGTCGTGATAAAACTAATTTTGGTACTTTTTTTTTTTAAATACAGTATTCATTTTATAGCAGTAACCTCGCTATGTTTTTTTTCCTGTTGTTTCTTTCAAAATAATTCATGAAAATATGTTTTCTTTGTTATTTCTTTAAAAAAATCCTTACCCTAACAAAACAAGCAAAACATTATTATCATAGGACGCAGCACCGTATAAAAAATGTCGTCTGGTACAAATTGGCTCGTCAAGAACAACCGAACGCTTCCGAGTCGAACGTCACGAAAACTGGTTCAGGATCGATAAGAGCACCAAAAATAATATAAGTTATAAGCATTTTAAGTTCTGTAATTATTGGCTGTGAGTAAAGTAATAATCGGTCCGGTGTCTATAAACAAGATGCCTTATTACATTAATCACATCCAATAATTACGGAACTTCAAATGCTTATAATTTCTATTAAATATTAATTTTTAACGCACAAATGAGTAAAATAAATTGTTTTTGAGTAATTTCTCAACTTTATTTCCTTTAAAATAATTTATGTCGCCAATGGTTACTTTTACAAAGAAAATATATGGACCAGCAAGGACATCAATTGCGTAGATAGTTCATATTGCTGTATATGTAAGTGAAACAGACTATAACAGAGCATGAGAGGAAGTTCAATGTCTTTGAAATTAAATGTTTAAAAACTATTCTTAGAGTAATTCTGCAAGAAAGATTAATGAATGCAGCTATCAGATAAAGCTTAATATTAACAGATCTATAAATAATGTGGTACATTTGTCGTTTCTTGCTCAAAATGGCGGATAATGAATCGTCTGCTTTTTTCGACCTCACAAATGAGTGAGTAAACCCAAATAAATTGTTTTGGACTAATTTCTCAATTGTATATCCTTTAAAATAATTTAAGGTAAATTTGAAACAAGTCCAAAACAATTTATTTGGGTTTACTTACTCATTTCTTTTGGCTAAGATCAAAGTGTAGTATCTGTTCCGATGGATACTGCACCTCATAGACTGGTATTGTCTTGGCCTTCGGGCTTGATTTACGCCGGTCTATGGGTCTGTCCTGTGCAGTTCTAGGAGGTCCACCCTCCAAGGCTTCGCCTCCCCTCTTTGGGGAGGAGTAAGTTTATTGCTTACTGCCTGAGGCGCTCATACCGGGGAATGTCGACGGGGCTGCCCAGGCAATTTTTAAACCCCACTTTCCCGACCCGACCTTGGGTCACATCTTACTTGTGGGAGTAAGATAAAAGTGGCCTTGTGCCTAACTCCTGGAGAGGAGTAAATCAATACTCATTTGTGAGGTCGGAAAAAAAAAAGCAGACGATTGATTGACGTTAAAGTTGTCCTCCATTTTGAGCAAGAAACGACAAATTTACCGATGATGTTATTCGAAAAAAAAAAAAAGAAAAGATATTAACGTGGTTTGGATATGTTTCCCGGCTACCAGACTCCAGCTATGTAAAGAAAGCATACACAGAAGATTTCAGTCAGGAAATATCAAGAAGGCGACCACCAAAGAGATGGGTCGACCAGATAAGGGTCGCTCATGGCAGCTGAAAGATTGGCTCAATATCGTGATAAGTAGCGGAATTTTGTTTTCAAGCATGTGGCGAAGCTCTCTGGAGTATGCAAATAAGTCAAGTTATTTACTTTAAGTTCTCTTACATGACACTTCATAATGTTTTCTTAGCGATGGATATAGATATGTATAGACTGGTATCGTCTTGGCCTTCGGGGCTTGATTTACGCCGGTCTGTGGGATTGCCCTGTGCAGTTCTAGGAGGTCCACCCTCCCAAGCTTTGCCTCCTCTCTTTGGGGAGGAGTAAGTTTATTGCTTACTGTCTGAGGCGCCCCTACCAGGGAATGCCGACGGGGCTGCCCAGGCATTTTTTGTAGGCCAGAGTGCTCACCTTCTCGGGCGCTGGCTTTTCAAATCCCACTTTCCCGACCTTGTGTCACATCTTACCTTGTGGGAGGAAGATAAATAAAATAGATATGTCTACTTCATTTCGGTGTAGAGCATTCAGCTTAGCACAGGGTCGTGCTTTATTGCATATGTAAAAAAAAGCACCTTTCTCTATAGTAGCAGAGTGGGGCATCTTTTACGAGACTCAGCAGAGTAAAAACGCTAAAAAAACAAATTTACAACAAATAAAAGTAACTGTAAGCTGTAAAAGTTAGTTTCAAACTTGCATGTGCTATTTGTTTGTATTTTAAACCCGTTTGAAGTGCTATTTATTAGAAATTTATGTTCGAAGAATTCAAAATGGCCGCTCTACGTAATAATATAGAGGAACTGGCCGCTATTTTTTGAGAAACTAGATGTTTTAAAAAACAAGAAATTTTTTTTAACATCTAATAAAAAGCAATTTATACTACGTAAAAATACAAACAAATTACATAGGTAAGTAGAAAAATGTCTATTCTAGACATAAGTCAACTTTACTTGTTGCAAATTTATGTTTTTAAACTCTTTCTCGTTCTTTTTTTGGACCCCGTTCGCGCCTCTGCTGAGCGTCGTAACATATACCCACAGAGTGATTTCTTTTCCTGCAATATTATAATACCTTTTTTAATTTGTGTTTCCGAATTTTTTAGATGAGGATTGCTAGTTTGGATTATTAGGACTACTATTCTCATCTTCGTTGTTATATTCACAACGTTTCGGCCGATGTAGCCTCCGGCCTTCTTCAGGTGCATCTTTTCGAACTCTGGAACCTGTACGGAATTTCGAACTCGACCATTTATTTAATCCACGGGGCTAGATTGTTATTGTCCCGTCATCCATGACCAGGTAGAAGTGGCATGTAATCTATATTTTATTTTTAGTTAGTATCGCCCGCAGTGAGGATTGAACCATTAATCTCTAGAAATCTGTCACATGGGCCCGTGGCGCAACGGATAAAAGCGTTGAGTTCAATCAGTTCTAAGTGTCGGTCTTCAATCCTCACTACACGCGATAGGCCTACTAACTAAGAACAAAATAAAAATTAATTAATTAATTATCTGGTCATGGCTGAACGAGAACAATCTACCCCGCTGGATTAAATAAGGGGTTCAGTTCAAAATTCTGTATATTTTTCCCGAATTAGAAAAGATGCGGCTCTTGTATAGATCGGGTACACGGCGAAATTTATTTTAGAAGAGTTCCAATGGTGTTCCAAGGGGCAGATAACTCTCTTTTTTTAGTATACAATTTCTCCGAAAATGGAATGTGTAGTTATATATATATATTAAATTCCCGAAACAGTTTTTCATGGTAAACAACTGATGATCCCTTAAAATAGTGTTAGAAACTAACTAATATAATAACTGTAAAAAATAAATTGACTTACATGAGTGATTTTCCACTGGAAGACTTGAGACTATAAGTTTCTTTTTAATTTTTAAAAAAAATTTTTTTTTTTTTTTTATATTGTTTTTTTATATAGTTTTAATGGTTGAGAAACTTCCGAGACTATATATATATATATATATATATATATATATATATGTATATATATAATAATTAAACGATGACATCAAAATGGAAACTAAGTACCCTGAATATTAAGTCGGGGTACTTTCTTTTTTTAAGAGGAGGGTCATCCGACCAAGTGGTTGATTTCTGTTTAGTGTTTACGATCCTTCAGAACTGGGTTAATTGACGTATATAACTACTTCTCTAGGACCCTATTAACATTTATTCTATGAACTTAAACTTGGTATAATAATAATCATACTATTATTATATATAACCACTTTTTTGTTTTAACTACAATAATAATAGTAAAAGTTTGGGCTTTTATATAACTACACATTCCATTTTCGGAGAAATTGCGTACTAAAAAAAGAGAGTTATCTGCCCCTTACACCATTGGAACTCTTCTAAAATAAATTTCGCCGTGTACCCGATCTATACAAAAGCCAAAGAGGCACCTGAAGAAGGTCGGAAATTACATCGGTCGAAACGTTGTGAGAATAACAACCAAGATGAGAATAGTAGTCCGTCTACGAATGATTAAAACAATACATCTTTTTAGTTAGTTATTTTCTTTTAGCAAATACCTGAAGTATATTTTAAGTTAAATAAGACATTTAAAACAACAATATTGAGGTTAACAAATATTAAAAGTATATAAGGGCCTAATTTAGGATGCACACATTTTATTTAAATACTGCAAATGAATGAATAGTTTTTAAAATTATGATATAATCCAGGTAAAACATCCACAGGGTAGTAATCCAAAGAATTTCAACCGGGTTTATAAAAAGTGCTCAATATCAAATAGAGCTTTTATATACGATTATTTTTATTTACACAGACATGTACAAAATCTGCGACACTAGCATGTCGATGTTATCGATCAACAGCTATTATAAACTGAGATCTCATCAGGATAAGTTAGAATCAGATCTTAACCTTAGATTATATTTGGAAAGAACTTTCTTTCCAAATATGATCTAAGGTTAAGATCAGATTCTAACTCTCCCTGATGAGATCTCAGTTTATAATAGCTGGTGATCGATAACATCGACATGCCAGTGTCGCAGATTTTGTACATGTCTATGTAAATAAAAATAATCATATATATATATATATATATATATATAAAACATTGTAATCCAGGTAAAATAGACATCCAAAGGATAAAAGTAGGGCTATTTATATAATTATTTTTATTTATACAGATATGTACAAAAATCCGCTACACTGGCATGTCGATGTTATCAATCAATAGTTATCAGAAACTAAGATCTCATTAGGTGGAAAAAAGCTATATATTAGGGGCTTTCCCAATATGAACATCTGAGTGAAAGATCAGACTTTTTTACCATAGAAATAATTATATAAAACATTGAAGATATCATTTACTAGCAGCGCCTGTCCGTGGCCTGGTGGTTAGAGCGACTAGATGGCTGGTTCGATCCGTGGTTCAGGATGAGTGCTGGTCTAGCAACACTGAAGAGTTGTGATACAGCGAAACAGTTTGTGGATGACTATAATGATATCGCCTGCTACTACTTTAGCGTAATGCAAAGCTTTTTGTAAATAAAATAATAGAGTATTGTCCAAGTAGCGGTCAATGTTTATATAAACACATTGGAGATATCATTTACCAACGGCGCCTATCCCATGGCCTGGTGGTTAGAACAGCTATCAACTAGATGGTTGTTGGTTCGATCTCTGGCTTGGGATGGGTGCTGGTCTAGCCACACTGAAGAGCTGTGATCCAGCGAAACAGTCTGTCTGTGGATGACACACACACATATATAGTAAGTACTTTCATTGTGCGCTTAATTAATATTATTTGATTGTTTATTAAAATTCTGTACACACACACATAAGCCCAAATAAGATCCCCTTGGCATTAGCTCATACGAGGAATAGGGCACCTTCTCTAAGTAATGTTACTTCATGTCACAACACTTAGCTGGATACTCCACCAGACCAGATGAATTCTGGTCCTGGAATCCGGTAAGACCAAGAGACCAGAAGAAAGATATACTATAACATAATCAACTGGTCAATTGGGGAGAGGGAAATTAAAATTAATGTTCTTAACTTCTTTACTAACTCAACGTTTGAGAGATAAAAGAGAAATTTAATAGAATATTCGAATAGCTATGTATCTCATATAGGGATCAAGTGTTAGTCCCAGGTAGAGGCCCCTTGATTTCTGAGAACTTCAACTGAAGTAAAATGAAACAAAAAAGGGAAGAATATATATATATATATATATATATATATATATATATATATATATATATATAATAATCATTTCATCTATAATGATGTCAGTTTACAATTGTCAACCACAGTATAGACATAACAAAATAAACACGGATCACAAGACCCTCACCCTTGGATCGGAGTGAAGTATATTGCTTTCGGTCCTAGGTGGCCATCCTCCCTCCCAGACATTACCTCCCCCTTCGCAGGGGTTTGATTTATCGCCGATCATCCTCACCATGGAATGCCGACGGGGCTTTATTTACTCCTTCCCAGGAGTTAGGCACAAGGCCAGTTTTATCTTACTCCCACAAGTAAGATGTGACCCAAGATCGGGTCGAGAAAGTGGGGTTTGAAAAGCCAGCGCTCGAGAGGTGAGCACTCTGGCCATTTAAAAATTGCCTGGGCAGCCCCGTCGGCATTCCCCGGTAGGGGCGCCTCAGACAGTAAGCAATAAACTTACTCCTCGTCAAAGAGGGGAGGCGAAGCCTGGGAGGGTGGACCTCCTAGAACTGCACAGGACAGGCGTGCAGTATCCATCGGAACAGATACTACACTTTGATCTTAGCCAACGGGACATATCACGGCAAACTTTGCACTCATCTAAGGGGGAAGCTAACCTCATGTGTCTAACTTTGTAGTCGAAAGCATGCGAATACTTAGGAAAATAAATAAATAAATCTACGTGGTTTTATTCAATTCATGAATGAAATAGTTTCAAATAGTTGTTTATATTTTATTTTTTCATTCATTTTTTTTTCTATATTCCAATAGATGTTTGTAAAGAAAGTTAAAAAAAAAATTGCTAAATTTATGAAAAGTGTATCATTTGCACAGAAGAAAATGTCATTTTAGTCAAAAATATATATATTTTTTTAATACAGATCTTTCTGTTCCCCTTGTATGTGACGAGGCAGGCTGCAAATATATATATTAAAATAAAATAAAAATACCTTAAACAAAACAAACGTAATAAGATTAAAGGCGTCACCTGCGCCAGAAGTGCACCATTACTATAAAAAAAAACAACACAAAAAAAAACACGATTTCCTTTTCTCTTATTTTTAATGTTTTTATTATTAGCCATGAATAAATAATGTTAATTTTAATTCGTAATATTAAAAAAATACAAACCTGTCATTTGCATATACATTTTTTTCTTGTTAAAAAAAAACAAAACAAAAATAAAAAGAGAAGCAGAGGCATATCGTCATTGTATTGAAAACGAATTCCTTTCTCATTTTTTTTGTTGAAGATAATGAATTATAATAACGCATATTATTAAAATAATACACACTTGTTACAATACGTTATTATATATAGTTACTATATATAAATATTTAAAAACTATATTTTATGTATATATATATATTTTTCTCTAAAAAAAGAGTTATTTTACATAATAAAAAAATACTGCTACTAAATCTAACGTTTTTTTTTCTCTTCTAAATAGTCTTGACTGACTTATCTGCCCTTGGCAGCGACGAAAATATTTTCCAATCTAAAATGTCTTATGATGGCATTGTCTTTTATACACAACATTTATTATTCTCTATAGTTTGGAATGTGTTCGCCTAAGCTGATGTATCTACTTCGCTTTGATAAGCCAGTCAATGAAGAGACCGTCTCGCATCGCCTTTAAAGTCTCTAAACGAAGCCATGTAAGTGCAACTGCTCCTTTTTTCAAAAGAGAGAAAATAATCTGAAGTTCAGCGGTGTGTAAAAAAAATCTCCCCAAAAAACAAAGCACTTATCTTTTTTTCTTTTACGTAAATGTATATGCATTTCTCACTTTAAAAAAATATATATATTTATTGCATAATTAAAAAAAAAAGTCGTTTTTACTTTCTTTCTATATATATTTAAAAAAATATATATATGAATTGAAATAGATTTGGGTATTTATTTCAATTTATAGTAAACCGTTCTCCCAGGGTTTTTTTCTGTTTCGAATTACTAATCAATTTAAAATTTTCTAAACTTGCGTCAATTCTTGTTTTTTGTTTTGTTTAGTTTTTTTGTAAAAAGTCAAATATTTAAAAAAAATAATTACATATATTTATTTATATAAAAAAATGTTCCTATTTTATCTCGAATTTTAAGTATTTTAGCATTTTATATATTATTACCCTTTTTTTTTCTTGGGATGACATTTTTGTTTTTGCGTGAATAATTGTAAATATTTTGTTAAAAGACTGAAACCGTTTTCTGAAGTAAAACTTTATCAAGTGATTTTGTTTTTAAAGTTTTACTTAATTAATTAAAATTATCTAATTAAGCTTTAATACTATTTTTAACATGTGCAAATATTACTGTATATAATACTTGCTTAACGGATTTTGATAAGTAGCTTTTGTTTTTTGTTTGTTTAGAAAACTCACAAAAAGTAAATATTTTAACATTTCTTAAATGAATGAATCGTTTTACTAAACGCAATCTGTACCTACCCGACGTTGCCCGGGAATCTTTTTTCTTTCATTTTATTTACTTATTTATTTATTTTTTTTACCAAATTTATTTTTTTAAATAGGATTTTTGAAAGTTAAATTTGATTATTAAATTAAAACTAATTATGTTTTGCTAATTAAATTATCAATTGAACCAAATTGCTATAAAACTATAATTGTTGTTACCTCTCCACGAGGACAGAGTTAGACACAAGGTCGGTTTTTAATGTGGGGAAAATTCAGCTCCCCTAAAAATGGACACTGTGGATTCGGACATTGACAAAAATAAAATAAAAATGCCTCAGTCTAGAAGGAGTTCTCCTTCACTGACTGAGGACAGAATAGACGAAGTGTGGTATCGGAACAGATACTGCACGTTGATCCCAGCCAACAGGATTAAATAACTTCCAAAACTTTCGATTAAATGAGGATTTGCTAAAAAATTAAAAACCAGAAATTACTTTCTATTGGACAGTTTAAATGTTCTCAAATTTCGAAGGGTCATGAAATAAGAAATTCTTTGGACTGCTACAGAATTTGAACCAAACTATTATTTTGGTTTTGTTTTCACCCTAAACTAACCCTAACTTAAGTTTTAGGTTTAGTTTGGCAAAAGTCAATTGGGTTTCGGTTCAAATTTTGTAGAAGCACCCATTCTTTTTTCAATTTGGCCAAGATCAAAGTGTAGTATCTGTTCCGATGGATACTGCACCCCATATACTGGTATTGTCTTAGCCTTCGGGACTTGATTTACGCCGGTCTATGGGTCTGTCCTGTGCAGTTCTAGGAGGTCCACCCTCCCAGGCTTTGCCTTCTCACCCTTTGAGAAGGGGGTTAGTTTATTGCTAATCGCCTGAGGCGCCCCTACCGGGAATGCCGACGGGGCTGCCCAGGCATTTTTTGTAGGCCAGAGTGCTCAAATTCTCGGGCGCTGGCTTTTCAAATCCCACTTTCCCGACCTTGCGGTAAGATCGCTGTGGGAGGTAGATAAATAAATAACTAGTCGTTTCCCAGCAAAAATGGCGGACAATGAATCGTCTGCTATTTTCCGACCTCACAAATGAGTAAGTAAACCGAAATAAATTATTTTGGGCTAATTTCAAATTTACCTTAAATTATTTTAAAACTAAATACAATTGGTAAATTAGCCCCAAACAATTTATTTGGGTTTACTAACTCATTTGTGAGGTCGGAAAAAAAATCAGAAAAATACATCCGATTCATTGTCTGTCATTTTGGCTGGGAAACGACTAATTTACCATTGTTTTCAATAAATAATCGATTAATACTAATAGTAAATTAAAGAAAACGTGTAAGTCATGTAGGTGCGAGAATCACGGACACACAAGAAGTGGTAACACACTTTTATTAATATAGAAATTAAAAATTATTGTTTTTAATCTTTTCAAACAAAGTATCCATAACACTTTACAGAATAATTGCTTGATTTCTTTTTTACTGTATTTTCAAGTTTTGTGTTAAAATTTTCATACAAAGTTTATTTACTTTGTACGAAAATATAAGATATTGAAAAAGACAACAAACTGTCATTTCATCCCCATGTTAATGAAACTGTAAAGAAAGCAAACCGTATACCTGGGACAATAAAACGAACGTTTGTTAGCAAAGACAAGACCGTGATCAAGAAGCTCTACACCTCATTGGCGAGGCTCATCCTTGAGTATGGAAATTCAGCACGAGTCCATCAGTCTGTCGGTGATATTGAAAAAGTCCAGCGCCGAGCCACCAAATTGTGCCCTACACTTGTGGACCTGCCATACGAAGATAGGCTGAGACACATGAAGCTCCCGTCCATGTACTTTAGAAGAAAATGTGGAGATATGATCCAGACATTCAAGATCCTCACAGGCAAAGACAACATGGACCAGGAGAGACTGCTACCCCTCAGCAAGATCACCAGGACAAGAGGTCACAACGTGAAACTGGAAAAGAAGCATAGTAGGCTAAACATCAGAAAGTATTCATTTGGGATACGGGTTGTGAACAATTGGAATTCTCTGCCAGACTGGGTCATCGACGCACCAGACATAAACGACTTTAAGTGCAAGTTGGACAAACATTGGCTTCACAGACAATATTCAGTCAGACCTGTGCACGAACTGATATAGTGGACAAGAGGGAAAGGAACAGGAGTTACAGGCAAAAGCTTTTTTCCCAAATATATGTCATGTTATGTTATAAAATTCTTTTAAATAATTTGATTTCGTAACCAACTTTGTAGTTAATTTAAAAAAATATTTAACATGTTTAAATCTATTAAAAAGTAATTATAATATCTTAAATATTTTAAACAAATATGATTTCATTTTAAGCTTGATTTTATATGTTCGGTTGTCTTGAACTTTTCAGCTTTAAGATAGCCGCCATTGAAACAGCATTATCTTAACCAAAGTACTTCTAATTTAAAAACCATTCGGTTCAATTAATAATTTAATGACAAAACAATATCGTAATAATATAACCTAACCCTCATTGATTCGGTATTCGTTATGAAATTTAATATATAATTTCTTAACTTTGGCATTGGTTGATAATCATGTTTTTGAAAGGATTACAAAGCCAAGGGATTCCACAAAGTCAGAATACATTGTGATGTTATAATAGACGCTTTCTATTCTCTCTTCTCCCCCTCTCTCTATTCTCTTCTCCCCTCTCTCTATTCTCTTCTCCCCCTCTCTCTATTCTCTTCTCCCCTCTCTCTCTATTTTCTCTTCTCCCCCTCTCTCTCTATTTTCTCTTCTCCCCCTCTCTCTCTATTTTCTCTTCTCCCCCTCTCTCTCTATTTTCTCTTCTCCCCCTCTCTATCTATTTTCTCTTCTCTTTCTATTCTTTCCAAGAACTACCTGTTTGTAGAACGCAAGACCGCAGGGCTGCTTCCCAGCTGACTACAACATGTTCGTTTTCAAGTTCAATTTTAAATTCTTGATGAGCCATCTTTTTAATCAGATTCTGCCCAGTTTTAACCATCGTCTCAAATCTTCAAGGTGTTGTCTCATTGTCCACCTGAGACGGTCATTAACCCTTATCCTCGAGTTGCATTTGGCCTTGATAAGCAGTGATTCATTAATACAAAACACAAAAACAAACTTAATCTGTTGTATTTTTCTCAAATCCATGTAGCATGAAATTTGAATGTAAAAATAATTTAATGAATAAATGAATCGTATTATCGTCGCCGAAATTAAATAAAACACCTCAACTTTAATGTTAAAGTAGGGGTACATTAGGGTTCTTTACTGAGTCCGTGGTTTTTTATTCGTGTCTTAGAAGCATTGTCTATGGAGTTTCGTATGGGTTATCTGGAAAAGATGCTGTATTCTGATGATTTCGTACTTGCCTATGAAAAACTGGAATAACTACTTGTTACTTTAACGTAAAGCGTTAAAGACTTAAAGGAAAGTAATGGAAAGTAATGGAAAGTAATGGTCTGAGAGTGAATGTTAGTAAAACCAAAGTGATGATCAGTGGTTGTAGTATCGGAAAGTTTCCCTGCTCAGTTTATGCAAAGGGAGTCGGCTGCAATTCAATTTTGTGTGGCACTTGTAAGCATTGGGTGCACCAGAAGTGCAGTGGAATTACTGATAGATTGAGAGAGGATAACCAATTTGTGTGCAAGAAGTGTAAGACAATGGAACTGGATGAGAACTCAGATGTGGAGAAAATATATCTGGATGGCAAAGCTATTGAGGTTATCAAAGTTTTGTTACCTTTGTGATACTATTAGAGAACAGGTTGGATAAGATGCAAGAGTTGGGAGTGGATGGAGTAAGTTAAGGAAACTTGTGCCATGATTAACCAGCAGAGCGTTACTACTGTCGACCAAGGGAAGAGTCTATCGGGCATGTGTACGCAGTGTGATTATCTATGGAAGAGAAACCTGGCCAGTGAGGGTTGAGGACATGCATTGTATCGAGAGAAATGATACGATGGATGCGTCATGTGAGTCTTAAAGAAAAGCTTATCTCTGATGACCTCAGGAAGTTTAAATCTGGATGTGTGCAGAAGCATACACTTCCGTGGTATGGCCGCGGTGAAAGAATAGATGAAAGTTCTTGGGTTAGATGTAGAACAGTTAAAGTAGCAAGTTCAGTTCACAGGGGAAGACCAAGGAAAATTCGAAAAGAAGTGATAAAAATGAACCTGAGGGATACATAACAGGGCCGGGGTTCTCCTAAAAAGTGTGGGGGGGGGCGATTAAACACATGCATATTAACTTAATTATTGATGACCGTAAAGTGAGGGGCCTTTGATTTTAGTAAAAAATAATTTGCTTGTAAATAATTAAGAAATTACTCAGAAATACTTTAAAGTTTTATATATATATATATATATATATATATATATATATATATATATTATATATAGTCATCCACATACAGACTGTTTCGCTGTATTACAGCTCTTCAGTGTGGCTAGACCAGCTAGTGCCTCAAGCCGGGATTGAAACTCAACCGTCGAGCTGACAGTCGGCGCCTCTACCCCTGCGCTGTCATACGACACTGACTGAATGTAAGTGATATCTCAATGTAAACATTGTCAAGTGCTGGGATCTCGAATTAGTTTTACCCAATGATCTATGCCTTAAAGCTAATGGCAGTTGCCGATATCTTTACAAATAAGCTCTACCCAAGAAAGGGAGCTTTATATAGTCATTCACATACAGACTGTTTCGCTGTATCACAGCTCTTCAGTGCGGCTATATATATATAATATATATATATATATATATATATATATATATATATATATAAAGGAAATTGACATCTTTGAGGCACGCATGAGAATGTATTTAAGTGAAATATTTTGAAAATCAACAACTGTAATTTAAATGAAAGATTAATTTATTTCTCTTTCTTTTTCCTTCCCTCATTGTAATATTCATAGCACATTTCAACACTTTCCTTCTAACTCACTTATATTCACACATTCCTGACATAGCCAGCTGGTCAATACTCCCATCCTCCAAAAAATTTCACACCTAACCACAACAAAATCTCCCCTCTCCCTCCTCACCTATCTCACCCTTTCGACTGCTTCTTTCACACTCTTACCCACCCACCCACCCCACCTACTTTCAAATTTTTCATTTCTTCAAATCTTTTTCTAAAACTATGATACTACCTACATACCAAAGACACAGAGTTCCCCCCTTCCCTCCTCTTTCCCCAGCCCCTCAAAATCCATGTTACACCTCACCACAACAAAAACCTCAACACCCCCTCCCCTCTCTCCCACCCTAAGACAAATTCACTAACATTCCCACCCCTCCCCTTTTTCACTCACAGCCATCCACATTCATTTCACTCTCTGCCACTGACTTCTCTCAGCCTGGACCCTGGTCCAGCGCTCTTAGTAGCCACGACTACTACTTTTTCTCATCAACCCATCATGTCAACCCAATATTTCGATGTACTTGCATGACATTTTTCTTAAAATTATCATCCTGAGGAAGTCTTACAAATAAAGACGAAACGTTGATGAATATATAAAAAAAAATATCTCTTGGTTTTTCCTTTTTCATTTCTCCTGTATATATACATACATGGAGGTTCAAAAGTAGGTATACAGTAATGTCACATCAGTGAAATTAGTGACATTATATTGAAGTGAAAGCAACATATCTTAAAATAAAAATTCATGTACTTGTAGTCATTTCCTTTCAATTAAAATGCATGTGCTTCCAATCATTTCCTTTTATCGTTAGGAGTGTGTGAACGCTGACGACAAGCAATTCGAGGGATTAGGTCTTCTTATTACATGTGTTTCTGATTACACATTATGCAACGTTCGTTCGTGCGTTTAATAAATGCAGTGAATAATATGTATGTGTTTTCCCTTTTTTATCATTGTACACCTACTTTTGCACCACCCTGTATGTAGGATGGAATGTTTTCGATAGATCTTGAATAAGAAAGCTCAATGCAATGCAGAGCAAGAATAAAGTTAAGAAATAACTCCCTTCCCCATTCCCTGCCCCCCCCCCCCACCTATACTATCGTTCCCTTCTCCCCATGATATTCCCAAGATGGTGTAAATATTCTTATTCTTTTTCAGTAAATGAGTGGTAAGCCATTAGAAAGCATCTGACGAGCCTCATTCCAAGGGCGAACTAAATAATAATGCAAATTGAGTTTTTTAACTTTATATATATATATGGGAAGAGAAGGATGAAGGTAATCCGACGTGATGGTAAAATGAAAAAGGAAAAACCAAAAACTGGATGTTTTTTATGTGTACATCAACGTTTCGTCTTTATTTATAAGACTTCATCAGGATGATGGTATAGAGAAAAGATATCATGCAAGTACAAATACATGTAGGGTAGACATGTTGGGAGGAAAAATAAAATAAAATGAAAAATAATGGTATTCTCTAACAAGTACGGACGTCCACCAAGATGTTGCCATTATTTTTCATTTTATTTTATTTTTCCTCCCAACATGTCTACCCTACATGTATTTGTACTTGCATGATATCTTTTCTCTATACCATCATCCTGATGAAGTCTTATAAATAAAGACGAAACGTTGATGTCCACATAAAAAACATCCAGTTTTTGGTTTTTCCTTTTTCATTTTACCATATATATATATATATATATATATATATATATATATGACTAGCTGACTTTGCAAAGTTTGCTACTTGAAATTCTTGAAGCCAAAATGTTAAATAATAACCATTTCGTTCATCAGTTTGTTGTAAACGTCGGACAAAAAGTTTCTAATTTATTCATATAATTAGATAAACGGTGATTCTCCAGGTTAACCCCTATATGGAATATTGCTCTTAAAAGAAAATAACACAAAAACTTTATGTACTTACTTGTTAGGGTAAAATAAGGCAGTACACCAAAATTTACGGAAATTCATCCAGTATTTTTGTTTTAAAAAAATAAATTTAAGTTTTATTGGAAAAAAACTTTCAAGCCGGCATTACTACAATGTTTAAGTCAATTGAGTCTGAATGATCTCCCTTGACCTTAATAATGCCGAAAATGGCAGCCAGAAAACTTGAATTTATTTTTTAAAAACAAAAATACTAGATGAATTTCCGTTAATTTTAGTGTACTGTCTTTATTTACCCTAACATAATAAAGTTTTTTGCTCTATTGTCTTTTTAGAGCAATATTCCATATTGAGGTTAACCAGGAGAATCATCAGATAAACATCAACATTTATTCATATAAATAAATATTAACATTTTGGTAATTTTTATGTAAATTTATGCTCATGTTTCTTTCATTAATATATATAAAATTAGGTATGTGTATATATTTCTATGTACAGGATTCACTCCTAAACTGATTTACCTATCATTATGAATTTTGGAACACAGCTGCTAGGCATAAGGGGTCGTAATGTGGGCTATATTTAGTTTAATTTAGTTATATGAAATGAGGTAAAGAGGAGGCTAAAGCCTTTTGTAAAAATTCAGATACCTCCGATTTGTGTGAAATTTTAACAATAGGTCAATTAATAAATATTCCCTGAATTTCTGTTTCTTTGAATTATTTTAAAGAGTTTTTAGGCTACATAATCTCTCATTTGAAAAATGTTCAGATTTGCATTATATTTGAGCCACAGTCATTAGACAATAATTGAGCAAGATTGCCTGAATTTGACGTTCTTCTTGAGACTCCTTAAGCCCTAAATTTTAAACATTTTCTAGAATCAAAATGATGTAATGGATTTTGACCACAATTGGACATTATCTCTTGATTTTAATCTTTTTAAGGTGACATAAATGGTGCAAAACTGTTTTGTTTGGGGAATTCATTTTACCCATCCTTGGACGTGTATTCTAGTTTATCTATATATAACCTTTTTAGCTAATACAAATAAATACCATGCCAATATTTTTTACAATTATTTCAAAGTTAATTTATTTTCAGAATTTACCCCTCCTAAGGATGGGTATTCTTTTAGTATATTTCTACATACAGGATAATCTTCTAAACTAATGAATGGCCACATTATTATTTTTTTTTAATTTTAATATTTAGGGGTGCATATATATATATATATTAGCTTAGGAGATTATCCTGTCGAAAGAAATTCTATTTTCATCATTATTTTTTTCTTAGATAGGAAAATTTGAAGAAACAAAAAAAATCAATAAAAACTTCTCATAAAAAAACCCATAAATTATTGGTCAAATGTAAGTCCACATAAGTCAGGTTCATATTATAATCCAATAACCATGTTTTTATTTTATTATTTTTATTTTTATTTTTATTTTTTCACATTTCCAAAAAACATAACATTTCTTTGAGATATATTTTTTTATGGTCCGTTTTATTTGTCTTGTGCCAAACAACATTTTTATGTTAATATCGTCTCTGCAACATAACAAAATCATCAGAAAAATTCACAAAAAGTTCTTGAATTAAAGTGTCTTGAAAAAACCTATACGATACAGTGGTTCATTTTTTTTTTCACAAGTTACCATTCCAATCCAATGATAGTATGGGAATTCTAAATCTAATTCATCACAAGGAAAAGCAACATAAATGTTTGCTTTTCCTTGTGATGAATTAGATTTATGTATGCAAATTAATAAAAATATATATATATATATATATATATATAGACGAATCTGCAATGTGAAATCTGACCAAACCCACCAGATCAGGTCAGAATTTGCTGAAAGCACTGCACTTTCCCAGCATGAAGGTTATCCTAAGGATGAATCGATTATGCTGGTATGCTCATGTGGAACGTTCATCCTCCTGGATAAACCGTTGCAGAAGCATGAATCGCAGAAATATTGGCCGGCCAAGGAAAAGTTGGAAACAAGTGATTGGACAAGACCGCACAGAGTGGAATTTGGAGACTGCTGAACCGTGAGAAGTGGAGAGTGAGCTTGTGTAATATCGGAAAACATCTGACCCCTGAACAAGGGAAATGTGACGTTAGATGAATAGAAGATATATCTAGAGATATTAATTGAACCACGCTGCAAGACAACTTGAGATTTATCAGCTGTTAATCTATAGGCATAAAACTATGATGTCCCCTAAAAACCCTTTAAAACACTCCGAAAGAAAACTGAAATTTGGAGGAAATCACGTAACTAGAATTCAAGAATGTATATTTCAAAGAACGGTTGACCCTAAGAAGCTGCTCTTGATGTTTTGATAACAGTCTGTTGATGAAGGGTGAGAATGATGTTCTGAGCTGAGAATTCTTGTTTACAGCCAGCTGAAAATATAACCAAATAATGTATTTCCCTGATCCTTGTCACAAAATTGAATTGTTCAGTTACAAAGAAAACGATGGGTAGGTTGTGTCGACTGCCCTTATAGTTAGCTTGAAAAGTTCGGAATAAAAAAAAAGATTAAAAAAAACACGAGAGATAAAAGAACCCACACTTATAACAGATTTTCTGTGTGTATTGTTTTTTTTTTATGAAAAAATTGACTTGCGTTCTAGGACGCATAGGTAATATCTTACTGCGTCCTTTTAGATTTTTATGGGTGTCTGATACAGGACACGTAGCTCTCAGCATCTCTGCCCTGGATAAATGTATGAACTCATAATTCTCTAACAGCTTTTGATAAAATAACTACTTGTATTCAACTAATTGCATACAATATTTCGTTTATAATCATTCTCATCCTGTTTTGAAAGTCGGAGATACATGAATTTTCACAAAAGGCTTCCATCTCCTTTTGCATAAACTAAATTAAACTAAATATACCCACCTTGTGACTATTTACACCTTGCAGCTATGTTTTAAAATTCATAATGATCGGTTAATTAGTTTAGGAGTAGATCCTGTACATACAAATATATAAACCTTAGTCTCTCTTTTTCTCGCTCTCTATCCTTCCAAATTTCATTAGTATTTCTATTTCAGTGGAGGTAGGGTATCAGTCTGTCTCTTTCCTCCTCTGTCTCTTGATATTGTGACAGTCGTGTTCATACAGTGAGAACCATTCATCAGTTTCTCTTACTATCCATTTCATATTTTCACCACCAGTTAGTTTTCAACCACAATAACGTTTGCTAGTTTATCTCTGTTCTCTGTGAGAAAATGGAATAGATCTGTTTTTGTTTAAAGTGATGTGTTCCAATAAGTTTCATGATCTTTTTTCAGTGTATTTACTACATTTCGATAATTTTAGGGGTTTCGTCAGTGCAAAAGAAGGAGGGGAGCGGCTATTATGTCACATTTATCAATTATTGAATTAAGATGTATTTTTTGCTTTTCTTTTCTAGGATGGCTACAGAAGAAGAAATTCTTTGTAAGGAGTGTGGCAAGAAGTTACAGATATATGAACTAAATCTCACGGAAAAGATTCGGCTTTGTCCAACTGATGGGGTACGTTAACTGGGTGATGTTTTCTTTTATTCGAAAAGGGTTGGGGACAGTGGCGTATGAGGTGGTGGTGACCCCGAGAATCAAAATAGGGGTGGGCACCCAAACATATTCAGGGGTGGGGGGGGGGGGGCACCCAAACATATTCAAACTACCTTCCTTTCTCATAATATTTCTCAGTACTAGGACTTGCGTCTTTATGGCATACAATCAAGGAGTTGATCTCGGGCATCTTTTGTTCAAAAAGGGTTGGGGACAGTGGCCTACGGAAGGCAATGTGATGGTGGCCCCTGGCATCCAAATAGGGGTGGGTGGGCACCTAATCATATTCAAACCACCTACCTCTCTCATAATATTGCTCAGTACTACGACTTTTACGTGAGTCTTTGGGGCACGCAATCAAAGGGTTGACCTTGCGCATTGTCAGACCTATGCATGCCACTGATTGGGGGTGAATGATGTAACCAATTACAGTAGAAGTGATGCCTGCGAAACTGGCATCCTCCAAAGAAGGAAGTTTCTAGGGAATATTAAATTCACAGTCGCATTTATATCCCTGTGAGAGGAGACAATGTTAGTTTTTGCAGTTTTTTTTTAAGGGAGATGTCGCCGTCCTCTCACATAGAGCACCTGCCATTCCGGTCGACGTTGTTTCGTCGGATCGCGATCCTCTGGTGCCGGTAGGCGTACGCAGGGAAGGCAGCAGTCGGTGTGGCGGCCAGCACTTTGTCGCTTTTTGCTCCGCCTGCCACCTGGTGTTGCTCGCGGTGCTGGTGGCGGCTCGGCCGAGTGTGCCGACGCCTGTCCGACGCCCACCACTACGACCCAGCTGCAGCGGCGCGCGACACCTGACACCAGCACCACGACGGGATGTTTCCTACCGAACATGTTTTTAAAAAATTTGGTGTTAAAACCCCCATATCTGGTACTGACAGGGCTTATGTCTAATGAGAACCGGTGTGTTTCTATTTACTTGCCTCCCACAAGGTCGGTTTTTGAATTGGGGAAAAATCCAGCTCCCCAAAAACGGGCACTCTAGATGGGGGGGGGGGGGGGATTTTTTTAATTGCCTCAGTCTAGAAAGATTTCTTCTTCACTGACTGGGAACAGAAAAGATGAAATGTAGTATCAGAACAGATACTACACTTTGCTCCTAGCCAAAAGGCCATTGATGTGGAACTAAGGTTGGATACTGGCTTCTCTAATGGTAAAAGAATTACCCAAACTTTGGTTTCAGAAAACACCCTTTCTTCTTTCTCAGATACATCCGAGCGACTCTATCAGTGGGTAGGTCAGATCAGGTCAGTCACGCTTCAGTTTTAAAATAGAATTTCTGTTGCTCTGTCATGCTTTATGTTTGAAATAGCATTTTTATATATCTCTCCACTCTGTTCGTCCCTGTGTCACGTTTCAAGTTGAAATAGAATTTTAATCGCTAGATGTGGAGATTAGGAATATCAAATTTTGTTTTCCTTACATCAGCTTATCTTCGGAAAAAAGAGAAAACTGTGGAGGGCAAAAGATATGTGTTGTTTGAATTGTGGTCGGAGAGAAAAAGTAAGTTAATTTTATGCTGTTCTTTCATGGTGTGTCGGATAGCTTATACAGTTACACTATGAGTACAGCGTTACACTGTTGCCCAGCAAGTACGGTGTTATATACACTCTTATCATCATCCTGTCAGTTCATACTTTTGCTTCTAACAAACCAATTTTCATTTGTTATTGTTGTACAATGTTATTGGCAATATAATAATGTACTTTATTACAATTAATTTTTAAAATTAGTTAGTATGACCCAGAAATCTGATAATATAATAGATTTTTAACTAATCACCGAAAGATTAAATTCAACGAGGGGAATAACTCATATTTTTAATTGAAGACTATAATAAGAGTTGTCTCCCTTACAACTAAAATTTTATTTCTTTTTCTGTATAAGTTTAAAAATTGCGCAAACAAATAAAAATTAAACCTAAAATTATTTCACTGCATCCCAGGCAACATCTGCGTAGGTGCAGGTCGTATATATATATATATATATATAAGAGAATGTGTGTGTGTCCTCCTCCGTATGCCCGTTTATAGAAAGACAGACTAGAGTGTTCCTAAAATATAAAATTTATACACGTGTAGAATTTTTCTAGGAACATGATGGGATTAGTTATGGGCCCTTTCCGAACATTTTGCACGAGAAATATCAATATAATAATGAGTGGTATTTAAAAAGACGACTTAACAAATATTCCAATTGCTCAGTTGGGAGAGACTGTCTGTCAACCTCGAGTGTGCTGGTTCGATCCTGCCTCGGATATTCTTTTTTTTTTTTTTTAAATATAAAATGTAAGTGAAAAGCATCTTAGATTTTGGTATATTTAGTACCTAACGCCTATCTGTCTGTACATCTCTTGCCCTATATACATATTTAGATCCACTAACCCGTCACCCCCCCCCCCCCCTAAAAAAATAATATTGAGAGAAATTTTTTTTTTTTTTTTAACTAAAAATATTTTTGGTCCGAAACAAAGAAAATCAATGTCTCACCACCCAAGAACGCGGCAGCCTAGCAAAAATAGACGACCGTTAGGGAGTCTATTTTCGCTAGTCCACTCATAATATAAGGGGCATTTTCTCTTTTTAAAGAAATATCTTCTTTTAGAAATGGAAAATATTGCATCAATACTAAATAATAAATTCCCAACAAATAAGGCCGATGCCATGACCAGAAATCGAAATCGAAATCGAAACCTTGAGATCTTCAGTCTAATGTTCTACGATTGAGCTATTTAGATTTTCTTATAAATGGATCTTAAAACATTACCATAACAAAATAATTATAGTTTTGACGTGACATCATAGATTTATGATTTACGTCATGTTTCAAAACATGAATTAAAACATAAGCGATAATAAAAAATAAATAAATGAATGGTTAAACATTATCAAAAGTGTTGGAAATTATTTCAATAGTCTCAAACAATTTATTTTGCTTTAACTATGTATTGGCGTTAAAAACTATTTAATAATTTAATATATAATATATATACTAGAATTTGGACCCATATGTATGTGTATATATATATATATATATATATATATATATATATACTGTGGACTCTCTCCCGTCGATTTCGACGTATGAGTGGTGCCCCACCAGGGGCGGCCCGCGCGTGAATTTGTAATTGCAAGGGTTGCGCAATCTCTAACAACTGCTCTCCTGAGTCGGCATTGCTTGATTCCAATGGCAAGTAGTAGTACAAGACGACTGGAAACAATGCCGAGATAAGCAGAGAGCACACATACAGCACCTGGTATTCCCAAATGGTCACCCATTTAGTACTGGCCAGGCTCAACACCGCTTAACTTCGGTGATCTAACAGGAACTGGTGTGTAAAAACATTCAATGAATTAAAACATTACAATTGTTCCAGGAATTAGAACATCAAGTCCAGTATAGCCTACAATCGTTTCCAAAACATTTTGGAAATACTTTATTTTATTTTATAAATTAATAAAGCTAATCCAAAACGTAACTTCATCAGTGCCTTTAGCAACACGTCTTACAGAAAATCAAAGAAAAATTAAAAAGCTCGTCATAGAAAAACATCTACTGACAGAAAGAGCCACCGGTTGATATGTTAGCAGCATAGGAGGGGGAAGAACACAATGGCACCCACAAACCAAAACACTGATACATATAGAAGAAACAGTCCAATAAGAGAACATGTGTCTGTATGCCCCTTAATATGAAGACAAACTAAGAATTGTACCTCAAATATAAGTGTTTTATAATTAAAATTTTCCTATAAACATAAGAGAAATAGTCCTGTGTCTATAGCTGCCCTCTTAAGGAAGCTAAAGGCCCCTTTTCCCATTGAAATTCATCTATTTATAAGCAGTATTTTAAGCGTATTAACATATATATGAATAGCTTAGTGGTTAAGATATCTAACTGACAACATCAAGGTTGCAGCTAAAGTAAACTTTCCTTAATATACTGTTGCATACGATTCTATTCCATATTCAAACCTGGGAAACACTGGGTAAACATGCTAGCATATATATATATATATATATAAAAACAAAAAAAAACATCCTCATAGAGAAAGAAAAGTTACGAAGTGATTCATCTTTGTTCCCCTTCTCGTGGTCCTTTATTCCTCTTTTATAATATAAATCATAAAAAGAAAACAAAAATCCTCACTATAGATAATAATGGCAGTGCGTCTAACATTATTTCACTGTTATATACATATATATATAAACAGTGAAATAATGTTTGCTTGAACTTTGAATTCTAATAAAATTTGATTGACACCTTATTTTATTACTTCATTTTATATTATAATATATCTATATATATATATATATATATATATATATATATATATATATATATATATATATATATATATATATGTTATCGTAGAGGAAGGGAGTTGACCAAATAGGTTGGATGCTTCTTGGCCGGTAGGCGAACACTTGTAGAAGGAGACGACAACACTTGTTTTTTATCTTAAAATATATTTTATTATTTCTGAGCTAAACTGGATCCCCTTTCCTAAATTAAGAGTTGCTTCTATTTATCTTTAACTTTTTACTCGTGACATATGGATGATCCCCAAGATATTCTCCGATCCACTCCGATTACATACTGTCCAAGAAATCGTATGCCAGATTTACGAGTTTGGGATCTGTCAGCTTATAGATCCTCTCTTTCTTTTCCAGAGCTGCTAGCCATGGCCTAAAATCGGATGTTTCCCGGTAAAGATTGGGATCTTTGATCAGCCTGATAGTACTCTATTTAAGGGGGTTGAGTTAGGGTTAGCCATTGTGTCTGGATTTGTTTAAAAGTAGAAGGCAGTATAAACATTTCTATCAAACAATAATTTTTACAAATTATTTTAACAAGAATAAAAGAGAACAGGGGAAATTGTCACCTACTGTAGTTTAGATGTCACCTTAATAGAAACAGTGAGGGGGTGGAGGAAATAGCAAGCTACTTAATAACAATAGTAATGAAAAATACAGTTATTTATCTACATAACCCAAATTATCCAAAACACGGGGATGACAATTTTAAATATTGAGGTGTTAAATTTATCTATCGTTCTTTAATAGAAATACACATATCATCTCTCGTTTTGGCGGCTTGCGGACCTGACCATTTTGCATCAATTCCACCCACATACCTGTCCGGCCTATCAGGCGCAGAACTAGTCACAAAGTGCAAACTTAATGGTCGAGCTGACCTACAGTTAATCAAAATGGAATCTGATCGGCTTCCTCATCCCAGAAAAATTCTTACCCCCCCCCCCCCCACTCTTTCCCTCTTAAAATCTGGCTTCGGTTTGGCGGTGTTCTCCAAAGCGAGGCCTGAATTTCTTTCTTTTGATTTTGAATTCTATTTTAATTCTGCCTCTTATAAGATGCGTTGTTTGATTGACGTAACACTATAATATTGTTTATGTAATTATATACATATATATATATATATTTAACTCGATAGTCAGAACACGTACCGATGTGCCCACAACGCATGTCTTGAAATGGAAGAGTAAATTAATGGCTTATCCGGCGGCCATATGCATCAGCGGCCATATATATATATATATATATATATATATATATATTCCATAATTGTGTTGTGAGAGTCTCCCCGGGTCGAATTTTTGTTTTTTTAGGCACCAAATGTGGTACTATCGTGGCCCATGGAGTGTATCTTGGAGACTGAATTTTAATGATTCTATGGGTGGTATTTTAGAGGGGAGGTGGTGTCCCTCTGTACAACTGTTTTGAGGATACAAAAAAAACAAACTGTTATAAGTAATTTTGTTGTTTTAATAATTCTATGCCCAATCTGTTAAATCTTAGTGCTACTAGATCAGGCTATCCGAAGATATCAGCTTCCTGACCTAAAATACACCAAACATTGATGTTTTATTGTTTTTTTTTCTCTTTGCAAAGCAATTATGTTCTGTAAAAACCAAACCACCAATTTTGCCCTTATTAGAACATCAAATTTTGAGATAGATGCTTTCTCAAGTAGAGTGTCTGACTTAATGTTCTGGATCGGGTCCGACTTTACGTTGCATATCCACGTAATCATTGCTCTGTCATTTCTCTTGAGTCGAGCAAGTGATAGCTTAACACTCATTGCCCTACAACATCACACGTCTTAGACAGAAGTTCATTGAACTTTCTCCAAGCTGTCTCTAATTTGATAGTCGAACTTTAGTTCGGAGCTACTTCCAGCACTCGGCATATCTCCTAGATAGCAAAAGGAGTCTACCACCCCTAGAGTATCTTCGCCTATTTTAACTTCGGTGTAAGGGTTGCCATCAATTGGGCGTGCTTGTCCTAGACATCTCTTATATCTGAAATTTGAATTTGATTTGTGCCTACGATGCAGTCCACTGCATTTTTTGTGCACCCATAGTGCAGTGACTGCACTGTATCGCATTGCTCCTAACCCCTTTTCTACATTCTGGATGGGTATCGACCAGAGTCTTTTAATGACTGAAGTTCTGGGCCACTAACTATCACTTGTGTCTGTCCAATGTTGACCTTTAGACCTTTTGCTTCCCTGCCTTTCTTCCATACTTTCATTATTTATTCCAGCTCGTACATAGTCTATGCTATTATGACCAAGTCATCGGCATACATTAGTTCCCACCTGTTCGGAACTTATTGGAGAGGGCCTCAGGGACAACAATGAACAACAAAGAAATGAGGACTAATCCTTGATGTACCCCAACATTTACACTGAACTCATCGCTGTAGGTGCTATCTACCTATACCCTGCTTCTGGCGTTCCTGTACATGCATTGTACTCGCCTGATAAGCCACTCATCCACTCTAAGCCTGTGCATTGCCCATCATAGCACTTCTCTGTAAAAAGTCTTTTCTAGGTCAACAAATGTCATGTATAGTCTTTCCCAATGTATTTTTTCCTGCGTTTGATGTAGAATTAAGATTGCATCTGTTGTGCCTCGACCTGGTACAAATCCGAACTGCATAGCGTTGATATCAACTTGCTGTCTAATGATGCCAAACTAAACCTAAAACTTAGGTCCGTAGGGTTAGTTTACGGTTAGGGTAAAAAAAAACAGTTTGGTTCATATTGTATAAAAGTACCGAAACAAGATTACAGAATACACTTAAACACAAGATAAAAGCAGCAGTTTCTTTCGTTAAATAACTTCTTCGCAAAAAAACCCACTACCAATACATTCAGTTTGTTCGGTATAGTTCGTTAATGTTCAAAGTCTTCGGTGAAACTCAGAATTGATGACATAAGTACTGAAATTTTCTTGGATACCTATTCCTAAAAAGTACCATTGAAACAGATCCAATGTGGATTATTATGCTTGATTATGTATGTGTATATAATAATAATTATATATATATATTTTTTTTTCCAGTGCTTATACCCTCTGGATATATCTGACCACATTGAAATCATATCTAATGACAATGGGCAATCGTGTGACAATTTTGTGACCCCTGAGTCTTGCCCTTCTCTAAAAAACAAATCCTTACCTGCTCCGTTGCCATTACCGGTACAAGAAAACTTCCAGCCAGCCCTTAATGCTCTCTCTCACCACCATTCCAATGATAAACAGCATGATATTGAGCATCCGAAAGCCCCCACAATAGGCGGAAAGACCAACATTCAACAACACGATACCTCCAGCTCAACCCCTCAGACCTTGCTCAACCTCCCCAAATCAATGGAGTCAATTATCCGCAAGGTAGCAATGCAAAACAAAACTTTTTCAGCATTGTTGCCGACAGAATTTTTAAATCCTGAAACTGCAAAACTGAACCCTCCAAAGCGTAAACTTCCTGATGTTGATGCTGGTGCTGGACCCGGACCAGGCCTTACCCCCGGACCTGGCCTTGCACCTGGGAGCGGACCTGGCCATGGACCCGGACCCGGACCTGGTCTCGCATCTGGACCTGGTCTCGGACCCGGACCTGGTCTCGCATCTGGACCTGGTCTCGTATCTGGACCTGGTCTCGGACCTGGACCCGGCCTTGGACCTGGACCCGGCCTTGCACCCGGACCTGGCCTTGGACCTGGACCCGGCCTTGCACCTGGACCTGCCCTTGGACCCAGACCCGGACCTGGCCTTGCACCAGGACCTGGCCATGGACCAGGACCTGGTCCTGGACCTGACCCCGTAACATCAGCCCCACTACCCGGTCATTTAGTTCAGAAAAAGACGAAAACCAAACAGACACGAGCGAAATCGAGGGTTGTGCTGCAATGGCCCAACGCAGATGCCTTGTGTTGGCTTGATGTCATTCTCTGCCTTTTTGTCCACAACAAGATCCTCAAAAACCGGGTCCGCCAGTTGCCCGGAATGGATACATCTGTAATTAAGGCCCTATTTGCAGACTATGATGAGGCGTGTCTTACGCTGACAGAATGCGAGAAGGAACTGACTTCACATTTTCGGTCTGGTCAGACGCCTAATATCGGACACAAGCAAATGATGTCGGCAAAAAACCGGATCCGTAATGACGCGGTGAAGATGGCTGTGAAGATTTTAGAAGGCATCCGAGAGCGTGTTTGGAAGCAGATTCAAGGACGTGTCGGCTGCGAGAAGAATGTGGCTGACAGTCCGATTTTTGCTCTTCTCGCACTGGAAAAGCAGGAACAGGTGATCCGAGACGTGTTCACGTTGTCCTACAGTCTGGATTTTACTTGCACCCTTTGTGGCTATCGAGCATCTTCAAGGTAAGTATTTTAGTATTTTTAAAAACATTAGCGAAAAAGCTGCACAGGGTAGGGATTTGGATCTAGCTCCTGTGGGGTACTTTATTCATGCACCATAATTAGTTTATAGTAGTTATCCTAAACAAAATTTTTATTAGATCTACAAACTTTTGATGTATGCACATAGATCTTTGCAAAACATAAACAATGATACCAAATTTATTTTGGTGGTACAATTAGCCACCGAATTATGACCGTTCAAAGTTTGTTGAAAATTAGAAAATTTTCGGTCTTGTGTGATATTGCCAATTTTCGCAGTCTATAATGAAAACTACAGGCTTTGAATAAATGAAAAAGTCTTACTAATGTAATGTCATCTTGTCGTAAATGAAAATCAAATCATAATGGAAACAATAATTATTAGATAAAGCTAACCTAAACATTGGAAAAATAACATTAACCGTTGAAAAAATGTACAAAAAATCAAATGCGACTTTGACTTTTCATATGAGTTATTTCAACAGATAACACATTGAATCTTCGTAATATGATTCATATTTTTATTTTAATAGTAAATCAATAAAAAAACAACTTAGATTTGAACAATGTAAAAACAGATTTGATAATAGGGAAAAAAGGTCATTCACTAAAGTTTTGAACTTGGAATAATTTTGTGAAAGATAACTTAAAATCTGCCATATTGATGAGTGCTCCCTTTTCTTTTACATGGGACTGCTTTTATATGCATGGACACACATTAAGTTGAAAAGCATCAACATTGAGAAATAAATCGCCTGTCGTTGAAAATAGTGACCTAACTTGAAATAACTTGGAAAAAAACTCTTAATGACATGAGAAGAAACAATTGTACATATCTATCTACCTATGTCTGTATCCGTCTCTCTCGCATTTGTACTAATTGAGGTAAATCTTACTGTAAAAAACGAAACACTTAACATTTGTCTTGGGGACTCTTTTCAGATTAACATCAGTCTCAGTATACTGAAGTCACATATTTTCTTCCATTGTTTGAAATAAAAAAAAATCGACCTTATGTCTGACTCTGCCCTCGTAGGGAGTTAATTAAATAGGGACCTGTTTACTATATCGTGAGTCTTCAAAATTCGATAATTGTGACTATCGAAAAGTTAGTAAGTAAATTTTTGGCTTTAAAGTTAAGTATTATTAGCTATGCCAAACCAACATTTTATTTTCATTATATCTAAACACTTTGGTGTGCTATTTGCAAAACAATGATACCAAGTTTATTCCATGAAAAATGCCAGTATACTGAAATCATATGCCCTTAATAGAGTTAAGATGAAAATTCATATACACTAAATGTACAAAAGCAAGAAAATTCCCAAATTTTTACACTTTTATTGTCATTAATTAAGGGTATGACTACATATTGTCACGAATGCCGCCGGTCGGGACCACCGAAAGACCTTACGTGACAATGATAAAAAAAAAAGTTAAAAAAAAAAGTTTTAAAAAAGTCCGGAGTGGCTCGTATTATCCCAGGTTCAAATACAACGTGATATGGGATGGGGATTTCTTCAATATAAAATACCGTCTCAGTGCTGACGTCACATATTTTCTTCCATTGTTTGAAATAAACAAGCCGCGCATGCGTGGTTACCCTCTGTATGTGACTCGATGTGGCGAGTGTAAAATGCAATAAATTTGGGCAATTTGGGGCATTTTTGACCCCCTGGGGGTGAGAACCAGAATTTTTCTGAGGTCAAGGATGCTCATTTTATATCCAGAACAATTGTCTCTACATTTTGGCCAAGTTTCAGAATAATTGAATGGATGGATCAAACGTTATGGGAGGAAAGGGTCATTTTTGCCATTTTAGGGGGCTTTTGACCCCCTGGGAGCGCGAACCAGATTTTTTCCAAGATCAGCGATACTTATTTTCTATTAGGAACAGTTGCCTCCACATTTTGGTCAAGTTTCAGAGAAATTGAATGGATGGATGAAAAGTTATGGGGCAAAAAATGTCATTTTTTGCCATTTCGGGGCTTTTTGACCCCCTGGGGGGGGGGGCTAACCAGATTTTTTTTCAAAAATCGGAGAATGTCACTTTCTAACCTGACCAAAGTTACAACTTCATGCAAAATTTCAGAGAAATTCAATGGATGGTTGCGGAGAAAAATCCGGACGGACACACGGACGGACAGAAATGCCTCAAAACATAGGTCTCCCGATTTTATAAATCGGGGTACCAATAAAATACAATGAAAATAAACACTTCTCTTTCCCAATAATTATTTTAATACATTTTCTTAGGAAATAAATGATAAAAAAAAACACACACACACATTGTACAATTATAAAGAGAAAATATTAAATTCATTTTCAGGTGACATTTAAAAAACGATGAATGAAAAGCTGCAGAAAAAAAATGAAACAAAGTTAACCAAGACACTGTATGATCTTTAAAGTCAGCAACGAACTCTGTTTGTTGTATCCTTAAAAAATTGAGCTTCTATTTTCTTGCAAGTTGGAACCTAAGATTCCTAACGGAAGACTTCTTTTAAATAATTTTTATTTAAAAAGTTTTTCTCTAGGAATATTTTTAAATAATTTTTATTTAAAAAGTTTTTCTCTGGGAATATTTTTAAATAATTTTTATTTAAAAAGTTTTTCTCTGGGAATATTTTTAAATAATTTTTATTTAAAAAGTTTTTCTCTAGGAATATTTTTAAATAATTTTTATTTAAAAAGTTTTTCTCTAGGAATATTTTTAAATAATAACCTTCTCAGTTTGAGCACTGCTCATCTGCTACTACTTAGCGTAATGCAAGGCTCTTTGTAAATAAACAAAAAGATCACTGTAAAGTGACGGTCAATGTTTATATATAAAATATTGTAGATATCATTTACTAGTGCCTGTCCCTATGGCTCATTGGTGAGAGCTGCCAACTATCAACTAGATAGTTGGAGGTTCGATCCTGGGCTTAAGATGGGTGCTAGTTTAGCCGTACTGAAGAGCTGTGATACAACGAAACAGTTTGCCTGTGGATGACTATACACACACACATATATCTATATCTATCTATATATATATATATATATATATATATATATATATATATATATATATATATATAGGGTGATTCATAAGTCACTTAGCAATTTATTTTTGAAATTCTAAAGTTAAAAAATACGGTAATACAAAACAAAGTTTATTCAACAAATTCATTTATGGGAGTTTAAAATTACAGCAAATTTTCAAAATTTCCACCTTCGTTCTGCATGCATAGCTCCATTCTTTTTTGCAAGGAATTTACGACTCTTTGTAGCATATTTTATTGATTATGGTGTTGTGCGAAGGAGGCTTTCTGTTCACATCACGTTTCCATTGCCTTTCAACAAGTGTGGGAGATTCATCAAATTTGGCCATATGAATAACAATAAAAATTCGCTCTTCAGTTGTAAATGACATTTTAAATAGCTAAGTGAAGTGACTTATGAATCACCCTGTATATATATATATATATATATATATTATAGAGAGAGACTAGACCCTCCAGGCCTAGATATTTTGTTATAAATCTTTTGATTTATTTATTTATCACTATTCTCTATCTACCTATCTATCTATCTATATACGGGGCCAAATTCTAGTATATTTGATATTAAATAGTTTTTACTGCCAATACGTAGTTAAAGCAAAATAAATTGTTTTAGACTATTAAAATAATTTCAAACGCTATTGATAATGTGTAACCATTCATTCATTTATTTATTTTTATGATCGCTTATGTTTGAATTCATGTTTTGAAACATGACGTAAATCATAAATTTATGACATCGCAGCAAAGCTATGATTATTTTGTTAGGTTAATGTTTTAAGATGTATCTGTAAGAAAATCTAAATAGGTCAGTTTGTCGAACATCAGACTGAAGATCTCAAGGTTTTGGTTTCGATTTCCGGTCATGGTAGCCGCTTTATTTGTTGGGAATTTATTATTTAGTATTAATGCAATATTTTACATTTCTAAAAGAGGTTAAGATATTTCTTTAAAAAAATTGTGACTGACGGACACACACACACATAAAATGCCCCTTATATTATGAGTTGATTTCATTATATTTTATATACACATAATGGTTGGAGCACTCTGGTGTAAGAAATGATGGTTTTCATTTAGCATAATGCAATACTCTTCTGTAAAGGTAATTGAGTCCTCTCGGTTATCAGTATTGTAAAATTTGTAAACGAATAAAAACATTTATAATTGTAAGACATTGGACAGCAGTGGTCATGGATAGTAGTGGCTTGACATCCGGGTCTCGAATTTTGAGGTTGATGTGCTTTCTGTCTGGCCACACTGATGAGTCACCCACAGACAGCTGTTCTGTAGTTTCATGATTCATCAGTGTGGCTAGATGTAGTGAGTGCGTCAAGCCCAAGATTAGAAACCCGGATGTTGGTTACCACCAACTGTGGCCACTAATGTCAGTTTCTTTACCAACTGAGCTACCATACCTAAGTGGAAGAAATATATATATATATATATTGGGGGAGATTGAATTTACTAACATTGAAAATCGATCTTTCGTCTAACTCTGGCCTTGATTTAAATATATGGCGATTGATTTAAGGGATTTGTTGTGGTTATTTTGTTTTCGATTTATATCAACTGTTAACTAATCTGCACTTTTACCATTGACTATGTTATTGTTATTTCGTTGCCTGTTCACAATGGTGATGTTTAATGTGTTGTAAATCCATCTCCTGAGGAAAAAGAATTGCTGCAGTCTAGAAGGATTTATGTTTAATGTGTTGAAAATCCATCTCCTGGGGGAAAAAATTCCCCCAGTCTAGAAGAATTTTTTCTAAAATTGACAAATAGTTGAATAGAGGGATAGTAATAAAGAAATTGCCACAGTCTAGAAAGATTTCTACTTCACTGAGAAAAAACAAAGTAACGGATACTGCACTTTAAGTTGAAGTATTTTTTGGAACATCAGTAACAGTTTTAACATCAAAGAAAGTATGTAAAAAAGTTATGAAATAAATTAGAATAATGTTCGGTATGAATTAAAATCGAATAATGGTCGATGAAAATGTAAATGAAAATGATTTTAATTGTTACGCTGGTCTGTGTTCGAAATTGATTTCAAAGTCTTTTAACTGTCGTGAATTAAACAAAGGAACGTTGTTCGTAACTGATGTATAATCACGATAATAAAAATATACTTAAATAAATCAACGAATGCTAATTTAAATAGAATGTGAGAAGAAAAATTGTACGCATCTGTTTAATGAAGTTACTGTTGCGTGCTGCGATTATTTAAGTCGGCGAAAATGTAAACGCGTTTTTTTAATAAATTGTTGCGAATGAATAGAGAGAGAGAATGGCTGGTTATAATAGGTAAATCTAAAGAAGAAAAGTAAACGTCTTACGTAACCCCCACCCCCTCAGATAAAAAAGAAGAATAACTAACGTGAAAATGAAAATATGAATGTTGGATTAATGTTAGATATGTATGGATTGTCAAAAGTGAAAGAATGAATTTGTGTTGTCTGTGAATTTTCAGTGGAAGCTTCGTAGAGAAACTGATATTACGTGCTTCCATGGAATTTGTATCAACAAATGAATGTTGTCGAAGTGAACACTGCAGTTAGTTTTATGCTGTAAGTATTTAAAAAAAAATGTTAAGCCTTAAAGGTGTTATGTATTAAATTGTCTAAGTGTTTAAGTTAAAAAATGAAATTTTACCTGAACTGATCGAAGATTGCTAAGGGAAATGTCTAAAGTCGATTTGATTAATAGATTGTAGCCGCCATTTTAAATCAATCTACAGTATAATTGATTAAGTTTGTTAAATATATTCCAGAATGAAATGAAGTCTATAGGTAATAGTTAGAAATAACGTAATCCGATATTCTCGAAAAGCAGTGGAATATGAGGGAGTGTCTATTAAATTGTGCGGAATGTATTGTATTATGTATTAAATTAATATGAATAGAAAACAATTACGGTTATGCTTTTATAAAATATCTGTTGTGTATTACTTCCCGGTGATGAAGGGGAGAGTGGTAGTAAGAAAATATTAGAGGGAAAAGTTTTTGCTATCATCTCTATGGAGTATGTTTTTGGGAGAGTCTGTGATGGTTGTCTAAAAGTAGTTTTTATTGTTAAATTGAGAAAATAAGCATAAATTTCTTCAAGCACGCCCGAGTGAATAAGCTGAATAGTTTAGTAGCCTATGATGCACATAGTTATTTTCTTACTCTCGCCAAAGGTACAGGGGGAAAAAACGTCTTCACTTTATATATATATATATATATATATATATACATACAGGGTGGGCCAAAATAAGGGTCCTATCTTTAAATTTGAATAACTTGAATTTGAATAACTTCCACAAAATAAAAGTTAAACTCACCAAACTTTATGTGTGTGTAGACTGACCCTTCCGAGATTTTTTGAAATAAACAAAACAAATTTTAGCCGAAAAACACTTCTTAAAACTTACAAAAACTAAAGTATTGTTTTTTACACTGTTTTGAGTTTTTTAAGCAAAAATAATGTTTTCTAAATGAGGGTACGTTCCTTAGGGCTAATACGGCTCATGCTTGCTTCGGAAGGGGTCCTTTACTTATTCTAAAAAAAAAAATTTAAAAAAATCAATAAATAAAAAAGTTATGAATTTTTAAAAATAGGACCCTTATTTTTGCCCACCCTGTATATATATATATAGATAGATAGATATGAAAATATATATTTTTGTATATATATATTTTAATAAATTGCCCAAAACTATTCAAAGTAAAAGCTCAATGAATGTTAATATTTAACAACATAGCATATATAATAAACTAAATTCCAGTGACCACATCTTAATTTATTTTTTTCTTTCCAATTTCACCGAATTCTTTTGATTTTGGAAAGAAAAGAAAAATAATGCTGTGGTCAGTGGAATTTAGCGTACTATTGTTTATATATATATATATATATATATATATATATATATAGTCTAAAGAAGCTTTGAGTTATATATATATATAGTGTGTAGATTTCAATTTTGTGTTGAGAATCCGAATAACAGAGCTCAATGTAATTTAAACAGAGCAAAACAGAATTATAAAAAGGAAAAAACTTTGGTTGTTTATACGTCTGAGGAGTCCTAATTAAGGGGTCGAAATAATTTATAATGTATACAACCTTAATGTGTGTATGGTTTTTTCCTTTTTATAATTCTATATATATATATATATAAACATTTAAAATGGTCTACACAAATCAATTCATGTTTCGGTACTACTGTGTACCTCCTTGGGACCACAAATTCGTAATAAAGACAAATTGTCCCCCCAAAATGTCGAGGCTTCACACAGTCTAATTTTATAATGAATCGCAATCGCTATCATACATACCAAAACAATTACTTAGCTTAAAGCCATAACGGGTCCACAGAGAAAGAAATCTTCAGATTATAAAATATATATAAGTGATTAAGTTAATGTCACTTTTTTTCTTTAACCACAACTAGCCAAATTCAAGAAATCCCTCTTCCCTTTATACCATGAATGATAAACATGAATTGATTTGTGTTGATCATTTTAAATGTTTATATAATGTATATTTATAAAGCTCTACCTTGTATTGAGCACTTTTAAAAAAACTATTGGTTATAAATTCATTTTATCAATACATTTGAACTTGTTTAATAATATATTTATATGTAATATACAGAAATCGATTTCACCTGAAAGTTAGATTAGTTCTTTAAAATAAATATATCATCATCATCATCCGTTTTCAGACTCTCGGGCGGACAACATCAGGCAACGTCTCACGCCTGCTCTCCATGCGGTCCGATCCGAAATGTTGTTACCAGTCGTGTTGCAAGCAGTCAAGTCCCTTCGTACGCACTCATGCCAGGTCTCCCTTGGTCTACCACGCACCCTTGTGCCTCGGGTATCCATGCATGTTATTGCGTTGATGCAGGAGCTGGCATGCTGTACACATTGTCAAACCGCTTAACCACTTATATATATTTTATAATCTAAAAATTTCCTTCTTCATGTTTAACAGTTGGAAGAAGGCAGCCTGGGCCAAATGCTTTTTGGGGGCTGTCTCCACAGTATACTCTACCGGTGGTCGGAAATAAGGTAAAAGATGACTCCTCCGAGAAAATTACATACTTCCACTGCTCTAGAGACTAATTCTTCACTCTAAATGCTTTCTCATATTTCTTGTTTTTGGTCCCCCGATTTATACAATCGAGGGACTTATGTTTTGAGGCATGTTCGTCCGTCCGTCCGTCCAGATTTTTCTCCGCAACCATCCATTCAATTTCTCTGAAACTTGGCCAAAATGTGGAGGCAATTGTTCCTAATAGAAAATAAGTATCGCTGGAAAAAATCCAAGGAAAAAATCTTGTTCGCGCCCCCAGGGGGGTCAAAAACCCCCAAAATGGCAAATAATTACCCTTTTCTCCCATAACGTTTGATCCATCCATTCAATTTTTCTGAAACTTGACCAAAATGTAGAGGCAATTGTTCTGGATATAAAATGAGCATCCTTGACCTCAGAAAAATTCTGGTTCGCGCCCCCCCCCTGGGGTTCAAAGGGGGGTCAAAAATGCCCCAAATTGCCCAAATTTATTGCATTTTACACTCGTCACATACAGAGGGGGACCACGCACGCTCGGCTTGTTTTTTTTTGTTAAAGTAGTGACTTTCTGATTGCAATTAACATGTACTCTTGTATGACTGCGAAATATGGTCAACAACGAAACGTCCGAGTGACACAATCCTGGCTGCAGCGCATCAGATTGAGAAAATGGCCAGTCTCGCTCTACAGTCCTCCATAAGAAAATATGTCGCACAACGTCTCAACTGATATGACAACGTCGCCCGCCATCGGTCATCCAAAACGCTCCAAATTGTGTCCCATATTGACGTCGACGGCCCAATGTTACATGATAGGCCGCTTAAGACATGGGGGTGACAATTTACTTTCGGCAACCTCGTTACTCTTGCTTCTCTTATTTTGTCCTTTAGTCCTCACATTCCATGAGCGATGTTTCTGACAAAGGGGAAATAATTGCTGTTTTCTGGATTGAAATCTATCCATCTGACGCTTATCGTTGGCTAGTTTTTGACTTTGAAGTAGTATTTTTTTTTTTTTTTTGCTCCTTACATCAAGTGGCTTAATGTTTTGTCTGGAGCGATTTTCATTAAAAAAAAAAAAAAAAGTTGGTGACCTGATCCGGGCAGGCGGTACAAGCAAAATGGCAACAGACAGGAAAGGTTGGATGTCATTCACGAAACGTCTAACCTCAAGAATGAGACAAGAAAACAAAAAATGAAAATGATAATAATATAAGAATAATCCTCTCGTGAAATCTGCCTTTTTTATGGAAACTAGGTTTTCAAGGTGGTCATTAAGCTCTGCAATGATTTTGGAAGATGTACTTTTCTGATCCTTTCGAATGATACGTGTAAGAGTTAGACAGACCCTATCTTGAAGTTTTGAATTTCTTTTTGAGTTTTTTTATTTTTTTTTATGAGTTGTTTTTTCTCTCTTATTTAAACCCCTTTTATTTTTTATTAAAACAATGCACATTGCCATTAATAGTTAAGAGACTACTGTGAATTAGGGGCCATATTTATAGGGGCATCCTAAGTGGGGAGTTGTGCTGCGAGATGTTTCTTCACGTTACATTTGAACTTCTGCATCTTGTTTACAGTCAGGAAAACCGTGAGCAGGGAGGGAATTATGCAGGCTAGCAGTTCGAGGAAAGAAGTTATTAGAGTAGAAAGTCTGCCGGCATCTGGGAACCTCTACAATGAAGGGGTGGGATTTTGCTGATTGTCGGGTTTACCTGGGGGTATTTACGTCAAGGGGGCACCAGTACAGAGCACATTCCATTGAAGTACTTGTAAACCAAGCACATGGATGCAACATTGCGGCGATGGAACAGGGGCTGGAGCTTAGTAGACTGTATGAAACCTATTAGATTAGAGGCTCTGTTTTGAACCTGTCTAAGAGTGAGAGACTAGTGGTTGGTGCACTAGCCCAGATGTGCCAACTTTCTTAAAAGCTGTAATTACTTTCTATATTTCTTGATACACGAAAGATTTTGGCCGTTCAGAGACATGTTCATCGCATCAAGTCGGTGGCAGGCTGGAAGACCAAAGCTCTCTTGGGATAAGCTGTGGAAACGCGACCGTGCAGCCCTGAGGATTGCGAACTTTGATCATCGCGACCGCCAAGCCTGAGAGGAAGACTTCGATCAAGACTGACAGACAGGCCCCACCCTCTTATAGAGGACTCATCAAAGGGTTGTTAAAAATAAATCGGATGATGATGATGCTAACACCTGTCAACAATTTGACCTCTTCGAAAGTCCGATAGATCTGTCATTCTTATGAGTTTTAATTACCTTTCTCTGATGATATCTGAAAAGAAAGAGTAATTTTAGCGAAACATATCCCGCAACACTAATAATAAATAAACTTTTGAGTTTTATTTCAAAATTATAATCCTATGATGTGAGGTGTTTCTGACGTTATTTATCTTCCTCCCACAGCGGTAAGATGTGACACAAGGTCGGGAAAGTATGATTTGAAAAGCCAGCGCCCGTGAAGGTGAGCACTCTGTCCTACAAAAAATGTCTGGGCAGCCCCGTCGGCATTCCCCGGTAGGGGCGCCTCAGGCAGTAAGCAATAAACTTACTCCTCCCCAAAGAGGGGAGGCAACGCCTGGGAGGGTGGACCTCCTAGAACTGCACAGGACAGACACATAGACCGGCGTAAATCAAGCCCCGAAGGCCAAGACAATACCAGTCTATGGGGTGCAGTATCCATCGGAACAGATACTACACTTTGATCCCGGCCAAAGATGTTTCTAACATTCTGTCCAGCCGCTGTATGTGCCTTTGATAAAGGAACTAAAACAAAAATAGGCTAGTTCTCATTCCACATATCATATCGGATCTGTATATATATATATATATATAATAATAATGATAATAATCCAGGTAAAAAATATCCACAGGGTGGTAATCCAGAGAATTTTAACCGGGTTTATAAAAAGTGCTCAATATCAAAATAGAGCTTTATGTATGATAATTTTATTTACACAGACATGTACAAAATCTGCGACACTGGCATGTCAATGTTATCAATCAACAGTTACTATAAACTGAGATCTCATCAGGCAGAGTTAGAATCCGATCTTAACCTCAGATCATATCTGTTAATTGATAACATCGACATGCCAGTGTCGCAGATTTTGTACATGTCTGTGTAAATAAAATTATCATATAAATATATATTTATATATATAGTAAATTATGAAAATATATTTATCACAATTAAGCTACACAGTGGCTCCCGCGTTTCATCCCCGGGGGGAATCTTCAGGCTAAAATGCATGGAGTTAGTTTTTCCGGGTGTTTTTATATACACGACTAGCTAGTTAACCAATCAGATTCTTTGTTGTTCTCTTAGCCAATTGTTGGGCTTCTCACGAACAAAGGTCCTGTTGGTTATAATCGTACTTATCCCAAAGCTATTTTTGCCTCCAAATCAATAAATCGTTAATTCCTGATAAACTTCATTTATTGATTGTTTAACTTTTCCAAATAAAAAATGAGATTGTCAGTTGGATGATGAACAATATTGTGAGAGGATTGAAAATGAATGAATGGACAAAATTTGATTACTAAAGAGGACGGCTCGACAAGTATTTGCTGACATTTGACTTAAAGACGACCATTCTGTAATCTGTAGGGAAGTTGTGGTAATGTTCCACGGCGAGAAAAGTGAATAGAAAAATAAAACGAAAATAAACAAAAATAAATTTCTATAAAAATTGCTAAACGTAAAACGATAATTTGTATAAAATTCGAATTAAAGAGAAAATTTGCTTACCTTTTTTTTTCCCTCAATTTTTAGCCCGGATGCAAATATTACATGCTATGGTGCGCCATGCTAATCGTTTGAAAAAAAAGCTGTGTCGACGGTGTATGTCCTTCCCATTAATTAATACTGGCACACAAAAAAGGGGAATAACTCTCACACATTTACAGTATTTTCATGGACTTCAATAACCAATCAACTCAATGTAATAAAAGACAAGAAGACTTGTCGGTGGTCAAGACGTAATAGATCACGCTCTGCAGTGTGCGGAGAAAAATAATAATCGTGATATACGTAAAATATATATTATGATGTTGACTAGACGTCTTTTGGGAAAAGGTCGGGTAACATATAATAGAATATATCGAGAGTCGTACACAGTTCAAACAGTGACTTGGATAACATCTCGCTCCCTCGTGACGAGAGTTGCCTCTCTTTTATTTCACTTGGAGCATCTCATCCTCGTCGGCAATATTATGATGTTGACTAGACCTCTTTTGGGAAAAGGTCGGGTAACACATAATAGAATATATCGAGAGTCGTACACAGTTCAAACGGTGACTTGGATAACATCTCACTCCCTCGTGACGAGAGTTGCCTCTCTTTTATTCGCTTGGAGCATCTCATCCTCGTCGCCAATATTATGATGTTGACTAGACCTTTTGGGGAAAAGGTCAGGTAACACATAATAGAATATATCGAGAGTCGTACACAGTTCAAACAGTGACTTGGATAACATCTCACTCCCTCGTGATGAGAGTTGCCTCTCTTTTATTCGCTTGGAGCATCTCATTCTCCAACCTCAGGAAGGGGTACTAGCTTACTCCACATCAATATATAAATAAATCTATTTATATAAAGTTACGTATGTGCACATGTTTATATATTTGTATGTACAGGATTCACTCCCAAACTAATTAACCGGTCATTATGAATTTTGGAACACAGCTGCTCGTTGTAAGAGTGGGTAATATGGGCTATATTTAGTTTTATGTAAAGGGGCTAAAAAGAGGGTGGAAGCCCTTCATGTAAATTCAAATACCTTTTAATATGGGGGAAATTTTAACAATGGGTATTAGACATCAATTAACAAATATTCCCTAAATTTCAGTTTTTTTTTTTTTTTGGAATATTTTAAACCGGGTTTTAAGGGACATACTATGGGCATAACCTTCCATTTGAAAATTTAAATATTCCAGATTTGCATTGAATTTGTATTCATAGTCATTAGACACCAATTAAGTAAGATTCCCTGAATTTCAATTCCTTCTTAAGACCCCTTAAGCTTAAGCCTGACATTTTAGACATTTTCTAGAATCAAAATCATGCAATGGATTTTGATCAAAATTGGAATAAGGATTCTAGACATAAGATTCAGTATCATTATATCTGTATTTTAATCTTCGCAAAAGGACATAAAAGTGGTGCAAAACTGTTCTGTTCCGGGAAATTAACTTTTGCCCATCTTGGGAAGGGTTTTTTCTAGTATCTTATATAAATAGAGATTTTGTCTGTCTGTCCGTCAGTCACAATTTTTTTTAAACGTAATAAATACATTGCAGAATTTGTCTCATTTCGAAATATCAAAGATCTTAACTACTTTTAGAAATGGAGAATATTGCGTTAATAGTAAATAATAAATTCCTAACAAATAAAGTGGATGCCATGACAGGAGATCGAAATCGAAACCGTGAGATCCTCAGTCTGAGCTATTTGGACTTTCGGTGCAACTTCGGAAAAGCCTCAATAAGGAAAAACAAATAATAAATAAAAAATAAAGACATACTGGTATTATGTATGTGACCGTGATGAGACAAAGACATCGTACACCAAAAATTACATAAATTGAGCAAGTATATATATATTTTTTTTTTTTACACATAATCAAATTTTGTCATTTTTTTCCATGCTCACTTGTCACGTCTCCATTTAAAAAAATTTTTTAAAAACAAGGGACGTAAGTCAGCCCAGTGTTACAAGCCCAGCTTGTTGTGACAAGCAAGCGTCGAAAAAAAATGACAAAATTCGATTTTCTGTAATAAAAAAAAAAAGGAAGAGGCTATTTTGCCGGTCACGGCAAAATAACGATTCCTGCGTTATTTGGCGGTTCATGTATATTTAACTAAATTGTTAAACATACAGTGAAGCCCGGCACAATAATTATTTACTAATGTAAAGGGATCGTTATTATGCCGGTTCATTTCTTTATTATTAAAAAAAATACTATTTTTCTTTTCGGTTTATTTTTATTTTGTTACTTTTCATAATAGAATTAATGTTGATGAATTTTCCCAACATTACTAAGTCTGCTCTCGATTTAAGTAATTGAAATTAAGGAAAGTTATATATAAAGAAAAAAATAAGCAACAAATAAATGTTACCAAAGGCAACATAAATTATTCTTCTACCTACCTGTATAAGTTTATTTGTTTATTTTATTATTTATTTTGATAAATGATTTTTTTTAATAAAAATAAATAATCAAATAAACAAATAAACTTATACAGGTAGGTAGAAGAATAATTTATATTGCCTTTGGTAACATTTACTTGTTAAAAATGTGCTTTACAAAGGAAAGATTTTAATGTAAAATTCTGATTTTCTTTATGAAGAAAAACTTCGATAATGTTAAAATATACAGAAAATCACTGGATTTAAACAGTTTCTATTTTAAAATGTTCTTTCAATGAAATCATAAAATAAGTCGTAATTTTGAAGAGTTCACTCCTAATCGAATCAACCGGAAGTAAAAATTAATTTTATCGTTATTTTAAAATATATTGTCGCTTAATAAAGTTTTAAATTATACAAAAAATCAATCAGGCAAAGATTAATTAAAAACAAACAAAAAAAAATCAATCAGGCTAAGTTTTAAATTATAAATAAAATTTCGTTTGATAAAGTTTTAAATAATACAAAAAAATTAATTTAAATAATAATTTAAAAAAAGTAATTTATAGTTAAATAAACACGAGCCGGCAAAATAACGTAAGACTCATTATTGTGCCGGGCGTCACTGTATGTTTAACAATTTAGTTAAATATACATGAACCGGCAAAATAACGCAGGAATCGTTATTTTGCCGGGACCGGCAATATAGCCTATTCGAAAAAAAAAACTACTTGATCAATTTACATAGTTTTTGGTGTACGATATCTTTGTTCCGTCCTGGTCACATACATAATACAGGTATGTATTTATTTGTTTTTCTTTATTGAGGCTTTTCCGAAGTTGCACCGGACTTTCTTATAAATAGAGCTTAAAACATTACTGTGACAAGATTAAGAGTTACTTCCCTTGAACTCTTAGTTCAAACCAATATGGTGAATAAACAAACAGAATCATAACGTGTGTTCGTATTACTTCTTATCTGATCAAGTATAAACTATTACAATTACCTTAACAAAATAATTATACCTTTGGTGTGACGTCATAGATTTATGATTTATGTCATGTTTCAAAACATGAATTCAAACATAAGCGATAATAAAAAGTAAATAAATGAATGTGTAAACATTATCAATATCATTGGAAATTATTTTAATAGTCCTAAACAATTTATTTTCTTTAACTACGTATTGGTGTTAAATACAATTTAATATTTAAAGTGATCCTCTGCTTGTGCATGATAGTAGGCAGGAGCTAAAATCTGTGCCCGAAGTGCCAATTAATTCTAGTATATATAAAAGTTAAAAAAAACCCCAAAACAAACAAACAAAACAGACATATGAAAAATCTATGTTTCTGAATTTTTGAGATGAGGATTGATAATTTGGATTATTCGGACTACTGTTCTCATCTTGACTATTATTCTCACAACGTTTCAGCCGATGTAACCTCCGGCCTTCTTCAAGTGTACCGTATCGAACTCTGGAATCTTTGTTGAACTCTGGAATCTTTGTTGAACTCTGAAATCTTTGTTGAACTCTGAAATCTTTGTTGAACTCTGAAATCTTTGTTGAACTCTGAAATCTTTGTTGAACTCTGAAATCTTTGTTGAACTCTGAAATCTTTGTTGAACTCTGAAATCTTTGTTGGACTCGGGAATTTTTACGGAATTTCGAACGAAAACCTTTATTTAATCTACGGGGATCTCATGCTCTCATTCCGTCAGCCATGACCGGGTAGAAGTCTTAAGTAATTCGTAATCGTATTCTTAGTATTGCCCGCACTGCCGATTGAACCTTGAACCTCCAGAAGACTGTCACTTAGAACTGAATTTTTACTTTGTACTTTATCCGTTACGTCACGGGTTTTTGCAGACAAAACGTTGTGAGAATAACACTCAAGATGAAAACAGTCGTCCGAAAAATCTATATGTTCAGAATTAAATTTTTTTGTTTTTAAATATACCTAATTCTTTCATTTATTTCACTTTCAGTCATAATAAAATCTTACCGACTTTAGAAGCGGCACCAGAGTTTTCTGCGACTTGTATGCTGCACATTGTGAAATGCACCAAGTGCAATGGCCAGCAACAACGTAGAATTCTTCAACCCAACAAGTAAGCAAAAACCAAAATTGCATTTCTTTTTTTTTTTTTTTTTAAAGTATCTTAAAAAAATTTTTTTGGGTACTAATGTATGTAAATACACACGTGAAATATGGCAGTTATAAATAAAATAACAGGAAAACTTTAGGAATTACTTACTTGTGATGGAAAAATATTAACGTACACGGAAATTAATCCAGTAGAATTTTAATTAAAAATAAAAATTAAAAGAGCGATTTTACGCTTGAATGACGGCATTTCTTGACTCCAAGTAAACACATTTGACTTATCTCCCTTGAATCAGTAATAATAGCGCTAGTTAGACTTTGAATTTATTAAATAAAATAGGAAATACTGGATTAATTTCTGTAAATTTCAGTGTACGTTAATTTTTCCACTACAAATATTTCCTAGAGTTTCTGTTATTTTATTTATAATTGCCATATTTCACGTGTGTGTTTACATACGTAAGTACCATTTTTTTTTTTTTTTTTTTTTTTTTTTTTTTAAGCCAATCCTCATATTAGAGTTCAAATAAAAACTGAAATAAGTATTTTATGCCTTTGTTCATCTGTTCGTCTGTCACATTCTTAAGATTGATTAAAAATAAAAATAAATTTTTTTTATTACTAATGTTTCACCACTGATCAAGGCCAAGAACTACCCGCATTTTTCCCATACATATAAAATTCTTGAAGTGGGCTTTTTCATATTTGAACTGATGCCCAAAAGTGTCCTGCACTTTCCTGAACAAGCTTGCCTTGTAGCAGTATTTAATGTAGTATATTCTTTGATGTAGCTCCCATTGTGATCTAGTTGTGTTGACAGGTGTTGCTTCCTTCTGTTATATTCTGTAAAATGAGGGTGGTTGATTAATTAGTGAAGGATATATAACAAAAGGTGTGCATAAGACCCATTCTTTTTTTTTTTGGAGGGGGATCATGTATTTAGTTCTTAGGTACAATATTTGAGTATAGATCGAGACTGTCAGTTTTATACACTATTTTTAAGAGCTACATGCCAACACCTGTGTTCGTTTTGCCTTGAAACAAATTATTTTTAGTCATGTAATCCCTCACTTCCACTTCTCATCTTCCACCCACATTTTTCCCATGCATATAAAATTTAATCTCTTTGACAATTACATTCTGTCTTCTTTCCTTCCAAAAATCACCATTTAATATACAGAATGATTGGAAAGTAACTCCTATTATTAAGTGCTCGTAATTTATTAAAAAAGATAAAGTGATCAACCGTAGTTGAGGACGACCCAAAGGCTCCCTTTTTATTAGCTACTACACCAAGATGTAGGGGAGGGAACCACTCGTTTCCCGGGATTACTCCACTTACCCTTGATCCTCACCTTATAATGCTGAGTGTTTAGCAAGGTGGCATCAAGTACCATTTTTTGAGTCTTGAGTATGACTCGATCGAGGATTGAACCCCGGTCTCCCAGCCCATTAGTAAACACCCTAACCATTATGCCGAATGGGCTGGTAAATTTATTACTGAAATATAATTCTTACAAGAAATGAATATGAGAAACTATATAGCATACAGCTTCATTTTAGAATTCATTATGAGCGACAGCATTCCCAATCAGCTTCTCAAGCTGCCTGGTAACAGAATCAACTGATTTCACAAGTAACTCTTTTTTTTCTACTAATGTGTCACCACTTACCAAGGTTTAAAAACATTCGAGGATAAGAGTTAATGAGATATTTTGATTGACAGTTGAATGATGATGAATACTATGAGAGGATTGAAAATCTCTGCCTACCATGCACTCAAAATAATAGCCAAAATTCTTTCCTTTTGTCAGAAACATTTCTCATGGAATGCGAGGACTAAAGGACAAAATAAGAGGAAAGTGAGCATTATGAGGCTGCCTTCCCCCATTTTGTCCTTGTCCTAACATTCTACGAGCTATGTTTCTGACAAAGGGAAGAATTGTTGTTTTCTCAGTCGACTGTTTTTTAGTGGGTCGTATGTTGAGTTCCTTGTGAAATAAGTTGTGGTGAATGCTGGCACCCATAAGGTAAAGGTAAAGGTCGCATAGCCTGGACACACACGAGTGTCGTTGCCGACATCGCACACTGCCCATGGCCGTAGCGGCGGTGATTTGTTAAGAATCACCATGTCTAGGGCACAGCATATGGAAGGCGGAGCCCATCCCTCTCCTTCCGCTGCCTTGAACCTTCCCTGAGTTTTAGTCAGATACCCATTTACTGCTGGGTGGACAGAGAGAGTTTTCAGACGCATGCCGTGAGTGGGATCGAACCCGGGTCGTCCAGCCCAAAGACAAGTGCTATAACCACTCGTCCACAGGCCCTCATATTGAATTCTAAAAAAAAAACACATTAATGAGATGGATAGATTGACAGTTGAATGATGATGAATACTATGAGAGGATTGAAAATCTCCACATACCACTAACTCAAAACAAGAGCCAACCCAGAAAACAGCAATTCTTCCATCTCTGTCAGAAACATCGCTCGTGAAATGTGAGAACTAAACGACAAAATAGGGAGGAAAAGCTGGCGAAAGTACATTTTCTTCTCTCCATGAATAGCATCTTCATCGCTAAACGCACAGATTGAATACTCGTTTTATTATTTTCCGATGCATCTGAATTGTCTTTGAGATTGAAGAATTAGACCTGATAATATACAAAACTGAAAGTACAATGGAATGATAATTGTAAGATTACGAGCTGAGTAAAAGTTCTACCTCACCAAAGATGATGGCTGTTGAGGTGTAACAAGGGCACACAACTCCAAATCAAGGGAGATAATCACTGATAATTGTAAAACCATTAACATAATACACATTCGCATAATAATCGTGTTTTTTCCGTGTAACAATTAAACTACATGCTGGTTGATGCCTGTTGCACTGAGGATGCAGTCACTAATCCTCTCTCATATACATTCACGCACGCAAGCGCACTTACGCACATCTAAAGAGTGTCAATGAGTATCACGGGCACTTCAAGAACCGTGTGCATATGACAACTTGAGATCTCATGGCTGAATATCATGGATTATTCCTTGGATAGCCAAAGTGTGCTCATCCTAGTGTGTTGGCTTCTCAAAACCACTTGACCTTGTGTCTAACCTCCTGACAAGAAGGTAAATAATATGCTCTGGATATGCGTTATACGATGTTAGGATTCTTTGGTCTCAGACAATTTGGTATCTGAATAATAATGTCATAATAATAATGTCATAATAATAATGTCATAATAATAATGTCATAATAATAATGTCATAATAATAATGTCATAATAATAATGTACTAATAATAATGTCATAATAATAATGTACTAATAATAATGTACTAATAATAATGTACTAATAATAATGTACTAATAATAATGTACTAATAATAATGTACTAATAATAATGTCATAATAATAATGTCATAATAATAATGTCATAATAATAATGTCATAATAATAATGTCATAATAATAATGTCATAATAATAATGTACTAATAATAATGTCATAATAATAATGTACTAATAATAATGTACTAATAATAATGTACTAATAATAATGTACTAATAATAATGTACTAATAATAATGTCATAATAATAATGTCATAATAATAATGTCATAATAATAATGTCATAATAATAATGTCATAATAATAATGTCATAATAATAATGTACTAATAATAATGTCATAATAATAATGTCATAATAATAATGTCATAATAATAATGTACTAATAATAATGTACTAATAATAATGTCATAATAATAATGTCATAATAATAATGTCATAATAATAATGTCATAATAATAATGTCATAATAATAATGTCATAATAATAATGTCATAATAATAATGTACTAATAATAATGTACTAATAATAATGTACTAATAATAATGTACTAATAATAATGTCATAATAATAATGTCATAATAATAATGTCATAATAATAATGTCATAATAATAATGTCATAATAATAATGTCATAATAATAATGTACTAATAATAATGTACTAATAATAATGTACTAATAATAATGTACTAATAATAATGTCATAATAATAATGTCATAATAATAATGTCATAATAATAATGTCATAATAATAATGTCCTAATAATAATGTCCTAATAATAATGTCCTAATAATAATGTCATAATAATAATGTACTAATAATAATGTACTAATAATAATGTACTAATAATAATGTCATAATAATAATGTACTAATAATAATGTACTAATAATAATGTACTAATAATAATGTACTAATAATAATGTCATAATAATAATGTCATAATAATAATGTACTAATAATAATGTCATAATAATAATGTCATAATAATAATGTCATAATAATAATGTACTAATAATAATGTACTAATAATAATGTACTAATAATAATGTACTAATAATAATGTACTAATAATAATGTCATAATAATAATGTCATAATAATAATGTCATAATAATAATGTCATAATAATAATGTCATAATAATAATGTACTAATAATAATGTACTAATAATAATGTCATAATAATAATGTCATAATAATAATGTCATAATAATAATAATGTCATAATAATAATAATGTCATAATAATGTCATAATAATAATGTCATAATAATAATGGCATAATAATGTCATAATAATAATGTCATAATAATGTATAAAAGAAAATATAAAAACCTAAGATTGCGTTCGTGACATAAAAGAAACCTGAAACTGTTAAAGATTAATTCAGTCCATTAAAGAAATTTCATAGTAAAGTCTAAAATTGAGTCTTTCAGTATTTAGCTCCGGTTTCGAAAAACATCAGTATATTCAGTTTAACGTCTGTTTTACATGCTGGCATGTGTTGGACAGCTTCTAAAACTTGACTCCCAAACTAACCTATCTCTGACCAAGTCTTTATTTATCCCTCTTTCGCTCAAATCCATCTTTATCACCTCCTCCCATATTTTCCTTGCGGGCGATACAAAGAATTGCGAATTACTGAAGACTTCTTCCCAGTCATGGCAGATGGAACGAGAGCATGCTGCTCCCGTGGATTAAATAAAGGGTTCTGTTCAAAATTCCGTCCAGATTCCCGAGTTCGACAGAAAGATTCCTGAGTTCAACAAGATACACCTGAAGAAGGTCGGAGGTTACATCAGACGAAACGTGATAAAAACACCCAAGATGAGAACAGTAGTCCAAATTCTACAAATTATCAACCCTCATCTCAAAAATTCCGAAACATAACCTATCTTTGCCAGGTCTTTATTTATCCCTTTTTTTTTTCCAGTCCATTCATATCACTTCCTCCCATGTTTTCCTTCACCTTCCCCTATGAACTGAACCTGCTACCTCAACTGTTCTACATTTAACCCACAAACTCTCATCTATTCTTTTAACGTGGCCAAACCATCAAAGTCTCCTTTTCTGCACACATCTCCCTATACTGTCCAAATTTAATCTTCTTCTAAAGTCATCTAAGCCTGTCCTTAAGACTCGTATTACACATTCATCATATCATTTCTCTCCATGCAACACATATCCTCAACCCTCACTGGCCATGTTTCACTTCCATACATCATCACGTTGCGTACACATGCCTAATAGACTCTTCCCTTGGCTAACGGTGGTAACACTATGCTGGTTTATAATGGCAGAAATTTCCTGAACTTACTCCATCCGCTCCTAATTCTTGCAATTGCACCTGCAACTCCTCGTACTTCAATGGTATCACCCAGGTAACAAAACTTGCGAACAGTCTCAATAGCTTCATTGTTCATATATACTTTATCTGTGTTCTCATCTGTCTCCATTGTCTTACACCTCTTTGTACACAAACTGGTTACCATCGCTCAACTTACCAGTAATTCCACTGCATTTTTGTATACCCATTGCTTGCAAGTACCACAAAAGGTTGAATTGCGCCCGACTTCCTTTCAACAAATTGAGCAGGGGAACTTCTTTTTGGGAATTTTCCTCTTTTTGGGAATTTTCCTCTTTTTGGGAACTTTCCTCTTTTTGGGGAATTTTCCTCTTTTTGGGAACTTTCCTCTTTTTGGGAATTTTCCTCTTTTTGGGAACTTTCCTCTTTTTGGGGAATTTTCCTCTTTTTGGGAACTTTCCTCTTTTTGGGGAATTTTCCTCTTTTTGGGAATTTTCCTCTTTTTGGGAACTTTCCTCTTTTTGGGGAATTTTCCTCTTTTTGGGAACTTTCCTCTTTTTGGGGAATTTTCCTCTTTTTGGGAACTTTCCTCTTTTTGGGAATTTTCCTCTTTTGGGGAACTTTCCTCATTTTGGGAACTTTCCTCTTTTTGGGAACTTTCCTCTTTTTTGGGAACTTTCCTCTTTTTGGGGAACTTTCCTCTTTTTGGGGAACTTTCCTCTTTTTGGGGAACTTTCCTCTTTTTGGGAACTTTCCTCTTTTTGGGAACTTTCTTCTTTTGGAAACTTTCCAACACTACAACCACTGATCATCACTTTGGTCTTGGTAACATTCACTCTCGGCCCTTTACTTTCCATAGAATTCCTCTAAGTCTTTTAATTAACAAGTAGGTTTTCCATTGTTTCACAGGCAAGTACTAAATCATCCGCATACGGCATCTCTTCTTGTCAACCCATACAAAACTCCCTACACTAATAATAATGTTTGCCTGTTTTTTTGTTTTTTTTTACTAATTTATAATTATTTTTTAAGCTAACGATGGCAAACTCCAAAAATCCAACAAGATAATTTTATATATTAAATTATAAGAGAAGATAATATAATATAAACAAACCAAGCAAACCAAAAGATTCAGAATATATATATATATATATATATATATATATATATATATATATATATATATATTGTGTGTTATAATGAAATAATTCCAGGAGGAAATCCGGGTATGGGAGCTCAATGTAATAAACAGAGCAAGAATAACATGTAGTAACACGCAATTACATAATCATCGATGCAATAATTTATTTCAACCTTGTGGTATTTTCAAGCATCCGATTTAGATGATTACATTTTTGAAACTTCAAAAATGTAATCATCTAAATCGGATGCTTGAAAATACCACAAGGTTGAAATAAATTACAGCATCGATGATTATGTAATTGCGTGTTACTACATTTTATTTTATATATATATATATATATATATATATTTATTATATTGCACTTATAGAAAATAGCTGAAGACCAAATTTATACAGACCGTGGTAATTTTTTCGTTGGTATCTGTACATCGTTGATAACTTCATCTATACGTGGTTGGTAACACTATCTGCCGTTTGTAAAATCTGTCCATCTTTAGTAAAAGTCTCTGTTTTCAGTAACTTCATCCGTCATTAGTAACTGTGTCCGTCCTTTGTAATTTTTTTTCTGGTTAGTAACTTTGTTATTCGTAATCTTGTCCATTGTTGATAACTCCGTTCTCAGTAATCTTTTCCGTTGTTTGTAACTGTGTTCGTCCTCAGTAATCTGGTCCGTTGTGTCCATCCTTGGTAATCTGGTCCACTGTTGGTAACTGTGTCTTTCCTCGGTAATCTAGTTTTTTTGTTGGTAACTGTGTCCATCCTTGGTAATCTGGTCCACTGTTGGTAACTGTGTCCATCCTTGGTAATCTGGTCCACTGTTGGTAACTGTGTCCATCCTCGGTAATCTGGTCCACTGTTGGTAACTGTGTCCATCCTCGGTAATCTGGTCCACTGTTGGTAACTGTGTCCATCCCAGGTAATCTGGTCCACTGTTGGTAACTGTGTCCATCCTCGGTAATTTGGTCTGTCGTTGGTAACTTATTTATTTGTTATGCGTTTTTTGGCATCTCCCTTTTTAACTATCTTCACAATTCAATTCTGAATTTTTAAATAATGGTAAAAAAAAAAATGAATTATGGGGACAGTTTTGGGAGCTATTGGATCAAATATTTCACGGAATTTTATCTGTATGTTGTTACATTGTGGATGTTAAAAACGTTACTACAAAGAAGTCTTGAAACCTATTTTTCTTTTTCATATACGCGCTTTTTGTGTATCTTAATTTCTTTAACAGGTGTGTGAGTGTACCATCATTTTGTGCTTATTATTTTAATTCTTTTTACGAAGTCCATATTAAAACGCTCTTACACATGTGGGTGTACACTCATTCATCTCTTTTACCTTTTTTTTCCCCAAGCAACAAGCTCAATATCAATGCGTGAATTTACCTTCGATTTTCTGTGTCGTTTTTTTTCTTCTCTTTCATTCTGACTGGCTGAGTTGATTCGCTTTGTCCTTTCTTTCTCTGTATGTTGTCGTGATTCGTCTTGCAATTTCTCCTTTCATGTGGTAATCTGTAATAAACTTTTCTTCGCCCAGAAAGAAGATTCAACGACTTTCATTTGGAATTTCAGGGGTTTTATTTTTCTGGAGATAAAACATTAACTTAAAGAGAGAGACTAGATTTTTATTAACTGTCTACCCCATACACTTGCAAAAGATTGGGTACATAACTTATCTTATTAGAGAATAAATGAGTGAACTCGACGAACAGACATCTTGGGGGGCACATATTTGCTTTATGGCTATTTTCACTGTTTCAAAGTTTTACAGGATATTATTTGCACGTCTGCCTATTTTCGCTTTCACACAGAACTGTAAACCCTCGTTTCTTTGTCAACGATAAAAAAGTCACGTCATTGTCATATCGCCTGACATCCCGTTTTTTACCTCTTACTTGTTCATCCATTTCCCAAAGTTTGTGTCACTCTAATCCGTACTAAGCTCGACTCTTGTCAAAATTCATACTAGTTGAATTACTCTTATCCGACATAGGGCCCTCCATAATGTAACATTGTATTAATAGTGTTAATGTGTGCAATAAAATAAAAACAAATTTTTTAATAAATAAAAAAAAATATTACTCCATCAGCAAAAATATTCAATTCGTTATCTAGGTTTTTAAATGTCTTCCAGATTGAGGAGAGAAATATAAAAAAAATGTCTACTATACTTAAAAATGCCATTAATTATTTTAAAAGTTTTAATTAAATAATTTCTTCTTAAAAACAATTTTTTTAATAAATAAAAAAAAATATTACTCCATCAGCAAAATTATTCAATTGGTTATCTAGGTTTTTAAATCTGTCTTCCAGACCGAGGAGAAATATAAAAAAAAATGTCCACTATACTTAAAAATGGCATTAATTATTTTAAAAGTTTTAATTAAATAATCTCTTCTTAAAAACAATTTTTTTAATAAATAAAAAAAAATATTACTCCATCAGCAAAAATATTCAATTGGTTATCTAGGTTTTTAAATCTGTCTTCCAGACCGAGGAGAAATATAAAAAAAAATTTCCACTATACTTAAAAATGGCATTAATTATTTTAAAAGTTTTAATTAAATAATCTCTTCTTAAAAACAAATTTTTTAATAAATAAAAAAAAATATTACTCCATCAGCAAAAATATTCAATTGGTTATCTAGGTTTTTAAATCTGTCTTCCAGATCGAGGAGAAATATAAAAAAAATGTCTACTATACTTAAAAATGCCATTAATTATTTTAAAAGTTTTAATTAAATAATCTCTTCTTAAAAAACAATTTTTTTAATAAATAAAAAAAAATATTACTCCATCAGCAGAAATATTCAATTGGTTATCTAGGTTTTTAAATCCGTCTTCCAGATCGAGGAGAAATATAAAAAAAAATTTCCACTATACTTAAAAATGGCATTAATTATTTTAAAAGTTTTAATTAAATAATCTCTTCTTAAAAACAAATTTTTTAATAAAAAAAAAAAATATTACTCCATCAGCAAAAATATTCAATTGGTTATCTAGATTTTTAAATCTGTCTTCCAGACTGAGGAGAAATATTAAAAAAAATATCTACTATACTTAAAAATGCCATTAATTATTTTAAAAGTTTTAATTAAATAATCTCTTCTTAAAAACAAATTTTTTAATAAATAAAAAAAATATTACTCCATCAGCAAAAATATTCAATTGGTTATCTAGGTTTTTAAATCCGTCTTCCAGACCGAGGAGAAATATATAAAAAAAATGTCTACTATACTTAAAAATGCCATTAATTATTTTAAAAGTTTTAATTAAATCTCTTCTTAAAAACAAATTTTTTAATAAATAAAAAAAATATTACTCCATCAGCAAAAATATTCAATTGGTTATCTAGGTTTTTAAATCTGTCTTCCAGACCGAGGAGAAATATAAAAAAAAATGTCCACTATACTTAAAAATGGCATTAATTATTTTAAAAGTTTTAATTAAATAATCTCTTCTTAAAAACAAATTTTTTAATAAATAAAAAAAAATATTACTTTATCAGCAAAAATATTCAATTGGTTATCTAGGTTTTTAAATCTGTCTTCCAGATCGAGGAGAAATATAAAAAAAAATGTCCACTATACTTAAAAATGGCATTAATTATTTTAAAAGTTTTAATTAAATAATCTTTTCTTCTCTCTAGTAAAGTAGCTAATCCTAATTTTTTCCAATCTTTCCCTGTAACTAATCTTTGACACCTTTTATAAGTTTTGTCGCAATGCTGTATATGAGGTCTGATTAGAGCTTCATATATCTTTAAAACAACATTTGTCTCCCTTGAAATCGTATTTCTAACCATCCATCCAACCAATCATTCCATTTGCTCTTCTTGATACAATAGATAAATATAATTTTTCTTTTAAGGTGACTATTTAAGAATAGACAAAATATGATTAACTTCATATATATCATAAAAACAAACTCCCAAATTAAATTTGTCATTTACTGTTTTTGATCCGTTGTTTGATATATTTTCAACTTTAATATTCCTGGATCCAGTATTTTGTACTTTACATTTTTCTTTGATAAATTTTAATTTCCAAACAATATGGCAACTTATTTAGACCCATCTGTGTTATTTCTTTGATGGCGGTAATAACCAGTTTGTGTGCCAGAAGTGTAAAACAATGGAGACAAATGAAAACGCAAATATTGAGAAAGTAAATATGGATGGAAGGGCTACTGAGGTTGTTCAGAAATGGAGTAAAGCGATGGAAAGCTGATGTGTAACACTGTGTCGATCGAAGAACACCCTACACTATGTTACATACAGATCAAACACTGTTAAATATTTCATCTGATAGTTCCCAAAAATGCCTTTTTTGGTTCTGGTACAGCTTTTGAACCAGACAAAACCGACTTTTGCCAACGTAGAATTAGGTAAACAGCCGGAAAAAGCGGAATGAAAACGAACCCGTGTCCAAATCAAAATGAGGCGGTGTTCCAACAAAAAAATAATGAAACAACATTTAAAGCAAGAAAAACACTCACCGTATGTTTATTTTTATGAAAAATGATTTATTTTTTGACAAAAATGAATGAAGCAACTTAACCCTTATCCTTTGTTGACTACTTGTTTTTTTTTTTGTTTTTTTTTTGTTTTTGTTTTTTTTCTCTTGGAAATTCTTGACAATCCTCAATTTATGATTTAATCAATTTACAATTAAACTTGTCGTCTGCTTTTCTCGCCTTCTGATTGGATAAGAGCTTCGGCATCTTTTGGCTGTTTACGTAAACAGTTGGAAAAAGTCAAATGAAAAGTCGGTTTTGTTTGGTTCAAAAGCTGTACCAGTACCCTTTTTGGTCCCCCGATTTATAAAATCGGGGGACTTATGTTTTGAGGCATGTCCGTCCGTCCGTCCGTCCGGATTTTTCTCCGCAACCATCCATTGAATTTCTCTGAAATTCTGCATGAAGTTGTAACTTTGGTCAGTTTAGAAAGTGACATTCTCCGATTTTTGAAAAAACAATCTGGTTAGCCCGCCAGGGGGCAAAAGGCCCCGAAATGGCAAAAAATGACATTTTTTGCCCCATAACTTTTCATCCATCCATTCAATTTCTCTGAAACTTGGCCAAAATGTGGAGGCAATTGTTCCTAATAGAAAATAAGTATCGCTGACCTTGGAAAAAATCTGGTTCGCGCCCCCAGGGGGGTCAAAAACCCCCAAAATGGCAAATAATTACCCTTTTCTCCCATAACTTTTGATCCATCCATTCAATTTTTCTGAAACTTGACCAAAATGTAGAGGCAATTGTTCTGAATATAAAATGAGCATCCTTGACCTCAGAAAAATTATGGTTCACGCTCCCAGGGGGTCAAAGGGGTGTCAAAAATGCCCCAAATTGCCCAAATTTATTGCATTTTACACTCGCCACATCGAGTCACATACAGAGGGGGGACCACGCACGCGCGGCTTGTTTTTTACCATTATTTCTGCATTCATCGGATCCTTCTTAGAATGTTCCACACTATTGCCGTTCTTAATCGAATTTGCCAACTTATTCTTCTTTTCAATTTTTGTCTTAAAGTCAAACGTTTTGTGAATAACTTTCAACTTCTCTTGTCTGTTGGCATTTCGTTTGTGTCGCCCACCAGGATCAGGTCGTCATGAACTCATCCCCCTCCACGTATTAAGCGGCCTACTGTATTGCCTTAGGAGCATTGACATCAATGTGAGACACACTTTGGAGGGTTTCGGATGATTGACAGCGGGTGACGTGACCATGCCAATTGAGACGTCATTGTGCGACATACTTTCTCATGGAGGCCTGTAGAGTGAAACAGACAATGCTCTCCATCCGATGCGCTGCAGCCAGGATCGTGTCATTTTTACATTTCAATGTTCCAAAAATATATTGCTCTATTAGCAAAAAAAAATTAGCTAGTAGATTTAATTTAAAAAATCTATTCTGACAATAACATTCCATACCGAGGAGGTCCTGGGTTAGGGTTAAACCTTCGAGGTCCTGAGTATGACCTTAAAAGACATCCAGTGGTGAGGTCTTCATTTGGGAGCTGTGGGGAATGTGCAGTTGCCCCTTAGTTGTCATTGCTCCCAGGTCCACTCTGTAAGGGCCCCATCTATGAGTCAAATAGAACCTACAGACACTACCAGATCAGGCTGTCTGAAGTTATTGACTTCCTGACTCAAAATGCACCAAACATTGATGTTTTATTGTTTTTTTTTTCCTTTGCAAAATTCAATCATGTTCTGCAAAATCCAAAACAAAAAACAATTTCCCTCCCTTTCCCCTCTCTCTCCCTTCCCTCCTTTCACTCAACCAAACCCCATGAATAAATACTTAAACATATAAAGAACTCGAAGTATAAAAACCTTCACCAAAATGAGCGGATCTAGCATTAAACAACCCGAAAAGGGTTGATATGCCGTAAAACAAAACAACCAAACCATAGTTAGAAATGCCATTAATTATTATTTCTAACGTTTCAATCAAATCACCTTTCATTCTTCAAGCTCTGGTTCCCCCTTGTAAAACTTTCTCAGCAAGGACTCGTCTTCCTACCAACACTGCAAAGAACTCTCCTATCTTCCTCTATTTAACTAAAATCAAATGGAACTTCCATGAACAGAGTTTCTTTCCAAGAACCTGTGGAACACGTTACCATAGGAATGTTTCCTTACAGACTACAACATCGTCGTTTTCAAGCCCAATGTCAGCAAATATCTGTTGAATCATCCTGTGAATTAATCTTGCTAACCGTTATCCTCGAGTGGCTTTTGGCCTTGGTAAGTGGTGATCCTTTATTATATAAAAAAAAGTTTAGGCTGATTGAATTCAGTCATCCCTCATTCTTCTCTCTAGTAAAGTAGTTAAACCTAAGAATTCCTATTTTTTATAATTGAGATCTTTTATTGCTTGGCCATATTGTTTGTTTGTTTGTTTTTAATGCTGACATTTTTTTTTCTTTCTCAGGTACAGTGATTCCCTTCTTGTGCATTTTTTAAAAGGAATTCCATTAGCAGATATTTCCCAACTGGATTTTAGTATTGAAAAAGAACGCTACAAAGTCACAGGCCTCGTTCAATATACCCACAACCCGGATCATTTTGTGGCTTGGGTTAAATATACAGGTAGGTAAACTTGATCTGTCCTCATTCTTTCTCACCATTTGTCGGTTACTAATGGACTTTGAAATAAAGTACCAACCAAAGGTAGGAATTCAGTCAGGAATCCAAAAGTTTTCAGATTCAATTTTGTGATTTTTTTAAAAGTGACTTTTTTCTTTTTTCGACTGAGTCATAGTTCCTCATTCAGTATCAGGTTTTAAAAATAGGTTAAATAGAAAACTTCCACTCTGTCATGGCTGACAAATCTGAAATCATAAATTTCAACCTGTATTAATATAAAAAAAAAATCCCCAATATATTATTGGCTATTTCGACAATATTTTGTATTGGATACATCATTACTATGATGTTTAATTTGTTAGGCTATATAAAAATGTGTATTTGTAATATATTTAAATTTTCTTAAGAAAAATTTCCATTTATAAAAAACAGTTTGAATTCATTATTTGTAAATAATTGTTTGTTTCTTTGTAATGTAATGTTTGGTTAATAATTAATAATTAAAATTATTTAAAAATATATATAAAAAAAATTCCAATTATAAAAAAACAGTTTGATTTTATTTATTAATAACTAAACAAATTGTTGAAAACAAATTATTTACAAACAGAAAACATGGGTAAAAATATGATGTGAGAGAGAGAGACACTATAACTTCAGATTTTTCTTTTTAAGAACTCATTTTATTAATCCACATCGATTTGCTTCTCATCAGCTACATAAATTTATTTAAATCGTATATTTGAATACGTATTTAAAATTTTTGTCCAGTTAAAACATTGTCTATTTGCAACATTTTGCCGGTGGTGTACTAAAAAAGATATTCGAATAAAAAATGCAATAAAGTTTTTTTAATCGAACGTTTTTTATCGATATGTTTTGTTTAGAAATTAATCTTTAAAATGTACCATCAAACTAGTATAAAATTTTTTGGTGCTTAAGCATATCCGCCCCGACATTAAAAAATTTAAAGAATGTATAAACGTTATTATGTACTTACGTGTTAGCTGAAAATAAGATTGTGCAGAAAAAATTACGCAAATTCATTCAGTAGTTATTTAATTATTAAAAAAAAACGATTTTAACGATTTTTTTACTCGGTAGATATTTCCACCATTTTGTATCTTAGATTTTCCAGTGGTCAAGAACGATAACTCATATTTTCACGATTTCTTGGTTTGTTATCTCCCTTGTTTACAAAAATGTCAAAATCTACGTAAAATCATTTAAATCATTTTCTTTCTTTTTCTTATAATTAAATAACTACTGGATGAATTTGCGTAATTTTTTCTGCACAATCTTATTTTCAGCTAACACGTAAGTACATAATAACGTTTATACATTCTTTAAATTTTTTAATGTCGGGGCGGATATGCTTAAGCACCAATTTTTTTTTTTTGTCGGTGCAATGAATGTAATTTATTATAAAGACAAACCTATTTCTTTATTTACTAGCAGGACCCGTGTAAATTACACGGAATTTTTAAATTTTTATTTTTACTTACACCCTGTTGTGTTCGTTTTTTTAATTATTTCTTGAAAATAAAACTGAAAAAGTTGACGAAGTTATCGTCTGCCACACTGACCCTAACTCTAACGACGGTGTCAAAGTTAGCGCGGGTCCTAATGTAACAAAGCACCCTCTATTTGTTAGTTACACTTGCTTTATTATGAGCCCCCCCCCTTCTAGATAAGAGTGAAATAATTTTTTAAATGGTAACTCGTGTACGATGGACACTGCGCATATCTACTAAAAAAGGTTGATATGCCATCCGTTCAAAAAAAAATAAAAAATAAAAAAAATTATACTGGCCCTCTCTACAACCAAAAGAAAATGTAATTAAATAGACAATGCCCTTAAAAACGCCAAAATAAAAAAACAAAAAATAGTTTTAAGTTTAAAGCAACACAAAAAAGTACTTTTTAACCAGGTGAGTAGCATACAAAGATTCGGAAGGTCGTTGCTTTTGATGTAAGCATGACACACAAAATCACACACGCTATTGTATTAATATGTGTCTTCCCGGTTGTCCTCTCCCTACCTCTCTTCCCCTTAAAGTGTAGAAAAAAAAATCTTAGAGGTTGGTTGGGATCGAACTATAAACCAGTCGGGCCGAAGTCAAAAATACTACGTCGCTAAACGTTACGCAAGAGGGAAATACTTAAAAATGTTTTGAAAATAAAGCGACTTGACTGTTTTTTAAAAATCTAGGTGCAGCACGCATGCGCAGAGCTTTTGCCGGAAGCGTGACACACGAACACACACGCTATCGTATTAATATATAAATTACTTAATAACTTCTTTTGAATAATAAGAAGAAGAACAGCAAAATTGTGTACAAAAAATAAATTATTAATAAATTCAAAAGAAAACATGGTGCTTGTCCAGTGCAAAGGCCGTACGAAAATATTATTTATTTATGAAAACAATATTATGTACTTACTCAGTGATTATTTATTGTTCAATGTTGAAAAAAGTAGGAAAACTTATCAACTAGAACTTTAATTACAAGTATTTTACCATTTTTCATATCATAGCAATCACTTCGATGAGTATACCTCCATTTTCTTTCGTAGAACATAATTCAAGGGCAGATAATTTGCAAGGGCAGATAATCACGCAATTTTGAAAAAATAAAAAAACAACTACATAGGTAAATTTGTTTCTTAAAAATTGCATGATTATCTGCCCTTGCAAATTATCTGCCCTTTGAATTATGTTCAACGAAAGAAGATGGAGGCATACTCATCAAAGCGATTGCTATGATACGGAAAATGGTAAAATACTTGTAATTAAATTTCTAGTGGATAATTTTTCCTACTTTTTTCAACATTGAACAATAAAATACCACTGAGTAAGTACATGATATTGTTTTCATAAATAAATAATTTCTTCGTACGGCCTTTGCACTGGACAAGCACCGAAAACATTTGGTATATTTAACCCTTAACTGCTTTATTTCTTATATTGGTTTGAAAAAAGTGAAAAACGTTTCATAGGGTTAATATAAAGTCGTATGAATGATTTTTTGAAAAAAAAATAAAATTATTGAACAAAAATAAATGATGTTGCAAATGTGCAACAAATTGCATAGAATTTTACATGTATAACAAAACACAACAATATATGCATCTAAATAATCATAATACACTAGAGAATAATAAAATAATTTTTACTTACTATTATAATGAAATCGGCATCCGTAATTGTGTTAAACAAAAACAACAAAAAAAGAAAGATGAGTGTAGGGAAGAAGCAAGCAGCAGAAGAAAGAATAAAGAGAAAAATGGTAATGAAAAGGAACAAGTGAAAACGACAAGGATAGGACATTAGGAGTATGCATATAATTCATTGTACTATTAGACTGGGTTGAGGAGAGCTGGAGAAAATTTATAAAATTACAGTTTATCAGTGTCTTCCGTAACTAAAACAAAGTCTGATTTACTTCAATAGATGGGGGGGGGGGGGGGTCGTGCTTGTGATTTGGGACTTTTTTTTACTGCCTTGTAAAAAGTCCCGGTGCTTCTTTACATAACCCTAACCCGGTAAATACGCTACTTAAAAATCAAATTTCTGGAAATATTTACGTTATGTTAAAAAAAGAAAACGATTACCAAATTTGACAGAAAAACAATCTAGTATTTTTTTTTATTATTTAATCCTTAAATGTTTTATTTTTTATATTGGTTTGAAAAAACATTTTATCAAGTGAAAAGCATTTCATAGGGGTAATATAAAGTAGTATAAATGATTTTTTGAAAAAAATATATATTTATTGAACAAAAATGAATGATGTTGCAAATGTGCAACAAATGGCATAAAATTTTACATGTAAAACAAACCACTACAATATATGCATCTAAATAATCATAATACACTAGAGAATCATAAAATAAATTATATTGCGAATGTGCAACAAATTGCATAAAATTTTACATGTAAAACAAAACACTACAATATATGCATCTAAATAATCATAATACACTAGAGAATCATAAAATAAATTATATTGCAAATATGCAACAAATTGCATAAAATTTTACATGTAAAACAAAACACAACAATATATGCATCTAAATAATCATAATACACTAGAGAATCATAAAATAAATTTTACTTACCATTAAAATGACTAGATTTAAAAGTTTAGGCTATTGAATTAGGCGGATGACACACCGATGACACTCGCTCGTGACATCGTAGATACTGATTACCTATTTAGCGGGTGTGCTGATGCAACATCATATTAATACCTACTCACACTTGCCAACAGGCTCGTTGCAGTTTGACACATTTTCGTTGAATATTATATTAAATAGGCATTTTGTTAGAATGTGTCATATTTGAAACAAAGCATTTAAGGGTTAATCAGTCAGCAATAAAAAATACTTGTTAAATACGTGCGTCCGGTGCAGCAGGGGAGGTAACTCGAATGGATTAAGCTGTGCTTGTTGGAGTTATGTCCCTTGAAAGTGTTAATTAATTTGACTCATCCCATTTATTTATTTCCATTCTTTGATTTATTTGTTTATTTAATATTATTTCTTAAACGCTTATCTATCGTTGTTGACTGGGTTAAAATGTTTAAGAAAATGGCTGCAAAGGTTTTCTTCAGTGTGACTTGACGCGTTTGAAGGGACTTTTCCAGACTCTCCTGTTTTCCAAGAAACATGGCCTTTCATAACTGTAGCACCAAGCTGATCAATTATTTTTATATCTATACAAAAATCTGAGAAGTTCAACATTTTTGCCTTTCATGTTTAATTTTAATATTTACATTCCCTCCCCTTCTCACTCTTTCTCTAATATATACATTAACTACGCTCTACTCTCGTCATGTGGACAAAACCGACGCGCACATATCCGAGGCAATGGCTGAATCCTTAGAAAATTACCTCCAGTCTGTAGTGGATTGGGGTAAAAAATGGACGGTAACTTTTAATGCCGCAAAGACAACGCTACTTTCCTTCAATAACTACAAGAAACCGCTTCAACCACCGATTGTCATTGCAAATAACACCCTACCTTAGAGTTCATCATTCAAACTCCTCGGCTTAACTTTCATAGATGACATGAATTGGAACAAATACATTGAAGACATTGCCAATTCTGCAGCAAAGAAGGTGGGCTCCCTCTACCATGCTAGTAAACTTCTCACACCTGACATTATCCTGTATCTCTACAAAGCCACCATCCGCCCATGCATGGAGTATTGTTGCCACATATGGGCTGGGGCATCATCCACTAGTCTCTCCCTCTTAGACAAGGTCCAAAAAAGAGTCGCCGACTTAATAGGTTCCTCACTGTCCACGAAGCTCCAGCCCCTATCCCACCACCGCAATGTTGCTTCCTTGTGCCTGTTTTACAAGTACTTCAATGGACTGTGCTCTGGTGCCCCCACAACGCAAATTCACTAGACCAACCAGACAATCTGCCAAATCTCATCCATTCACTGTGGAGGTCCCCAGATGCCGAAGAGCTTTCTACTCCAAAAGCTTCTTTCCTCGTCCTGCTGGACCCTGGAACTCCCTCCCTGCTCCCTGTTTTCCTGACGGTATTGACATACAGAAATTTAAAACTAATGTAAACAGACATCTCACTGCACAGCTCCCAATCGGATTTGAAGAAAGGGGCATTTATTGGGATGTGGCATTGCCGCCTCTTTTGCCAGCAGCGGAAGAAGACATTCTGAGCTACGGATATTTGGGGTCCCCTTAGTTTATCGTCGATCTTAAGTCATTCTCTACCCATGCTATATGCTCCGAGACTTCCAAATAACTTCTTCTCTTTCCCCCCCTCCCCTTTCTCTTTTAACCACGTCCACGTTTGGTACACAGGAGATCGAGCTGACATCCAAGAGCACACTAAACTTAGCCTGACCGAACCCTATTTTCTTTTTATCCTCAACTAACAAAAACTACACTCGACCAATGTTTAGCACAAACATTTCAGAGTGAGGGCCAGATGAGACTTTTGGAAGGAGATCGCGGGCCGGAGTGAAAAACGAAATCTCAGAATTACTATATTTTGTTTACATGAATAAATTGTACAAAAATTGCATTGAACACTCTACAAATCTGATATTTTTTCTCAGGAGACTTCTGTATGTAATGTTATAAAAGGCGCCGACGAAGAGCCATTTTGGAATCATAAAAAATAATGACGGGAGAAGTAGCAAGTTGATCCAGCATTCGTTTTGACACACCTCACATAAGTTCTCTGTTTTATGTCCTTTCCTCGTCTCTCGTTTCCTCTTTACCTTTCTCTTTTTCTATTTTTATCTCAGGCCAAGGATTTGAAATTAATAGTTAAAGAAAAATGAAATATACATACATCATCGCTCGCTGATATTTATACATTTTTATCCCACTGTAAATCTTAATTGAAACCTACTTTTACGTCTATGTCACAAAATGATATGAGTTTTACTGGGAGAGGCCGGATTACAATAATAAAGCATAGCAGGGTGACGGGCCGGACACTAAGCCTTCGTGGGCCGGATGTGGCCCGCGGGCCAGAGGTTGCCCGCCCCTGATCTAAGGCCACCACAATATATAACAGCTACTACCCCTAGTGAAAGTGATGCTATGGAAACAACAAAATTGTAACCTGGCACTTCAAGTCATTAGTTCGTGCCTCTGTCCACTTCATCACCGCAATTTCCATCGGTCATTAATAAAATGTTTTAATTAAAAATGAATTGAATAAAATTAATCTTCCTTTTTTCTTTTCAGAAAAGAAATGGGTCCGCTGTGACGACCTACAGAACCCTATTTGCACGTTTATCGTTGGAAAACCACCTGTACCCCCAGAGGAGGTCCACATGGTCATGTGGGAAAAAGTGTCCACATCACGAACGTCTTCAGCGTCGCTCTTGGCCAAACAAAGAAAGGCAGCTCCCAAAACTATCAAGGCATGTCTTCCGGTATCTTCTGTTGCTAAGGAGGCATCTACTACAAACCTCCTCAAACCGTGTCTACCCACCGCATCAGTTCCGAGAGAAGCGCCCCCAAATTTAAATATGTGTCCTACCCCAAACTTAGCGTTGTTGAGGGAATCGCCGATCAACCCCGTGGCTATACCAATGAATCCTCGCATACCCGAGATGATGTCCATACGACGGGAGCCGCCCATGTATCCACCGCCTATCCCAGAGTCTGCCGTGACCCCACTGACTTTTGCAGGCAGATTGAAACGGCCGATCCCCATTTCTCTCTCACCAGCGCCACC
>OY744552.1:39497750-39517750 GCA_963556195.1 Sepiola atlantica
TAGATGCCACGGCTGCTACTTTTTCTCATCAACCCATCATGTCAACCCAATATTTCGATGTACGTGCATGACATTTTTCTTAAAATTATCATCCTGAGGAAGTCTTACAATAAAGACAAAACGTTGATGAATATATAAAAAATATCTCTTGGTGTTTCCTTTTTCATTTCTCATATATATATTATACAGGGTGTTTGGAAAATCGCTGGTATAACTTAGGGATTATGTTTTATTTGTCTAAATAATGAAAAAGGTTCCAATAAACAACAGTCCGGAAATGCTTGGTTTCCGAGTTATAGGTCTTTGAAACAAATATTGATCAACATTCTTTATTTTAAACATCTAACACGTACAAAGTGTGTGATAGTGCATACTTATTTCTACATATGGGATAGATTAACACTGTGACGAGATTACAGGTAAAATAAGCCTGGGCCTGGTGTTGCCACATATACTTACAAAGCTATAAAAAAAATGACACTAAACAAATAGGAAAGTTGTAGGGCTCAGAAGGAAAATCTGAGCATCATAATCGGTAGGGTTTCCTTTTATAGTCAACATGGAGGACCCGATCAGAATCCTGCGAATGTTGGTCCTCCTTATTTCAGGTAACAGAATACAACATCAAATACAGGTAAATAAATATGATCAGCCCAAAGGAAGAAATAGATCACAAAGGAAGTATAACTAGTAATGAACTGCTATTACAAAAGCTACCCTCAACACAAAACAGCTCCTTTACACATAAAGAACATAATCCCAAAGTTATGTCATCGATTTTCAAATCACCCTGTGTGTTTGTATAATATATATATATATATATATATATATATATATATATATATATATATATATATAACTTCTTTTGTAATATAGTAGGAAAAATCCCAGCAGAGTGCTCGATTAATTAAGAATCAAAATTAAGAGCGTAATATTTATTTAGTTTTTGGTACAGAAAAATTAGTACAACATTAGTACCGTCGATTTCAAACTCAGAAGGACTTAGCCATCTGGCTCTCTTCAGCTTATGTTGTCATCTGACAGACGGATGACAACATAAGCTGAAGAGAGCCGGATGGCTAAGTCCTTCTGAGCTTGAAACCGACGGTATTAATGTTGTACTAATTTTTCTGTCCCCCAAAATATATATATATATATATATAAATGTATAGAATATATTTATTTTTATATGCATTATCTATATAATGTGTATCATTTGAATGTGTATAAAAGTATGTTCATTTATATACATACATATTTATAAGTGTGTGTGTGTGTGTGTGTGTATGTACACACACACACATACAGATTTTATATGTTCGTGTGAGTGTGTTTGACATGTATATTAGTGTGCATACATTATGTGTGTGTATTTATGTATATATATACTAGTGTACATCCTCCATCAAAAATGACAGACAAAAAATATTAAGCTTCGCCAGTGTTCGTACTCACTATTTATCTAGATCATCATCATCATTAGGGTTTTTGATCACTCCTCAAGGAGGAACCCCTCCCTGATTTTCTTCCATCTTGTTTTGTCTCTGGCTAGGCGGAGCCAAGTAGGACCCTGTTGTCTCTCCACCAGGTTTGTAGCCTTCCTCTAAGTTTTTTCCATTCTGTTGCTCCATATGTCCGCCTGTTGTCTGTATATCTCGAAAGGTGACCTAACCATCTTTGTTTAGCCGTTCGTATGTTATGATGATGTCATTTACTCCAGTTTGCTGTCTGATCCAGGTGTTTCTTTTCTTTTTTTTCATGTAAACTTATGCCGAGCATAATAAGTTTCATTTTGCATTGTGCCACTCTTAGTTTTTCTACCAGGATCATGCGATTTTATCACCTCCACTATCTTAGAAACGGCACTGGACACCGCTGGAAGAGACAAGCCACCAGGACTGGACACCGCTGGAAGAGACAAGCCACCAGGACTGGACACCGCTGGAAGAGACAAGCCACCAAGACTGGACACCGCTGGAAGAGACAAGCCACCAGGACTGGACACCGCTGGAAGAGACAAGCCACCAAGACTGGACACCGCTGGAAGAGACAAGCCACCAAGACTGGCTTGTCTCTTCCAGCGGTGTCCAGTCTTGGTGGCTTTCTCTTTCAGCGGTATCCAGTGCCATTTCTAAGATAGTGGAGGTGATAAAATTGCATGTTGTGGCAACATCTGATCCTCGTAGTGTTGCTTCGAGTGTTTTGAACATGTCAGTTCCAGTTGGAATTCTCGTGCTTTGGCGGATAGCAAATCGTTGTTCGGTCTTTTGGATTTTTTTAATGAGTTTTGCTCTCTCATTTGGTGTTGATGCTGAGCGAGGCTCATACCAGATGGTGGTCACTCCCAGTGTTGAATCTGTTGCGGACTGAGACATCTGTAAAGGTGTGTGGTTTATTGGTGCGTATGTAATTGGTTTCATTCTATGTAGTGCTGTTTGAGCTTTAGTTGATGTCTCTCACAGAAATTCGGTGTTCCGTTTTCCAAGACCGAAGTGACCAGTACTGAACTCGCCTGGTTACCCTCTCCCAACTTTAGGATCGAAGTCACCCATGACTATGTTGTGATGGGCTTTGTTGTTTGTTATAAAGTCGTCGATTTTCTCATAAATAGTTTCGACTTCCTCGTCTGTGTTGCTGGTTGTTAGAAGGTTTGCCTGTATAATGTTGAGATGATATCTGGCACTGATTTTTATGGTAATTTCGCCTACTCTATCAGACTTGCTTTTGAAGCTGGTAACGTTGCCTGCGATGTTCTTGTGTATCACAAAGTCAACGCCACGGTGACAGGTGTCTCCACCTTTGTAGTATATGTTGTCGCCATTTTAGTTGAGGGTTATGCAGCCTTCTCCTTAAGTTCTGATTTCGCTAATACCGATGAAGTTAAAGTTTATTCTGGACTGCTCATCCTCCAGTCCTATGTGCGTTTCTGAAGATAGGGTTCTGGCATTGTATGTTCCAATCGTTAAGTTCCAATGGCAGTCTGTTTTAACTCGGTGATCCTTCGCACCCTCTGTTCTATTTCCCATCCTTTTGATGTCTTAGGTGGTGACTTCAGAGATGCTTAGAACTAAGGGCCTTCTTTTATTGGTATCTGTCATTGATTTATCTAAATATGTTACTAAAATATTCATATAAAATTATAGAATTACATCTGTAATTTATTATCATTTCTGATGACCTAAAAAAAAACCATCCACCTTGACTTTTTATTATAGTGAGGGATTTTCTTTTCAAATTCATTTCAGTCTGACTTGCTATTTCCTATCTCGCTTCCCCTCGCCACTTGAGATTATTTCATCCGGGGGGGGGGGGGGGGCTAGGAAAAGGCACATGTTTTACTTGAACTTTTGGGTAACAGGATGGAAGTAAATCAATTTATTTATCAATAAATTGAGATGTTTTCTGACAAAAAAAAACGACCTTATAAAAAGCAAAATTGCTTTTTATATAAGAAAAGTGACAACCGTTTTCTTCATCGTTAATACAAACAAGATATTTATTTATAAAAACAATATCCGAATTTTATCAACAAATGAATCTTCGTATTCACAGAAAAAAACGTATTGTATTATAACAATGACGAAACGGCTGTCAGGAATTGCTTTTTATAAGTTCTTTTTTTTTTTTGGTGGGAGGAGAATAACTCAATTGATAACTGCTCTGGAATTAAATATTAGTACCGTGTAAACTTTTAATATCCATTGAGCTCTACACAACCATTGAGCTTTAAACTTGAGTTTGACTACATAACCAAAATATATACATTATTGATCTTTATTATAGAGTGGAGAATGTGTGTGTGTGTGTGTGTGTGTGTATATATGTATATATATAGAGAGAGAGAGAGAGAAAGAAAGAAAGAAAGAGGAAGAATATGTACAGGGTGGGCAAAAATAAGGGTCCTATTTTTAAAAATTCATAACTTTTTTATTTATTGATTTTTTTTTTTTTTTTAGAATAAGTAAAGGACCCCTTCCGAAGCAAGCATGAGCCGTATTAGCCCTAAGGAACGTACCCTCATTTAGAAAACATTATTTTTGCTTAAAAAACTCAAAACAGTGTAAAAAACAATACTTTAGTTTTTGTAAGTTTTAAGAAGTGTTTTTCGGCTAAAATTTGTTTTGTTTATTTCAAAAAATCTCGGAAGGGTCAGTCTACACACACATAAAGTTTGGTGAGTTTAACTTTTATTTTGTGGAAGTTATTCAAATTCAAGTTATTCAAATTTAAAGATAGGACCCTTATTTTGGCCCACCCTGTAGTTCCAGAAAAGAAGCAATCGGTATAAAAAAGTCTTCCGGCATCTAGAAACTTCTACAAATGAAGGGGTGGGATTTTGCAGCTAGTCGGAGGTATTTTCGTTTCATGGTGTACAAGTGTTAAAGATTTTCAAATGTTTTTATCTTTCTAATCAAAATTATTCAACAACCATTTGGTTTGGTTTGGTTTGTTTTACGGCATATCAACCAACTATGGGTTATGTAATGCCGAATAAAGAAAAAACAACAAAAAACAAAAAAGCTGTTATTTAATAACATTTGCCTAAGTGTGTGTGTGCATATACATACATGCATACATAGACATGTGTGTGTATAATTATATATGTATATGAGTATATATTCATAATTGTGTGTGTGTGAATATATATATATATATATATATATATATATATAATTCACACAATTGTATATATATATATATATATATATTCACACAATTGTATATATATATATATATATATATATATAATTTACTGTTTCATGTATATACACATATCATGAAATAATATATATTCCGTACATATATACTCAGTATTTACTTCAAAAGTGCTCAATACATAAGTAGAGCTTAGTAATAGTATGAAAAATATACTTATGGCAAGTAAGCTACACAGAAAGGTTTGTTTCATTCATGGGGGCAATCATCAGGCTAATTAGGTTAATTAGCCTGATCATTTCCCCCGGGAATGAAACAAACTTGTCTATGTAGATTGCTTACCATAAATATATTTTCATACTTATGTGTGTGTGTGTATATATATATACACACACACATATATATGAGAGATAAAAAAAAATTAATTTGACTTATCTGAAAACTTTTCTACAGTTTCATGGCTGATCCATTCGTCAGAAGTAAGTCAAATTAATAATATAGTATTGTTATAAAACTCTATCTGAAAACATATTGAGCTCTTAATATGTTCAATGGTCTACTGTCTTGGTTCAGATGTCATGTGTGAACGATCATTTTTGAAAAGTTGATTTTTTTTTTTTAATGTTATTGTATGTATGTATAAGTATAGTTTCCGTTGGATTACTGAATCCGAAGTGCTATTTCATCTCCATTTGTCTGAAGTGTGTAAATATATATATATATATATATATTATATAATAAAATGTGGCCAGATGGACAACTGTTTACGATGGCATTACCCTATGGGCAGTGTCCATGCAAAAAGAGGGGGAAAAAAACTGTTTACAAATGATGTTCGATTAACATCGCAAACAAATTGAAAAACTCTAAAATTTCTAGTTTTGTGTTCAAAAGAACAATCTGAGATGAAATTTTTTTTGCAGTAAAAATTATTTGCTTACAATTCAAATCTTCAAATACGTTTTTTTTTGTATTTTTGGTTCTCTCTGTGTAAGTACAGGGTGGGCAAAAATAAGGGTCCTATTTTTAAAAATTCATAACTTTTTTATTTATTGATTTAAAAAAAATTTTTTTTTTAGAATAAGTAAAGGACCCCTTCCGAAGCAAGCATGAGCCGTATTAGCCCTAAGGAACGTACCCTCATTTAGAAAACATTATTTTTGCTTAAAAAACTCAAAACAGTGTAAAAAACAATACTTTAGTTTTTGTAAGTTTTAAGAAGTGTTTTTCGGCTAAAATTTGTTTTGTTTATTTCAAAAAATCTCGGAAGGGTCAGTCTACACACACATAAAGTTTGGTGAGTTTAACTTTTATTTTGTGGAAGTTATTCAAATTCAAGTTATTCAAATTTAAAGATAGGACCCTTATTTTGGCCCACCCTGTATGTGTAGTTTATTCTGTATCTGCCGAAGTATCTCTCTGCGCAGGGTTAGAGATTATATTGAGTTGGTAACTAAGTTCCCTCCATTTTCTTTTTTATTTAATAAGTTTAATAAAATAAAAAAATAACAACTAATTAATCAATCATGTATTTCTCCTTCTTGTTTACAACTTTTTCTCAACATTCCCAATCATTTTTAATACCTTGTTGTTAGAAATTATACATAAAAAAATAAAAAAAATAAAAGCAAAATGGAGGTGTTGAAAATGTTTATTTTTCTTAACTTGACTTTCCATTTCAATGAAAATAAACAGAAATTAACTCAAATAAAAATAAAAAAGATCCTAAAATGATTCCAAAATAGATTCCAAAGATAAAAAAAAAAAAAGGTGGGAACTTAGTTGTCAACCTCAAATATATATATATACAGGGTGTCTCAAAAAAATGTACTCACTCGTAGAATGACGAGAAAACTTTTATTTATGAACATAGAGTGAAATGAAATAGCATCGAATACATGAGACAGATGTAATTGAAGAATCATGTTCACAAATGTTCAAACTGATGACCATTATTGTTCAAACAAAGCTGATAACGCGCACCAAGGGATTCGCAAACGTCGCGAAACATTAAGAGTGAGTACATTTTTTTGAGACACCCTGTATGTATATATATATATATATATATATATATATAGCATAATATAAAGTGAAATAATAAAATAAGGTGTGAATCAAATTTTATTAGAATTCAATGTTCAGGCAAAGTACCTTTAAGTCCTTAACTCATTAGTTTTCAAAGAAAATCTTCTCCTCAGAGGACCATTACCGCAATGACATTACTGCAGGTAATACAATTAAACTTTGAAAATATATTTAAAAAATATATAAAAATACATGAAAGTATATAAACCATCAAATATATCAGCCTAAAACATACTTTTTTGTTAAAGCTATACAGTTCATCCAAGTCATACACTTTAAAACATATTCAGGAAAGATATCCAAGAGGTTGATTGAAAAGTGATCCAGGTGGTGAGTGGTAGTCCAAAAACGAAAAAGTTATCCAGGTGGGAAATCTGTTTGCAATCGATGCAGTAAATGACAGTGAAAAATGTATCCAAGGTGTATGCAAATTAATAAAACGATAAAGAAACCAAATCATATGAAAAGTTCAGAAAACTCACTTGGTGTTGAATATTATAATGTTCAAAATTCAGGGTCCTTATTAGCTGATCGGCGTAGTGCAAACCATAACTCCCTGGTTAGATGAAAGCTCCGCTAAATCCAATTCCAATAAAATTAAACTAACCTGATGTGTATATATATATATATATATATATATATATACATACATATGCATATATAGTAGAGTAAGATGAGACAAATAAATTTATAACATTATTTATTTCAGTTCCAAGAATTCAAGATCAACAATGATTAGGCATACGATCGTTTCTAAGACGATAAGGAATCTTTTTTATTTTATTATTTTTTACTTTTTAATTCCAATATGTCTTTCCTTCAGCACCTTTTAAAAAAGATCACAAAAAGAAGTCAAGCAATAAAACATCAACATTTTCTTATTTAAAAAAATGTGTATATCAAATTATTACAGGTAAAAATAAAAACATGTATATAAATTTATAATACGTTAACTACTAATGATAATGACAACAATAATATTAATAATAATAATGATAATATTAATAATAATAATATTAATAATAATAATATTAATAATAATAATAATATTAATAATAATATTAATAATAATAATAATATTAATAATAATAATATTAATAATAATAATAATAATAATAATAATATGAAATAAATGATGAGAAAATATATAATGGATTAGAACTCCAAAATTCAATATTAGGGAATAAGTAAATAATAATATTAATAATAATATTAATAATAATAATAATAATAATAATAATATTAATAATAATATTAATAATAATAATAAAAATATTAATAATAATAATAAAAATAATAACATAATAATAATAATAATATTAATAATAATATTAATAATAATAATATTAATAATAATATTAATAATAATAATAATATTAATAATAATAATATTAATAATAATAATATTAATAATAATAATAATAATATGAAATAAATGATGAGAAAATATATAATGGATTAGAACTCCAAAATTCAATATTAGGGAATAAGTAAATAATATTAATAATAATATTAATAATAATAATAAAAATAATAATAATAATAATAATAATATGAAATAAATGATGAGAAAATATATAATGGATTAGAACTCCAAAATTCAATATTAGGGAATAAGTAAATAATAATAATAATAATAATAACTAGCGGAACCCGTGTAAATTACACGAAATGATGTTTTCAGTACGGGTCCTAATGTAACAAAGCACCCTCTATTTGTTAGTAAGTTACGCTTGCTTTATTATGAGCCACCCCCTTCTGGATAAAAGTGAAATAATTGTTTGAAATAGTAACTCGTGTACGATGGACACTGCGCATATCTACTAAAAAAGGTTGATATGTCATCCGTTCAAAAAAAAAAGACAACAAAATAATACTGGCCGATACCCTACTTTTTAAGCAGTCAACGTAATTAAATAGACAATGCCATAAAAACGCCAACATAAAAACAAAAAATAGTTTTAAGCAACACAAAAAAGTAGTTTTTAACCAGGTAATAAAAAAAAGTATTATTTCTTCCCCTTCCCCTCGAAATGTAGAATAAAAATCTTAGAGGTTGGTTGGGATCGAACTATAAACCAGTCGGGCCGAAGTAAAAAATACTACCTCGCTAACCATTGCGCCAGATGGAAACGCATGCAAGTATTACTAAACGCAGGCTAGTTGAATGTTTTTCAAAATTTAGGTGCAGCACGCATGCGCAGAGCTTTTGCCGGAAGCGTGACACACGAACACACACGCTATCGTATTAATATATAGATAATAATCCATAAATATCATCGTAATAATGATTATAATAATAATAATAATAATGATGATGATATTGTAACTAGAACAATAATAGGATAGGAAAAATATTCAGTTTGAAAAATAATAGCAAAGAAAACAAATACAAAAACACAAATGTGATAACATATTAGAGGAAGTTACATAAAGATTTACAAGAAAAGCATTTTGTATGAACAATCAAAATGAAAAGAAAAACAGACAAAAGAAATCGCAAAAAGACGAAAAATACTAGAGGCACATAGAAGTTTTTTTTTTAAATGAAAGTGGGGTAGAGAAAGAGTATATAGTATATCAAGGGAGGCGCTCTATCCCTTAATAGACTTCAAAAACGGCCTATGCTGGAAATCTCATTTCTTTGATCAATCATAACTCAAAAACCAATAAACCAAATTAGTTAAAACTTTGCACAAAATTTATTTTTGATAGGTTTTATAAGTGTGTAGAATTTCAGCATCATTAGTTTTCTAGAAAATTCCAAAAAACCTTAAAAATGACCATTGTATTGAGGCATAGCCTTTACAAAAGTAGTGACATTCCATGATAAATGCCAGTATACTGAAATCATATGCCCTTAATAGGGTTAAGATGAAAATTCATATACACTAAATGTACAAAAGCAAGGAAATTCCCAAATTTTTACACGTTTATTGTCATTAAGGGTATGTGAGCACAACAGGGCTATGTATTTTACTGGTAGGAATTTTTCTTTAGCGCACCTCACACACTTCATCCACTCATGCATAGAGATTTATACTGTAGTGATGTGATAATGAAATGGTTTAGTTAATATGTAGTCATACCCTTAATGACAATAAAAGTGTAAAAATTTGGGAATTTCCTTGCTTTTGTACATTTAGTGTATATGAATTTTCATCTTAACCCTATTAAGGGCATATGATTTCAGTATACTGGCATTTATCATGGAATGTCACTACTTTTGTAAAGGCTATGCCTCAATACAATGCCTTCTCATAAGGTTTTTTGGAATTTTCTGGAAAACTAAGGTTTATGGTAAACTGAAATTAAAATGTCACCAACTAGACCCTAGAAGTGGTGCACGTTGTGACCGATGTGAAGGACTATACCACACTTCTCTGGATTGTCTGGAAAAAGTTTTAGGGGACGACAGTGATGCGCTGGCTTCTTCCTCAGACAAAATGTGAACTCGGTGCTGGCAACTGTAAGAATATTGATTTACTCCTCTCCAGGAGTTAGGCACAAGGCCAGTTTTTATCTTACTCCCACAAGTAAGATGTGACCCAAGGTCGGGTCGGGAAAGTGGGGTTAAAAAATTGCCTGGGCAGCCCCGTCGGCATTCCCCGGTAGGGGCGCCTCAGACAGTAAGCAATAAACTTACTCCTCCCCAAAGAGGGGGGGGGGGCAAAGCCTGGGAGGGTGGACCTCCTAGAACTGCACAGGACAGACCCATAGACCGGCGTAAATCAAGACCCGAAGGCCAAGACAATGCCAGTCTATGGGGTGCAGTATCCATCGGAACAGATACTACACTTTGATCTTAGCCAACTGTAAGAGTAGCTGTGATTTTCCGGTGTAACCCTATTTGGAAGGCTGCCAGGATGTGTGAATAATTGTTCTCCAAAGAATTTCAGTAATTTCCTAGTTTACAGCCATTAAGTCCATTTATGTTATTGGTGGTGTTCAAAAAAACTTTATTTTAAAATAAAATCATGATCTAAGTATTTAAAAGTAAGTAGTTGAAAGCTCTGAAATTGCCAAGTTTGGCCTATAGAAGAATACGTGTGGACATGATTGAGTGCTATAAATTGCTCTCTGGAAAATATGATTTCAATGCAGATAAACTATTGACTAGAAAAAATACAAGAGTGGGAAACAGGGGACACAGTCAGATGCTTTACAAGAAACAGGCACGTTTGAACCTGAAAAAATATTCATTCAGCCATCGCTGTGCTGATTTGTGGAATAGATTGCCATCAAGTGTAATTGAAGCCGAAACTGTTAAGATATTTGAGAAGTGGTTGGATAAGTTCTGGATTGACCAAGAAATCAAATTCAACTATAAGGCTGCTGTCGTCACTGGATGCATACAAGGATGAAGACAAGGAGCTGGTGCCATAGGACGACTCATGTCCTTCTACCAGAATTCATCTATGTTTTATTATCTTATATATTCACCATCGCTTAAGAGATTCCCAACAGCCCCTTTTCGCCTCTGCATTTTGGACATAAAACAGAATTCTCCAAGAATCATTAATTACCTCCCTTGTCTTGTAACCAACGAATCCTAAAAACAACTGTTGAAAAAAAAAAAAATATCTTTGAAAAGAGTAATCATGAGTAAAAAAAAATATTTTTCTGAAACTACTTTAAGAGGTGAACGCTTTTGATTGGCTAAAAGAAGATGTTGATATTAAGATACTATCCAATCAGGAGTCGATATTTTAAAACAATATTTGCTAGCTGCTGCTGCTTCTACATAATCATCATCATCATCATCGTTGTGGTCGTCGTCTTCACTTTAACGTCCTTATTACATGCTGCTATGCGTTGGACGGCTTTTAAAAATTGATTTCTAAACTAACCCTAACCCATCTCTGGTATTAATCCCAAATGTGTTATCGGTGTTGAGCGTTAATTCAAAACAACTTTATTTGTTAAATAAAATCGGGATTCATGTATTTCTTCTTATCTTACATATTTTTTTTTATTTAAAAACTAATAATAATTTTTTCCAATGAAAATTGTGACCCATTGGGTCATCCATTGAGCTTGGGTTGGATTGTTCGGATCAGGAAAACGTGAGTTTGCAAAGCCAGTTAAAGATTAAAAATAAATAAATTAAAAGACAAAATCCAAAATTTGACTCTTTTCCTCTCGCTATATTTCACCGTTTCTCTTTTTCTCGCTCCAGCTACGGGTTGAATAATATGGGCATTTATAACGACAGCCAACAAAACGAAAAGGGGTAAAAAAACAAAACAAATAGGCAACAAATAAATGTTACCAAAGGCAAGATAAGTTATTCTTCTACTAACCTGGATAAGTTTATTTGTGTTTTAACTTATTTTAAAGCGTTTTTTTTTTGTTCAAAACAAACCTGGTGTACACCTGTTCAGTTAGAACGAAAAAAAAAAAGTGGCTGAAATTACAAAGTTTCGATAATCGCTTAAAAAACGAAAATTAAACAAAATACTGGTAGAACATTACATTTTCCAACGATTGATGACATTTATTGGATGTGTTTCTAACGCTATTTTGTTTAGTTTTCGATTTTTCACCGATTATAAAGGATCCCCGTGCTGGGCTCATGAGCAGCCATTCCCCCCCCCCCCCCGTTCTAACTGAACAGGTGGACACCAGGTTTGTTGCTTTAAAATAAGTCAAAACACAAATAAACTTATCCAGATTAGTAGAAGAGTAACTTATCTTGCCTTTGGTAACATTTATTTGTTGCCTTTGGTACACTTTTTTACACTTTTTTCGTTCTGTTAAGCTGTCGTTATAAATGCCCCAAAATTTGATTACCTCGGCTGATATTCCCTTTTGTTTATAATGGACTATTCCAATTTTTTTAATTCTTCTTTTCTTTATTACCTTCGACTGTTAATAAACTGAGAGAGAGAGGAGGGGAGGTTGTGTGATGAAAGGGAGAACTGAAAGACATTATATAAAATAAGAGTGAAGAGATCAAACAATGGAGAGATCAAACAGTGAGAGAGGGTGAAAGTGATAGATACAAGCTAAGGTTAAGATGGATCACTTGATCAGTTAATTGCAAATTATGGCTAATTAGACAAATTAAAATGGAAGTTTTTTGTTTTTTTTCAAACATAACTCAATTCGAGAATTGAAGAATATTTTAGCATGTATTTTGTTTAATCAAAATATATAGGAAAAAAGCGTTTGTGAAACAGAAGTTGATTAACTCAGCTTTCGTCGTATGATAGATAGAGTAATAAGTAGTAACACTACATATGCAGACAAGATTTGGTTGATCGACCCCCCCCCCCCCCCCCCCGAGATTTGAAACCAAGATGACAAGCCGCTACCAATGGTATTTAATGTCCTACCATCTGAGCTAACGAACCCGTTACTGGAAGTAGAAAAAAAATTTTTTTTTTTAAATGTATTAAATCATTTGCTTACAAATTTTATGATACAGGTAACCGAGAGGGTTCAATTCTTTTTATAGAAAGGTATCACATTAAGCTAAGTAGAAACCATTATTTCCTCCACCATGGTGTTCCATTCATAGGGTAGAATATATATATATATATATATATATATATATATATATATATAGTAGTATGTTTTTAAAAGGCTGTGGGCAATGCAAATTCCGGGTAAGATGTAAACTGGAAGGAACAAAAATAATAAATCGAATTCGAAATGTGACTTACTATTTATTTTTTCTTAAAATCTTACATAACAGCAAGTGTGGTGTTAGCTGTTTGTGTGTTGTCCGGATGATTATAAAAATCATTTATTTAATATTTCGGGAAAAGAAACTTCCCTTTGTCAAAAATAATTAATACCAGAGGAAATCTCCGACTGTGCAGAGAATCTGACAAAACAAAAACATATATATATAGATATATATATATATTAATCCATAGACCGTTGTTTCGTTATTTTATGACTCATCAGTGTGGCTAAATATGGTGAGTACATCAACCCTGAAATTTAGAAAAATCAGATTTTTGAATGAAAATCGATCCAGAATATTGTAGGAGCAGAAGAAACAATCACATGTTGCTTTAAAATATCGACTGTTGATAGGATAAGATCTTAATATCAACATCTTCATTCAGCCAATCAGAAGCACAGAAAATATATACCTCCGCATATTTAAAAAAATCCGTTTCATTGTTTCAATATTTCGCGCTTAATATAAAAACACAAATACATCAGCCTCCACTCTCTCAGTCTCCAGTTTCTTTCAGATTTGCCACATGGGAGCATGTCATTAAAACTTTGCCCTGACCACTGGCCGAAGCCATGCGACAACGAACTATCACATCTTGTGAACAGACAAACTCACACAGAACAAACATGTCTACACTAATTGTCTTCTCACTTGGAACGTTCTTAGAAACAATGGTCTTTCAGTTACTACTAAATGCTGGCATGTGAGAATCCCTTCGCCTCACAGTTGGCAACTGACGAGATTAGCAATAATTAGATAGTCTTTTCCAATTATTGATAATCTTGTCCTTTGCCTAACGAGCCACTGCTCATACTGTAAACCTGCAGTAAGCTGCAGGTTTTAGTGGCGCATGCGAATGGCAGACGTTGCAGGTGTTAGATGCTTGGGGGTGGGGGACACAGAGGAATTTGAAAATGTCTTTGGTTTTGTATCGGGCCACCCAGAATCTTATTTCTCTTTGAAATGAAATAAGTACCTCTTAAAAACAGAATCATGCTGACCCCAGAAAGTAATGTTCTTAGATTGTCTCTATGATAAGCCCTTTGAGTAGACTGTCTGGTAGTTATCTCTAATAGATATCTCCAGCGGTCAGTCTCTGGGTGGTCGAATGGTAACCAGTGAGTAAGACTGGAATCCAGGATTTCCGGTCAGAGACGAAGCACTCCAAGAGATGGGAAGTGGGAGACCTGGCCCTCTGGGCATGACAGGAAGTTTGGTTTTCAGAGAGCTGACGGTCAGTTAGAGCTGTGTGTCTGTCCAAGCAAAATGGGCCCACTGGGGCTCTTAGCTAAAGGATTGTGTTGACATTTTGGTTGGGAAGAATCTCATTTTGCAAGTCTGCCATTCAACCTAAAAAAAACGAGTATCTTTTGTGACCTCCAACGAATAAACCTGTTAATTGTTATAAACTGGATTCATCGTTTTAATTGGGATGAGAATTCTTTGTTGCAGCACTGGCAGAGATCGCACAACATCTTTGTTCACATCTTGTCTTCCAACAACAACAACAACTAACTAAGGGAAGTCACTCTCAATGCTTTACCCTATATGAAGGAGATGACTCAGAGACAACGCAAAGGGAGATAACTCAGAGACAACTTAAACAACTACTACACTGTTTCAAATTGTCTCCATGATAAGGCCCCCTGAGTAAACTGTCTGGTAGTTATCTCTAATGGATATCTCCAGCAGTCAGCCCCTAGGTGGTCGAATGGTGACCAGTGAGAAAGACTGGAATTAAAGATTTCCAATTAGGAGAAAAGGACCTCAGGAGATGGGAGGGGGAGATCTGGCCTTCTGGGCATGACAGGAAGTTGGGTTCTCTGACAAAGCTGGCAATCAGTTGAAGCTTGGTGTCCTTCCAGGCAAGGTGTGTCTATTTGGGGTTCTTAGCTAAAAGATTGTGTTGATCAGACTTATACTTTATTTCGTTGGAGTAAAAGATCTCATTTTGCAAGTCTGCCATTCAACCTAAAAAAACCAGTATCTTTCGTGACCTCCAACAAATAAACCTGTTACTTGGGATGAGAATTCTTTGTTGCAACACTGACTAAATCGAACAACAGCTTCTGACTGGCACAACGTGTGAGACGATCGCGGTCAGTGCAGTGAACACACTAATACAGGTTCACGCGAAGAGGATACCTTTCCATAACATGTAAACATCGTAAATAACAACTATTAAATAAAAGAAAGACAGTTGGAGTTGGACGTTTGAGGTGGCAGTTGGTTTTTGGTGGTCCTCGGGAACAGAGGCTTATATTTTATGTGGCCAGGATAAGAGATCTCATTTTGCAAGTCTGCCATTCAACCTAGGAACACGAGTTTCATTTGTAACCGCCAACAAATAAGCCTGTTACTTGTTCATAAGCTCGACTCATGGTTTTATTTGGGATGAGAATTCTTTGTTTCAACACTGAATAAATCGCACATCTTTGGACCGGCACAACGAGTGGGGATGATCATGGCCAGTGCAGGTTCACAATACTAACATGCTTCTTCTTTTAAAAAACTCAATATATTTTAAAACAATAATAATCGATAATAAATTTGGCTTATGTAATATATATATATATATATATATATATATATATATATATATATATATATACACATACATAATATATACATATCGATAACATTAAAAAAGTCCATTTCTAGGACAGAACAGATCTGACAATAAATAGCAGAATTTGCACACACAAATGGCTTGATAACTTTTAAAATAGAGCATTTTACAATAGTAAATATTTAAAAAAAATAATTAAAATAACAAAAACATAATTATTAAATATTAATTTAAAACGGGCTTATATAGTAAACATTGGAATTTATTTCCGACAATATATCATGTATTTTGCGACTTTTTGTGTTGACACATATTTTGTATTGGCAATACGCTTAAATAAACGGTTACCATATATGAGGATAATTTCTTAGCAGAGAATATATATTCGGCTCTTTCTCAAAATCTGTTGCCTGTTGTCAATAAAAATTAATTTATTTTTGTATAGATCGACTTTGTCAAGCTTTCTGATATTGCATTTCTCTCTATAAAATATCTCATTAATTACTAACTCTTTCTTCTTCTTCTTCTTCTTCTTCTTCTTCTTCTTCTTCTTCTTCTTCTTCTTCTTCTTCTTCTTCTTTAGTAGTAGTAGTAGTAGTAGTAGTTTAACATTCATTTTACCTACTGGCATGTGTCGAACGGCTTTTGGAAAATTGACTTCCCAAACTAACCTATCTCTTTATTTATCCCACTTTTCCTTGGCCTTCCTCTGTGTGCTGATCTTGCTACCTCAACTGTTCTACATTTACAAATCCAAAAACTCTCGTCCATTCTTTCAATGTGGCTATGCCATCGAAACCTCAAACCTCCTGTTCTGCACGCATCTCCTTTTTAAGATTTAATCCTCCTCGGAGGTCATCAGATCTAAGATCTTTATTTTAGTTATTCTAACAAGTTGTTAATTTGTCGTCAATAAAACTTGATATATTTTTGCATGGATTGACTTTGTCATTTTTTAAATATTTTGCCTTTCCCTTTACAAGAGTTGCCATTCGGTTCTACATTGTAAATTTTAAAAAGCCCCCCCCCCCACGCACCAAATCCCCACACCCACACACCGCGGTCAAACAAAAAAGTCAGTGAGTATCCTCCAACTACCAAACATTATTTCATTACGAAATTAAATTCCACCATAATGCATTTCGATTCATTCGTACATAAGTCAGCCTTTTTATTCTTTTGTAAAACAGTAGATTAAAAAATAAAGACCTCCCCTCCAAAACACACACACACACACACACACACACACACACACACACACACACACCACGGTCAAACAAACAAGTCAGTGAGTACCACCCTCCAATAACTTTTAACAATTATTTTTTACATCGTAGATAAAGGCTTATCATTTCAGGTGTAAAAAGTCTTTCTGTTCATTTCCGGTTAATTTACTTCTAGTAGTTTCGATTCTTTGGGTTCCTCAAATTTACCGGGCAACGCCGGGACTGTAGGAGATTAGACACAAGGTCAGGTGGGGTTTTGAAAAGCTAACGCACTCGGTGAAGTGCACTCTGACCTACAAAAAATGCCTGAGCAACTCTGTCAGCATTCCCCGGTAAGAGCGCCTCAGGCGATCAGCAATAAACTAACCCCATCTCAAAGAGAAAGTACAGACTGGGAGGGTGTCTCTCCGAGGACTGGACAGAATCATACCTCAGCCCAACAGCACACAAAGCCAATGTAAGATCGATTGTCAAGGACGTATCCCTGACTCGTACGAACAAACACACACACACACACACACACTACGGCTAAGCAAACAAGTCAGTGAGTACCTTCTTCCAATAACTTTTTACAAACATTTTTAATACCGTATATAGGCTTAGCATTTTGGATGAAAAGAGTCTTTCCGGTCTTTTCCAGTTAATTTACTTCTGAGGTGTGTGGTTTTTGTTTTTTTTTCAATTTTACCAGGCAATGCCGGGACATAAGTCCTGCTAATATATATATATATATATATATATATATATATATATATATATATATAATAATAATCCAGGTAAAACATCCACAGGGTATAATCCAAAGAATTTCAACCGGGTTTATAAAAAGTGCTCAATATCAAATAGAGCTTTTATATATGATTATTTTTATTTACACAGACATGATGTACAAAATCTGCGACACTGGCATGTCAGTGTTATCGATCTCAGTTTATAATAACTGCTGATCGATAACATCGATATGCCAGTGTCACAGATTTTGTACATGTCTGTGTAAATAAAAATAATCATATATATATATATGTATATATATATATATATGTGTGTGTATATATATATATATATATATATGTGTGTATATATATATATATGTGTGCGTGTGTGTATATATGTATGTATTAAATAATTATTTATAGTTCCATTTCGGATGGGCCCTTTAATGAAAAATAATATAAGCCATCTAATCTAAGCTAAAAATGAACGTTTTTTTCCACGTGATTTGTTGAACACTGTTAAGACGGCTGACTATGTTTGTCAGCCTGATTTGACATAAATAGGGTTTATTTCTCTACTCGTCATGTAACAGTTTGAGTTGGCGCCATTGGTTAAAGCGCTCGGAATTGAATCAAAGGTGACTCGTGTTCCGAGGTTCGAATCGTGCGACCGATTTGAACAGCTATCACCACACTAAAGATTCCACAGGATGAAACGTATACGTATGTGGATGATAATTATATATATATATATATATATATATATATAATAAAAGTTTTAAAAAGGTTGAAGGCAATGCGAAGTTCCGGATCGCTGGAAGCTGTGAAGAACAAAAACAAAACAAAACCGAAATAAATCGGATATAGATCAAAAAGGTTTGTTTATTTTTCTAGACGAACTTACAAGACAGCAAGAGTGTTAGTTTGTAATATTCCGGATTATCAAGGATCAATTTGATATATTTCGAGAGATATTTTTCCTGTCCTTGTTAAAAATAAATAAAAGAAAAATCCCGGATTCCGAGAAAATGCCAGGAGCGCTGGGGGGTTAAACCGGAAGTGTTCAGGATAAAGTATTCAGAGGAAAATGAAATAGATCGTAATAAGTTCTGATAAGATAATAATTGGATATTATATCTTATATTATTATTCTTTATATATATATATATATATATATATATATATATATATATATATATATATGTATTTGTATGTTGTTTCTATTTATTTAATTTTTTTATATATATTTACTATTATTGTTATTTAAAAAAAAAATTTTTTTATCGTATATAAAACGTTGATTTTACTTATAATATATATGTTTGTCAACAGGCTGGTTCCGGCATTAGATGTTATATATGCTGTAGATAGTTAATTAGTTTGTTACCGGTGCAGTATATTATAATTTAGTTATGTCTGGTTAAGTTTAATCTTTATTTATTGGTTTTAATTTACCTCTTAGGTGTCTTTTGTTTTGGTTAGGGAGATTGATCGGTTTACTGGTTAAAGGGAGACAAATCTGTTATCTTTGGTATTAATTTATAAAGGAAATTCTGTTAATTGGCTTTGTTTGTTGAATTTATTTAACTAATCTCAGATTTCTTATTCAATTGTTTGTATGTTTTATTTGTTTATTTATTTATTTGTATAATGTTTGTTTATTTATTTATTAAGATGAGGTGGGGCGTAGTGTGGGGTTTGAGATCAAATAGTGTGGATGTCAGGTATTAATGTAATGGTCAATTCTTAATATAATAGGTATGATTTGTGCAAATAGTGTTTATTATGGGGGGTGGGGGGTTATTATCTGGGGGATGGGTTCTAGGGGGAGTAGGTTATATGATGAAGGTAGAATTTAATTCGTGTCTCTGGTTCAAAACTGGATTATGTTTGGAAATGAGAATAGCTTCCATCAGTCTTAGGTCGCCTAGGTTCCTGGTCGAGGCTAGAATAGAAAAGTTTATGTCTTGTTGTGTAGTATTGCATGAGGAAGTATGTTTGAAGAAGGAAGATATATTTGTGTTCATGTGTTCTTTTACACGCTGGTGTAGTTGTCT
>OY744552.1:39525250-39557750 GCA_963556195.1 Sepiola atlantica
TGTGACCCAAGGTCGGGTCGGGAAAGTGGGGTTTAAAAATTGCCTGGGTAGCCCTGTCGGCATTCCCCAGTAGGGGCACCTCAGACAGTAAGCAATAAACTTACTCCTCCCCAAAGAGGGGAGGCGAAGTCTGGGAGGGTGGACCTCCTAGAACTGCACAGGACAGACCCATAGACCGGCGTAAATCAAACCCCGAAGGACAAGACACTACCAGTCTATGGGGTGCAGTATCCATCGGAACATATACTACACTTTGATCTTAGCCAAAAGACTCTGAGTACTTGAAGATAAACAGCTTCCAAGACAGAACTATTCATTTAGTCACCCATTTAGTACTTACCAGACTTAACATAGCTTAACTTCAGTGATCTCACAGGAATATGTGTGTCAACGTAATTATAACTGTAACTAAGGTAATGATATATGACATCCTGATAGATAACAATTTACAACCGAATCTTTTCCAAACAAATGATAAACATGCAACCCAAAACAAACCAGAGTGAGGGAATTCTACGCCTTTTTCATGCATTTCTCAAGACGAATCGAATAAAATGAAAGAATCTTGATTCATTACAGAAAATGGTCTAATTTAATATATTAACAGAACAATTTTGATGATCTTTGCCCGTATTAAACACTTTTGTTTCCATATAAATGTTAGTAGTGGCTTTGAAATCAGTATCCTGCTGTCATATAATAGCTGATGCAGTATCTGAAGTATTTTGAATCGTGAAACAACTACAGCAGCACCATTCTAGGCTTTCGAAACAAATTGATTGGAAATAGGCATTCTATTCAGTAGACATTCATAATTAGAGAGGGGAAGATGAGATCTCGTGAGTGTCGTCATGGCGAGAGTTGAAGAGATAATGTTCGGCCCTTTTTCTACAGCAAGTGTGTGAGGCAGACGTGTAAGTTAGGGCTCATGTTGATTTCCGTCTCCCCCGAAGTTAGCTCGGGAGGAGGGAATGTAAGTTGGGAGTCCTTTAATGTCGGTTGATTAACAGATCTGTCCGACATAATCATATATATATATATATATATATATATATATATATATATATATATATATATATATATATATATATATATATACTTAGACAATTAAATAATTCAATTACCTGCCATCCTGACGCTTTTAAGTCATATCAAATTAATCAAAATAAATTGATAGAGCAAATCCAAAACTATCTAAATAAAAATAATGTAGAATATGTATAAACGTATATATATAAAATAAAAATATAAAATAAAAAATATTTTTAAAAAATGTATATATATATATATATGTTTTTAATTTTTAAATATTTTTAATATAAAATTAAAACTAAAAATACATTAAACTATAAATCACCTAAAAAGTAGTGTAATGGATTCGTCCGAACACTTTAAAATACAGCAACATTTTTGTAATTAACGGATACATTTTATTAGACACAGACGAACAACACAGGTAAGGAGGACATTTTTTAATAACTAATATAAGTTAGCAAAACATTTATCTGGAACAAAACTTAGATCTAATATGCGGAACGTATATGTGTTTGTCTTTTAAAGGGAAGTGGGGTCTGATCAACTCTGCTGGGAAGCCATGAAATAAAATACTGTTTTGTTATTAAATTCCCGAAACAGTTTTTCATGGTAAACAACTGATGATCCCTTAAATAATGTTAAGACTAGCGTAAACTCGTGGAAGCAAACTAATATAGTGACTGCAAAAAGTAAATTGACTTACATAAGATATTTTCCACTGAACGACTTGGGACTAAAATGTTTTTTTTGTTTTTTTTCTTTATATAGTTTTAATAGTTGAGAAACTTCCGAAAGACTATATATATATATATATTTTATTTCTAGCTACCATATCGCAGAATGGTTCTGCGTGTAGTGTTTATATAGCATTTTATTATTATTATTATTATTATTATTATTATTATTATTATTATTATTATTATTATTAGTAGTAGTAGTAGTAGTAGTAGTAGTAGTAGTAGTAGTAGTATTACTATTGTTATAAAGAATTTTATTTGATATGCAAATTACCATATCGCACGGTAGTCTTAAGGGTAGTGTATTATTATTATTATTATTATTATTATTATTATTATTATTATTATTATTATTATTATTATTATTTATTTATATATAAGTAACATTTTAAGCTGAATTATTTCGACACTTGATTGGGGGAAATGGTAGTTTAATCTGTACCATTGGAGAGCCATGAATATTATAACTGTCCTGTTTTTAAATCTCCGAAACAGTTTCATGGTAAACAGCTGATGATCCCCGTGTTAATATTAGATGCTTACGTTAAGGTCTCCTGTTTTTGTTTCACTGTTAGATACTTAATCCCCCTTTTTATTTTATTTACTTACTATTATATATTTTATTTATTTATGAATTTTCAAACGAATGTTAAGTCTGCACTATTTTGGATTTAGTTAGTTTCTGTGGGAATTTAAACTGCATTTTCCTTCTTTTTTTGTCTTTTTGTTTAAAATAACTCAAAGCTTCTTTAGACTATATATATACACATATATATATATATATATATATATATATATATATATATATATATATATATATATATATATATCATATATATATATATATATCATATATATATACCATATATATATATATATATATATATATATATATATATATATATCATATATATATATCATATATATATATACAGGGTGTCTCAAAAAAATGTACTCACTCTTAGAATGACGAGAAAACCTCGAATCCCTTGGTGCGCGTTATCAGCTTTGTTTGAACAATAATGGTCATCAGTTTGAACATTTGCGAACATGATTCTTCAATTACATCTGTCTCATGTATTCGATGCTATTTCATTTCACTCTATGTTCATAAATAAAAGTTTTCTCGTCATTCTACGAGTGAGTACATTTTTTTGAGACACCCTGTATATATATATATATATATATCATATATATATATATATATATATATATGATTTCAAACATGCAACCCTAAACAAACCAAACATGATTATGTCGGACAGATCTGTTAATCAGCCGACATTAAAGGACTCCCAACCTTCATTCCCTCCTCCCGAGCTGACTAGATAGATTAAATGAATAAAAGTTAGAATAAATGTTATATCATTCTAGGGGAATAATGTAATTGGATACATCGGCACGAATGTCAAGGTTATAACATGAGATCTAACAGAATAAAAAAAAACTAGCAGTATATTGAATTGATAAAAACATATAAATTATAATATTGAAATCTAATTTAAAATTAGAAAAGGGATAAAGAAGAAAAATCTGCATATCACATTATCTTAAATTAAAATTGAATACTATTGACGGAGGGGTTTATTCACATAGGAAGTTAAACCTAGAAACTGCTTTAAATAAATAAACAATCGTAGTAAATGGAAAATGATACGCAAAAGTTCTTATTTTCCTTATAAGATAAAAAGATTGTGAATTTAGTATATATAAAATAAAATTAGTATTAAATAAAAAATTGCATAAATATAATACTTTAATACAATTAAAAAAGCATCGAGGAATACCCAAGTGATAGACACTTCAATTACCTACAGCGAAAGCAAACATATGTAATAAAAAGAGTCAGTGCTAAATGTGATACCTAATTTTATTAATTATACAAAAAGTATTTATAATTAAATATAAAAATATTTTCTACAAATATTTTTAAATACTTCCGATAATTTCCAAAATATTGCAGATGTACTTAGTTATTAATGGGCTACAGAATAGATAAGTCTGCGCACTTCCGGTTATCCGGGCAAAACGGAAGTCACCAGAATTTACTCTCCCTCCGACTCTCTCTCTCCCTCTCTCTGACTCTATCTCTTTTCGTCTCCCTCCGACTCGCTCTCACTCTCCCTCCGACTCGCTCTCCCTCTCCCTCCGACTCGCTCTCTCCCTTTCCCTCCGACTCTCTCTCTACCCCCCGACTCTCTCTCTCTCCCTCCGACTCTCTCTCTCTCTCTCCATCCATTTGTATACGTTTCGTGAAAGCATGTTCAAGCCTCGGACAGTCAGATAAACTCCTTTCCACAATCAAAACTCTGAGTCATGTTGATTTTATACACAGGTTTATTGACCGTCAAAAATGTAAAACTGAAAAAGAACAGAAAAGCATAGTTTAACAAGCATGTAAATACAAACAACAAAAACACAGACGTAGCAGAGACGAAAAGTCTAATAAAGAGAGTCGTGAGCTTAATAACATTGCAGAATAGAGGATGTTTGAACGTAAAAATAATGATAGAAAATGAAAAATACAAATTATATTAGGTGAGAGCCGAGTTATGAGAGATAAGGTAGACCAAGTACGCAAAATATGAAAATGGCACGAAAAGATAATAATAGTACTGTTTAATTCTATTCTTAAAAAGAAAAAAAGCAACAATTTTTATCGACGATGCTCGAAATGTCAGAATATTTAGCGAGATAGAAAACGGCTCAATGTGGTCGTAAAGTAAACAGCTACAATACATAAGGAGACGTGCACCGGAATGATTATCGCCGGTGACGAGTCTGGGAAAATTCTCTTAATAAATAAAGGCTGGTTAAAAGAGATAAATGATAGGCGATCTATACTACGTTAAACAGAACAAAAGATGACCTGGCTTTATTGATTATCGTACGCGTTGTGATAATCACTAGCTCACATGTAAAGTGTCCATCTTTACTTAAATGTTAGTAGTCTTGTAACACATAAAACAAGCCGCGCGTGCGTGATCCCCCTCTGTATGTGACTCGATGTGGCGAGTGTAAAATGCAATAAATTTGGGCAATTTAGGGCATTTTTGACCCCCTGGGGGCGCGAACCAGAATTTTTCCAAGGTCAGCGATACGTATTTACTATTAGGAACAATTGCCTCCACATTTTGGCCAAGTTTAAGAGAAATGTAAGAGGATGTAAAGTTATGGGGCAAAAAATGTCATTTTTTGCCATTTCGAGGCCTTCTGACCCCCTTGGGGGGGGGGGGAGAGGTTAACCAGATTTTTTTTCAAAAATCGGAGAATGTCACTTTCTAACATGACCAAAGTTACAACTTCATGCAACATTTCAGAGAAATTCAATGGATGGTTGCGGAGAAAAATCCGGACGGACGGACATGCCTCAAAACATAGGTCTCCCGATTTTATAAATCGGGGGACCAACTATAAACTCCTACCTATATTAGTAACGTAACATGATGGGTACGAGTTTATAGTTTTATGTGCTTTTCGGTTGAGCTTCAATGTATGCCCCCCCCCCTCCTGCAAAACATGAACAACAAAAACTCGTCTAGCTACAACCAATGTCAATAATTTCCCTTCCACTTTCTGTGCCTAAAACTAAACGAAACTTACATGACCAGCGTTTCTTTCCTAAAACTACGCGTCTTTGGAACTCAATACCGCGGCACTGCTTCCTAGCTGACTACAACATTGTCGTTTTCAAGTTCAATGTAAACAGATTCTTGTTAAACTGTCCTCCTAAATACTCAAATTCTTCCAAACTTCCAACATCATTATCAATCATCACGGTGTTGTCTCAACGTCTCCCTCATTTACCCTTATCCTCGAGTGGCCTTTGGACCTTTATAAGTCTTCAGTAAAAAAAAAGATAATCTCTTTAAAATTCTGCTCCAGTTTCAAAGTTCAATATTTCACTTGGATTTGTGTATTTATATTTCATCGATTCTAAAAGAAAAAAAATGACGAATTCTAAACATCCACCTTTCTCATAATTTCTATTTAAAAAAAAGGAATGAACACGACTTGAATCAAAAGTTGTTTTTTTGTTCAGATTCAGCTGTTGTTGTTGTTGTTGTTGTTGTTGTTGTTGTTGTTGTTCATCATCCAGTCGTCGTAGCAGCTTCTGTTAAAGAGTTTACAGCAGAACACACTGTTACATTACGCCTTACCGATCGGTGTACACATCCTTTATATCCCGTGTCGCCGCTATCCTCACCATCGTCGTTGTGAACCCAAGTTGTTGATAAAACGCACGCGGGTTGAATTTCTCGGCGCTGTCGTCGTTGCTGTTCTCGTCGCTGTCATCATTGTGAGCGCAGGTTACTTTTTCGTCCGTTGATACAAAACCATGCCGACAATTGATGTTTAGTTTATAAAAGGTTTATTTAAAATTACAGACGCAGCACGCAAGACACGTCATTTACATATTCAAGTCTCGCTAGCTAAGAGGGTGAGAGGGGTCCAACCGGAAGTCACGTGCCCACCTCCGACCTTTAAGAACCACTGAAAACTCGACTTCCATGATTTAACAACACAATAAAACACGCATTTAAAAATTATATACTTTTATTTTTATTTGTAAGCTTTCAGTGATCGTTTGTGATGAAAATTCACTCGCAAAACATCTAACCCACTGTGTGCGTGTGTGGGGGTGTATGTGTGTGTGTATGTGTGTGTGTGCGTGTGTATGTGTGTGTGCGTGTGTGTGTGTGTGTGTGTGTATGTGTGCGTGCGTGCGTGTGTGTGTGTATGTGTGGGTGGGTATGTGTGTGTGTGTGCGCGTGTGTGCGTGCGTGTGTGTGTGTGTGTGTGCGCGCGCGTGTGTGTGTGTGTATGTGTGTGGGTGTGTGTGTACGTATGCAGAGCCGGTTGTCGTTGCTAGCCCAAAAGCTCGTGTGCCTGGCTGTGTCGTTTGCTCGTCTAAAATGCAACAACTAACTTTCTCTCTGGTTGCAGCTATCAGTCTGTCCTTCCATTTATCTCCTTATCTGCTTATATGAACATCTGTTGTGTATTTTGTTTGCTATGAATTAATTTTTTTCATAAATAATTATTCCAATTTTAGTTACGTTTCAAAATGTATTTGTTGTCCAACGAATTAATAAATAAAATTCTCACTTTTAATTATTCAAAAAATGCATTGTTAATTAGTTTAATTAGTTTAATTAGTTTAATTATTTTAATTAGTTAATTAGTTTAATTTGTATAATTAGTTTAATTAGTTAATTAGTTTAATTACTTAATTAGTATAATTAGTTTAATTATTTTAATTATTTTAATTAGTTTAATTAGTATAATTAGTTTAATTATTTTAATTATTTTGATTAGTTAATTAGTTTAATTAGTTTAATTATTTTAATTAGTTTAATTAGTTTAATTATTTTAATTAGTTAATTAGTATAATTAGTATAATTAGTTTAATTATTTTAATTATTTTGATTAGTTAATTAGTTTAATTAGTTTAATTATTTTAATTAGTTTAATTAGTTTAATTAGTTTATTTAGTTAATTAGTTTAATTAGTTTATTAGTTTAATTAGTTTAATTGGTTTATTTAGTTAATTAGTTTAATTAGTTCATTAGTTAATTTAATTAGTTTAAATAGTTAATAAGTTTAATTAGTTTAATTAGTTAATTAGTTTAATGAGTAAACTAGTTTAATTAGTTAATTTGTAAAATTAGTTTAATGAGTTTAATTAGTTTAATTAGCTGAATTAGTTTAATTAGTTTAATGAGTTTAATTAGTTTACCTTTTAACCTACTTTTCTTCTGTCGTAATTTGAATTCTGTTATCATTCGATATTTTGTTTTGAGTTAAAGTCGTTACTTCTAATCTGTCAGAATTTTATTATTTTGCATTAATACTAAATAGTTAATTAATACTAAATAGTTAATTAATACTAAATAGTTAATTAATACTAAATAGTTAATTCCCAACTAATAAATCGGACGCCAGGAAATTGAAACCAAAACTTTGAGATCTTCAGTCTGACTTCTTACCAACTGAGCTATTTGCGCTTTCTTATAGAAAGATCCTAAAAAATTACCGTAACAAAATAATTATAGCTATGACGTGACGTCATAGATTTATGATTTACGTCATGTTTCAAAATATGAATTCAAACATAAGCGATAATAAAAGAGAAATACATGAGTAAACACTATCAATAGTGTTGGAAATTATTTCAATAGACCCAAACAATTTAGTTAGCTGTAAGTATATACTCTATGTAGTTTTTTTCTCTCACAATTATATAATTCTAGACAGGTAAATAGGTTGGTTGTTTTGTTTTACGGCATATCAACCCTTTTCGGGCCATTTAATGCCGAATCTGGTCATTTTGGTGAAGGTTTTTATGCTTCAAGTTCTTTATATCTTCAAATATCATTTCATATAGAGATTTCAAACAATAATCCACTTATGATATAATGCCCACTTTCTCTGTGGTTGTGTCTGTCGTCATATTTTTTATTTCTATTTTTCATTTTTACATTTGAAAACAGTTGCCTTCATTTATTTGTGTGTCCTCCTTTACCATGTTACAGTGGTTTCGAAATCGGTATTCTGCTGTCATATCTCTGGAGTGTTGTGGATCGAGAAACAGCTACATCAGCATCATTCCAGACTTTGGAGATTTCACCTTAATTGGCAGGTTAAGTGATTAATGACACGGACTGAAAACATGGGTGTGCCAGGTTCGAATCCAGTTCGTTCCACAGAAACACTTTCAACTAGGCAACCTTAGCGTGGTTCCTCCTGTGAGTACCCGATTTCTTTTCTAGAAAGAATTCTGACTAGAAATAGAATCATCTGATTTATAAAATATGAATTCTGACTAGAAATAGAATCATCTGATTTATAAAATATGAATTCTGACTAGAAATAGAATCATCTAGTTCATAAGATATGAATGAATAACAGAAATTGGCAAATTGATTAGAAATAAGGATCCGATTCAGCTGACGCTCATCTCTGGTGGTTGTCTTCGGTTTAGAACAGCATTTGTGCCGTTTTTTAACAAGTGTGTAGTGTTGTCATCAAAATAGCAGACTGAACGCATACCACCTGGACATCTGTTCCCTTTTGAGTATTGGCCGTTTCACATAACGTATGAATAATGGCATTCTGTCCATGAAACATATCCTTAACTCTTCGTAATTATGATAATTGGCGATAATATGCTGAACACTGAAGAGTTCACTCTTTTTAAGCGAATATGTTGTCACGGAGTATTCTCATAAAATTACATCATATGCAAATCATTTTTATACAGACATGCACAAAAAGCCGCTACACTGGCATGTCGATGTTATCAATCAACAGTTATTAGAGACTAAGATCTGGGTGAAGGATCAGACTTTTTCCGTCTGATGAGATCTTGGTCTCTCATAACTATTGATCGATAACATCGACTTGCAAGTGTAGCGGCTTTTTTGTACATGTTTGTATAGATAAAAATGATTATATTAATACCTCTATTTACTATTGAGCACTTTTTTTATAAGCCCGGTTCCGGTTGAAATTCTGTGGATTTTTATCCTGTGGATGTTTACTTTACCTGGATTACTATATATATATATATATATATATATATATATATATATATATATATATATATATATATATATATATATATATATATATATATTCCATGAAAAATACCAGTATACTGAAATCATATGCCCTTAATAGGGTTAAGATGAAAATTCATATACACTAAATGTACAAAAGCAAGGAAATTCCAAAATCTTTACACTTTTATTGTCATTAAGAGTATGCGAGCACAGCAGGGCTATGTATTTTACTGGTAGGAATTTTTCTTCAGCGCACCTCACACACTTCATCCACTCATGCATAGAGATTTATATTGTATACCCTTAATGACAATAAAAGTGTAAAAATTTGGGAATTTCCTTGCTTTTGTACATTTAGTGTATATGAATTTTCATCTTAACCCTATTAAGGGCATATGATTTCAGTATGCTCGTATTTTTCATGGAATGTAACTACTTTTGTAAAGGCTATGCCTCAATTTTTAAGGTTTTTTGGAATTTTCTGGAAAACTAAGGTATATGGTAAACTGAAATTAAAATGCCATTAACTAGACCCAAAACCTCTATCTCTGTCAAAAATCAGCTGAATCGATCAAATAGTTCGTGAGATACAGGGTGGCACATACGTACATACAAACAGATAACATGATTTCATGATTGAACTTTCTTGATCTCTGGGTTGCCTGGACTGATAATGTTGAAATTCTACACACTTATAGAACCTTTCAAATAAAAATGTTGTGCAAAGTTTTAACTAATTTGGTTTATTGGTTTTTGAGTTATGATTGATCAAAGAAATGAGATTTCCAGCATAGGCCATTTGTGTCTATTAAGGGATAGAGCGCTCTCACGCCTCCCTTGATATATATATATATATATATATATATATATATATATATATATATATATATATAAGCAAACATTGTTAAACATAACATAATTCTACGGCTTTATTATACCATTTTTATTTTTTCAATTTTTCTCATGATCTTTTTGCGTCAAAATAAAACAAAATAATGTTTGTTTCATATGTGTCACGAACGTTTTCACTTTTTTTGTCGAATCATCTTTAGGTGACAAAAACAAATGAACAAAAAGGCTGGAGAGAAGAAGAACATTTAAAAAAAAGCAGCCGAGAACACACACGTGACGTCAGCTATACGTAAAAAGAACGAGACGTATACAATTTAAATTCCGGGACGCCAGAATTAGCGTCACATGATAAATTGTATTACGTTAAGCATTTTAAAATGTTGTTACTGGTTTCATACGTAATGTTATTAATTATAATATATATATATATATATATATATATATATATATATATATATATATATATATATATATATATATATATATATATATATATATATATATGAATTGAAGGCAGATATGAACTTTTCCACATAACGCCTTTCAACAGACAATCTTAACCTCGGATTTGCCGAATTGGATATTTAAAATACCAATCCAGGAGTTTTACTTGTAACTCCACGGATATATACATATAACGGAGTACGAATCCATACGGACCAAGTGAGATATTTTGAACCCTCCACCTTTTACTTGTAAATTGTTAAAAAACTTTCTTCAATTCTACAAACTGTCACTTTTACTATTAACTATCTACACCATAACGTCCCTTTCGTCTTCAAAAATCACCTCGCAATACTGCTAATTTTTTTTTACTTCCCGGCCTTTTATTTCTTTATCCCCAACCTTTTTTGTTTTTTTATTCTTCAATTTTTCAAAGTGAAATGGAACTAGGTAATATTTAATTGTTATAAATACCATATTACCAGATTTTATCCTCTGACGAGAAGAGTTTTATCTTTGAAAAATCATGGTTTAAGGATTAATGTAACTCCTTGCATCTGAACTTTCGATGTAATAAAATTTGTATTAATTTATGTAACTTTATGTAATTTTGTACAATTTTTATCTTCATCTTTCTTTCTTTAATATATATATATATATATATATATATATATATATATATATATATATATATATATATATATATATATATATATATATGCCGCACTGATGAGCTGTGAAACAGCGAAACAGTCTGTATGTGGATGACTATAAAAGCTCCCTCCGGGTAGAGCTTATTTTGTAAGGATATCGTCAACGGCAATTAGCTTTAAGGCAATGCTCATTAGGTAAAACTGATTCGAGCTCCGGCAATTGCAATGTTTACATTTCGTTACATTGAGATATTTCTTACATTCAGTCAGTGTCGCATGATGGCGTAGGGGTTAGCATCGTCGACTGTCAGCTCGACGGTTGCGTTTCGATCCCAGCTTGAGGCACTAACTAGCCGCACTGATGAGCTGTGAAACAGCGAAACAGTCTGTATGTGGATGACTAAATATATATATATATATGAGAATATTTGGAATTTCGTCTAAAAGACTAATGTTCGATGATAACCCACAGTATTATAACGTTTCTTTGAAAAATTCTGGGTATGACCAAAGTATAAATATTTTTATGCATGTGATGAGCTTGCTGCTCTGGTGCCCCCACGACCTAGATTCACTAGAACAATCTGCCAAATCCCATCCATACAATGTGGAGGTCTCCAGATGCCGAAGAGCTTTCTACTCCAAAAGATTCTTTCCTCGTGCTGCTGGGCTCTGGAACTCCCTCCCTGCTCCCTGCTTTCATGACGTTACTGACATGCAGAAATTTAATACTAATGTAAACAGACATCTCGCTGCGCAGCTCCACAATTAGGTTGACCCCCCCCCCCACCCCAAAAAAACCTTCACCCTTTTTTTTCTCAGTAGCCCCTTACGTCTACAGTAGCGGCGTCCTTTGTTTGGGGTGAACTATGTTAAAAAAAATGTAAACAACTTAAAGGTGCCAATAAGAAAAAAAAATATTGTGGCTTTACATCCAATATCATCAACCACAATATAGTGATGGCACAACTACCTAGAGATAATGTAAGCACTAACCATGTTAATAGAAATCAAACTGTAAACTCGTAAGACCAGAATGTAACGGTAGATAACTAATTGTAACCATCGGAAGAATAGGAGACGGATTTGTGTTTGGTTTAATCCACTTTATAGTACAAATGGCAAAACGTATATCCTAAAAAAAAAAAAAAAAATTTAAGAAGTTAACTTTAAGGCCCCGCATAGATATAGTAAACTATTCAATAGAAACACATACTACACAGTACCCAACTAATAGCAAAAAATAATAGACTCCAATGCCGTTAAAAGAAATAAAGCCAAAGTACTTAATAACCCTAAGATTCCGGGCCCGGAATGTAACTGCATTGACAGAAACTATTGCCCTTTGAATGACCCATGAAAGCATGAGAGCTTCATTTACAATTACACTGTTAAACAGGAGATACGCCAGGGAAATAGTGGTATGAGTGTTTATTTTGATAGTACCGATATTAGTATTGATGATGAAACTGCACTAAACAATAGCCTACGCCAACTCCAATAAAACCTATTTCAACTAAGGCCGTATATTTAGGTTCTACTGCAGATCCTTTTAAGTTTAGAATCTCTAGACACACTTACTCTTTTAGAACGAACCCCCTAGATAAACTCACGGCCCTTTCTACCCATCTCGTCTCTTAAGAATAATTACAATTCTTATGCCCTTAATTAGCAAATAATAAAATGAGTTAAGTCCTATAGACACATGGATAAATACTGCAGACTGTGTAAGTGGAAAGCATTATCCATTATTAAATACAGAGGTCCCTTACTTAACAAAAAAGATGAGGTTCTACCCCCATGTATGCATATAATTTCGTACAAATATAACCACTTTAAGGTTCCGTAGCCCATAAGCAATCAATCTCTCCCCCAGCGGAGGACCGTGATAATTTCTATAATACGATTGTCTTGTGAGCCTCATCTTACTACTTTGTTTGTTTTCTTTCTCCTTACTATTCCTTCTCTTTATCTCGTTCAAATAACTAACTATACTACTTCTAACTATTGCCTACCAGTTCCTGCCCCCTCTGTAACTCCAAGAATGACTTACATTAGTCGTTTTAATCCACGTTTATATTATGGTTATCTTTTATTTTAGAAGTAATAATTTCTATTTAACTGAATTTCTTCTATGTTGGCACTACCGTCCATTTTAGACTAATACTGACATTTGAAACTTTATCTATTACTTCTCGATCTAAATATAAAGTCTTTCTGCGTTGGCTAGATTAAGGTTTTTACCCCTCGATTTAACCTGATACTATTACATTACCTAGGTATAAAATAAACCACCCTCACTCACCTGTCATAGTCTATAATTTCAATATCTTCCCTAACTTGTCTTTATACATTATAATTATTTGTACTCACTAGGAGTTCTCACACATGTCATCAGTGATTGCTCACCGACAACCGGCGGTATTCCCTGGAGTCTGAGTGACAACAAGTCTCCTCAGATTTCCAGTATTCTCCATCTCTTTTCGATAGCCACCGCAAATAAACTTGCAGTATCACAACAGCAGTTTACCATTGATTTCTCGCTGGTAAGGACCATTGGTCTTCTCTGGGATTTAGGTGGCAATAAGCCTCCCCAAGTTCCCAGCAGTCGGGGGAGCTCATCATCATCAGTATCAAAACAATCAATAAAGCGAACAATAATAACAGGGAACAGTGTTTTTTATTTAATAATGTAACATTTTTTATAAAACAAATTTTATTTAGTGGCCCTATTTATTTGAAACTCCCATGGTTAGGTTCTGACGGCCTTGACATTGTCAAAAGGATTTCTTCTTCTACTCAACGTTGTTTTCCAGCAACCATGCTGAGAGTAGTTTACACGACTCGAACCTTTTTCTCTTCTTTTCGTAAGGATGTTTTGCCAGCCATTCAAAAGAATTCTGTTGTTTATAAATTCATGTGTCAGTGTTGAGCTGACTACGTTAGCAAGACATCCCAAAGATTAGAATTTAGAATATCCCAACACATACCACGTGATATTCGCTTACACAAGGTTTCAAGATCATCCGGGAACTTTCAGGCACAGGAATTAGCCATCGGTAATCACCTCGTTAGTACAAATAGTTGTTCTGACCAGTATTCCGATGGGTGGTTTTCTGTTTTACACAGTGCCAGGTCGAACTACCATCTCAATATTATTGAGGCGTTAGTTATTAACAATTCTCGACCTAGCCTGTGTAGACAAAAGATTTTGAAACATCAGTTGGAGATCTTTAATGATTCAAAGCCACCATAACGTTGAGAGTTACTTTTTTTCCCTCTCTCAATCGTTTTCTCCAACTGAAACAATTTTTCCCCTCATATCTCATTCGATTTTCTTAGTTTTTAATTTATCATTCTGACGTTTCCTCTTAGAGGGTTAGACGATAAGGCCTTAAGGAAAATTTTAGCAATTTTATTTTCCACCCGCCCGTTTCATTGATTAAAAAAATGTTTCCTCTGAAATATATATATATATATATATATATATATATATATATATATATATATATATATATATATATATATATGAGAATAGAAGGATAAGGGTAATCCGACGTAATGGGAAATGAAAAAGGAAAAACCAAAAGATGTTTTTTATATGTATTCATCAATGTTTCGTCTTTATTTGTAAGACTTCCTCAGGATCATAATTTTAAGAAAAATGTCATGCAAGTACATGAAAATATTGGGTTGACATGATGGGTTAAAGAGAAGTAGTAGCCACTACTGGGAGCGCAGGGCCGAGGTCCAGGCTGAGAGAAGTCGGTGGCAGGGAATGAAATTAATGTGGATGGCTGTGAGTGAAAAAGTGGAGGGGTGGGAGTGAATGAAATTAATGTGGATGGCTGTGGGTGAAAAAGTGGAGGTGGTGGAGTGAATCAACTTAATGTGGATGGCTGTGAGTGAAAAAGTGGAAGGGTGGGAGTGAATGAAACTAATGTGGATGGCTGTGAGTGAAAAAGTGGAGGGGGTGGAGTGAATGAAATTAATGTGGATGGCTGTGAGTGAAAAAGTGGCGGGGTAGGGAAAGAAGAGGGGAGGCTCTGTGTTTTTGGTGTGTAAGTAGTGGCTACTACTTCTTCTCATTGACTCATCATGTCAACCCAATATTTTCATGTACTTGCATGACATTTTTCTTAAAATTATCATCCTGAGGAAGTCTTACAAATAAAGACGAAACTTTGATGAATACATAAAAAAAAATCTTTTGGTTTTTCCTTTTTCATTTCCCATATATATATATATATATATATATATATATAAACAATAATATTTTTTAAATAAATATTAAATATTTAAATACCTAGAGACATCGATGTTTCATGCTAACGCAATCTTCAGTCTAGGAACTAATTTTCAATGGTCGGTGGGCGCGAACCCCGAACACAAATCGCCACTGATTCGTAGTCGGTGATCTTAACCAAAGGGCCATCGTCAATTAATTAGTAAATGCAGAATAACTTTAACTGTAAATATCGACACGTGGCCGTTATTTACCAGGCAGCTCAGAGTGACCTTCGAACCGGTGTTCGGATCTAATAGAAGCCTAACGGGGCCCCATGGAAATTCCACAGATACGAGTAAAAGTGTAACCCGTTCGGCAATAATTGAGTTCTGGTTAGATTTCTTTAATGAGGGAAAAGTGAGTTTGCAAAGCCAGTTAAATATAAAGAAACACCACCCACAATTAGTCTCTCTCTTTCTCCTCCCCCCTCTTTCTCTCCAGTTACTGGTTAAATAATATTTATGACGCATCAGAACAGATACTACACTTTGCTCCAAGCCAAAAAAGGTCGTGATTTTTTTCGTTTCTATTTCTTTAACTTTTGTTTTTATTCCTGGTTTTAAATGTGACCAAAATTCTTTTTATAAGGAATTCAATGACGGATATCGAAATAAAAAAAAAGGTCAAACTGAAGAACCCAAATTTCTCCTTTTCTCATTTGCATACGATTGCTCTTAAGTGGGCGGAGTCTGACATTGTTAACGCCTACTTACTTTTTTATTCTCCTAACAACAAAGGCAAATAGCATACTTTTTCACGGTCAAAATGAATCCCATATAATCTTCGAACGCACGCACATGTACACACATTATAAACACACACAGGCAAACGCACATACATATATACATGCATACATGTATACATATATACATATGTACACACCCTATCTCTCACGTACCCTCACGAGACGTAAACATACGCTCACAATGCCCAGACACACACATACTCACTCAGAGAGAGAGAGAGAGAGAGAGAGAGAGAGAGAGAGAGAGAGAGAGAGAGAGGGAGTAGGGGGGGGAGAAGTAAACGGACAGGCAATTGGGAGCAAAGACACACACGCATGCCACGTGTTTAGAATCGTGTTGTTGAAACTAGATTACGGTTCTAGAGATTTCTGATTCAGGAAGATTCCATTTTTGTGATGTCAAAATTTACACCCAAACCCAAAATAGGTGGAGAATAAAAATGTCCGACTTTGGATAGTTGACCCCCCCACACACACACATACAAACTTCCCCATCACACGCACCATCGAAAATCTTTTTTCGAAATTTTTTTTACAGAAATTTAAATGCGACAAAATTGAACTTTAAAAGTCCACGAGCGAAATGGCCGACCCCCCCCCCCCCCTCACACCAACAAAACATAAGGTAAACAAACAGGCAGACAGTGAGAGATTTCTTTATATATTTTCATCTTGCCACCCGAACTTAGGGTTAGTGGTAGGGCTAAGGAACTGAATGTTTTTTGTGACCTTTAGCACTGATAACTTGTTTATGTATCGGACAACGCCAAGCAACTCCATCCTTTAAATTCTTACGTTTGACCTCTGCCATTGCTCTTGGATAATCAGGATATTTGAAAAGTAATGAAAAACAATAATCTGCCGATTTCAAAGAAAGATTTTGGCATTACTTACGCCACTGGTTAGGCGAAATCTGATTTCGAAATAAATTAAAACAAAGAATTAAATTTAAATTATCTTAAACTTAAAAGTCATTAAAAAACACATGCAAACATGTGCAATGCTGCACGTTTGGTTGGTTGCATGTTTGCAATGCATGCACATGACAGGCTTGCTGCTAGTGAGAAATATTTAACTAATATGACATTGCATGATAACAGGCTTGTGAGAAATCACCATCTCATTTGTTTTTACATGTGTGTGAATAACGTACGTACGAACACGAAATGCCTTCACGTATTATTATTGTTACACCGGCCGTTCTAACAGAAGGGAAACAACACCGGTTCTCACTATAAATAGTGCGAGTAGACAGTCACTAGGGAGAAAAAAGGACAGTATTGTAACTGTCTAGCCGAGTGCCAGTCAGTTTCCTTACATTTGTACCTTTTATGTTAATACACTTGTTATCTTAACCCTAACCTCGACTTGACTTCTTCTTTTTACTGTTGGACTACTTCACAACAATTATATAGACTAAGAGAAGAAAAATCACCAAAGATACGGGAAATATCTCTAGTTTCGGGTTGATCACCAAGAATTTGATTTGTCAACTTGAAAAAAAGTAATGGTTCTGCAGATACGAAGTTCCCTGGTTATAACCCACTCAGGGTCTTCCAAATTTAATGGCCGTCCAGATACTCCTCTCCTCGTAAACAGTAGTTTTTTTATGTCCATAGATAAGGCTGGCAATTATTTTCAGGTGGATGCTAGGTGTTCTACCACAAAGGACTCGCATATCTGTATATATTCCAGTATATGGGCGGGGTGGGGGCAGTTTGTTTTTCTGAGGTCTGACGGCCAGTTGTTTTTTTGGTGGTGCTCAGGAACAGATGGTTTGTTTGCGTTTAGTTGGACTTGTGTTTTGATTTGGTCGAGCTAAGAATTCTAATTTCAAAGTCTGTTGTTCAGGAGAAGTAAATGAGCGTCATTGTAACGTCAAAAAAACAAACTTTGTTACTTGTTTTAAACTGGAGTTGGAATTTTATTTAGAGGGAGAATTCTTCTGTTGTAGCACTGACTGAGTTGTAATTTTATTTGGAGGGAGAATGCTTTTGTTGCAGCATTGACTGAGTTGTAATTTTATTTGGAGGGAGAATGCTTCTGTTGCAGCACTGACTGAGTTGTAATTTTATTTGGAGGGAGAATGCTTTTGTTGCAGCATTGACTGAGTTGTAATTTTATTTGGAGGGAGAATGCTTCTGTTGCAGCACTGACTGAGTTGTAATTTTATTTGGAGGGAGAATGCTTCTGTTGCAGCATTGACTGAGTTGTAATTTTATTTGGAGAGAGAATGCTTCTGTTGCAGCACTGACTGAGTTGTAATTTTATTTGGAGGGAGAATGCTTCTGTTGCAGCACTGACTGAGTTGTAATTTTATTTGGAGGGAGAATGCTTCTGTTGCAGCACTGACTGAGTTGTAATTTTATTTGGAGGGAGAATGCTTCTGTTGCAGCACTGACTGAGTTGTAATTTTATTTGGAGGGAGAATGCTTCTGTTGCAGCATTGACTGAGTTGTAATTTTATTTGGAGGGAGAATGCTTCTGTTGCAGCATTGACTGAGTTGTAATTTTATTTGGAGGGAGAATGCTTCTGTTGCAGCATTGACTGAGTTGTAATTTTATTTGGAGGGAGAATGCTTCTGTTGCAGCATTGACTGAGTTGTAATTTTATTTGGAGGGAGAATGCTTCTGTTGCAGCATTGACTGAGTTGTAATTTTATTTGGAGGGAGAATGCTTCTGTTGCAGTACTGACTGAATTGTAATTTTATTTGGAGGGAGAATGCTTATGTTGCAGCATTGACTGAGTTGTAATTTTATTTGGAGGGAGAATGCTTCTGTTGCAGTACTGACTGAATTGTAATTTTATTTGGAGGGAGAATGCTTCTGTTGCAGCACTGACTGAATTGTAATTTTATCTGGAGGGAGAATGCTTCTGTTGCAGCACTGACCGAGGTGTAATTTTATTTGGAGGGAGAATGCTTCTGTTGCAGCACTGACTGAGTTATAATTTTATTTGGAGGGAGAATGCTTCTGTTGCAGCATTGACTGAGTTGTAATTTTATTTGGAGGGAGAATGCTTCTGTTGCAGCACTGACTGAGCCCACACAATTGACACTACACTGGTGTCGGAATTAAACAACTTTGGACCAGCACAATGAGCGAACGATCACGGCCTGTGCAGTGAACGCACACAGACGCACGTTCACACGTATGCATTTTCTTAACCCTACCACTAACCCTAAGTTCGACTGGCAATACAAAAAAAAAGAAGAATTTTAAAAAGTGTGACTTAGTAGTCAATTTATCGAACTACAACTTTGAAGTATTTCACTGTTAAAGTTTAAGATGGCGCGACTGTAGCAGTTATAAATATTGACATTCATTTCATTGCGGAGAGCAACCTCTGTGAGGTGATTTGGCCATACTAGAACCAATCAGCTTCCAATGCGCATAAATTTCAACCGCTCCATAATGGACTACTTAAGCTCCTTTGGGACTTGACAGCATTCAACAGAGAGTTTCCTGAGACCAACGAAGAAGGAGGTCCCCTCTCTTCTCTATCCGTCACCGACATATATTCTCCCAAGAAGACTTTCGGCAGCCGTCCGTTCTCATTGTATTTGTTGCTTCCTTCACTCTGACACTGTCTTAACTTTCGCCAACCTACACGCAACGGTGTAAGTAACACAAAAAATACCTTTTGTTGTTTTTTATAAAATGACTTTGTTTCCTTTCATTAGACGTCCGTGTTGTTACAAAATATTAGAGGAGTGTGTTCATGGTAAGATGGGCTTTTATACAACTGTGAACCCCACAGCCGTGCAGATCGTCGTGGCAATAAAAAAATAGATTCAAGTTCTTCTAGGCCGGGATGGTGACGATGATAATGATGACGTCGCCAATCTGGTCGTCTTGTCCAGCTACAAATACACTCCCACGTTGAAACTGTTTATAGCAGCGAGCGATCACTGGGCGAACAGCGACCGGTTGGCTCTGCGGGGGCGAAGGATCATTCAAAGCAGAACAAAGGGAAAAGAACAATGTTCAACAACTCGGTCTGGGTTTTTTTGTATATAAGAGTAATTATTAATTATTAATAAAATAAAAGATTTGATTTTATATTGGTCAATGGTAGGATTAATGTCCACCGTGCTCGTAAATGTCTTTAGCAAGGGTTGTTTTTTTTTCTAAGTTATTTCGCTAGTTCTCTATGTGTGCGAATTCCCTACACAAGTGGTTGTTTAAGTCACAAACTTAACGGGCGAAGGCGGTGGCTAGAATTTCGTCCGATTTGGCGTCAGTTCAACTCTCCCAGGCGCCAGTTTATATATATATATATATATATATATATATATATATATATATATATATATATATATATATTATACGTACATAAAAGTAATCTATGGACACGTGTTTCTGGCTAACAACCGTCATCAGCATGGCTAACTTAGGGAGAGATCGAACCTTCGATATTGATGTCTATAGTCCAGCGTTCTACCACTGGACCAAGACGCTCTGTCTAGAAATATTTACGATTTTTATCACCTAAATATTTAATGTATTTTTATGTAATTATTTTTATTGGTGACTCTAGCGTTCGTTTTTATTTTGCTTACTATATATATATATATATATATATATATATATATATATATATATATATATATATATATATATATGTAAATTATAACTAAAAGGTAAACTTTTAGAGAGTTGGACCTATTGTGAAATAAGGAAAGCTCAATATACTGGATAGAGCAAAAATATAGTACGTCAATGAAAATTAATAAGACCTGCAAATGGAAGCAAATCGATATCTTCAGTTGTTCAAAACAAGGAGCAGTTTAGTTAATAAAAACATTTATTTTTCTTCTCTTTCTTTCCTTAAACCAGGCTTTTCAAAGATTAAAATCTTATCATCAGAGGAAAAATTATGATTGATAAGTTGACAGGATAGGACTGTCAAAGTTCCTCTGATGATAAGATTTTAATCTTTGAAAAGCCTAGTTTAAGGAAAGAAAGAGAAGAAAAATAAATGTTTTTATTAACTAAACTGCTCCTTGTTTTGAACAACTGAAGATATCGATTTGCTTCCATTTGCAGGTCTGATTAATTTTCATTGACGTACTATATATATATATATATATATATATATATATATATATATATATATATATATATATATATATGATACAAAATGGAAATAATGTTCAAACGCAATGGAAAATGAAAAAAGAAAAACCAAAAAAATTATTTATGTATTCCTCAACGTTTCGTCTTTATTTCAAGACTTTCTCAGGATGATTGGTCTGAAGAAATAACACGCAAGTACAAACATTTAAAACAGAAGAGGAGTAAAGCTAAAAAGGCTGCTTATGAAAAGATAAATTATGAGCTACAAATAGATGGTAGCAGTGGGAGAAGTTGAGTTAACTGTGGAAAGTGTGTGTGTATGTGTGGGGGAAACATAGTAGCGGTCGGAGTTATTAAAACCATTAGGGAGGAGGAGGGAGTGTGTGTGATGTAAGGCCAAAAGAGTGGCTTATAAAAATATAAATTATGGACTAAAAAAGATAGTAGCAGTGGGAAAAAATAAGTCAAATGATTGATAAGATGAATAAAATCTTGGTCTTTGGAATGTAGCAAAACATTGTTGATATATATATATATATATATATATATATATATATATATATATATATATATATATATATATATATATATAAAGAGAGAGAGAGAGAGAGAGAGACAGACAGACAGAGAAAGAGACAGAGACAGAGACAGAGACAGAGACAGAGACAGATCATGATTTGTTGTTGTTGATCACTCTTCGTCGCTTGCTATGAATACTCGCCGACTTGGTATTTACAAAGTTAAATTCCTCCTAAATTCTAAGCTAATTTCTGGTGGCCAACTGGTAACTCTCTGACTGCGAATCAGTGGCGATTTGTGATCGGAGTTCGCGCCCGTCGACCGTCGGGAATTAGCTTCCTGCACTGAAGATTGCGTAAGCATGAAACATCGATCTCTGTATGTAATAAATAATTAATATTTACTTATATATATATATATATATATATATATATATATATATATATATATATATATTAATATTTCGAGCCCCCCCACATGTGTGTGTACATATATATATATATATATATATATATATATATATATATATATATATATATATATATATATATATATATATATATATATATATATCAAGCCACACACAAGCAAAAAGTATCATAGCTCAATGGATATAAGTACTAGTTTATATAATTAAATAAAGTTAAATGCTAACTTTATAAGTAAAGCAGCGTTAATAATTCAATTCGACATATATTTCGTCCGTTAAAAGCGAAAACCTTATGTTCGTTCACAAAACTAAGTCATTCTGTACGGACTCAGCGAGAAAAACACAACAAAACAAAACTAAAAAAAACGTAAGCCTCTTTTTCATATTTGATCTAACTCCATTCGTACTCCATCAGAAAACACGAACATTTCTAAAAAAAAAAAATACTTTGAGACATGTTTGTGTTATTCTATTAATATATTCCTTTTAGTTCGTTATTCTTTTCGGTCCGTTGGCGTTTGAATGAGTTTAGTCTGGGAGATATAAGCACAACCGGAAGCTTCGCTTAAGAACGTCCTTATATTTCGTTTTGTTAAACGTCCTCTGTTTCTATATCCGCGTCTGAGTCAAAGTACTCTGTTCCGATGGATACTGCACCCCATAGACTGGTATTGTCTTGGCCTTCGGGGCTTGATTTACGCCGGTCTATGGGATTGTCCTGTGCAGTTCTAGGAGGTCCACCCTCCCAGGCTTTGCCTCCCCTCTTTGGGGAGGAGTAAGTTTATTGCTTACTGCTTGAGGCGCCCCTACCGGGGAATGCCGACGGGGCTACCCAGGCAATTTTTGATGGTCAGAGTGCTCACCTCTCGGGCGCTGGCTTTTCAACCCCCACTTTCCGACCCGAGCTTGGGTCACATCTTACTTGTGGGAGTAGGATAAAAACTGGCCTTGTGCCTAACTCCTGGAGAGGAGTAAATTACTCTGAGTTCACCAAATAATGTTTTGAACGTCATTGACCATTCATCTTTTTTTACGTAGCCAGACTGTGTAAATTTGTATATGCATAAATATAATAAGGAGAGGTAGTTTGCTTGAAGCATTGTGTGTAATACGTACATAGAGGAGTATTAGCAGGCTATCACAATGCAAGAAATGGAAATATGTCGGGGTTGAGAAGTAAGATAAAAACAAGTGATTTTTTAAAAATATATTTTTTCAAAAAAAAAATGTTATAATTTTTTTTTATATATAGCAAATCTTACTTGATTAGACAAGACTTCAACACTGTGATGTAATGTGTGTGACCGTGTTCCATAATATATTTCGAGGAAGACCTCTTTGTCAAATGGTGGGTGTTTCAAATATTAAAAAAAAAACACGTGTGGAATGGCAATATTGCTTATAACACAGTAAATATTAATATCCGCAGCAAATGGAATAAAACTAAAACTATTTTATTTATCTTCCTCCCACAGCGGTAAGTGTGACACAAGATCGGGAAAGTGGGATTTAAAAAGCCAGCGACCGAAAAGGTGAGCACTCTGGCCTACAAAACATGCCTGGGCAGCCCCGTCGGCATTTCCCGGTAGGGGCGCCTCAGGCAATAAACTAACCCCTTCTCAAAGGGTGAGAAGGCAAAGCCTGGGAGGGTGGACCTCCTAGAAATGCACAGGACAATACCTCAGACCGGCAGAATCAAGGCCCGAAGGCCAAGACGGTAGCGGTCTGTAGGGTGTAGTATCCATCGGAACAGATACTACACTTTCATCTTAGTCAAAAGGCTAAGTAGTATCAAAATAATCAATCGGGAATCGGAAAATCGAAACTTTTGGGAAATCGGAAAACTGTTAGCCTTATTTCTCTAAAGAGACATTATTTTATCATCTAATTTATATGTGTTTGCGATGTATTAAGATACTATGTAAATTAGATGGCAACTCTTAAAGAAAAGAGTCGCTCTTTCTCTGAATGCTCACATGGACATTAAAAATGTTAGAGATTTGTTGAATCAATATAACGCGAGGGAGCGAGAGTATATTAATAGCCAATTGTGAGATGGGTGGCGTGTTCAGTGAATTAATTACAAATTACGGCTAATTAGAAAAATTTAAACTTATTATTTTCAGAACATAACTTTATATATATATATATATATATATATATATATATATATATATATATATAGTAAATTAATGTAAATTATAAAGTATATGTAAATTATTCAATTTTATTTTTGCATCATTTACATATTTCCTATATATATATATATATATATATATATATATACAGGGTGGGCAAAAATAAGGGTCGTATTTTTAAAAATTCATAACTTTTTTATTTATTGTTTTTAAAAATTTTTTTTTTTAGAATAAGTAAAGGACCCCTTCCGAAGCAAGCATGAGCCGTATTAGCCCTAAGGAACGTACCCTCATTTAGAAAACATTATTTTTGCTTAAAAAACTCAAAACAGTGTAAAAAACAATACTTTAGTTTTTGCAAGTTTTAAGAAGTGTTTTTCGGCTAAAATTTGTTTTGTTTATTTTAAAAAATCTCGGAAGGGTCAGTCTACACACACATAAAGTTTGGTGAGTTTAACTTTTATTTTGTGGAAGTTATTCAAATTCAAGTTATTCAAATTTAAAGATAGGACCCTTATTTTGGCCCACCCTGTATATATATATATATATATATATATATATGTATATATTATAATATAAAATGAAGTAATAAAATAAGGTGTCAATCAAATTTTATTAGCATTCAAAGTTCATGCAAAGCATCCTTAAGTCCTTAGCTCATGAGTTTTCAAAGATAATTCTTCTCTTCAGAGGACCATTACCGCAGTTATACTACTACAGGTAATAAAATTACGCTTTGAAAATATATATTTAGTAGTATAACTCGGTAATGGTCCTCTGAAGAGAAGAATTATCTTTGAAAACTCATGAGCTAAGGACTTAAGGATGCTTTGCATGAACTTTGAATGCTAATAAAATTTGATTGACACCTTATTTTATTACTTCATTTTATATTATAATATTAATGCTCTATCCAGTATATTGAGCTTCAGTTTTTTATCCGGATGTTTCACTAATTATAAGATATGAGTTGACGCTTATATCTTTTGTTGGATTGCTTCATATATATATATATATATATATATATATATATATATATATATATATATATATATATATATATATATATATATATATATATATATATATAAAGATAAACATATTATATTAAACCACTTCACATTTATTTTAATCTGCATCTAGCCGCACTGTATGTGGATGACTATATAAAGCTCCCTCCCGGGGTAGAGCTTAATTTGTAAGGATATCGTCAACTGCCATTAGCTTTAAGGCATAGCTCATATATATATATATATATATATATATATATATATATATATATATATATATATATATATATATAATAAAAGATTAAATTAATTTACATAACAAAAACACAAAAAATAAATAATAAACAAAAATAAATTAAAAAAATAAAATAAAAATAAAATTTAAAAAATAAATAAATAAGATTAATAACCCCCCGTACATGTTAGTGTAGATGTGTGTGCGTGCGTGCATACGCATATGCGTGCAGATGTGGTATATAGACATGCTTGTGGTTCCATGCAAGTATGCGTATATAAGTTTATTTGCCGGTGCGCACGGAGGGAAGTACGCGTACGAGTGGAATAAAATAAAATAATAAGATAAAGAATGTAATACATTTTCTGAAATTCACTACATATTAATATTATTAACACACCATCAATAAAATAGAAGTTAACAACCCCCACCCAGAGACTAAACTTACACCCCTCAAACGGAAATAACAGACAGCATCCATCATTTCGTTTATAACTAATTTTTGTTTTCAACACTACTGGTTATAAACGGGACATATCAACGAAACACCGTTTTCTAAATATATGGCTTCCCTCCCATTAAGATCCAGAAAATACGAAAACACCAATTCAATAAACAAAAATAAACCAACACGTTAAGTCCATAAAAATATTATTGCATCATCTTTTTCAGCACTATATCGAACAATTAATCCGATACATAAATTTATTCCCCAAAACGACAACAAAAAAGCACCCTAATTTCACAAACCCAAACGGCAAACTTCATAGCAGCCCCTTTCGTATTTTTTCAGACTAGGTAAAACAATAACATTACAAATCCCAAAAAGAACAGATAAATAAATAAATAAAACTTGCTAACAGATAAATAAATAAATAAAACTTGCTAGGGAATAAAATGAAGGCCTTTCATACACGAACTAACATCGATCTCCCTTAAGTCTTAGTTAATCACTATCCCATACCAGATTTTTTTCGGGTACCCCCTCAGAGATACACCGTTTTCTGTCATTGTTGACGCCATTCCCTATCGGGACGCGACTACAATCATTTCAGCTTGCCGATGATTCCACTTGGCACAGAGATTTACTAAAGATGTCTAAATCTGCCCTTTTGGATGAAACCGCGGTACATTGCTGAAATATGTAATATACAGTATCTAAATAAATTATATTATATTATATTAGCTCTCTGATATGATCGAGCACTTTCTTTGATTTCTTTTCATATACATATACAACCTGACACACACTATATATATATATATATATATATATATATATATATATATATATATATATATATATATATATATAATTAAGTTGAAATATTAACTAAATGAACAAAACCAATACTTTTCAAAAGTGCTCAATATATATTAGAGCTTTTTAGGATACTGAACCTTTTTGTATTTTAATACAAACTATATATATATATATATATATATATATATATATATATATATATATATATATATATATATATATAGTAAGCAATGAAAATATATATGGCAATCAAGCTACACAGAGGCTCCCGTGTTTCATCCCCGGGGGGAATCGTCAGGCTAAATGCAGCCTGACGATTCCCCCCGGGGATGAAACACGGGAGCCTCTGTGTAGCTTGATTGCCATATATATTTTCATTGCTTACTACCTAGCTCTACTTACGTATCGAGCACTGTTGAAGTAAATACTGAAAACTGACACATAAAAAATTATATCTCCTTATAATATTTTACGTGGATACATGAAGTACTAATATATATATATATATATATATAAAGTTTCATTTTTCTTGAAACATGAAGGATATATGTTCACAGGTAAACACCGTTTTCAATCTAGGCAAACAATTGTTTCGGCTAAAAACCAAGGATATCGTTTTTAAGAATGTCAACGTATGTCAAATATTTACAGATATACGTCTTAAAGTACGCTTCAAGCGGCTTGAAAATTTCATTTACATCGAACTGATAACACCCAAAAAAAACAAGATGAGATCTAAAAGGAAAAAAAAATGAAAGGTATTTTTATATATCTTTATTTGAAATTTAGTAATTCTGATGAAGAAGTATATCTTCGAAAATTCAATTGAAAAAAAAAAGTTAATAAAACTTAAATGCATTGTATGGCGTTCAAATTGCTTGTTATTTTTAATAACTAATATGTTCTATATATCATATATATATATATATATATATATATATATATATATATATATATATATATATATATATATATATATATAACGCTTTTAGTCATTTATAGATGAAAAACACCGGATATATATGTATGTGCGTGTGTGCGCGTATTCAACATCTATATATATACATAAATTAGACTCAATTTTGCCTCTGTAAATTCACTCACTATAGGACTATAAACACAAACACTATATATAATTGCAATATGGTCACGCTTTCTGCCAATAACTGATGCGTGTTTTCAGAAATGTGCACTCAGTTTCATTCGTTTTCAGAATTTCCTACATTGATTCTGACTAAGCCGACTCTCACAAAGATGTCATATTTAAAAGAAGTCGGAGTAACCTTTACTCACACCCACAAATCTACTACCACTCCATTATCTATCATCAGTACTTCTCCTTCATTGGATACATTTTCTAGCTCCGCCCGTCATTGTTTTATTTTTTAATTCAGTGATATTATCTTTCACCCATTATAACGTCCCTAAGTAAATACGGATCACTCCCTTTAGATTATGTTCTTATTTTTACGGCGCTTTGATTGGCTGGTTACAAACCTGTTCGGGAATAACGGAATAGAATTGCCGAATGATTAAAAAAAAAATCGTTGAAAAATAAAACATGGCGTCTTATATTCTTCCATTCAGTAAAAACCCGGAAAAAATTCTCATAAAATTCTTCTTAAATATTACCAGTTCATATTTATATGTAAAGATAAAAAAAATTCCGACGAATACTGGCATATCGGATTGAATATCTAATACAATGACCGTTACACGTATTATACACAACAACGCTCTGTGTGATTAATCTGATTCCATCATTCACATTCCGTTATTACAAATTTCTATTCTCAAAAAACACCAATCTCTGCAGATCCACTCAGTCAAAATGACGTCGTAAGTTTCTTTTTTCACTTTATTTTAAATTCATGTTTACACATCATGTGAGGCTTTTTAAAATTATATGTGTTCGTTTCGTTAATAATAAAAAAAAAACCTACGATATAAACTACTTAACATGTACATTCATACACATAACAATACATTTACTCACATAAACAAAACTGATCTCAGTCTAAAATGATCTCTTCGGACACGAAATAAACATAATTTCTTATTTCGTAATTTAGGTTAATTATAAATAATAACTTGTAAAGAAATGGGTGAACTATCAAGAGTAACGTTTAACAGATTTATTAAAACTGAACACAGAATGAATTAATGAATTATTTTGCGGCTGGATGCGATTGACATATTAACAGTCTGACGTCGTGATCTTTGTTTATCTTTCTCTCTGGGCAGAAGACCATTTCCAAGGGCAATAACTCTTAACTCCCGAAATGGTTCAAGGGGCGTAATTCGTTTTCGTTAGATGTCCTAACATAAACAGAATTTCTTAGCTATAGATTTCAGACTTTCTAGTACCATAATTGAAATCGTATTGTCGGACAAACACAATCACATGGATTATTTTCAATATTTCCGAACATTACCGTAACTACTTTGTTTATTTTAATTTTACGTATCACTGAATATCCGTAGTTCTTTCCTTCGTCTATTATAATATGTAGCGCGTTATATTTTCCCGTAACTACTTTTACGTTTGTTTGTGACGAATTGTTTATCTCATATATAAAGTAAACTGAGATTTCCCTCCATTTCCATTCCTGGAATCGGCTAATAAATAAAAATTACATAAAAATATTCTCTGTTAACACTCCGTATCGACGTCTATTCGTTCGTATTGTTAAAACAATTTCTTTCATTTCCTATCGTTTATAACATTTAGATATTTATTCCACATACCAGATTTTGTTTTCAACTTTCAACGTTCATCTTCGAGTTCATCTGCTTTTTCTCTTTTGCAAGAACTGAACTTTCTTTCAGGGATAAATATCCCGACAATACATCAATTATTCAAAGATTCATTTTGTTCTTTTAATTGTTCTGTAATGTATCACGACACAAATGTATCACGACACAAATGTATCACGACACAAATGTATCACGACACAAATATATCACGACACAAATGTATCACGACACAAATGTATCACGACACAAATATATCACGACACAAATGTATCACGACACAAATGTATCACGACACAAATATATCACGACACAAATGTATCACGACACAAATGTATCACGACACAAATGTATCACGACACAAATGTATCACTGATATGACTAAGATTTCAATTTTTATCGAATATTCTAAGTCTATTCAAGTTGAATCATGATTCTCGTGACACAATCGGTGACAAATTCGCTTTTGGGATGATTTCAATCTTTATGAATTACCGTTATTTGAGCAATGTGCCAAACTGTAACACAAATGAATGCAGTATTATTATTTGAACTAGCGGAACCCGTGTAAATTACACGAAATAATGTTTTCAATACGGGTCCTAATGTAACAAAGCACCCTCTATTTGTTAGTAAGTTACGCTTGCTTTATTATGACCCCCCCCCTTCTGGATAAGAGTGAAATAATGTTTAAAATAGTAACTCGTGTACGATGGACACTGCGCATATCTACTAAAAAAAGGTTGATATGCCATCCGTTCAAAAAAAAAAAAACAACAAAATAATACTGGCCGATACTGCTTTTTAAGCAGTCAACGTAATTAAATAGACAATGCCATTAAAAACGCCAACATAAAAACAAAAAATAGTTTTAAGTTTTAAGCAAAACAAAAAAGTAGTTTTTAACCAGGTGATAAAAAAAATGTATTATTCCTTCCCCTTCCCCTCGAAATGTAGAATAAAAATCTTAGAGGTTGGTTGGGATCGAACTATAAACCTGTCGGGCCGAAGTAAAATTACTACCTCGCTAACCATTGCGCCAGAGTTAAACACATATAAATATTACTAAACGCAGGCTAGTTGACTCTTTTTCAAAATTTAGGTGCGGCACGCATGCGCAGAGCTTTTGCCGGAAGCGTGACACACGAACACACACGCTATCGTATTAATATATAGATTATTCGGACTACAATTCTCATCTTCAAGATTATCCTCATAACGTTTCGTTGACTATCACACCGGCGTAGTTTACGCCCTAAATACATTAAGATTCTTCTGTTTTGGCAGCAGCGATTACATGTAAACAGCCTGAAAAAATATCCGCAAAGAAGGAAATTAAAATGAACAATAAATATTTTACATTTTAAAGCAGAGGATCACTTTCCTATATAAATTTAACGTAAAATGATCACCCACTTCCTGGCCAATTATCGGTATATCGAGGCATGTAATCGATTGGAGTTTTATTTTTCGGGCGGAAACATGAGGGGGGCATTTTTTTTTACTTATCCATTATAGTTTTCTTTTGATGTTTTAAATATAAATGGGTCGGGTGGGGAGCACTTTTGGTATTTTTATATCTCGATTTAACGCTAACTGGCCAGGAAGTGGGTACTCATTTTATGTTAAATTCATATAGGAAAGTGATCCCCCGTATAAAGTCTAAAATATTGAATTTTTTAATTCTTTCTTTGCAGATATTATTTCAGGCAGCTTAATATACCTCCCCCGCCCAAAAAAAGGAACTTAAGTTTTTTTACTGAGTAGCAGTTCCGACACAATACGAACAGAACTAAACCAACTTTGAAAACTAAAACTAAAACTTAGTTTAAGATAAAATTATTGGAAAATACACGTGTTTGGCTAAGTAAAAGTGACGATAACGAATGTTAACAAACTTCATCGGACAATCTACACAATACGAACAGAACTATTTAAAAAAATTATTTACGCTAACCCTAACCCAACACTAACCTAACCCTAAACATAACCTAATCCTAAACTAAGTTTTAATTTTAGTTTGCAAAGTCAGTTTAGTTCGGTTCGTATTGTGTAGAAACATCGGAACTTGATTCGTCTTTCTCCAGAAAGTCGCAACTGCTCACGTTACAACTGCAAATTTCTGGATACCTATTCCTAAAAAGAACCACAAAAAATGACTCCCCTTCATACACACACAGATATTCCCGGGCAATGCCGGAGCACGGGTCCTGCTAGTTATTCATAAAATTATTACTTAAATGAATACATTTATTGTGCGATTTAGTTTTAAACAAACTAAATAATATTTGGGAAAATAAAAAAAAGAAGCTTACTTTCAATACAGCCTTAATTTAAATAACAACAGACACAGGGTTGCAGATAATACCGTAGGTTTATTATTTATTTATTAAAAAAAAAAAAAAATTCCAACAAAATTCGACATCCGGGCAAATTGCCAGAAACGTTTTTACTTCGTAGCATTCATCATTCGAAAGTCGTATTGAATAATTGAAATTGTCGAAAAGAAAGTAGTTTCTGTTTATAATTAAAGTTTACCGACAACAGTCAAGTATTGCAGTTCAGTTGTGCTCCTGTAAAGAAAACGCTGTTATTTGTAAACCGCATCACGATTCTATCAACGGAATTCTTCTTTTTTCTTTTCATAATATTCTCAATAAAAGAAATATGTTTTCGGTTTTATTGTTCTTCATAGAAGTTAAATGCTGTGCAAGCAAAGAGCCAGTCGATTGCATCGCGACCGTCTTTAGC
>OY744552.1:39560250-39567750 GCA_963556195.1 Sepiola atlantica
ACTGAGTTTATTTCCGGTTTCTCCTGATTTCTATGAGTATGAAAACTTCAACTCGTGTGCATTTCTCTCCCACCAACTGTTTTAAGTAGTGTTTATCTGACGTGAGGAATATGCGTGTTGTTCAAACTGCTAGTTCGTCGTATGTTCTGTACTGTGATGACAAGCGAATGGATACTTGACAGCAGATAATCTGTCTCTTTCTTTTATAGTGTGGGCACAGGCTCCCAGCAGCTTAGCGCCCAATATGTAACGGATCCTTTTTTTTTTTAAATTTTTTATCGCTTCTCATTATCTCTTTCTTTTATAGTGTGGCCATGGTGTAGCATAACTGTGGTGTTCTCCAATTCCCACGGTGCGTTCCCCTCGATCCTCATGATTGGCCCACTTCGTCAACTAGACATTAAAAAATGACGCTGGTTATTAAAAGCATGTTATAAACATCAAAGACGTTAGCGATTAAAATGAAATTTAAATAGAACAATCGTTGCTCATTTAAAGAAAAAAGACAGACAGAAATAAAACGTCCCAAACTGGAAAGTTTAAATACAGAAAAAAGAAAAGAAAAGCGTATAAATCGATATAGAAAGCCGAAAGGAAAAGAAAAGAAAAAAGAAAGAAAACGCTTGATTATGGAAATAGATTAACGTTTTTCTCTTCCTTTGTTTGTCAGTCAGACTTGTCTGTTACGGGGCGGATATATATATTTATAAATAAATGCACATTGACCTTTATTATAGAGTGGAGGATGGCGACGTTACAAATATAACGCCGATAGGATATACAAATCATTAGTTAAAAAAGAGCTCATAAAAACTATAATTCTCCTAACCTAGTTTAAGTTAATCAATTTTAAAATCGGTTCAAAACTGGTTTTGATGGACTTCAAGCAATGCCCCCTATATTGGTCCCCCGATTTATAAAATCGGGGGACCTATGTTTTGAGGCATTTCCGTCCGTCCGTCCGTCCGTCCGTCCGTCCGTCCGGATTTTTCTCCGCAACCATCCATTGAATTTCTCTGAAATTTTGCATGAAGTTGTAACTTTGGTCAGGTTAGAAAGTGACATTCTCCGATTTTTGAAAAAAAATCTGGTTAGCCCCCCAGGGGGTCAAAAGGCCCCAAAATGGCAAAAAATGACATTTTTTGCCCCATAACTTTTCATCCATCCATTCAATTTCTATGAAACTTGGCCAAAATATGGAGACAATTGTTCCTAATAGAAAATAAGTATCGCTGACCTTGGAAAAAATCTGGTTCGCGCCCCCAGGGGGTCAAAAGCCCCCAAAATGGCAAAAATGACCCTTTTCTCCCATAACGTTTGATCCATTCATTCAATTTTTCTGAAACTTGGCCAAAATGTAGAGGCAATTGTTCTGGATATAAAATGAGCATCTTTGACCTCTGAAAAATTCTGGTTCTCGCTCCTAGGGGGTCAAAGGGGGGTCAAAAATGCCCCAAATTGGCCAAATTTATTGCATTTTACACTCGCCACATCGAGTCACATACAGAGGGGGACCACGCATGCGCGGCTTGTTTTATTTATTTATTTTTCCTTCTTTTATGAACGATTTCTGTGTGCGTTCACTGCACAGACCTGGATCGACTGCTCGTTGTTCCGGTCCAAAGTTGTTGTTCAATTCTGACACCGGTCGCAGTGTCAACCGTGTGATCTCAGTCAGTGCTGCAACAGAAGTTGTCTCCCTCCTCCGACTAAAACCCCAACTCCAGTTTAAAACAAATAACAGACGTTTATTTTTTGGAGGTTACACTGAGACTCGTTTCTGAACAACAAACTTGTCAAATGAGAGATGTTTGCCCGACCAAATCAAAACACAAGGCCCAGAGCCCATCTTGCTTGGAGAGACACACAGACCCAAGATTCACTTGAAATAACGGCTAGCCAGTGTTCATTTAAAAGGGCCTATCTGCAGACAATCTATAAACATGATTTTTTCAGTCTTCATCTCTGATCATGAACTCTCGTTTAAAGAGACACTTATATTTTTCAAAGAGAAATCCAATCCTGTGTGGCCAAACACAAACTCAAAAATATTTTCAGTTTCTTTTAAGCCATCCCCCCTCTCTTTTCTTAGCCGAACATCTCTCACCTGCAGCAAGTCTGCTATTCACATGCATTGCAAACATGCAACCAGCTAAACATGCAACCGTCTAGTGCATGTTTACATTTTTTTTGAATTGCTATTGTGTTACAAAACGAGAATTGTGTTTGAATGAAAAAGTTTGAGTGACATTTTTTTAGGGTCAGAGGTGACCCCAGAACGGAAGTCGCGAAACCACGTGATTTCTCGGGCAAATATTTTCTGACTCCTTGGCTGGCGAGATTTCAAGCAGGAAAGACGTGTCTAGGGCGCTGTCCCAATAAGAAGACGAAATGAGCGTAGATGAGAAAAAAAAGGGAGAGCGAGAAAGTATAATGAGAGAAAAAGAAAATGAGTGAAAAAGAGCGGATAGTAGAAGAAGAAGAAGAAGAAGAAGAAGAAGAAAGTTAAAAATTATTAAATAATGAAGATGATGATGTAGAAGATGAGGATGATGATGATGATGATGATGAAGAAGAAGATTATTATGAAGATGATGAAGTAGATGAAAATGAAGATGATGAAGTAGATGAAAATGAAGATGATGCAGATAACGAAGATACTACAAAAGTTGATGAATATAAAGAAGGTGATGAAGAAGATGTGGAAGATGAAAACGAAAATGGAGAAAATGAAGATGCTGAAGAAGATGATGAAGAAGAAAAAAGAAGTTAATGAAGACGAAGACAAGATGATGATGGTGATGATGATGATGAAAAAGTCTAGCTATCCGTCTATCTGTCTGCCTTTCTCTTTCTCTTTTCCACGCGCACACAAGGAGCCTGTTGTTCTGATGTTTTCCGTGATTGTCTCTCTTTTTAAATAAACCTTTTTATAAATCAACATCGGCGCCCGAGTGGTTTTGTATCCACAAACAAGCAAGAACCTGGGTTCACAACGACAACGGCAACAACGATATGGGTGCATAATCGTTTATACACGTATTGGTAAGTGGAAATATAACAATTGATTAGACGCCAAACTTTCAGATTATTGCGAAAAAAATTCGGAAAAATGTATTATTTTTAAAGTTTGTTCGGATCGAGGGTCGTGTTCCCCCGATTATAGACGTGTTCAGTAAAATCAAGCAATGTTGCATGCAAAGACAGAGTAATAATTAATAAACAAAAATGAAGTAGTTCAAATAAGGTTTATTGAACGTGTGTGTACGTGGAATGATGAAGTGTGTGATGTATGTATGTGTGTCGATGGAAAAACAGTTCTTGAAAAAGGTATAAGAAGAAATGAATCCGGCGTGAGGAAAGTCTTTGAAAGCCGTATACAAAGAAAATGAGTTGAGAAACTCTTACCGTTGTCTGCCCACGTGTGTTGGTAGTTGTTATTCCGATTGAGAAGAAAAGCGTGAGACGAAACGCTAGTGTATTAGCGTCGTTCTGCCGACCAGAGAAGAGTGAAACGGAACGCTAGTGTCAGCGTCTGCCTGCCGAGGCAGGTCGGTGAGGAAGAGAGAGAGTTTCCGATTTGCACCGGCTCTTATAGTCCGAAGGGCAGATAACTCTGGTGTCGCTTTACAGTGCCACCTGTCGGTGAAAAAGCGACACCTACCGGCAAACCGGTGTAGTTATGTTTTGAAAGGAGGAGGTAACTGCTACAAGGACTCCCCCCCAGATTGAAAAATATTGAAAATATTATTCAATATGAACAGTTGTAGATGAGAAGCATTCTTTGTGGGTATGTCTGTTTTGCTGTTGAAGATTAGAAAAAGTAGTGTGCACGCTACTTATTTCTGTTTCTGCATCTGTATTGAATGATTGATCGCAAGTGCGTCTGCGGAATTGAGTGTTTGTAACGCATGTGGATCTGCGTGTTGTTTGGGTCTGCATCAAGTTTGAGTGCAAGTGAGTTTGCGGTCGAAAAATGTTGAGTGCAAGCGAATTTGCACTAGTTGGTGGCGTTGTTCATGTTGATTAGTCTGCGTGATGCAGAGCTGATGAACGAACGTTGAATTGTCAGTGTTGTCCGGGAATGCTTGGTGCTTGGGTCTGCGCGGTTGTTGATGAGTGAGCACAAGTGAATCTGTGCGGTATTGATGAGTGAGCACAAGTGAGTCTGTGCAATTGTTGATGAATGAGCACAAGTGAGTCTGTGCAGTTGTTGATGAATGAGCACAAGTGAATCTGTGCAGTTGTTGATGAATGAGCACAAGTGAATCTGTGCGATGTTGATGAATGAGCACAAGTGAGTCTGTGCAGTGTTGATGAGTGAGCACAAGTGGGTCTGTGCAATTGATTGATGAATGAGCACAAGTGAGTCTGTGCAGGTGATGAATGAGCACAAGTGAGTCTGTGCAGTTGATGAATGAGCACAAGTGAGTCTGTGCAGGTGTTGATGTTGTTCATGTTAATTAGTCCGTGTTGTGGAGCTGATGAACAAACATCTAGTTGTTGAGATCGGTGGTACACTATGGTCAAAATCAGATGCACAAATGTCTGCAAGTGAGTTAGCAGGTCCAGGTACAAGTGGGTCTGTACTGGTGTTGGTGCGTCGTTCGAGTTGATGTGTCCCCCAGTTGATCAACGAACGTCCAGTTGAGTATTTAGTCGTGCTTGTGCAGTTGTACTCATTTTGAACTGGTGTGATTTCTTCCCAGTGATGTCCGGAAATGTTTGATGAATGTCCGGGAAGAGTTGGTTGTTCAAGTTGATGGGTCCTCCTGTTGATCAATGAACGTCCAGTTGTTGAAGAGGGTTGGTAGCCCTTGAAGGGTGATGTTGGTGCTTGCTGAGCCTGACTTTTTTACAACCAGTATTAAGTCTTTGGGCTTGGTGATGTTGTTCGTGTTTGACATCGTGTTGTCTGTTTTGAGGTTTTCTTTTCTTTTATATATATATTTCCAACACGTGGGTAGAAAGGAAAAAGAAAAAAAAAAAATGGAGTCGTAATTTGTTTCACACGAGGAATGACGTTTTTTGTTTTCGTTTGTTTGAATGTTAGTTTCCACGTAGAGAAAGAATGGTGGCTTCTCTTTCCTTTGTTGTTGAAAAGAAAGAAAGAAAAAAAATTCGTATTTTTTTTTTTTTTTTTTTTTTTGAATTTTCATTTCCGCGTGGTCCGAGAGATAAAAATGGCGTTTTTTTTTTTTAAATTTTTTATCAACACGTGGTCATGGCAAAGAGTGGCGGCATTTTTTTTTTTGTTTGTTTGTTTTTTTGTCAACACGTGGTTATGAAAAAGATGGGCAGCGTGTGAGCGTTTGTTTTCTTTTGTTTTCTTTTTATCTCCACGTGTTCAAAACAAAAGAAAATGGCGTCTTGTAAGGTCCTATTGTTCGTCGAAAAAGAAGAATAAAAAAGTTTGTCTTTTCCTTTGTATATATTTTTCCGACACGTGGGTGGTGAAAGAGAGAAGAAAAAAATAAAATTGTAATTTGTTTTATATTCGGAGAGAGTCGAGAAATGTTTTTGTTTTTCTTGTTTTTTTTTTTTTTTTTTTTTTTTTTTAGTTCAAAATTAATTACTCCGTCAGATACAACAAAGCTTGCACGTCGGGTCACCAATTGTTAAGTATCGAGGGTCGTGTTCCCCCGATTATAGACGTGTTCAGTAAAATCAAGCAATGTTGCATGCAAAGACAGAGTAATAATTAATAAACAAAAATGAAGTAGTTCAAATAAGGTTTATTGAACGTGTGTGTACGTGGAATGATGAAGTGTGTGATGTATGTATGTGTGTCGATGGAAAAACAGTTCTTGAAAAAGGTATAAGAAGAAATGAATCCGGCGTGAGGAAAGTCTTTGAAAGCCGTATACAAAGAAAATGAGTTGAGAAACTCTTACCGTTGTCTGCCCACGTGTGTTGGTAGTTGTTATTCCGATTGAGAAGAAAAGCGTGAGACGAAACGCTAGTGTATTAGCGTCGTTCTGCCGACCAGAGAAGAGTGAAACGGAACGCTAGTGTCAGCGTCTGCCTGCCGAGGCAGGTCGGTGAGGAAGAGAGAGAGTTTCCGATTTGCACCGGCTCTTATAGTCCGAAGGGCAGATAACTCTGGTGTCGCTTTACAGTGCCACCTGTCGGTGAAAAAGCGACACCTACCGGCAAACCGGTGTAGTTATGTTTTGAAAGGAGGAGGTAACTGCTACAAGGTTCCAACGGGGATGGGGGAGGGAGGGCCATTCAGTCATTCAAGCTTATAGTAAAACGATCCCCAAATGGAACCGATCCCCAAATGGAACCGATCTCCAAATGGAACCAATCCCCAAATGGAACCAATCCCCAAATGGAACCGATCCCCAAATGGAACCAATCCCCAAATGGAACCGATCCTTGCCTTTAGAACTTAGGAGTTAAATTTATTTTTTCATTTTTGCACCAATTTTTACATCGAGTATGGAAGGGTGTAAAACTTTAAAATGTAACCCGGGTTGTAAATATTCACATCCTCGCACATTCCATGTTAAAAAAAACAGCACAAAAATAAAATGAAATGAAAGATGCAATAAAAGAAAGGTCACGAGTAATTATAAAATTAATTGTTATTGTTAAAAGAATTAAATTGGATAATTATTTTCATTCGGCGCCGTCCAGTCTATATTACATTTTTTTACACTGTTGTAGGCTACAACAGTTGACTTTGTAGAGAAATGGATGCACATAAAATGTTTATATATAAAACACTAATCGCCGTAATAGAAAATTATTTTGTGACAACAGTGCAGCCAAGATAGAAAATGTGTATGCCACACACTCAATCACCTAATGTTAAAAACGGCACACAAATAATAAAACTATATCATTTGAATTCATTTAACGCAGCGAGACATTTTGTGCCTTTATTTTTGTTTAACTTGGGCTGGTGAATCTCTGTCTCATTTGAGGGTTCTTAGTAAGTTACAGAAACGTATCTGTAATTTGATTGGTCCACCACCCTTTCTTCTTCTCTACTCCCCCCCACCCTCACAGACGTGATGTTGTTAGTCTCAGTCTTTTCTATAAATACTATTATGGTCTGCGTTTTTCACAATTGTATAATCTGTTCCTTGCTTGCTTTGTTCCAGCTCGTTTGACTCGTTGGTCTAATGGTTTCCATCAATTCGCTGTTTTCATACCTCATTGTAATACAACTTCCTATTCCAGTAGCTTCTTTCAAAGAACTACAGGCTTGTGGAACTCTCTTCCTGCTGACTGTTTTCTTTCTACCTCTTTCAAGACTAAGGTTAATAGGAATCTTCTGTCTTTGCGATAATCATCTTTCGTTCTCGTTAGCTCTTTACATTAAGTGGCTTGATGTCTTGTCTGGAGTGATTTCCATAAAAAGAATTAAAAATAAAAATAACATAAATTACATTCTTATAATAAATAAACCCAAGTTCTGAGATTGAGTTATGTTTGAAAATTAATCTGTTTTAATTGTTCTAATTAGCCGTAATTTATAATTAACTGAAC
>OY744552.1:39570250-39689429 GCA_963556195.1 Sepiola atlantica
CCTCTGCCGTAAGGACTATGACAAACATATGCACAGACTCAGAATTTATATTCGTAACACCCTCCCCATGACTAGAGAATATAGTCTAGAATCAGATGATCAAGCCTACAAGTGGTTTAGATTAATCTTACAGCACAGCGTTCGTTACTTATATTCAAACTACCGTTCTCCTTTGACCCAGGACTGTACTTTGCTCGACTTTTTCACTGATAGTGTAGATTCAGCATTCTCATTAGATCCGAGTGCCCAAATACATGGATTTGGGTGTTTTCATGTCCACCATCGTAATTAACTTGGATTCTCGAGCACAACAGATGCAAAACAAAAATTAGCACGCAAATTGTCTATATTGCACACCTCTTTTCAAAGACTATCACTTTCCCGACCCGTCTCCTAGATTGTGAGGATCAGCAAGCCTCAATTCTCGACCTATTCTTTGTTACACTGCCCGAGGCTTGTGTGACGGATTCCCAGAGCTCACTCATGATATCTGATCAGCTTGTGATAATGGTCTTGATAATGGTGTTTACCACTCTAAACTATCCACCCCAAGTAGTCGTTACCGTAAGTCACAAGATACTACACACAGGCTGATTAGGAATCCATCCGAGATCACATAAGTGACGCCCCATCGAGTAAAACATTTTCTATCTCTGATGATCAGTGCGCAAACGAGGTAACTAAGTGAGTCAAAGGAGGCATAGAAGCAAATGTCCTCATGTGAAAATTCAATAGCAACCCCACACTTTTCCCAATGGTTTACTTCGACCTGTACAGCTGCTATTACTCAGAGGCAGCAAGCATTCCGTTAGTCAACTACAGATAGACGGAAATTCAAATCATTGTAAAAGTGTAATAGCCGCAGCTAAGAGAAGGTATACCGAGATGACCAAAAAAACACATTGAGTCGCAGAAATTAGGAACTCACGATTTCTGGAAATTTATAATAGTGTAGTGAATAATAGGTAATCAACAATTCCACCACTATCCGATCACCATTATGTCGTTTGCATGGCAACTGATAAGGATGAACTACTTGTTCAGCGGTTTGACTTGAACTCCACCTTGGACTCCGCAAACCATTCCCTCCCAAATTTCCCACTGCAGAAAGAAGTCACGCTTGATTATCTGATCATTACTCTTTCCCATGTTCGGCATATTATAAAAAAAACCTTGACACCTCATAAGCATGTGGATCTGATCTTATCCCTGCTATAGTACTAAATAAATGCTCTGCTGAGCTTGCCCTTGTCTTCTCAAAACTTTACAACAAATGCCTTACCGAATCTTACTTCCCTGATTGCTGGAAGATTGTCCTTTGTGTTACCAGTGTTCAAGAATTAGGGCCAAAGAACTGACCCACATGACGTATATTTAATATAATCTGATCCTTCCTAACCAAAAGAAAGATCCTGGTTGTATTCGATTGTCGTACATCTAAACAACATGACATTAATTCGAGTGTACCCCAGCAACGATCATTGTACTCTTATTATTTATGATGTTCATAAACGACCTCCCTGGTGCAATTGTGTCCGAGATGGGTATATACATTCTAGACATGTGCGTAAAATGTACGCGCACATATCCAATGCAATGGCTGAATCTTTAAAAAATGACATCCAGTTGAATGGGGACATAAATGGATGGTAACATTTAATGTTACTTTTCTTTTACCAATCATAAATCACCTTTTCAACCACCAATTGACATTCAAACTCCTCGGCCTAACAAAAACAGGTAACATGAATTGGTATAAATGCATAGAAGATACTGCCAAGTCTGCTGCAAAGAATGTAGGCTCCCTTTACTGGGCTAGAAAACTTCTCACACATTACAGTATCCTATATCTCTACAAAGCCACAATTCGCCCACGCATGGAATATTGTTGTTACATCTGTGCTGGTGCATCAACCACTAGTCTCTCCCTTTTAGACAGGGTCTAAAAAAAGAGTCTCTAATAGGGCCCACACTGTCTACCAAACTCCAGCCTCTGTCCCATCGCCGCAATGTTGCATCCCTGTATTTTTTTTTACAAGTGCTTCAATGGAATCTGCTTTGACGAACTTGCTGCTCTGATGCCACCTCCACGTAAATACCTCCGACTAACCCGACAATCAGCTAGATCCCACCCCTTCACTGTCTGTAGAGATCCCCCGATGCAAGAAGGCTTTCTACATTAATAGCTTCTTTCTTTGAACTGCTAGCCTTTGGAATCCCCTCCCTGCTCCCTGTTTACCTGACTGTACTAACATGCAGAAATTTAGATGTAACGTGAACAAATATCTCGCTGTACAACTCCCCACTTAGGATGCCCCTATGGATATAGCCCATGGCCATCCCTACTACAGGCCAGGCAATCGTGCAACTGGGGTCTTTTACTGGGGGCCATGTGAATTTTCTTAAATGTTCGATATAGAAGTTGCAAACAAAGGTAAAATTCCTCTGTGAGATTAGTTTGATGTTTTTATGTGTTTTACATACCAAATAAGAACCACAATGAGCTAATTGATAAATTTTACAATTATTGACAAATACCTATAAATGAAGAGACAGGTAATTTTGAATAAACAAAGGCAAATGCATATTTCAATGAAGAATTTTTATTTCAATGTTGGATTTTTTTTAGAGATTTTGTACTTATGTCAAAAGATCATTACTTGTATATTGTGGTTAAAAAGAAAAAAAGGATCCGCACCAGTTGATGATATAGTTTGCAACTTCTATATCGAATATTTAAGAAAATTCACATGGCCCCCAGTAAAAGACCCCAGTTGCACGATTGTCTGGCCTGTAGTAGGGATGGCCATGATATAGCCCCAAATTCACAGTAGCCCCTTTACGTCTGTTTGGGGCGGGGATTAAAGTATAATTGAATCCAGCTAGCCGCTAAGATTTCAAGGGTTGATAAAGACTTATTTCAAAGAGGTAATAAAAGAAAAAAGTGAAAGATAAGAACTATAAAATAAATAGGGTCATAAACGAATTGAAAGTGTTAACGAGTAAAAAGTGTAATTTGATACTAAGCTTGACCGTTGAATTAGAAACACATCCCATCCTAGAAAATATACTAAATAGGAAAGTTTCCGATCTCATTTCAATTCCTCGTTTTGGTCTGAAAAGGTTGTCTCTCTATGAAGAGTACAACTGAAACATATGTAACCAATAATGTTTGTATAAATAAAACATATATACTAACGAACAACTCTACTTGTTATTGAGCACTTTTATCAACATCTACAGAAACTAATATAATACATGTCAAAGGTGGCTCTGTGAATTCGGATTGCGCCTTCTGACAGTCTGAAAATATCACTTCCCTACACTGATGAGAGCAAAATGCTCGAAACGACGTCGTCTGTAGATACATATAATTTAATATTTATTAATAAATATTATATATATATATATATATATATATATATATATATATATATATGATTATTTTTATTTGTACAGACATGTACAAAATCTGCGACACTGGCATGTCGATGTTATCGATTAACAGATGTTAGAAACGGAGATCTCATCAGCAAGAGTTAGAATCCGATCTTTACCTCAGATCATATTTGGGAGGAAATATGATCTGAGGTAAAGATCGGATTCTAAATTTTCCTGATGAGATATCAGTTTCTAACATCTGTTGATCGATAAGATCGACATGCCAGTGTCGCAGATTTTGTACATGTCTGTACAAATAAAAATAATCATATACATATAAAAGCTCTATTTGATATTGAGCACTTTTTATAAGCCCAGTTGAAATTCTTTGGATTCCTATCCTGTGGATATTTACGTTGCCCGGATTATATATATATATATATATATATATATATATATATATATATATATATATATATATATATATATATATATATATGTATGTGTGTGTGTGTGTGTGTGTGTGTGTGTGTGTGTGTGTATATATATATATATATATATATATATATATATATATATATATATATATTGTTACAAGTGTGGGGTGATCGAACCCGAATTAGAGAAGTGTAATGTATTAATAAACATATTATTAACGCTAGCAAAGTTCATGTCGTCCTATTTTTATAGCAGCCATGGGGGTTGATCTGTACGACCGAAGGAAGTGTACTTGACATGTTAAAACCAACACTACGACCGACACCTCACTGATACACTCACCAAGAAGGAATTTAGCGTTCCAACTCGAAATACCCCGCCCCGCACCTGGCTGAACGCAGATGACCCCACATAAAAGGGGCATGCGTTACGGTCTGACAAGATAAAAATAGCACCTGATGCCCTGACTCATCATCGTCAACCCGGAAGGATCTGACGCGGATACACATTCACACATCTTGCCCGGAGTAAGAGTTGAGGACAAAGGACAGTCAGCGCCAAACCGCTGAGAGAGAAGCATCACCTGCTACTATTAAGATCTGTCGATGTAGAAGCCTGGAACATGCCCCATCCCCCGAAAGATTTCTCTAAACCACGCCGATGAAACGAGAGACTTCGAGATTATTTCCTTTCCCGAACTTTGCCGCTGGGTATGAATCTCAGGGAAAGACGAGTACGCCTTCCTATGAGAAGACTGTATAGCGCTAAGACAAAGCACAACAGTTGCATACGCTCCCTTAAAATAACGTTTTGCCTTTTTTGTTGTTATTTGTTATAACATATATACTGGATTCGTCTACACACTTTAAAATGCAGCAACATTTTTGTAAGTAACGGATATATTTTATCAGACAGACGAACAACACAGGTAAGGAGGACATTTTTTAATAACTAATATAAGTTAGCAAAACATTTATACGGAACAAAACTTAGGTTTAGTATACGGAACGTTTATGTTTTTGTCTTTTAAGGGAAGTGGGGTCTGATCAACTCTGCTGGGAAGCCATGAAATTAAATACTGTCTTGTTTTTAAATTCCCGAAACAGTTTTTAATGGTAAACAACTGATGATCCCTTAAATAATGTTAGAAGCAAACTAATATAATAACTGTAAAAGTTAAATTGACTACATGAGTGATTTTCTACTGAACGACTTGGGACTTAAGTTTTTTGGGTTTTTTTTTTAATATATAGTTTTAATGGTTGAGAAACTTCCAAGACTATATATATATATATATATATATATATATATATATATATATATATATATATATATATATATATATATATATATATATGTTTGTCCTTTTGTTATCCTATGAATAAACATTGTTTATATTCTATCTTGGCGTTTGCGTCGTCTCTTGCTCGTTGTTTTCCCTTGTTTTGGAAAAATCCCCTTCCCTCTTTATCCTGCTTGGGGGCACACAAGCCATTTTCCTGACATTTTTACTTTTTATTATATAATTATCATTGTTACCAGCGAAGGGCTGCGTAACAATATATATATATATATATTAGTATTTCATGTATCCACATAACATTTTATAAGGATATATAATTTTTTGATGTATCAATTTTCAGTATTTACTTCAACAGTGCTCGATACGTAAGTAGAGCTAGGTAGTAGGCTATGAAAATATATTTATGGCAATTAAGCTACACAGAGGCATCCGCGTTTCATCCCCGGGGGTAATCTTCAGGCTAAAATGCATGGAGTTATTTTTGCAAATCTATAGAAAAACAGAACAATAGAACAGGATATAGGAAGTAACACCAACCAAACCTTTGTTCGGGGGAAGCCCAACGATTGGCTGAGAGAACAACAAAAAATCTGATTGGTTAACTAGCTAGCCGTGTATATAAAAACACCCGACAAAAATAACCCCATGCATTTTAGCCTGAAGATTCCCCCGAGGGGTGAAACGCGGGAGCCTCTGTGTAGCTTAATTGCCATAAATATATTTTCATAGCCTACTATATATATATATATATATATATATATATATATATATATATATATATATATATATATATATATATATATATCAACAGTCAAACACCGCTCTTCCGTGTGACTATATATATATATATATATATATATATATATATATATATATATATATATATATATATATGATCATTTTTATTTACACAGACATGTACAAAATCTGCGACACTGGCATGTCGATGTTATCGATCAACAGTTACTATAAACTGAGATCTCATCAGGCAGAGTTAGAATCCGATCTTAACCTCAGATCATATTTGGAGAGATTGAAGTTTGACTGTTGATATATATATATATATATATATATATATATATATATATATATATATATATATATATATATATATATATATATATATATATATATATATATATATCAACAGTCAAACACCGTTCTTCCGTGTGACTAGACAGGCAAGTATATCAAGCTGAGATCGAAGCGCAAACGTTTTATTAACAGCTGAGATCGAACTATCGACACAAAATACGACGTGAAGTCTTAATGCTTATATTAAGCATTATCAGCAGCCGAGACTACTCTATTCTTTGACGAATAACCGGGGGGGTGATGAGAGGACGGTAGCTTTATGAATTTCAAAATGTCTTAACTAAGTATTAATCCGAATATTCCTACAATTCGGAAACTTCTCCCATACCAAGAACTGGCGGCCCACGTGGCGCCCCCCCCCTCCCCCAATTCCGTTTTCGAATAGTCTTCTTCCTTTTGCTTTCGTGTTAGTTTCTTCTGTTCTTTTTCTTTTTTGTTCAATCATTTCCAGAAAATTCTTCTCGCGAGCAACGTCACCGAAGAACACGTAGCGCGGCATTCCACCGCCGCCCCCTCATCCTCCTCCTCCGTCCTGCCCGCCCTGCCCCTTCGCTTCGGCTCCTTTCTACCGATTCGGCCTTTCCCCATCACCCTCCCCCTTCCTCCCCCTTCACCCCTTTCTCTCTCTCTCTCTCTCTCTCTCTCTCTCTCTCTCTATATATATATATATATATATATATATATATATATATATATATATATATATATATATGGCGACCGGCTTTCTCTTTCTCTTACTGAAAAATAAACAAAATACATTCTCTGTTATTTGTTTCAATTCTCGGATGAGGATCGGCCATTTTGACTCTTTTTTCTTTGTTTTTGTTCATTCTTCGCATCTTTCTTTCTTTTTTCGTTTTACAAAGTGCATGAATTCAGAAATGACGGCAGCATAATAAATTTAAAGGGACATTTGTTGGGGTCTATCTGATGAAATATTTAATAAAATTTAATCTGTATATTATATATTCGGTGAGATTGTAGGTGCTGACGTTCTTGGCCTTTTGGCTAAGATCAAAGTGTAGTATCTGTTCCGATGGATACTGCACCCCATAGACTGGTATTGTCTTGGCCTTCGGGACTTGATTTTCGCCGGTCTATGGGTCTGTCCTGTGCAGTTCTAGGAGGTCCACCCTCCCAGGCTTCGCCTCCCCTCTTTAGGGAGGAGTAAGTTTATTGCTTACTGCCTGAGGCGCCCCTACCGGGGAATGCCGACGGGGATGTCCAGGCAATTTTTAAACCCCATTTTCCCGACCCGACCTTGGGTCACATCTTACTTGTGGGAGTAAGATAAAAACTGTCCTTGTGCCTAACTCCTGGAGAGGAGTAAATCAATACTCACTAACCTTTACCATAACAACTAGGTAGATTGTTTTTACAAGTCACCACTTATCAAGGCCTATAAGCTACTCGAGGACAAGGGTTAATGAGTTTGTCACGAGAACAGTGAAACAACAACGTAAAGATTGGTAACGATGGTTGAGACTGGCCAGAAATGGGATTATTTAAGATTGTTAACATTGGACTTGAAAACGTCCATGCTATAGTCAGTTGGGAAGCAACACCGTGGTATCGTGTTCCATAGACGGATAGTTATTGGGAAGAAACTCTGTCAAGGAAGTTCCGTTTAGTTTTAGGTACACAGAGGGGGAAAGGAAAACTGTCTACAGTTGTTGTAGCTAGACGAGTTCTTGTTGTAAATGTTTTACAGGGTGGAACCATAGATTGGAGCTCGGTCGAGCACCTACCATAGAAATAACGATAGAGTAGAGAAAGACTAGCAACGTCTCTTATGTGAGAAAGAGGCAGTAGCGAAGAGAAGAGGACCCCCATTAGGTTTCGAAGTCGATTTTGTACTCTGGCAATGCAGTAAAGAGTGTTCAGAGCGGCACCTCCCCAGATGTGGCAACAGTACCTCCCCCCATCTTAGGATGTATTTGACTCTTACACAAGTAGATGTTCTTTCAATATGTGATCTACCGAATGGTTTCTAATCTGTGATCTACCAATTAACCATTATTGGCTCGTCATGTGCCATTGGCTTGCTTTCTACTCGTATACTGAGAAGATAAGATGCTTACACCGTATTGAGAATATATGGGAAGAGGAGAAAATGTTTCCCATTGCCATGGGGAAGAGTAAGTTCAAGGAGGCAGCAGTTGGTCAGTGGTAAGCTAATAGCACCCGACACGCCCACCCGGACAAAATGAATTATAGTGCAAGGCTTAAGAATGTTGGTTTGAGTTTTTTTCTTGTTTAATTTTATTCTTGCTCTGCATATGCATTGAGCTCTTTTACTTAAGATCTCCTCCCCAGAACATTTGTTTTCATTTTTATTTCAATTTTTCATGGTAGAATTCCTTGTAGTCTTACAATTGTTTCTTCACGAGTGCTAAATGAAGGGCATATATAAAGAGTCCCATCCAGCACAGAGTTCGTGGATACTCCCCCACCCACTAAAAAACAACAACAACAAAAAAAAACAGACAATAGGAAGCAGATAATACTCACAATGACCAAATTCTCTCCCCCCCCCCACCATTCTCTCTCTCTCTCTCTCTCTCTCTCTCTCTCTCTCTCTCTCTCTCTCTCTCTCTCTCTCTCTCTGTCTCTCTCTCTTTATTTTTTATATATTTTTTATATATTTTTTTACATATTTTTAATTTTTTAATTTTTAATTTTTCAATTTTATAATTCCTTTATATTTTCTTATATTTTTATATCTTAATATTTTTTATATTTTTATTTTTATTTTTATGTTTATTTTTATTTTTGCTTTTATTTTTATTTTTATTTTTATTTTTATTTTTATTTTTTATTTGATACTTTATTTTAATTTTTTCTTCTTATCCCCTGATTTTATTTTTCCTTCACATATTCTATTATTTTTATATTATATTTTATTTTATTTTATTTTTACTCTTTATTTTTGTTCTTATTTTTATTTTTTTTCATTGTTTCTTAATAATCTTTATAATGTTTATAAGGTTTTATTATTATTATTATCAGTTGTATCTTTATATCCCTATTTTATATCTGTAACTTATTCTTTTTCCAATATTGGTCTATGTACGCCCTCCCTCCAATCGATGTTCCTCTAAGACGAGCTTGTCATTTTTTCCGTGAATTTCTGTAAGATGTGATGCTAAAGGCGCTGATGAAGGACGTTTTGGAGTAGCTTTTGTTGGTTTTAAAAAAAATTAAAGAATGAAATAAAGTATTTCCAGAATGTTTTGGAAACGACCGTACGCCATAATAGACTTGTTGTTCTAATTCACTAAATCTCCTTATATATATGTATATATGTATGTATATATATATATATATATATATATATATATATATATATATATATATATATATATAGAGAGAGAGAGAGAGAGAGAGAGAGAGAGAGAGAGAGAGAGAGAGAGAGAGATTGGTATTAGGACGATTAATCAAAATCGGAATCGGAAAAATTTCAGTCTTATTTCCGATTCCAAAACCGATTCTTTAAAAAAATTTTCTTGATAATAAAAAATGAAATTCAATGAATTTATTTATTAGAAGATTGTTTATTTGCAACATAAAACTAAGGGCCACAGGACCGCAGGATGGGAATCCCATTCCCAGATTTACCATTGACTCTCTGTGTCTAATTAAAAAAAATTATTGATTAATGATGGTAAACTAAGTAGATATTCTCGAGTTCACTTTTGCTATTCCCTTTATCAAACCTTTTGAAATATTCAAATTTCTTTTTCACACCTAGTTGCTAAACGACTATGTGACGCTTCTCAGAGAGTTCACAATTGATTATTAAAAGATTTAAAACGCTCCGGACAAGTTAATATTATTTTCCTGGCGCCGGCCTGACCTTGTCGTTGTCTGGACACCTTGTATATATCCTCTGAAATAATTAATTTTTCATTGTATTTTTTTCAGTTTCGTCACAAGTGAAAAATATAGATGAGAATCTCGTAATGAGTCTTTCGAAATCTTAAATGCAATACGTAAAGCGAAAAAAGTTTTTCTAATTAAAAATAAATTATATCTACATTTAAAAGTACCCCCCCACACACAAAAAAATGAGATTCTACTTTCTTTTAGGCGATTATATGTGGACACACTAGAAAAAAAACAATTATTTTAGAATTTAGATGCATATATAAATTTAACGTGAAATGATCCCCCATTTCCGAGCCATTCTAACTTTTTAGGGCATTAACTAATTTTTTACCACTAACCCTAAGTTAGACCGGCGAAGTCATAAAACCACACGTAATCGATTTATTTTCGTATTACCACTCAAACTTAGGGTTAGTAGTAGGAAGGAGGCGTGTTTTTAATTACTTTTAACACGTACATATTTTATACTGAAGTTTGATCATTAATATAGCCAAGATTTTTTTTTTAATTTGGTTACATGTCCTTAAAACTCTGTCTGGTCCGAAAAGGTGATCATTTTACGTTAAATTTATATGCGAAACTGATTGTTTATTGTTTTATTTTATTTTTACCATTAAGTTTTTCAGGCTGTTTACATGTAATCTCCTAAAGAAATAGAAAATCCCATTTTTCTTTTTGGGTGAATTAACATAAAGGTGCGGAGCTTTAATTATAGTTATAATTGCGAATTGGTGAAAAAAGAAAATCGATAATTTCCTAAGAAGGCAATATTATTTACCTCCTCGTCAGGAGGTCAGTCACAAGGCCAGTTTTATCTTACTCCCACAAGGTAAGATGTGACCCAAGGTCGGGTCGGAAAGTGGGGCTTGAAAAGCCAGCGCCCGAGAAGGTGAGCACTCTGGCCATTAAAAATTGCCATGGCAGCTCCGTCGGCATTCCCCGGTAGGGGCGCCTCAAGCAGTAAGCAATAAACTTACTCCTCCCCAAAGAGGGGAGGCAAAGCCTGGGAGGATGGACCTCCTAGAACTGCACAGGACAGACCCATAGACCGGCGTAAATCAAGCCCCGAAGGCCAAGACAATACCAGTTTATGAGGTGTAGTATTCATCGGAACAGATACTACACTTTGAAGGCAATATTTATTTACTCCTCTCCAGGAGTTAGGCACAAGGCCAGTTTTATCTTACTCCCACATCTAAGATGTGACCCAAGGTCGGGTCGGGAAAGTGGGGTTTGAAAAGCCAGCGCCCGAGAGGTGAGCACTCTGGCCATTAAAAATTGCCTGGGCAGTCCCGTCGGCATTCCCCGGTAGGAGCGCTTCAGGCGATTAGCAATAAACTAACCCCTTATCAAAGGGTGAGAAGGCAAAGCCTGGGAGGGTGGACCTCCTAGAACTGCACAGGACAAACTCACAGACCGGCGGAATCAAGCCTCGAAGGCCAAGAAGATACCCGTCTATGGGGTGTAGTATCCATCGGAACAGATACTACACTTTGCTCTTAGCCAAAAGTGTGGGGCATATATAGTCATCCATAGACTGACTGTTTCGGTGTATCACAACTTTTAAGTGTGATTAGACAGGCAAGTACGTCAGGCTAAAATTGAAACCCAATTGTTTTGTCGACAGTCTGAGCGTTGCACAAGCCATGATACATTGGCGATATGGGATGCTACCACACACACACACACACACACACACACACATATATATATATATATATATATATATATATATATATATATATATATATATATATATATATATATATATATATATATATATATATATATAAGAGAGAGAGAGAGGGGGGTAATAGAAGACTATCACGATGCAAGTAGTGGAAATATGCGGGTGTTGAGAAGGGGGATAATCTTATTCGATTCCGTCTCAACTTTTACATAGTGATCCAATGTGTTCCATAATATATTTCGAGGTAAGAGCTCTTCATCAAATAGTAGGTGTTTCAAATCCTCTGAAATACGTGCGAATGAATTTTAGAAAAGTGAAGACAAAAATATATTGTCCCTGCGAATCAAACATGAAACTGAAGTTGACTTTTACATAATAATATTCCTATTGTTTTTCAAAATCCCGCCTTCGCTAAACTAATATAAATAATAAAACAGAGGAAATATTCCAAAGTAACAAATAGCTTTTCAAAATGGACAATCTTATGTGTATGTGTACGTACGAATACACGCGATTGTTACAATTAAAAATAAAAATCGTTTAATTTTAGCTGCAAAGAAATTTCAACATTTCCCAAGACGATCGTTTTATTTTATTACAAGAATGATTTTTTTTCAAAGAATTTTTTATCAAATTATCGGTAATCTTGCAACGTAGGGAATTCCTGAACACTGCTAATTCATCACCATCAGGTTTTTTTTAAATCTCTCCTGTCCACCTTATTGGTGACTGTCATTCAGGTTGTTTTTTTTGCCATAGTCGCCACGCTAGATACTGCGGGTTGGCGACGCTATTTGCCCATAACTAGGTGCCCATCTTGGCCTTTTGGCTAAGATCAAAGTGTAGTATCTGTTCCGATGGATACTGCACGCCTGTACTGTGCAGTTCTAGGAGGTCCACCCTCCCAGGCTTTGCCTCCCCTCTTTGGGGAGGAGTAAGTTTATTGCTTACTGTCTGAGGCGCCCCTACCGGGGAATGCCGACGGGGCTGCCCAGGCAATTTTTAAATGGCCAGAGTGCTCACCTCTCGAGCGCTGGCTTTTCAAACCCCACTTTCTCGACCCGATCTTGGGTCACATCTTACTTGTGGGAGTAAGATAAAACTGGCCTTGTGCCTAACTCCTGGGGAGGAGTAAATAAAACAGCGCCAGGTATTCCAAAACGGGAACCGATGTGTCAACGTGATTATACCGCTGATTGTTTTCCCTTTAATATTGCTCGAAAGCGACCATGGAATATTAAGAATCAACTGCTGTCGGACCTCTCCTGTGGGGCTCCCAGAAAATGAAGAATCTAGGTTCCCCGGTAAGCAATACCCCTATCTTAAAGGTAAAGTAAGAACTAAATATCTTTTATTGCTTTGTATAATGCACGTCGCTTGTCTTTCATAATTGTCAACTGTAAATAAATGTGTTAACCGTACTTTGGTCATAGCCTTTCATTCTAATGATGGATACGTTTCGAATATATGTTTAATACATATATTGCTGTGAAATACAATGAGTTATATTCTAACAGCAGTATGGTTAACAGCTGAGAAATCGAATATATATATATATATATATATATATATATATATATATATATATATATATATATATATATATATATATATATATATAATGGGTCGTTCAGTTTTAAAGCATTGCTGGGTCAGTATTATAAATTGAAAATATAAACCATTATCAATGCAAGATTAATTTATCATTTTTTTTATTTTTACTTTAATCTTATTAATTTCGGAATAAAATTCTATCATCAGAGTTGACCAATATTGTGTCATTTTTTTTCATCAAAAACACAAAAACAAAAATAAACAAACTCTTATTCTTCTGTTTTTCTGATGAAATAACAAATAAAAAATTTTCCAAACGCATTAAAATTTAATTTTCTACCGAACTGTATAATTTTAAAGTGTGTAAAGTTATTGTAACATTCATTATCTCTGAAGTTGTTATCGTTATTTTTACTTATCCGAACACGAGAAATCGAACATGACGTCGATTTTCTTTTCAGGAGGTCGCTAATTCCATGTTACAAAGATAGTAAACAAATGAATTACCTTACCACTAATCCGAAGTCCGGAGCCTTGCCAGTCTGACTTAGAGTTACGTTAAGCATTCTAAAATGTTGTTACTGGTTTCATACGTAACGTTAATAATTGTAGGTTTCCGGGTTTTAGTAAAGATAGCTTCGAGTATTTTTTTTATTGTTTTTAAATTGGATTCAGAATGTGAAAGATCTTTCTTATACGTTTTATTTTACATGTTTGATATTTTCCAACAAATGTATCTTCGTTAGAAAATGTTCTTGATTATATATATATATATATATATATATATATATATATATATATATATATATATATATATATATGATTATTTTTATTTACACAGACATGTACAAAATCCACGACACTGGCATGTCGATGTTATCGATCAACAGTTATTATAAACTGAGATCTCATCAGGCAGAGTTAGAATCCGATCTTAACATTAGATCATATTTGGAAATATATATATATATATATATATATATATATATATATATATATATATATATATATATATATATATATATATATATATTCTTCAAATCAATCATCCTAAGGAAGTCTTGAAACGTTGATGAATTCCTTGGCAACGCCGAGTTTCTTATCTCCCCTCCCCTTAATAATATAATGAAACCTATATTTATTTTAGTGTATTCCCAGGCCACGCTGAGTTACTTGCCTTCTCCATCTAGCATATACCACATTGAAAATGTACTTATATATTATTGCACACGTCTGCTCTATCTAGGATATTAAATACTGACTTCCAAACAAGCAGAGTACCTTTTCTGGTATACAATAGTATAATAAAATACAGTGAAAATCTTTTTCCCGGGCAACGCTCTATGTAGGATTGCTCTATCTAGGATATTGATAACTCCCGGACAACGCCGAGTAAACACACCTGCTCTATCTAAGATATGGATAACTTCCGGACAACGCCGAGTAAACACACCTGCTCTATCTATGATATTGAGCATTGTTGATTAACTTATCCCACCTACCAAATATAATACAGTATTATTACTATCATGGCTCCCGGGCAACACCGAGTAAACAAAAGACAGAGAAGTTCTTTCTCCCTGGCAACACTGCGTTCAAACACATCTGCTCTATCTAAGATGTTGCACACTTTTGGATTACTATGTACCACTTACCAAATGTAATACTGTAATCTTACATTTATTGTTTCTGGTTAGAGTGCTACTGAAACCACCGAAATAAAATTAAGGATGCCTCCAGAGCATTACTAAAACACTCTTTCCGAGTTTCCTGCCCCTTCCTAGTCCTAAGAAAAACTTAAGAAAGTTTAAATAATTTTGAAAGAAAATGCTGAGCGGAAGGAATACATTGAAATTACAGTGTTTTTTTTTCTTCTAAATTATGGCTGAAAAAACTTGCCCCCTTCCCTGGCAAGATCTGCTCTATATCTCCCTTATAAATGTAAAAAAGGGGGACGTTGTCCCTATCTTTTGTTTAAGACACGAAATGAAATAACAAAACCTTTTTATAACAACAACGAAAAGGGTTTATTCTTTAAAGTTACCTATCCCATTTGGTATAGGTAGAAAGAAAGTTGGACAGTGTCCGAGTGAAGAAGGGGAACTGTCCGATCTGTCTCAAATTAGTTGAAGGAAGAGACGGTTCAAGCCTCACAGTTTTTCACCATGATGACACATGCCACACAAGACTTTTTCTTTCACCCCTCCCCGTCTCTCAATATATAAAACTCCCAGGTCCACTTTGATATGATAGTTTTTGTCAGGATCCCACCTATGGGTTAAATAGAATCTGTTCTGAACACGACATGAAACTCACACCATGAGATATACACATAAATTTGCATCAATGAATAGCTAGTAAATACTGGCAAAAAGTGGAGAGTAGTCAAGCCTCTTGGATTTTGTCTGTGGAACATGGAAGACGTATTTCAGTGGTCTCCTTCCCTTTCCCCTATGCAATGCTAATACTGTGTAATAAAACGGCATTAAAAATTATCAAAACCTCAAAGTGATAACGTATGTTGCTATTCAACAATAACAACTGCTGCTATGAAGAAAGAAACACACAGATAAATAGTTCTTAGGGCTAGCGAAAGTCTGGGCAGTTATCGTCAGGCGAAGATAGTAGTTGTTGGAACGCCCAGCAACCCGGTGATTAATATGGGCACATTATTTGTTTTGTAAATTTAACTGATACATAAGTGAATACTTCAATTATCTTCCTCGGTTAATTTTACATAAGAATACACTTTTAGATTTCATCTAGATTCTCTAATCTTTTGTCTATAGGGCACACACACATACACACAGACATTGAGTGTTATATATATATATATATATATATATATATATATATATATATATATATATATATATATATATATTGTATTAAATATATATATATATATATAATACAATATATATATATATATATATATATATATATATATATATATATATATATATATACTGTATTATATATATATGGTATTATATATATATTATATATATATATATATTATATATATGGGAAGAGAAGGATGAAGGTAATCCGACGTGATGGTAAAATGAAAAAGGAAAACCAAAAACTGGATGTTTTTTATGTGTACATCAACGTTTCGTCTTTATTTATAAGACTTCATCAGGATGATGATATAGGGAAAAGATATCATGCAAGCACAGATACATGTAGGGTAGACATGTTGGGAAGACGCTGCCATTATTTTTCATTTTATTTTATTTTTCTTCCCAACATGTCTACCCTACATGTATCTGTGCTTGCATGATATCTTTTCCCTATATCATCATCCTGATGAAGTCTTATAAATAAAGACGAAACGTTGATGTACACATAAAAAACATCCAGTTTTTGGTTTTCCTTTTTCATTTTACCATATTATATATATATATATATTATATATTATATATATTATATATATTATATATATATATTATATATATTATATATATATTATATATATATATGTATTATCTCTCTCTCTCTCTCTCTCTCTCTCTCTATATATATATATATATATATATATATATATATATATATATATATATATATATATATATATATATATATATATATATATAGTGTGTGTGTGTCAGGTTGTATATGAAAAGAAATCAAATAAAGTGCTCGATCATATAAGAGAGCTAATATAATTTATTTAAATATTGTATATCACATATTTCAGCAATGTATCGCGGTTTCATCCAAAAGGGCAGATTTAGACATCTTTAGTAAATCCAAAAATGTCTAAATCTGCCCTTTTGGATGAAACCGCGGTACATTGCTGAAATATGTAATATACAGTATTTAAATAAATTATATATATATATATATATATATATATATATATATATATATATATATATATATCAAGAACATTTTCCTGCCAATATATATATTATTAGTTGGGAAATACCAAAAACTGATAGCAAAACATATAAGAAAGATCTCTTCCGGTATATTTTAAATGGCATCTGCGCGTTTTTGTGACGTGGCAAGCAAACATTATTCGTGGCAAAGTCGAAGATGACGTGTCATCATCAAGTAGATTTCCCACCGGCTGGTCGGGCTTCACATCCGAAAATCTTAGACAAACACTCAAAGCGAGATCCCCCTCCCCTCCTACCCCTACCCCCACCACCACTACCACCACCTCTTCAGGCCTCACTCATTCAACACAACGAATGCGCTTCTTATGAGTCGCTAAAATTCTGCGCCGTCAGCAGAAAAACAAAAAAATTAAAAGACTGGAATGTTCGTTAGAAGAATGCATTGGCGATGCCGAATACTACCGAAGATTTACGAGTTTGGCCGAAGTGATATCTCTTTATGCTATTACGCCAACAATCACGGAAGAAGAAAAAAATGCTTCGCCTGTGTTCGTACTAATATGAATATGAAATAATAGTATCACGCCAGCGATTTAATTTATCAGTTATCATTACCATTTCTGATGAATAAAAAAAATAACTCATCTATCATTGATTTTTTTTATTTAAAAGGGAAGGATATTCTTGCCGAATTCATTTCAGGTGATGCGGGTTGTCTGACTTGCTATTTGCTTACCTATCTAAGTCTTTTTAATACCCTTTTTAAATTTTTTTAATTAAGAACTAAACTATTGCGAGGTGAGAAACAAAACGCGAGTCATTTCTGATAACTTTCCTATTTTTAATTTGATCCCTTAACTCTTCTTCCTTGGATTATTCGTAGGCAGGACGACTAGTCATTAAAAAGTGACGCCGGACTGTTAAAACATCAAAGAAGCAAACTGGAAAGTAAAAAAAAGAAAGATAAAAACGTATAAATCGGTATAGAAAACAGAGGGGGAAAAAGAAAGAAAACGTTTCATTATTGAAATAGATTTAAATTCGTTCTCCCTTTGTTTTGTGTGACGAAGCGTATATATATATATATATATATATATATATATATATATATGATAATTTTATTTACACAGACATGTACAAAATCTGCGACACTGGCATGTCGATGTTATCGATCAACAGTTACTATAAACTGAGATCTCATCAGGAAGAGTTAGAATCCGATCTTAACCTCAGATCATATTTGGTTCTCTCCAAATATGATCTGAGGTTAAGATCGGATTCTAACTCTGCCTGATGAGATCTAAGTTTATAGTAACTGTTGATCGATAACATCGACATGCCAGTGTCGCAGATTTTGTACATGTCTGTGTAAATAAAATTATCATATATAAAGCTCTATTTTGATATTGAGCACTTTTTATAAACCCGGTTAAAATTCTCTGGATTACCACCCTGTGGATATTTTTCACCTGGATTATTACCATTATTATATATATATATATATATATATATATATATATATATATATATATATATATATATATATATAAGTGAAATATTTTTGAAAATCAACACATGGTGCAATTTAAATGAAAAAATCATTTATTTAATTTTTTTGTAAGCTTTCGTTGTAAAACAACTTTGTCTTATAGTTTTTTCTTTTCTTGTTCCACATTTTGATGGTATTAACCCCGAGGGGTCAAATAGCGGTAGAGGCAGAAAAGCACGTCAAGTTTTAAAAGATGTTAGGATAAGTAGGGTCCGGTCGATGTTATGCGCAGATTGACGAGTTTTGAATAAGGAAATTGACAACATCTTTGAAGCACGCATGAAAATGTATTTAAGTGAAATATTTTTGAAAATCAACACATCGTGCAATTTAAATGAAAAAAATCATTTAATTATTTTTGCAAGCTTTCTTTGTAAAACAACTTTGTCAGACGAGACTGTCTTACTTGAACCATATTTTGGTAAAAAAAAAAAATGAATAATAATATTTTTAAAAAACTTAGTTATAAGAAATTTCATAGTACACGTGAAACGCCGAAATTAAAACTTCTCCCGTAAAAATAATTTCGCAATCTTTACAAAAAGTCGAGAGTAAGGCAAGACTATGGCCGGGGGGTGTTCTTGGACAAAGGGTTAAACCCATGTGGGGTCCCCCGACCAAAGGTTGTGGGAGAGATGCCTTTATAGCAGCTTGTCATTCCCACTGTTCGATGTGGCCCGACCACGTGTGGATATAATTAACAGAATAAAACAGACAAATGAAAGAAAGGAAAACATTATTATAATATCTGAAATTATATTAGAAAAAAAGCGAAGGAATAATAAAGCTAACACACAAGAATGGTATTTTGTAAAATCAATAATTAGAGTAAAACATTTATATTAAACAAAACAATTTATTTGACTAAAACATTTCGTAAAGCTATCAGTTACAGAGTTGATATTTTTAAGGAGTGAAAAGGTTCCGTTTGTTTAAGTTCATGTTAGTACGAACGTGTAATATGCGAGCGTGTTTGATGTAAAGTGATTTTTGTGGCCATTGTAATGCGTATGTGTGCTTCAAGAAAAGTTCGTTATTCGTGGTAGGAATTAAAAGAGATTACCTACGTTTTTACTTTTGCCCCCCCCCCACCTCCTCAGTCGTGCCGATCTCCTCTGTGTGTGCTCGGTCAGAAAGCGGAAGAAAAAGAGAAAGAAAAGAGGGTGCGTGACTTGTTTTATAGGGAGTCAAATCACGAGTCGTCAAGCTGACCTGTTGGTTCCTGATTGGCCGGAATCCTCGGCCAACGTGCTTTCACGAGATCACCCCTCTTCTCTACCTCAGAGACGAAGAAGGGCTGAGTAAATAAAGAAAGAAAGAAGTCGCAACAAATATCCCCTGGCCGGTTGTGGCGTCTGCCACAAGACCATGTAACTCATGTACATAATTTTCTAGTTAAGGACGGGGAACTTTTTATTTAGTTTTAAAAGTTAAATACAAGAAGCAAAGAAGAATAGTATTTTACCATATTTTTGGTAGAAAAAGTTTCAACCAAAATAATGGTAAAATAATGTTTCTTTTTTTTACTTAAAAATAATGGTTCGCTGTCTTCAAGTAGAAAATTATGAACTTGAGTTATCGTTTTTTTTGTTTGTTTATTTTAGCGAGCCTCTTTCTAAACTTGGCGATTATATTTTTCTGGGCTAATTTTCATTTCGGCGTTTCACGTGTATGATATAACTTGTGGATCTTTTGGAGAAGAGCCGCCCCCACCCCTCAAATTCTCGAGCGCTGGTTTTTCAAATCCCACTTTCCCGACCTTGTGTCACATCTTACCTTGTGGGAGGAAGATAAATAAAAACCAGGCGACGTTGTCACAAATGAATCTTCGATTAGTGTGTCACCGCCATTGAGATTCCATATAAGTAAAATTTATATATTTTGTACGTTTGCACCTGAGGCGTTTTTTGTTGTTTTTTGTTTTTTTTTTGCTTTGTTTTGGTAACATATATAAACGTCCTAAATTATCTACCTTGTATGTTGTATATTTGATTTGAAAAAGACGAAAATATATTAATTTAGTACAGACAATTTTTGCGGCAACCGTAAATAAAGTTAGGAAAAGAAACAGAATTCAAAGACTCCAAGAACATTATGTCAAAAGAAGGGGTCTTGTCTGTACGGAGAAACTGCGTACGCGTGTTTGTTTCGGTTGGCGCCGCATGCGGTTACGTGTATGTAAATGGGATAAGCATGAAGATGCGTGTTTATATTAGCATGCCTGTTTTGCCAGTGAGAGAGTGTGTGTATGAACTGTGTACATGCGTTCGTTGAGCGGCGTGTATATGCTGTTGCTATGTTTAGTAGTTTGTGTGTGTGTCTCTCGTCTACTTGCCGAGGGTCTTTCGGTCCAATTGACCCATCCAGAATATGTCGTACGCACGTATGTTGTCTCTGCAAGAAAATGAAGAAAGAGAAAGAAAGCTGTGTGTTTAGGTGTTTGTAGTACGCGCTAGAATTCAGAGTGAATATTCTTGCGTCTGTGATCGACTGAAAAATACTGCTGATTGTAAATTTTGTCCAATTGGGAGTCGATACATAAAATAGCATTCACTGCCGCTGCTGCTTCTAACAATCGCTTTAATTTTTTGCTTCTGCAACACGTGTGTTTTCTTATTGTTATGGTACAATTGTACTCTTTCTTTAGACCTTATTTCTGAGGGTTTTTTTTTTTCGTTTCGCGACGATTGTGATCTATGATGTTCGCATGTGAAATACGAGCAACCATAATGTGTCTTGAATAAAATCTTTCTCGTTATTTCAAACAATACCATTCGTGATTTTTCTCCCCGTTTATATTTTTCTCTCATCTTCTTATCGGAGCGCGGGTTATATTTCTAACGATCGATCTTTTCATATAAAACTAGACAAAGTTTCGGCACATGAGAAATGATGTCAACTACGTCTGCATTCGAATACAAATGACTTACGCTCACATATAAAAAAAAATAGTAAAAATTTAAAAGAAATAATTCTACTTTCTAACCAATTGGAACCTCTCCCGCCCAAGTCAATTAAGCCAGCTTTCCATGGATGTAGCTTCTTTGCAAGGGCTTCCCACCTGTGGGAGACATTGCCGCGGGATTACTTCCCTACTGATTACAACTTGATCGTCTTCAAATCCAATGTGAATCTAATATCATGGACCGCCCCAAAAGTAATCAAACGCAGTTCATACCATTGATCAACGCTAGCACTTCAATAGTGTTCCTCATCTTTCGTCTAGCATTCATTCTCGGGCAGATGCGAAGGACATGGAGGACCGCTGGCTTCCGGTGAAAAAAGCTTGAAGAAAGTGTGTACGGATGCCTGAAAGTGATACAACAATTTTTTTTATTCATATTAATTTCAGACTTTCCTTTTTTTCATATTAATTTCAGACTTTTCTTTCATCATAATCTAATAATTAACATAATACAGACTATTTGAAACATAATTTATTTGTTTTTATTTGATTGTTTTAAAAACATTTTTTTAACAATAGTGAAAACCTTTTTTCTTGGAAATGGAGTAACTTCCGGAATCAAACTTTTTTCTTAGAAATAGAAATTCCCTAACCCTAACCCTAAACCCTAACCCTAACCCTAACCCTAACCCCTAACCCTAACCCTAACCCTAAACCCTAACTCTAACCCTAACCCTAACCCTAAACCCTAACCCTAAACCCTAACCCTAACCCTAACCCTCACAAAAAAAATTATTTTCACTAAATATTTCCAAAAAAATATTAAATTAAAAAAAACCATTCCGTTGCTCAAAAACATTATTTCTTGAAAAAAAAGAAGATTATTCTATTTTGTTTATTTTCTTCAATGAAAATGTTTTTAAAATTTTGAAAACAATCAAATAAATTATTTTTCAAATAGTCTGTATTATGTTAATTATTAGAATATGATGAAAGAAAAGTCTGAAATTAATATGAAAAAAAGAAAAGTTTGAAATTAATATGAATAAAAAAAATGTTGTATCACTTTCAGGCATCCGTACACACTTTCTTCAAGCTTTTTCTACCGGAGGCCAGCGGTCCTCCATGTCCTTCGCATCTGCCCATTCTCGTCTTATTAACCCTTATTCTTGAGTGGCTCTTGGCCTTGATAAACGGTGACCTCGAAAGTAAAAAAAAAAGAAGGTTGCAGCTTACTGCCACGATAACTGATCATACAGACGGGGAACCGATCGGGACTCATTACAAGCGTTTCATGGCCCCCTAAATGTAACCTCATTAATTGGCTGAGATTCCCCAAAACTCATTTCGCAGAGCACTAATAATCTTTTTTTCCTCTATTCATGAAATAGAAACGAAACGTATGCAGACTCATGTTCGAACGTTTCAGGCCCAGCAAAAAAAAAAGTTAAACGCGTAGTGTATTTAAAAAAATTTTTTTTGGTATCTTTTAGAATGATCAGTACGCTGAAAACGCTCAAAAAATCAAATATACAACAAATAAAAGTAACTGTCGTCGATAAAAGTTAATTTAAAACTGACCTGTTATATTTGTTTGTATTTTTAAACCGCTCCAACTGCTATTTATTAGAAATCAATAGTTTTGTCACACGAACATTGCAAAAAAAAAATGGCGCTTGCTCGTAAGGAAGTAAGCACAAGACGCCATTTTGTCTAGAAAAAATACGAGTAAAGAATGAACAAGAAATTTTTTTTACATCTAATAAAAACCCATTTATAGTACGTAAAAATACAAATATCATAGGTAAGTAGACAAATATCTCTTCTCGACGTAGGTTAAACTCACTTGTTGCATATTTATTTTTATAACCCCGTTCTCGTTAGTTTTTTGGACCCCGTCCGCGACTGTACTGATCATTCTAAAAGATACCCCATTTTTTTTGTTTTAACATAGTTCACCCCCAAACAAGGCAGGCCGCCACTGTAGACGTAAGGGGCTACTGAGAAAAAGAGTGAAAGTTTAGGGTCAACCTAAATTGGGAGCTGTGCAGCGAGATGTCTGTTTACATTAGTTTTAAACTTCTGCATGTCAATACCGTCAGGAAAACAGGAAGCAGGGAGGGAGTTCCAGAGTCCAGCAGCACGAGGAAAGAAGCTTTTGCTCTTCGGCATCTGGGGACTTCCACAGTGAATGGATGGGATTTGGCAGATTGTCGGGTTGGTCTAGTGAATTTGCGTCATGGAGGCACCAGAGCAGCAAGTTCATCAGAACACAATCCATTGAAGTACTATATTATAAGTATGTAATTCCGACATCTACTTCCAGGAGACGAATAGAAGTGATATCTAAAATATATATATACCTTTTGTGTCTCTCCCTATATATAAAACTATATATATATATATATATATATATATATATATATATATATATATCGACCGAACTGAACTTCTAACGTCTTAAAGAACTCGACGTATTTTCGACCCCTCGGGATTAATACCACCATCAAAATGAGGAGGAAGAAAAAAACAAAAAACTATAGGACAGTCTCGCTTGACAAGGTTGTATTTTACAACGAAAATTCGCGATAAAAAAAAATTAAATAAATGAAGTTTTCATTTATAAAAATATTGCACGATGTTTGATTTTCAAAAATATTTTATATATATATATATATATATATATATATATATATAATGTATTTTTATGCAATTATTCTTACACTACCACTTCGATTGTCTCACTTCCTAAGTGATTGAGATGCAGAAAATTGCATTATTAGTCGCCCTTAACTTTATAGAACGTATTTTTCGTTAACATATATATATTTTTATTAATTTTATACGTACATAAAAGTAATCCATGGACACGTGTTTCTGGCTCACAGCCGTCATCAGCATGGCTAACTTAGACAAGGATCGAACCTTCGATATTGATGTCTATAGTCCAGCGTTTTACCATCACCATCTAAGTTAACCTTTTCCTTAAGCAAACATCTGGCAAAAACCGCACTGAAACACTGCAACATATTGCGCCATTGCGATCCTCGTTAAAAGAAACTATTTCTTTTTTTACTACACTTCATCCATATATTACCCCTCCCCATTTATTTATTTATCTATTTATCTATTTATCTATTTATTCATCTATTTATCTATTTATCTATTTATCTATTTATTCATTTATTTATCTATTTATTCATCTATTTATCTATTTATCTATTTATCTATTTATTTATTTATCTATTTATCTATTTATTTATCTATTTATCTATTTATTCATCTATTTATCTATTTATCTATTTATTTATTTATCTATTTATCTATTTATTTATTTATCTATTTATTTATTTATCTATTTATCTATTTATTCATCTATTCATCTATTTATTTATTTATCTATTTATCTATTTATTCATCTATTTATCTATTTATCTACTTATCTATTTATTTATTTATCTATTTATCTATTTATTTATTTATCTATTTATTTATTTATCTATTTATTCATCTATTAATCTATTTATTTATCTATTTATCTATTTATTTATTTATCTATTTATTTATTTATCTATTTATCTATTTATTCATCTATTCATCTATTTATTTATTTATCTATTTATCTATTTATTCATCTATTTATCTATTTATCTATTTATCTATTTATTTATTTATCTATTTATCTATTTATTTATTTATCTATTTATTTATTTATCTATTTATTCATCTATTAATCTATTTATTTATCTATTTATCTATTTATTTATTTATCTATTTATTTATTTATCTATTTATCTATTTATTCATCTATTCATCTATTTATTTATTTATCTATTTATCTATTTATTCATCTATTTATCTATTTATCTATTTATTTATTCATCTATTCATCTATTTATCTATTTATCTATTTATTCATCTATTTATCTATTTATTCATCTATTTATCTATTTATCTATTTATCTATCTATTTATCTATTTATCTATTTATTTATTAACGTCTCTCCGCACGTGCGTTTTATTATTCTTTCCTTTTTCAAATAGTTAAACGCGCGCCAATGGCGTCTCTCTGCGCGTTCTTCTTTTTTCCTATGTTTTTACCGTGATCGAATAAATTTAAAATCTTCACCTTTTTTTTATCCGAACGAAACCGGTAAAATCTCTTGTTCCCTTTGATGATTTTTTTCCTGTATTTAAAATTTGTTTTTTCCGTTTGTCTTTTTTTTTTCACACATCTTCACGGCATTTAATTTTTATGATATATGGTGCATTTTACCCTCATATATATATATATATATATATATATATATATATATATATATATAGTCTCGGAAGTTCTTTTAACCTTCAAAACTGAAAAAAAAAAAATTTTAAATTAAAAATTAAAAAAATTAAAAAATTTTGTTGAAAGATTTTAGTCTAGTAAGTCTAGTAAGTCAATCAATCTATTGCAATCACTATTTTAGTTTACTTCGAAGAATATACTCTAATATAAATATATTTTTATATATGTTTTTATATATAAGGGATCGTCAGTTGTTTACCATGAAAACTGTTTCGGGATTTTAAAGACAAAACAGTATTTCTTTATCATGGCATCCCAGCAGTGTTGATCAGACATCACCTCCCTATTTAATAATTATTTTTTAATTTACAAAGTTTACAAATATTTGATTTTGTTTTGCCTCCAGATTTGTTTTTCTAAAGTATTAAAATATAGTTTCTCCTTACCTGTGTTGTTTCTTTCAAAGTGAGTATTTACTATTTAACAGAACATCTATTTTATAGAGTTAGATGATTCCATTATAATAACCCCCCTTTTACATATATATATATATATATATATATATATATATATATATATATATATATATATATATATATATCACTCAATGTATGTATGTATATGTGCATTGTGTACACAAGAAATGCAGTGGAATTACTGGTAGGTTTAAGAGATAATAATCAGTTTGTGTGCAAGAAATATAAGACAATGAAGGTGGATGAGAACTCAGATGTGGAGAAAGTATATTTGGATGATGAAGCTATTGAGGTTGTTGAGAAGTTTCGTTACCTTGATGATACCATTGGAGCACAGGGTGGAGCAGGTGCTAGTGTGATTGCCAGATTTAGGAATGGATTCAGGGAACTTTTACCTTGACAAACCAACGGAGTATTACCACTGTCGACCAAGGGAAGAGTCTATCTAGAATGTGTATGCAGTGTAATGATGTATGAAAGTGAAGGCTAAGGACATGCGTTGCATGGAAAGAATGATATGGGAATGATACAATGGATGTGTAAGGTGAGTCTTAAAGATAGGCTTAGATCTGATGACCTCAGAGGAAGATTAAATCTGGGCAGTATAGGCAGATGTGTGCAGAACAAGAGACTTTGATAGTATGACCACGTCGAAAGAATGGACGAGAGTTCCTGGGTCAGTGAATGTAGAACAGTTAAAGTAGCAGGTTCAGTTCACAGAGGAAGACCAAGGAAAACATGGGAGATAAAGAGGGATAAATAAAGACGTGGACAGAGATAAGTTAGTTTGGAAGTCAATTTCTTACAGCCGTCCAACACATGGCAGCATGTAAAACAGCCGTTTAACCGAATATGATGATGATGTAAGAAGACATAAAAGTGGTGCAAAACTTCTGTTCAGGGAATTAATTTAACCTGCTCTGGGACGGGTATTCATCTAGTATATATATATATATATATATATATATATATATATATATATATATATATATATAAACATAAAGATAGAGGCAAAATGCCTTCATAAAAACATGTGTTAGATGCAGATATTTTTTATTAAAATCAAAATCAAAAATAATAACACATTTTTCTCTCTTCCATCTTGACTTTTTTAATATTTAGCTTGATATAACAAGCCTCAACAGAGCTTTAGACAGATAAAAGGTATTAACCGTTTCTTTCTTTTTTCGTAATAATTCTTCCTGGTCTTTATTTGCCTTTCAAAATTCAAATACTTGACAGACCATTTCACAGACAACTGCCATAATATAGAGTTATATATCTTGTATTTGCCATAAATACGACTTTTCAAAAGGAAATGTTTTTATTCCTTTTTCTTCGTTTTCTTCATTTTCTTCCATTCTTCACTCTTGCTATTTTTTAATTTATATGCTTATTTAAATATTTTCTATCTTCATTTTGCCATTCCTTTTTTACGACCTGATGTTTAAGTAATATATATATGTCTCTTTTGCGTGCTATGTTCGTATTAAAGATGGCGTGCAAACAGAACCCTGTGTTCTTATTTTTAAACTACATTTATGAATGTGAGTGTTATTGTATTTTTGTTTATCTGATGTTTCGGGACACGATTTTTTAAAACTTTTCTTCTGAAGAGTCGCACTCATGAAAAATCCAGTATACATAACTCTATTTTATTGTTTTATTTTACTTCAGTCGAAGTTCTCAAACATCAAGGGGTCCCTTCCTGGGGCTAACACTTGATCTCTCTTTGAGATACATAGATATTCGAATATTCCATTCAAGTTCTCCTTTACCTCTCAACCGTTGAGTTAATAAAGAAGTGAAAAACATTAATTTTCCTCTCCCCAATTGACCAGTTAACTATATTATAGTATATCTTTCTTGTAGTCTCTTGGTCTTACCAGATTCCAAGACAAAAATTCATCTAGTCTAGTGGAATATCCAGCTAAGTACTGTTACTAGAGGCAGCATTATTTTGAGAAGGTTCACCATTCCTCGTATAAGCCAGTGTGTGATAGCCATACTGAGGTAGTCTTATTTGGGCTTCGAAAGAAGTTAACATTAATTTTCTTCTTCCCAATTTACCAGTTAAATATGTTATAATATATCTTTATTGTGGTCCTTTCTGAATTCTCCTGACTTTCATAACAAGAATTCATCTGGTCTGGTGGAGTATCCAGCTAAGTGCTGTTACTCAAGATAACATCACTAGGAAAAAGTGCACCATTCATCGTATCCGGGTGTTCAATTAAGTTTCTCCTTCAAACGTTGAGCTAATAATTAAGTGAAAAACATTAATTGTTCTCTCTTCAATTGACCAGTTAACTATATATAGTATATCTTTCTTGTAGTCGCTTGGTCTTACCGGATTCCAGGACAAGAATTCATCTAGTCTGGTGGAGTATCCAGCTAAGTGGTGTTACTTGAGGTAACATCACTAAGAGAAGGTGCACCATTCCTCGTATGAGCCAGTGTATAGCCGTGTCGAGGGGATCTTATTTGGGCTTCGAATACTATGTTATTTTGAATATTTGGTCAGGGTTTACTTGTAGAGTGAAGTATCCTCATGTCAGGTTGTCCTGACAAACCCTTCTACAGAGAGACCGAAGACACTCGATGATGGTGTCTAGTAGGTAATTCAAACTCTCCCAAATTATACTTTTATGTATGTGTGGTTTATGGTTTGTTCCCCCCCCTCCCCCTCTCTTCCTATACCATCTAGTCTGGCTGTCTGGTTTCGGTGGTCTCGCGGCTGGAGGAGGGGGGGGGGAGTTTGGCTTCGTGTCAACATACTCATGACAAATATATATAGATATATGTATACATATATATATATATATATATATATATATATATATATATATATATATATATATATATATATATATATATATATAAATACGTATATACAGGGTGTTTCAAAAGTCTTGGGAACATTACAAATGCGTATATCTCATGAACTATTCCAGGTAGAAAAATGAAACTGGTGCCATTTTAAAGCTTGCTTAATCAAGTTTTTGGTCATACTAATGATTTTCGTGTTATCTTTCCAGGTGCAGTAATCGCGTTCTCTAAACAAGACAAGGCATTTTGCGTCCTCCAATTTGCAAAGACTGAATCGTGGACATGTGTTCAGCGTGCATTTCGCAGGAAATTTAAAAAAGAAGCCCCTGAAAGGAAATCCATTGTCAGATGGCATGCTAAATTTGTGAAAGATGGGTGTTTGTGCCCAAGTAAGCGAACAGGTCGCCCTTCAACTTCAGAAGATGCAGTTGAGCAAGTTCGGACAGCCTTCTAGCGGAGCCCCCGTAAATCAGTGAGAAGAGCCAGCAGGGAACTTCAGCTTGCTCCACCAACTGTCTGGCGTGTCTTAAGGAAACGACTGCAAATGGTACCTTACAAGCTCAAGTTGGTCCAAAAGTTGAAGGACACTGATAAGCCACTTCGCCGTGACTTTTGCATTGCAATGCAAGAGAAGTTGGAAGATAACGGCTTTGATGACCGGCTTGTTTTTAGCGATGAGGCGACCTTCCATCTGAATGGCAAAGTTAACAAGCATAACACTCGCATATGGGGTACTGAGAATCCTCATGAACTTCTTGAGCACGAGCGAGATTCACCAAAAGTGAACGTGTTTTGTGCAATTTCCAAGAAAGGTGTCTATGGACCGTTCTTCTTTGAAGAGGCAACTATCACTGGTGAATCCTATCTCAACATGCTGGAAGACTGGTTAATGGCTCAGTTGGAACAAGCAGAATCTGATGACTTCATTTTTCAACAAGATGGTGCACCACCACACTGGAGTCTTAGAGTAAGGCAGTTTCTTAACACAAGGCTGCCTGGTAGATGGATTGGGAGATCTGGGCGAGGTGATGACGTTCTCATGCCCTGGCCTCCTAGGTCTCCAGATCTTACCCCGTGTGACTTTTTCCTTTGGGGCTTTGTCAAGCAACAAGTCTATGTGCCGCCCCTTCCAAGAGATATTGACGAACTAAAGGCTCGAGTAACGGCAGTTGTGGGAACCATTGACGTCAAGATGCTGGAACGCGTTTGGCAGGAAATGGACTATCGACTAGATGTCTGCCGTGTGACGAATGGTGCTCATATTGAGAAACTTTGAAGATTCCCCACAAAACTTGAAACTTTAACCTTTCCAACGGTACCAATTTCATTTTTCAACTCCTAATAGTTTTTGAGTTATTAAAAATCGTTATGTTCCCAAGACTTTTGAAACACCCTGTATATATACATATATACATATATATTCAAATTATTTTCGTTCTTTTTTTTTTTTAAGCATTGGTGATAGGTAATAAGTGTCAATAGAAAGCCCTTACAATGCAAGATAGTTTTTTTTTTTTACTGTTATCTTATATATTTCGGAGAAACACTCCATTTTCAAAGATATTTTTTTTTAAATAAACAAACTTATAGTTTTGTTCATTGAAGAAACGTCTTGTTGATCTGACGTATTTATCCGCTGTGTGATGGAATTCGCGGTTGTAGGTAGAAAGAACTGAAGAATCGGGCATGCTGGGAGTTAAATTCAAATTATTTTCGTTCTTTTTTTTTTTAAGCATTGGTGATAGGTAATAAGTGTCAATAGAAAGCCCTTACAATGCAAGAGTAAAAAAAAAATCTATCTTGCATTGTAAGGGCTTTCTATTAACACTTAATACATATATATATACATATATATACATATATATACATATATATATATATACATATATATACATATACATATATATACATATATATACATATATATATATATACATATACATACATATATATATATATATACATATATATATACACATATATATATATATATACATATATATACATATATATATACATTATGAAATTTTATAAGGAGATATAATTTTTTATGTATCAATTTTCAGTATTTACTTCAACAGTGCTCGATACGTAAGTAGAGCTAGGTAGTAAGCTATGAAAATATATTTATGGAAATTAAGCTACACAGAGGCTCCCGCGTTTCATCCCAGGGGGGAATATTCAGGTTATATAAAAAAAACTCGGCAAAAATAAGTCCTTGCATTTTAGCCTGAAGATTCCCCATCGGGGATGAAACGCGGGGGCCTCTGTGTAGCTTAATTACCATAAATATATTTTCATAGCTTACTATATATATATATATATACATATATATATATATATATATATATATATATATATATATATATATATATATAAACAACTGATGATCCCTTAAAATAGTGTTAGAAACTAACTAATATAATAACTGTAAAAAATAAATTGACTTACATGAGTGATTTTCCACTGGAAGACTTGAGACTCTAAGTTTTTGTTTTGTGTTTTTTGTTGTTTTTTTTAATAATTTTTTGTTTTTTTTATATAGTTTTAATGGTTGAGAAACTTCCGAGACTATATATATATATATATATATATATATATATATATATATATATATATATTAAAAAGACAAATATTGGAATTCGTAACACGTTTTTGGTGTCTCTTTTAGATACGAGCATTGACATTTGAAAAGAATAAACATTTGACTTCATTCCGTTTTATTCCCACCCAATGTTTTGACTCAGCCTGTCACGAACGCGAATCTATTTTCTCCCCTCCACTTATTTGATTCTAAAACATTTCGCCATTGATATGATTTTTATCGTCACATCTGTCAAACAACAATGGCCAAAATCTAAACAAAATAAAATAGCAAAAAAAAAACAAAAAACACCACCAAAGATCAAAATGCAACCTTACCGCCATTGATTTGTAGAAATCAGAACTTTTGAACCACAAACTTTCAGAAGACCCTAATAATCCTATATGTTTCTACGACAAACACCGGCGGAGCGATTCAATCCCCATACCGCTTCACTCAATTATCTACTCTATAATAAAGACTCTTCTTGGCCTTTTGGCTAAGATCAAAGTGTAGTATCTGTTCCGATGGATACTGCACCCCATAGACTGGTATTGTCTTGGCCTTCGGGTCTTCATTTACACCTGTCTATGGGTCTGTCCTGTGCAGTTCTAGGAGGTCCACTCTCCCAGGCTTCGCCTCCCCTCTTTGGGGAGGAGTAAGTTTATTGCTTACTGCCTGAGGCGCCCCCACCAGGGCTGCTCAGGCAATTTTTTAAACCCCACTTTCCCGACCCGACCTTGGGTCACATCTTACTTGTGGGAGTAAGATAAAAACTGGCCTTGTGCCTAACTCCTGGAGAGGAGTAAATCAATACTCTATAATAAAGACCAAAGTCATTTGTATATAAATAAATAAATATCGATACTTCAATCCTGTCACGCAAGTTAGCGAATAAAACACATGCTTTTTTTTCAACCCCCCCCGGAATAAAACTATTTCAAATGAGGTTTTATTTACTCCTCCCCAGGAGTTAGGCACAAGGCCAGTTTTATCTTACTCCCACAAGTAAGATGTGACCCAAGATCGGGTCGAGAAAGTGGGGTTTGAAAGGCCAGCGCTCGAGAGGTGAGCACTCTGGCCATTTAAAAATTGCCTGGGCAGCCCCGTCGGCATTCCTCGGTAGGGGCGCCTCAGACAGTAAGCAATAAACTTACTCCTCCCCAAAGAGGGGAGGCAAAGCCTGGGAGGGTGGACCTCCTAGAACTGCACAGGACAGGCGTGCAGTATCCATCGGAACAGATACTACACTTTGATCTTAGCCAAAAGGCCAAGTGAGGTAAGGAAGCAAGAAAGCAAATAGCAATCATACAACAACTTCAGACTTATCTCGACGCCTGGAATGAATTCAGAAATAAATCTTCAACTCTATAATAAAAGTCAACGGTTGGTGATTTTTTTCTTTAGGTCATCAGAAATGATAATAATAATTTATATATCAAAAAATTAAATTACTGACGTAATTCTATGATTTTATATATGAATATTTTAATAACATATCTAGATAAATAGCTAGTGCGAATAATGGCGAAGCATAATTTATTCCTCGACATTTTTGACAGACAGTGTATCGGGTTGGAAAGAAAATAATGTCGTTTTTGTCCAACACATTTATTTCATCTGAAACATTCACATTAGGGCATTTTTAATCTTTACAATAATTTCCCTCATTTTATATGACTTCTGTGAAATGATTAACTAGCTTCTTGATGCCTTCTTCAAAATATTTCTCGGATTTTTTAGAGAAAAACAAATTCAGGTCATTTTTGAGTTGGTCGTAATTTTCATAAATTTTATTGTTTAAGTGATGCTGCAACGTCCGGAAAATATGGTAGTCGTATGGAACAATGTCAGGTGAATAAGGCAGATGAGGCAAAACTTCCCTATTGAAATTCATGACCTTTTCCTGAGTGAGTTTTGCTGTGTGAGGTTTCGCGTTATCATGCTGAAGCACTACACCCTTCCTATTGAGTAATGCTGGTCGGTTTTTTTTTATAGAGCAATTCTTAGATCAATATTTTACTGCTGTGATTGTTTGATTATGCTCTAGTAACTCATAATAAATCAGTCCTCTCATGCCTCACCATAAAGAGAGCATAACCTTCTTTGGGTGTAGTCCTTGTTTTGGAACAGGCTGTGGACTTTTGCTTTCGGTCTAACCATTGTCTTTTGCGTTGGGTATTCTTGTAAAGAACCCATTTTTCATCTCCAGTCACAATTCTTTGCAAAAATGGTTCTCGATGATTCCTGGAAAGCAAAGATGTACAAACATTCAATTTTTGATTTCGTTGAGCGTTGGTCAAATCGTGGGGAACCCAGAGTCCAAGTTGTGAAACTTTACCTAACTCTTGAAGGCATGAAATAATTGTGGTATGGGTTGTATTGAATTGTTGAGTTAATTCTCTGCTGGTTAACTTTGGATTGGCCTCTACAGCGTCTTTAATGGCGTCTTTATCAATTCATTTCGGCCTTCCCAAACGTCGCCGATCTGACAGGTTAAAGTCTCCAGAAGAAAATTTTGCAAACCACCGTTGACATTTTCGATCATTCAGAACATTTATCCCATAGACAGTTCCAATATTCCTTGTAGCTTCTGCAGCTGAGTTTCCTTTTTTGAATTCATAGAGCATGCAATGTCTCAGATGCTCTTCACTAATATCCATTTTTTGACATAGCCTTTGATAGAAATGTTTGGACGCATCTAATAAATATTTTTTAAATATTTAAACAAAATAATGTAAATTATCTTCGGTGATCAAGTTATTTTAACACCATTTTTGTTTGACCAATCCAGTTTCAATGACCAACCAATCTAGTTTCAATTACCAAGTTGTTTTCAGGTCATTTTTGTTCGACCGATACAGTTTTAATGACACAGCAATCCAGTTTTAATGACTAAATTGTTTTCATGTATTTTTTTTTGCCAATTCAGTTTCAATGACCAAGTTGTTTTCAGGTCATTTTTCTTTTACCAATCCAGTTTACATGACAAGGCTGTTAAGGTGATTTTTTTTTACCCAACCAGTTTAATTGACCAAGTTGTTTCCAGGTCATTTTTTTTACCAATCCAGTTTAAATGACCGAGTTGTTTTAAGGTCATTTTTTTTACCAATCAAGTTTCAATGACCAAGTTTATTTTAAGGTGATTTTTTTTGCCAATCCATTTTAAATGTCCAAGTTGTTTTCAGATGACTTTTTTACCCAACAAGTTTAAATGTCCAAGTTGTTTTAAGATCACTTTTTTACCAATCAAGTTTCAATTACCAAGTTTATTTTAAGGTGATTTTTTTTACCAATCCAGTTTAAAGGACCAAGTTGTTTTAAAGTGATTATTTTGCCAATCCTATTTCAATGACCAAGTTGTTTTAAGGTGATTTTTGCTTGACTGGATTAGTCTAAAAGATCAAGTTGTTTTAAGGTCATTTTTTTTACAATCAATTTTAAATGACCAAGTTGTTTTAAGATCACTTTTTTAACAATCAATTTTAAATGACCAAGTTTTTTAAAGTTTTTATTTATTTACCAATCCATTTTAAATGACCTAATTGTTTTAAGGTCAATTTTTTAACAATCAAGTTTAAATGATCAAGTTTTTTTTTTATTTACGAATCCAGTTTAAATGACCAAGTTGATTTCAGGTCATTTTTTTAACAATCCAGATTCAATGATCAAGTTGTTTGCAGGTGATTTTTTTTACCAATTCAGTTAAAATGACCAAGTTGTTTTCAAGTGATTTTTTTGCCAATCCAGTTTTAATGACCAAGTTGTTTTAAGGTCATTTTTGTTTGACAAATCGAGTTTCATTGACCAACTGATCCAGCCTAAAAGATAAAGTTGTTTTCAGGTAATTTTTTTACTAATCCATTTTAAATGGCCAAGTTGTTTTAAGGTCACTTTTTTAACAATCAAGTTTAAATGACCAAGTTGATTTCAGGTCATTTTTTTAACAATCCAGATTCAATGACCAAGTTGTTTGCAGATGATTTTTTTTTACCAATCCAGTTAAAATGACCAAGTTGTTTTAAGGTCAGTTTCTTACGCTTTAGTGGAAATATGCCTTGTTCTTATTTACTTATCTCCCCACAAGGGCAAAGTTAGACACAAGGTCGGTTTTTAATGTGAAGAAAATCTAGCTCCTCAAAAAAGGGCACTCTGGATTGGAACAAAAATAAAATTGCCTCAGTCTAGAAGGACTTCTCATTCCCTGACCGAGGACAAAATAAACTAAATGCACAGTAATGATTACCCGTCTTCAATTAAGCAACAATTAATCGAAGAGAAGTAATCATTACTATTACCGACATAAATTATTTTAAAGTAAATATCATTGGGAAATTAGTCATTACTTACGCACTTGTGACCTATTTGCGTTAAAAATATATCTTTGATATTGAATAGAACTTAGAAGCCTTTAAAGTTCCGTGAATATCAGATCTGAGCAATAGAAACCATTTTTGTTTACGTTACTGACTGACAAACAAAAATGGCTACCTTACTCAGATCCGATATTTACGGAATTTAGATATTAATTTTTAACACAAATAGGTCACAAATGAGTATGTAAAACCAAATAATTTGTTTGTGATTAATTTCGCAACTGTATTTCTTTTTAAATAATTAATGTCGGTAATAGTAATGATTACCTTGAAGTGTGTGTGTGTGGGGGGGGGGTCCAGGTGCTGTGCACTTTTTATTTATTTATTTCTTTTAAGGAGAAAAAGAAAAAGTAGGCGCGCAAATATGCAAACGTGGCGAATTATTTGTGGAGAGGAAGACAAGTAGGTCGTCCCGAAATTCGACGAGAAATGTCAGCACATCGAACCTTCTAGAAAGGCCGCTGCTGATTCCTTTTAGAAACGTCCCCCTCCCGCGCCAATGGTCCTGCCAAACTTTCAAAGAACTCCCCTATTCTTTCCTTCCATTCTTTTTTTTTTTTCGTTTTTAGAGACCTCCGTCTTCGCATACGTTTTTAACAGATTATAGAATTTTAAAACAGTGAAAAATTTTTTTTATTAATCTAAGCAAATAAAACAAGTGTACTTTTACTTCAAACACCCAGATCAATATAACTGCAAAATGTAAAAAAAATGTCATTTAAATATTTTTTAGCCACACTAACCCCATATATATATATATATATATATATATATATATATATATATATATATATATATATATATATATATATAGAGAGAGAGAGAGAGAGAGAGAGAGAGAGAGAGATAGATAGATAGATAGATAGATAGATAGATAGATAGATAGATAGATAGATAGATAGATATTATATATATATTATATTATATATCTATATATTATATATATTATATATATATATATATATATATATTATATATTATATATTATATAAATATATATTATATATATTATATATATACATTATATATATGTTATATATATTATATATATATATGTATATATATATATATATATCATATTATAATATAAAATGAAGTAATAAAATAAGGTGTCAATCAAATTTTATTAGAATTCAAAGTTCAAGCAAAGTATTCTTAAGTCCTTTGCTTGAACTTTGAATTCTAATAAAATTTGATTGACACCTTATTTTATTACTTCATTTTATATTATAATATTAATGCTCTATCCAGTATATTGAGCTTCAGTTTTTATCCGGATGTTTTCACTAATTATAAGATATTAGTTGACGCTTATATCATTTGTTGGATTACTTTATATATATTATATTATATTATATATATATATATATATATATATATATATATATATATATATATATATATATATATATATATATATAAATGAAAAAGTGAGAAGAATAAAAACTTAACGAGCAATATTTATTGAATCATCAAGTAGTTTAAACAAGGAATATATAAATGAACTTGTTTTCCTTTCCTTAACCCATGGGTTTTCAAAAATGCAATCTTTTATCAGTAAAGGAGATCATCGGGATAAATCAGTAAAAGTTATATTACTGTTAGCACAGATTTAAAAATGTTTTTTTTTTCTCGGCCTTTTGGTCGAGATCAAAGTGTAGTATCTGTTCCGATGGATACTGCACCCTATAGACTGGTATTGTCTTGGCCTTCAGGGCTTGATTTACGCCGGTCTATGGGATTGTCCTGTGCAGTTCTAGGAGGTCCACCCTCCCAGGCTTTGCCTCCCCTCTTTGGGGAGGAGTAAGTTAATTGCTTACTGCTTGAGGCGCCCCTACCGGGGAATGCCGACGGGGCTGCCCAGGCAATTTTTAATGGTCAGAGTGCTCACCTCTCGGGCGCTGGCTTTTCAACCCCTACTTTCCGACCCGAGCTTGGGTCACATCTTACTTGTGGGAGTAGGATAAAAACTGGCCTTGTGCCTAACTCCTGGAGAGGAGTAAATTACGCACAGATTTAAAAATATAAAAAGATATATAAAAATAAAAAAATACTCAAAAATCTTTTAAGCAAAGAAAATCCACTTTGATGGAAAAATGCAACATAGTATCAGTTCCGTTGTCTTCAGACGGTCCTTTTTAAGGGAGTGTTGGAGGGGGGGGGGTAATAGTTCCAGGTATTACAACCCCCTTTATGGGAGGAGATAATATAATGTCTGTTATGTTGTCATGAGACTATCTTCCTAGGGACTACCTTCTCTTTTATTGTGTGTGTGGTAGGGGGGATAGTGTAGTATCTGTTCTGTTGTCATAATACAATACTCACAGGAATTATCTTCTCCTTTTATGGGTCGATCTTCCCAGGTATTACCTCCTCTATTTTTAGGGCAGTATAGTATATGTTCATTTCTCATTATACCATCATTCCATGATTATCTTCTACATTTGGGGGGGGGGGGGTAGTGTACTATCTGTTCTGTTGTCAGGAAATCATCCTCCCAGGTATTAACCCCTTCTTTTTTTTTGGGGGGGGGGGGGGTGGTCGTCATGATACCATCCTTCTAGGCTATATATATATATATATATATATATATATATATATATATATATATATATATATATAGTCTCGGAAGTTTCTCAACCATTAAAACTATATAAATAAATAAAAAAACACAAAAAAAAACCATTTTAGTCCCAAGTCGTTCAGTAGAAAATCACTCATGTAAGTCAATTTATTTTTTTTGCTTCCAAGAATTTACACTAGTCTTAGCATTATTTATGGGATCATCAGTTGCTTACCATGAAAAACTGCTTCGGGAATTTAAAAACAAAACAGTATTTTATTTCATGGCTTCCCAGCAGAGTTGATCAGACCCCACTTCCTTTAAAAGACAAAAACATAAACGTTCCGTATATCAGATCTAAGTTTTGTTCCAGATAAATGTTTTGCTAACTTATTTAGTTATTAAAAAATGTCCTCCTTACCTGTGTTGTTCGTCTGTGTCTAATAGAATTTATCCGTTAATTACACAAATGTTGCTGTATTTTAAAGTGTTCGGACGAATCCATTACACTACTTTTAATGTGAATTTATAGTTTAATGTATTTTCATTTTTATTTTTATATTAAAAATATTTAAAAATTAAAAAAAAGAAAAAAATATATATATATATAAACAGTTTTTCATGGTAAACAACTGATGATCCCTTAAAATAGTGTTAGAAACTAACTAATATAATAACTGTAAAAAATAAATTGACTTACATGAGTGATTTTCCACTGGAAGACTTGAGACTATAAGTTTTTTTTGTTTGTTTGTTTTTTTTTTTTTTTTTTTTTTTTTTTATATAGTTTTAATGGTTGAGAAACTTCCGAGACTATATATATATATGTACATGTATTTTTTTTTTTAATATATATAATTAGTATGTGTGTTATATATACACGTTTATACATATTCTACATTATCTTTATTTAGATAGCTTTGGATTTGCTCTATCAATTTATTTTGATTAATTTGATAAGACTTAAAAGCGTCAGGATGGCGAGTAATTGCCTTATTTAATTGTCTAAATATTTTATATATATATATCGACAAGTAAAAGATGAGAATAAAGATTGTAAAAATACAATCTCTATTACGTCATCAGTTGCTCAAAACAAAGTGTTTCAAATAAAAAAATTTTTTTATTTGAAACATACACACACACACAGACAACTATCCTTTATATAGATTCCTGGAGGAATGAGTCGGCATTAGTACATAAAATTGGCTGAAAAGCCCATACCCCCTAACAAAACCTGGTCCATTTGACCCCCAAAGAATGAATAGGTTTATTTTTAAATTTTAGATATAATTCTACCAGGGCAACGCTGATCAAGAATATACCAACTCTGTCGGTGTCTGTTTTGTAGTTTTTTTTTACTCTTAGATTGACATACACACACATAGACAACTGCTATTATATAAGAGATCACAGAAAATACATGCTAAAATATTCCTCTGTTTTGAGATTAAGTTATGTTTGAAAGAACTTCCATTTTAATTATTCTAATTAAATGTAAGCGTGCAAAAGGATGTTAAACCAAATATGATGATGATGATGATGATGATGATGATGATGATAGTGATGATGATGATGATGATGATGATGATGATGATGATGATGATGATGATGATGATGATGATGATGATGATGATGATGATGATGATGATGGTGATGATGATGATGATGATGATGATGATGATGATGATGATGATGATGATGATGATGATGATGATGATGGTGATGATGATGATGATGATGATGATGATGATGATGATGATGATGATGATGATGATGATGATGATGATGATGATGATGATGATGATGATGATGATGATGATGACATTTCAATAAAAATCTTCCACTGAAATCAGAACAAAATTTGTTCAATTTGTAGAGATGTGTTTTCTTGTTGCCTTTTACACATTTCTTTATTCAACAATTTTGGTTAATAACTTTCTCATCTAAAACTTTTTTAATTAACTTGGAAAAAAATCAGTTGTCATCTACTTTTTGTTTACATGTACTCTTGTATGGAGACATGGTCAATGACGAAACGTAAAAATGATACAATTCTGGCTTCGATGCAGAAAATTTCCGATCTCACTCACAATGACACCTAAACTGGCACGGCCACATCACCAGTTATCCGAAACACTCCAAAGTGCGTCCCACATTGATGTCGATGATCCAAAGCTGAGCGGTATGTTGCTTAAGTAATGGACAGGATGAGCTGATTATGACCTGATCCTAGCGGGCGACACAAAAAAATGGCAACATATATGAAAAGTTGGAAGTCATTCATGAAACGTCGAACCTCAGCATGAGACGCAAAGACAGAAAATGAAAATAAATAATAATTTTTAGTTTGTTAATTACATAAAACCAGTCATGGACACATGTCCGTTTGTCCAAACCGCCATTTTTCCCCAGCCGATAACCACAGCAGCACAAAGCAAGGGAAATCATTCTAAGAAAACTTACATCCTAAGGAATATAACTCTTATATCTCAATACAAGGGAGATAACTTAACAATAATAACTTTGTCTTCTTTGTATTCCTTATCTTCCATTAAACACCCAGCAAAATTTTATTGTGTTAAATACACTTTCTTGGTGGATTCATCTCGACCCACTTGTAACTGTGCCATCTTGGAATCCATTTCTTGTAGCTGGAAGATTAAAGATATGCCAATTTCCCCGGCTGGGTGATTAGTCGCAGAATATTTCCATATGAGCCCCTGATTAACCATTTCATGCATGCTGTTGTTCCACAAAAATAAAAAGTCATAAATTATCATAAATTTTGATTTGACAAATTATACTTGTTTTTGTGAGAGTCAGTGACATCAGAGGAATACATTTTGCCTCCATTATTAGTCGTTACGGGCATTTTCGGAAGTCAGCTCAACTTGAAGGCATGTGGTTCAAGAACAAGTTAGATCATTTACGTAGAATTTGTGTAACAATCATTCATTAAGGGGTTAACATATCTCTTCTAGAATGGGCCGACAAAGCCTGCATGGGAAATCAGACTGGAAACCCAGATGACTAAACTTCAAACAGAGGAGAAATCTGACTCATTAGGGAAGACTAAATGAGAAACATGAAGAACTAAAACAAAAGGTAGCAACAAAAGAAGGAAGACTGAGACGATACAGATAAATAGCGGAACAATATAAACAGAACAGGACTTTTGAAAAAAATTGAAAAACAGTTTTATTAAAACGTAAACGGAGGAATAACAATCAGACCCAACAGAAACAAAACACTTCTGGAGTGCGATATGGGAAAAACCCGAAGACCACAAAAGAAATGCATAATGGTTGAAAAACGTGAAAGAAGAACTTCAAGAAAATTGAAGAAGGAACAGAAACTGAAATTAATGAAGAAACGCTCAAGAAACCCTAAGAGAAATGGCAAGCTGGAAAGTACCACGCCACGATGGAATACATGCACACTGGTTTAAAAAATGAACCCTAACTCTAACCTCACTGCTCGACGTCAACTGCTACTTAACTCAAACTATTTCGTTTACCTGTTATTATGGCAGCTCCATTATACATTTGGTAAATCAGTTTTATTTTAATGTTGTCTGTGTGCATGAAGTGTAAGGGATGAATGCGAAGTTATTGAGGTTGTTCAGAAATTTTGTTACTTTGGTGATACCATTGGAGCACAGGGTGGAGCAGGTGCTAGTGTGATAGCAAGAATTAGGAATGGATGGAGTAAGTTCAGAGAACCAGTATAGCATTACCACTGTTGACCAAGGAAAGAGTCTATTAGGCATGTGTTCGCAATGTGATCATGTATGGAAGTGAAACCTGGCCAGTGAAGGTTGGGGACATGCGTTGCATGGAGAGAAATGATATGAGAATGATACGATGGATGTGTAATGCAAGTCTTGAAGACAGGCTTAGATCTGATGAAGATCAGAGGAAGATTAAATCTGGACAGTATAGGGAGATGTGTGCAGAACAGGTGGCTTTGATGGTATGGTCATGCTGGAAGATTGGATGAGACTTAATAGATATAGACCAGTTGAGGTAGCAGGTTGAGTTCACAGGAGAATGCCACGGAAAATATGGGAGGAAATGATGAAGATGGACTTGAGAGAAAGAGGGATAAATAAAGACTTTAGCTTGGAAGTCAATTTCTAAAAGCCGTCCAACACATTCCACCATGTAAAACGGATGTTAAACCGAATATGATGATAATGATGATTGCTAAATGAATATAAAGTGGTTTCTATTATATCGTTTATATAGTGGTATATTAGTAAATAGATCTGCGAGACGAGTGAGCGTGAAAACAATACTACCTTGGATGTCTCCACTGTTAGAGTTATACGTCCAGGCCTCTGTTCTATATCTAATATGTGATATTCAGGATCTGGAGAGAGTTCAACGACTAGCTACTCGAATGGTACATGGCCTTTTGGCTAAGATCAAAGTGTAGTATCTGTTCCGATGGATACTGCACTCCATAGACTGGTATTGTCTTGGCCTTCGAGGCTTGATTTACGCCGATCTATGGGTCGGTCCTGTGCAGTTCTAGGAGGTCCACCCTCCCAGGCTTCGCCTCCCCTCTTTGGGGAGGAGTAAGGTTATTGCTTACTGCCTGAGGCGCCCCTACCGGGGAATGCCGACGGGGCTGCCCAGGCAATTTTTAATGGCCAGAGTGCTCACCTCTCGGGCGCTGGCTTTTCAAACCCCACTTTCCCGACCCGACCTTGGGTCACATCTTACTTGTGGGAGTAAGATAAAAACTGGCCTTGTGCCTTACTCCTGGAGAGGAGTAAATAAATACTCGAATGGTGCATGGATTACGGGGTCTGTCCTACGAAAGTTGACTCGAGAAGCTTAACCTTTTCTCTTTTGAATGTCGACGTTTACGCGGTGATCTCATTTTGGCCAACAATCTCATCAATGACCATTATGATCTCCATCAGGATCTACTAGTCACTCTTGCACCAGAAAGAGGTCTACACAGACATTATCAGAAAGTGTTTCACCACCGATAATGGCCCTGTGGGAACGGACGCATCTTGAGGTGGGCGTATCTGTTGGAAATCGTTGGTTTTACTTGCGTGATTTAGTGCAGGTGGACCCGTGCAGTCGGGTGCCGAATAGGGCTGTTCTCACGGTTGGAGCTCACAAGTGCTGTCAGAGCAAACGTTGACAAGCACCGGGTCAAGAGGTCAGAAAACATGAGTGAATAAAAATGTTTGCGCAGCTGAGAGTTTGGTCAGTCTGGGTTTTGGAGGCGAGCCTATCAGACGTGTGTTTTTATGATGTAATCTGCAACATAATTAGGGGAATTAATTCCCTAAGAAAATACAGGCGAAAGATCTCTTTTCCCCCTCCACGAATATTTAAGGACTTAATTGATAAGTAATTACGAAAGCAGTAATTTGTTCGCTCTCTCTCTCTCTTGACGTTGGTGAATATCTCCAAGCCGATAGATTAGTTATCGCCTGTAATAAAAAGAATTGAAAGTTTAAAAGATTGTTTGTCGATTGAGTCGGTCATAGAGCTTTTGTGTTGCAGCGGCGTGGTTCAGAAAGAATTCAACCACTAGACGACGAAGAAGAGAGGGTACGAAAATTTAAAGGTAGGCAACATATATAATTTTTGGTGTTAAAAAAATGACGAGTGTTTAAACGAGAACTGCCACGGCTTGTTCCGGACGAGTATACAAAACGAGAACTGCCACGGCCCGTTCCGGACGAGTATACAAAACGAGAACTGCCACGGCCCGTTCCGGACGAGTATACAAAACGAGAACTGCCACGGCCCGTTCCGGACGAGTATACAAAACGAGAACTGCCACGGCCCGTTCCGGACGAGTATACAAAACGAGAACTGCCACGGCCCGTTCCGGACGAGTATACAAAACGAGAACTGCCACGGCCCGTTCCGGACGAGTATACAAAACGAGAACTGCCACGGCCCGTTCCGGACGAGTATACAAAACGAGAACTGCCACGGCCCGTTCCGGACGAGTATACAAAACGAGAACTGCCACGGCCCGTTCCGGACGAGTATACAAAACGAGAACTGCCACGGCCCGTTCCGGACGAGTATACAAAACGAGAACTGCCACGGCCCGTTCCGGACGAGTATACAAAACGAGAACTGCCGCCACGGCCCGTTCCGGACGAGTATACAAAACGAGAACTGCCACGGCCTGTTCCGGACGAGTATACAAAACGAGAACTGCCGCCACGGCCCGTTCCGGACGAGTATACAAAACGAGAACTGCCACGGCCCGTTCCGGACGAGTATACAAACGAGAACTGCCGCGGCCCGTTCCGGACGAGTATACAAAACGAGAACTGCCACGGCCCGTTCCGGACGAGTATACAAAACGAGAACTGCCGCGGCCCGTTCCGGACGAGTATACAAACGAGAACTGCCACGGCCCGTTCCGGACGAGTATACAAAACGAGAACTACCACGGCCCGTTCCGGACGAGTATACAAAATGAGAACTGCCACGGCCCGTTCCAGACGAGTATACAAAACGAGAACTGCCGCGGCCCGTTCCGGACGAGTATACAAAACGAGAACTGCCACGGCCCGTTATGGACGAGTATACAAAACGAGAACTGCCGCGGCCTGTTCTGGACGAGTATACAAAACGAGAACTGCCACAGCCTGTTCCGGACAGGTATACAAAACGAGAACTGCCGCGGTCTGTTCCGGACGAGTATACAAAACGAGAACTTCGCGGCCCGTTCCGGACGAGTATACAAAACCAGAACTGCCGCGGCCCGTTCCGGACGAGTATACAAAACGAGAACTGCCGCGGCCCGTTCCGGACGAGTATACAAAACGAGAACTGCCGCGGCCCGTTCCGGACGAGTATACAAAACGCGAACAGCCACGTCCCATTCCGGACGAATATACAAAACGAGAACTGCCGCGGCCCGTTCCGGACAAGTATACAAAACGAGAACTGCCACCACGGCCCGTTCCGGACGAGTATACAAAACGAGAACTGCCACAGCCTGTTCCGGACAGGTATACAAAACGAGAACTGCCGCGGCCTGTTCCGGACGAGTATACAAAACGAGAACTGCCACAGCCTGTTCCGGACAGGTATACAAAACGAGAACTGCCGCAGCCCGTTCCGGACGAGTATACAAAACGAGAACTGCCGCGGCCCAAGCAGGGGCTATGTAACAATAATTCCAGGACCTTAAAATGGACTTCCAGGAGATGTAGTAAATGCGACAACGACGCAAAAATTGGACTGGTGCTGGGCCACTGTATTTTGTTCTGTGTAAGCTTCCACCACCATTTCCCTGCATGGCAACTGAAGCGAGTTTTTTTTTTTACCAAATTTATCGAATTGATTATAATTGAATTGTATTAGTTACCCTCTTTCTCCATTCGTTCTGTTTAATCCTACCTTTTCTTTCCTTTTCACTTCTTCCTAAGTGACAGTCTTCTGGAGGTGGAAGGTTCAATCCTCAGTGCGGGCGATACTAAGAATACAATCACGAATTACTTAAGACTTCTACCCAGTCATGGCTGATGGAATGAGAGAACGCTATCCCGTCGGGTTAAATAAAGGCTTCCGTTCAAAATTCCTTATACATTCCTGAGTTCGACAAGATGCACTTGAAGATGATCGAAGGTTACATCGGTCGAAACGTTGTGAGAATAACATCGAAGATGAGAACAGTAGTCTGGAGAATCCAAATAATACAAGTTATTTTTTGTTTCACAAATTTACATGAAAGAAAACTTTGACTAAAAATAACTTTTAGTACATAAAAATAGTTTTTTTACAAAAATCTTATAGAAATTAACTGAGACATTGAACTCTTTTCACTGCTTTTTTTTTTTAAACTCAGTTACATTTACATCAGACTCTTATGTAAACTACAGTTTCATTTCCTTTCTTAATATGAAGGGAAGATGTTGTATTAGATGTTTTATTAGTAAAGGCTCTTTTGCTAATCCCTTAAGTCCAAATGTTATCCCGATTATCTACCCTAACTCTCAGAACTTATTATATGGCTGGTGATCAATAAACAACCTTATAACACAGCTCTTTGTTTTCTATTCATCTATCCGGGACATCCTGGCGAACTAACCTCGTATACTTAGTCCATTCAAACTAAATAATCTGAGATAGAAGCCTAGGAAGTTGATTTGTAAGCAGGCTGAGATGTTCCATTATGCTTAGTCCATTCTTTGGATTCTGATTGGTTGCTAGTCTATGAGTGGATAGTCTATATTATAAATATTGCTTCATTCACTCTCAGACCTTTACTTTCTCTTGCATTTTTCCAGGTCGTTTGAAAGCCAGAATTTAAACATTCAAGATGGGTTCTCTTACTAAAACGACAATTTCATACAACGTTAATACATCTTGTTTCTTCATTGAGTTTTTTTCTCTCTTGAAACATTACCCATTCTGTTTCATTTTTAGTAACTTTAAAGGATATTGTTTTGGGTTTGGGATTTCGCGATCCCATGTCCAAATTTGCGACTCAAGCGATCAACAAACAACTTTATGACATGACTCCTTGTTTTCTATCCTGACGAACTAACCCAATACACCATAACAATAACCGTTCATACACAAACACTACTTTCTTATAATTTAACTGAGACAACATTGAACTCTTTCTCTTCCTTTTTTCACTCGGTTACATTTCACACCAGATTCTTACAAAAACTACAATTTCACACAACATTAATTAATCTCGTTTGAATGAATAATTCTTCATTGATTTTTCTCTCTTGAAATATTTATTGCTTTTTATTCACTTTAAAGTTAAATATTCAATTCATGAATTTATGACATGGCTCCTTGTTTTCTATTCGAACTATCCTGGCGAACTAACCTCATACACCATAACAATAACCGTTCGTACATAAACATTACTTTCTTATAAATAAACTGAGACAGCATTAAACTCTTTTCTCTGCCCTTTTCACTCACTTACATATCATAACAGACTCTTACGAAAACTATAGTTTCATCTTCTTTCTTAATTGAGAAGAGGGGATGTTGTATTAGATGTTATATTAGTTAAGTCCCTTTAGCCAATCTCATAAGCTTCAATGTTAGCCCGATTATCCGCCCCTGATTCTCAGAACTTCATGTACCACTGGCGATTAATAAGCACTTTTGTGACACAGCTCCTTATTTTCTATTTATCTTTTCGAGCCATCCTGGCAAACTAACCATGTCCATCATAAAAATAACGTTTCAGACATAACTACTACTTTCTTACAACGTAACTGAGACAACATTGAACTCTTTTCATACATAACTACTGGTGTTAAACGTAACTGAGACAACATTGAACTCTTTTCATACATAACTACTGGTGTTAAATGTAACTGAGACAACATTGAACTCTTTTCATACATAACTACTGGTGTTAAATGTAACTGAGACAACATTGAACTCTTTTCATACATAACTACTGGTGTTAAATGTAACTGAGACAACAATGAACTCTTTTCATACATAACTACTTGTGTTAAATGTAACTGAGACAACATTGAACTCTTTTCATACATAACTACTTGTGTTAAACGTAACTGAGACAACATTGAACTTTTTTCATACATAACTACTGGTGTTAAATGTAACTGAGACAACATTGAACTCTTTTCATACATAACTACTGGTGTTAAATGTAACTAAGACAACATTGAACTCTTTTCATACATAACTACTGGTGTTAAATGTAACTGAGACAACATTGAACTCTTTTCATACATAACAACTGGTGTTAAATGTAACTGAGACAACATTGAACTCTTTTCATACATAACTACTGGTGTTAAATGTAACTGAGACAACATTGAACTCTTTTCATACATAACTACTGGTGTTAAATGTAACTGAGACAACATTGAGCTCTTTTCATACATAACTACTGGTGTTAAATGTAACTGAGACAACAATGAACTCTTTTCATACATAACTACTTGTGTTAAATGTAACTGAGACAACATTGAACTCTTTTCATACATAACTACTGGTGTTACACTTAACTGAGAGAACATTGAACTCTTTTCATACATAACAACTGGTGTTAAATGTAACTGAGACAACATTGAACTCTTTTCATACATAACTACTGGTGTTAAATGTAACTGAGACAACATTGAACTCTTTTCATACATAACAACTGGTGTTAAATGTAACTGAGACAACATTGAACTCTTTTCATACATAACTACTGGTGTTAAACGTAATTGAGACAACATTGAACTCTTTTCATACATAACTACTAGTGTTAAATGTAATTGAGACAACATTGAACTCTTTTCATACATAACTACTGGTGTTAAATGTAATTGAGACAACATTGAACTCTTTTCATACATAACTACTGGTGTAAAATGTAACTGAGACAACATTGAACTCTTTTCATACATAACTACTGGTGTTAAATGTAACTGAGACAACATTGAACTCTTTTCATACATAACTACTGGTGTTAAATGTAACTGAGACAACATTGAACTCTTTTCATACATAACTACTGGTGTTAAACGTAACTGAGACAACATTGAACTCTTTTCATACATAACTACTGGTGTTAAACGTAACTGAGACAACATTGAACTCTTTTCATACATAACTACTGGTGTTAAATGTAACTGCGACAACATTGAACTCTTTTCATACATAACAACTGGTGGTAAATGTAACTGAGACAACATTGAACTTTTTTCATACATAACTACTGGTGTTAAATGTAACTGAGACAACATTGAACTCTTTTCATACATAACTACTGGTGTTAAATGTAACTGAGACAACATTGAACTCTTTTCATACATAACTACTGGTGTTAAACGTAACTGAGACAACATTGAACTCTTTTCATACATAACTACTGGTGTTAAATGTAACTGAGACAACATTGAACTCTTTTCATACATAACTACTGGTGTTAAACGTAACTGAGACAACATTGAACTCTTTTCATACATAACTACTGGTGTTAAATGTAACTGCGACAACATTGAACTCTTTTCATACATAACTACTGGTGTTAAATGTAACTGAGACAACATTGAACTCTTTTCATACATAACTACTGGTGTTAAATGTAACTGAGACAACATTGAACTCTTTTCATACATAACAACTGGTGTTAAATGTAACTGAGACAACATTGAACTCTTTTCATACATAACAACTGGTGTTAAATGTAACTGAGACAACATTGAACTCTTTTCATACATAACAACTGGTGTTAAATGTAACTGAGACAACATTGAACTCTTTTCATACATAACTACTGGTGTTAAATGTAACTGAGACAACATTGAACTCTTTTCATACATAACTACTGGTGTTACATGTAACTGAGACAACATTGAACTCTTTTCATACATAACTACTGGTGTTACATGTAACTGAGACAACATTGAACTCTTTTCATACATAACTACTGGTGTTAAATGTAACTGAGACAACATTGAACTCTTTTCATACATAACAACTGGTGTTAAACAGAACTGAGACAACATTGAACTCTTTTCATACATAACTACTGGTGTTAAATGTAACTGAGACAACATTGAACTATTTTCATACATAACAACTGGTGTTAAATGTAACTGAGACAACATTGAACTCTTTTCATACATAACTACTGGTGTTAAACAGAACTGAGACAACATTGAACTCTTTTCATACATAACTACTGGTGTTAAATGTAACTGAGACAACATTGAACTCTTTTCATACATAACTACTGGTGTTAAATGTAACTGAGACAACATTGAACTCTTTTCATACATAACTACTGGTGTTAAATGTAACTGAGACAACAATGAACTCTTTTCATACATAACTACTTGTGTTAAATGTAACTGAGACAACATTGAACTCTTTTCATACATAACTACTTGTGTTAAACGTAACTGAGACAACATTGAACTTGTTTCATACATAACTACTGGTGTTAAATGTAACTGAGACAACATTGAACTCTTTTCATACATAACTACTGGTGTTAAATGTAACTGAGACAACATTGAACTCTTTTCATACATAACTACTGGTGTTAAATGTAACTGAGACAACATTGAACTCTTTTCATACATAACAACTGGTGTTAAATGTAACTGAGACAACATTGAACTCTTTTCATACATAACAACTGGTGTTAAATGTAACTGAGACAACATTGAACTCTTTTCATACATAACAACTGGTGTTAAATGTAACTGAGACAACATTGAACTCTTTTCATACATAACTACTGGTGTTAAATGTAACTGAGACAACATTGAACTCTTTTCATACATAACTACTGGTGTTAAATGTAACTGAGACAACATTGAACTCTTTTCATACATAACTACTGGTGTTAAATGTAACTGAGACAACATTGAACTCTTTTCATACATAACTACTGGTGTTAAATGTAACTGAGACAACAATGAACTCTTTTCATACATAACTACTTGTGTTAAATGTAACTGAGACAACATTGAACTCTTTTCATACATAACTACTTGTGTTAAACGTAACTGAGACAACATTGAACTTTTTTCATACATAACTACTGGTGTTAAATGTAACTGAGACAACATTGAACTCTTTTCATACATAACTACTGGTGTTAAATGTAACTAAGACAACATTGAACTCTTTTCATACATAACTACTGGTGTTAAATGTAACTGAGACAACATTGAACTCTTTTCATACATAACAACTGGTGTTAAATGTAACTGAGACAACATTGAACTCTTTTCATACATAACTACTGGTGTTAAATGTAACTGAGACAACATTGAACTCTTTTCATACATAACTACTGGTGTTAAATGTAACTGAGACAACATTGAACTCTTTTCATACATAACTACTGGTGTTAAATGTAACTGAGACAACAATGAACTCTTTTCATACATAACTACTTGTGTTAAATGTAACTGAGACAACATTGAACTCTTTTCATACATAACTACTGGTGTTACACTTAACTGAGAGAACATTGAACTCTTTTCATACATAACAACTGGTGTTAAATGTAACTGAGACAACATTGAACTCTTTTCATACATAACTACTGGTGTTAAATGTAACTGAGACAACATTGAACTCTTTTCATACATAACAACTGGTGTTAAATGTAACTGAGACAACATTGAACTCTTTTCATACATAACTACTGGTGTTAAACGTAATTGAGACAACATTGAACTCTTTTCATACATAACTACTAGTGTTAAATGTAATTGAGACAACATTGAACTCTTTTCATACATAACTACTGGTATTAAATGTAATTGAGACAACATTGAACTCTTTTCATACATAACTACTGGTGTAAAATGTAACTGAGACAACATTGAACTCTTTTCATACATAACTACTGGTGTTAAATGTAACTGAGACAACATTGAACTCTTTTCATACATAACTACTGGTGTTAAATGTAACTGAGACAACATTGAACTCTTTTCATACATAACTACTGGTGTTAAACGTAACTGAGACAACATTGAACTCTTTTCATACATAACTACTGGTGTTAAACGTAACTGAGACAACATTGAACTCTTTTCATACATAACTACTGGTGTTAAATGTAACTGCGACAACATTGAACTCTTTTCATACATAACAACTGGTGGTAAATGTAACTGAGACAACATTGAACTTTTTTCATACATAACTACTGGTGTTAAATGTAACTGAGACAACATTGAACTCTTTTCATACATAACTACTGGTGTTAAATGTAACTGAGACAACATTGAACTCTTTTCATACATAACTACTGGTGTTAAACGTAACTGAGACAACATTGAACTCTTTTCATACATAACTACTGGTGTTAAATGTAACTGAGACAACATTGAACTCTTTTCATACATAACTACTGGTGTTAAACGTAACTGAGACAACATTGAACTCTTTTCATACATAACTACTGGTGTTAAATGTAACTGCGACAACATTGAACTCTTTTCATACATAACTACTGGTGTTAAATGTAACTGAGACAACATTGAACTCTTTTCATACATAACTACTGGTGTTAAATGTAACTGAGACAACATTGAACTCTTTTCATACATAACAACTGGTGTTAAATGTAACTGAGACAACATTGAACTCTTTTCATACATAACAACTGGTGTTAAATGTAACTGAGACAACATTGAACTCTTTTCATACATAACAACTGGTGTTAAATGTAACTGAGACAACATTGAACTCTTTTCATACATAACTACTGGTGTTAAATGTAACTGAGACAACATTGAACTCTTTTCATACATAACTACTGGTGTTACATGTAACTGAGACAACATTGAACTCTTTTCATACATAACTACTGGTGTTACATGTAACTGAGACAACATTGAACTCTTTTCATACATAACTACTGGTGTTAAATGTAACTGAGACAACATTGAACTCTTTTCATACATAACAACTGGTGTTAAACAGAACTGAGACAACATTGAACTCTTTTCATACATAACTACTGGTGTTAAATGTAACTGAGACAACATTGAACTCTTTTCATACATAACAACTGGTGTTAAATGTAACTGAGACAACATTGAACTCTTTTCATACATAACAACTGGTGTTAAATGTAACTGAGACAACATTGAACTCTTTTCATACATAACTACTGGTGTTAAATGTAACTGAGACAACATTGAACTCTTTTCATACATAACTACTGGTGTTACATGTAACTGAGACAACATTGAACTCTTTTCATACATAACTACTGGTGTTACATGTAACTGAGACAACATTGAACTCTTTTCATACATAACTACTGGTGTTAAATGTAACTGAGACAACATTGAACTCTTTTCATACATAACAACTGGTGTTAAACAGAACTGAGACAACATTGAACTCTTTTCATACATAACTACTGGTGTTAAATGTAACTGAGACAACATTGAACTATTTTCATACATAACAACTGGTGTTAAATGTAACTGAGACAACATTGAACTCTTTTCATACATAACTACTGGTGTTAAACAGAACTGAGACAACATTGAACTCTTTTCATACATAACTACTGGTGTTAAATGTAACTGAGACAACATTGAACTCTTTTCATACATAACTACTGGTGTTAAATGTAACTGAGACAACATTGAACTCTTTTCATACATAACTACTGGTGTTAAATGTAACTGAGACAACAATGAACTCTTTTCATACATAACTACTTGTGTTAAATGTAACTGAGACAACATTGAACTCTTTTCATACATAACTACTTGTGTTAAACGTAACTGAGACAACATTGAACTTGTTTCATACATAACTACTGGTGTTAAATGTAACTGAGACAACATTGAACTCTTTTCATACATAACTACTGGTGTTAAATGTAACTGAGACAACATTGAACTCTTTTCATACATAACTACTGGTGTTAAATGTAACTGAGACAACATTGAACTCTTTTCATACATAACAACTGGTGTTAAATGTAACTGAGACAACATTGAACTCTTTTCATACATAACAACTGGTGTTAAATGTAACTGAGACAACATTGAACTCTTTTCATACATAACAACTGGTGTTAAATGTAACTGAGACAACATTGAACTCTTTTCATACATAACTACTGGTGTTAAATGTAACTGAGACAACATTGAACTCTTTTCATACATAACTACTGGTGTTAAATGTAACTGAGACAACATTGAACTCTTTTCATACATAACTACTGGTGTTAAATGTAACTGAGACAACATTGAACTCTTTTCATACATAACTACTGGTGTTAAATGTAACTGAGACAACAATGAACTCTTTTCATACATAACTACTTGTGTTAAATGTAACTGAGACAACATTGAACTCTTTTCATACATAACTACTTGTGTTAAACGTAACTGAGACAACATTGAACTTTTTTCATACATAACTACTGGTGTTAAATGTAACTGAGACAACATTGAACTCTTTTCATACATAACTACTGGTGTTAAATGTAACTAAGACAACATTGAACTCTTTTCATACATAACTACTGGTGTTAAATGTAACTGAGACAACATTGAACTCTTTTCATACATAACAACTGGTGTTAAATGTAACTGAGACAACATTGAACTCTTTTCATACATAACTACTGGTGTTAAATGTAACTGAGACAACATTGAACTCTTTTCATACATAACTACTGGTGTTAAATGTAACTGAGACAACATTGAACTCTTTTCATACATAACTACTGGTGTTAAATGTAACTGAGACAACAATGAACTCTTTTCATACATAACTACTTGTGTTAAATGTAACTGAGACAACATTGAACTCTTTTCATACATAACTACTGGTGTTACACTTAACTGAGAGAACATTGAACTCTTTTCATACATAACAACTGGTGTTAAATGTAACTGAGACAACATTGAACTCTTTTCATACATAACTACTGGTGTTAAATGTAACTGAGACAACATTGAACTCTTTTCATACATAACAACTGGTGTTAAATGTAACTGAGACAACATTGAACTCTTTTCATACATAACTACTGGTGTTAAACGTAATTGAGACAACATTGAACTCTTTTCATACATAACTACTAGTGTTAAATGTAATTGAGACAACATTGAACTCTTTTCATACATAACTACTGGTGTTAAATGTAATTGAGACAACATTGAACTCTTTTCATACATAACTACTGGTGTAAAATGTAACTGAGACAACATTGAACTCTTTTCATACATAACTACTGGTGTTAAATGTAACTGAGACAACATTGAACTCTTTTCATACATAACTACTGGTGTTAAATGTAACTGAGACAACATTGAACTCTTTTCATACATAACTACTGGTGTTAAACGTAACTGAGACAACATTGAACTCTTTTCATACATAACTACTGGTGTTAAACGTAACTGAGACAACATTGAACTCTTTTCATACATAACTACTGGTGTTAAATGTAACTGCGACAACATTGAACTCTTTTCATACATAACAACTGGTGGTAAATGTAACTGAGACAACATTGAACTTTTTTCATACATAACTACTGGTGTTAAATGTAACTGAGACAACATTGAACTCTTTTCATACATAACTACTGGTGTTAAATGTAACTGAGACAACATTGAACTCTTTTCATACATAACTACTGGTGTTAAACGTAACTGAGACAACATTGAACTCTTTTCATACATAACTACTGGTGTTAAATGTAACTGAGACAACATTGAACTCTTTTCATACATAACTACTGGTGTTAAACGTAACTGAGACAACATTGAACTCTTTTCATACATAACTACTGGTGTTAAATGTAACTGCGACAACATTGAACTCTTTTCATACATAACTACTGGTGTTAAATGTAACTGAGACAACATTGAACTCTTTTCATACATAACTACTGGTGTTAAATGTAACTGAGACAACATTGAACTCTTTTCATACATAACAACTGGTGTTAAATGTAACTGAGACAACATTGAACTCTTTTCATACATAACAACTGGTGTTAAATGTAACTGAGACAACATTGAACTCTTTTCATACATAACAACTGGTGTTAAATGTAACTGAGACAACATTGAACTCTTTTCATACATAACTACTGGTGTTAAATGTAACTGAGACAACATTGAACTCTTTTCATACATAACTACTGGTGTTACATGTAACTGAGACAACATTGAACTCTTTTCATACATAACTACTGGTGTTACATGTAACTGAGACAACATTGAACTCTTTTCATACATAACTACTGGTGTTAAATGTAACTGAGACAACATTGAACTCTTTTCATACATAACAACTGGTGTTAAACAGAACTGAGACAACATTGAACTCTTTTCATACATAACTACTGGTGTTAAATGTAACTGAGACAACATTGAACTATTTTCATACATAACAACTGGTGTTAAATGTAACTGAGACAACATTGAACTCTTTTCATACATAACTACTGGTGTTAAACAGAACTGAGACAACATTGAACTCTTTTCATACATAACTACTGGTGTTAAATGTAACTGAGACAACATTGAACTCTTTTCATACATAACTACTGGTGTTAAATGTAACTGAGACAACATTGAACTCTTTTCATACATAACTACTGGTGTTAAATGTAACTGAGACAACAATGAACTCTTTTCATACATAACTACTTGTGTTAAATGTAACTGAGACAACATTGAACTCTTTTCATACATAACTACTTGTGTTAAACGTAACTGAGACAACATTGAACTTGTTTCATACATAACTACTGGTGTTAAATGTAACTGAGACAACATTGAACTCTTTTCATACATAACTACTGGTGTTAAATGTAACTGAGACAACATTGAACTCTTTTCATACATAACTACTGGTGTTAAATGTAACTGAGACAACATTGAACTCTTTTCTCTTCTGTTTTTGACTTAGTTACATTTAACACCAGACTCTTACGAAAACTACAATTTCATACAACATAAATGAATCTGGTTTATTCATTGATTTTTTCTCTCTTGAAACATTTTGCCCATTCTATTTCATTCTTATTAACTTTGTGTGTGGGATTTCGTGATCTCATGTCCAAATATGCGACCCAAGAGATCAACAAACAACTTTATGACATGGCTCGTTGTTTTCTATTCAAACTATCCTGGCGAACTAACCCAATACACCATAACAATAACCGTTCGTACACAAACACTACTTTCTTATAAATAAACTGAGACAACATTGAACTCTTTTCTCTGCCTTTTTCACTCAGTTACATATCATAACAAACTCTTACAAAAAAACTACAATTTCATACAACATAAACAAATCTTGTTTCTTCCTTGATTTTTTTGTCTTGAAACATTGTTCTTTTCATTGATTATTATTAACTTTAAAGTTGCGATTGTCAGAATATCGTTTTGTGTGTGTAACAATATGTCGTTTGACCAGTGGCGGCCGACCTTTTCGGAACGTTTATCCTTGTCGCGGCATCCATGTGGCAGGATCTTTTATCCTAGGGACGAATTGTGGCGAAATGTTGAACGGGAGACGTCTGGCTGCATGTGCACGTAATTTACTCGCCGTTCTTGCCAGTGAGCAATCATCGTTTAGACGATAGTCACTGCCACCTTCTCTTCTGGAACCGGCTAGCTGGGATGGACCCTCTGTGCTGCAAAAGAACCTTATTTGTAATAAGGAAAGAAACCATTTTTCCGTTTTCTTATAAAAATAGATTTATTTTCTTCCAAAGCACATTTTTATAACTTTACAGAGAGCGCAACAAAACGCGTCTATCTCTGTAAGAATTCAAACACCAGTCTCTCGTTAGAGAGAGAAAGAGAAGGGGGAAAGTGAGAGAGAAGGAGAGAGACAGAGGGAGAGAGAAAGAGAGAAAGAGGGAATAGTGGTGTCATCAGTGTACGCCTTGTCAAATGTTTATATTTGAGTTTCATAACTGATTCTCTCGAACGACGACTGCCCGACCCCTGATCCCATCACATGCACCTGTCAGTGAATTGTTTTGACACCGACCCTCAGTCCTCCAAACATGACCGAGGCAGGGCGCACTCAGTGATCTAAAAACGCAGAGAGTCACTGTTCTTGAAACAAGTCTGGCATAAGGATTACGAATATTACGCATTGTGCCATATGTGGGGTTTGACTGAAACCTTGTCTGAACGTTGTACTCAAGTAACAGACACTTTGATTAATGATACAGGCCACTCCGCAATTATTTCTATTAAATCGATCCTTGAACATTTGCTTTGCTGATTAGAGTCGATCAAAGATATTTCTCAAAAGTTTATTAATATTCAAAAACATGTTACCACTGTTTATCAATGTCATTTTATGTTTTCTTACTTATATCCCTGTTAAAAGTTACTTACCTGGTATAGCTTGACTTGTCGCATATATTACTGTCAAGATAATACTTTAGTTTAAACGTAGGTACCATTTATTTCTCTCTCTCTCCCCCCCCCTCTCTCTCTCTCTCTATCTATCTATCTATCTCTTTCCCGTTCTTTCTATCTCTCTATATATCTATCTCCCCCCCTCTCTTTCTCTCTCGTTCTCTATATCTTTATTCTCTCTCTATCTCTCTCTCTCGTTCTCTATATCTTTATTCTCTCTCTCTCTGCCCCTTTCTTTCCCTCTCTCTTTCTCTTTGTCTCTATATTTTCCTCTCTGTCTCTTTACCCTTTGCCTCTCTCTCTTTGACTCTCTCTTTTTTATCTTTGTTTCTCTCTCTTCTCCTCTCTCTCTCTCTCTCTTTTTCTCTCTTTCTTTTTGTCTCTATCTTTCTCTCTCTCTCTTTTCCCTTGTCTCTCTCTCTCTTTCTCCTTCTCTCTCTCTCTCTCTCTCTTCCTCGCTCTCTCTCTCTCTACCCCTCTCTCTTTCTCTCTCCCTCTCTTCCCCAACAGAATTCTATGATAATTGTATTATTTTCCACTGTCGTGTTTGTAAAATTGACACTACAGGTGTGCCTACAAGCATTTATTAATGACAATCAGATTAATGCTAGTTACAGAAGGCTATATATATATATATATATATATATATATATATATATATATATATATATAGTAAGCAATGAAAATATATATGGCAATCAAGCTACACAGAGGCTCCCGTGTTTCATCCCCGGGGGGAATCGTCAGGCTAAATGCATGGAGTTATTTTTGTCAGGTGTTTTTATATACATGGCTTGCTAGTTAACCAATCAGATTCTTTGTTGTTCCCTCAGCCAATCTTTGGGATTCCCGCGAACAAAGGCTTCCCGCGAACAAAGGCTTTGTTGGTGACGCTCCTATGTCTACTCTATTGTTTGTTAACAATGGCCTTTCCTATATCCTGTTTCCTTTGTTTTGTCAATGCAGTAGGCGAATTTATTTTAACACGTGGTTTCTTGTATTTCTATTTTAGGTTTTAAATTTTAACTTGTTTAGTTTTTTATTTTGCTTACTACCTAGCTCTACTTACGTATCGAGCACTGTTGAAGTAAATACTGAAAACTGATACATAAAAAATTATATCTCCTTATAATATTTTATGTGGATACATGAAGTACTAATATATATATATATATATATATAAAGTTTGCTTATGTGTTTGCCACTTATAAAAATCGATATAGTAGCAGTTAGACGGTACAGGAATGGACAAACATCAAATGAATGACAAAGCAATCCCTACATAAACATATTCAGTTTTATTAACAACAAGATAACAATGTGGAAAAATAACCCAAATAAAAGTTCAGTAGTGAGATTTCTTTCTCTTGTTTTAATAATTGATTATACTTGTGCGTCGAGGTAGTAATAATTGCGACAGTTTTAAGCTGGTTGCCATTACCAATCAGACGATGTGTGAAATGGAAGAGTTTTTATTTGTTAATTGTTGTTCTATGTCCTGTACAATGTTCAAAGTAAGAAAGTGATTTCATCTGTGTAAGGCGACTGGTCTAGATATGTTTCTCTTCTGTCATTGTGTGACTTGGTGTTTAAGTAATTTATAGTAGCCATTGTCTGGTTTAGTTGTGTGCTTCCTTGTAGCAGGTCTGAGAGAAAACTGATTTTTGGAGCTGAGGCATTTGTTTAAATATTATTTCGAGCGGCTCCCAGCAATAGGTGGGAAATATCAAAACATCTCTTCTTTTTTTTTTAAATATGGCTAAAGTATATGATTTCCATGCTTCTGATTGGCTAAAATAAGATTTTTGTATTAATATTCTTATCCAATCAAGAGTCGATATTTTTTAAATATTTGCTTAAGCCCTGCTCTGAACCAAATGAAAGCAAAGGAAAGAGATAAATTCCCTAAAGAAAGGTAAGTTTAAGTTTGCAGATAATAGACAAATATCAAATGAATGACAAATCAATCCTTACATAAACATATTCAGTTTATTGACAACAAAATAACAACCTGGAAAAATAACCAAAATAAATGTTCAGATGTCCTTTCTCTTGTTTTACTATTTGATTAGACTTATGTGCCTGTATAATAATAATTGTACCAGTGTTAAGCTGGTTGTCATTAACAAAGAAATAATCAAAATTGTTAGTCCTTCCTGTTGCAGTCTTGTTGACTTGATATCACGTCTTGTTGACTTGACTCTCAAAAGCTGACTGTCCTTAGGTTTGGTTATAAGGACATAGATCTTCTCTACAATTCAAACCAATTTTATTCAAACAGTTTCATGCAACACAACAAACACGGTTCAGAAAGAGTTATGAAAACAGTAATACACAATATGTTGAGTCCGGTGACATGCTTGTACTATAGGAGTGAGATTGAGTCCAGGTCTTTTATCTCGCCCCTGGCTCAAGTCATGGTTCAAGTCGAGAAAGTGATATCACGTCTTCTTGACTTGACTCTCAAAAGCTGACTGTCCTTAGGTTTGGTTATAAGGACATACGTCTTCTCTACAATTCAAACAAATTTTATTCAAACAGTTTCATCAACACAACAAATACGGTTCAGAAAGAGTTATGAAAACAGGAATACACAATATGTTGAGTCAGGTGACATGCTTGTGCTATAGGAGTGAGATTGAGTCCAGGTCTTTTATCTCGCCTCTGGCTCAAGTCATGGCTCAAGTCGAGAAAGTGATATCACGTCTTGTTGACTTGACTCTCAAAAGCTGACTGTCCTTAGGTTTGGTTATAAGGACATATATCATCTTAACAATTCAAACCAATTTTATTCAAACCGTTTCATGCAACACAACAAATACGGTTCAGAAAAAGTTATGAAAACAGGAATACACAATATGTTGAGTCAGGTGACATGCTTGTGCTATAGGAGTGAGATTGAGTCCAGGTCTTTTATCTCGCCTTTGGCTCAAGTCATGGCTCAAGTCGAGAAAGTGATATCACGTCTTGTTGATTTGACTCTCAAAAGCTGACTGTCCTTAGGTTTGGTTATAAGGACATACGTCTTCTCTACAATTCAAACCAATTTTATTCAAACAGTTTCATCAACACAACAAACACGGTTCAGAAAGAGTTATGAAAACAGGAATACCAAATATGTTGAGTCAGGTGACATGCTTGTGCTATAGGAGTGAGATTGAGTCCAGGTCTTTTATCTCGACTCTGGCTCAAGTCATGGCTCAAGTCGAGAAAGTGATATCACGTCTTGTTGACTTGACTCTCAAAAGCTGACTGTCCTTAGGTTTAGTTATAAGGACATACGTCTTCTCTACAATTCAAACCAATTTTATTCAAACAGTTTCATGCAACACAACAAATACGGTTCAGAAAGAGTTATGAAAACAGGAATACACAATATCTTGAGTCAGGTGACATGCTTGTGCTATAGGAGTGAGATTGAGTCCAGATCTTTTATCTCGTCTCTGGCTCAAGTCATGGTTCAAGTCGAGAAAGTGATATCACGTCTTGTTGACTTGACTCTCAAAAGCTGACTGTCCTTAGGTTTAGTTATAAGGACATACATCTTCTCTACAATTCAAACCAATTTTATTCAAACAGTTTCATCAACACAACAAATACGGTTCAGAAAGAGTTATGAAAACAGGAATACCAAATATGTTGAGTCAGGTGACATGCTTGTGCTATAGGAGTGAGATTGAGTCCAGATCTTTTATCTCGACTCTGACTCAAGTCATGGCTCAAGTCGAGAAAGTGATATCACGTCTTGTTGACTTAACTCTCAAAAGCTGACTGTCCTTAGGTTTGGTTATAAGGACATACGTCTTCTCTACAATTCAAATCAATTTTATTCAAACAGTTTCATCAACACAACAAACACGGTTCAGAAAGAGTTATGAAAACAGGAATACCAAATATGTTGAGTCAGGTGACATGCTTGTGCTATAGGAGTGAGATTGAGTCCAGGTCTTTTATCTCGACTCTGGCTCAAGTCATGGCTCAAGTCGAGAAAGTGATATCACGTCTTGTTGACTTGACTCTCAAAAGCTGATTGTCCTTAGGTTTGGTTATAAGGACATACGTCTTCTCTACAATTCAAACCAATTTTATTCAAACAGTTTCATGCAACACAACAAACACGGTTCAGAAAGAGTTATGAAAACAGGAATACCAAATATGTTGAGTCAGGAGACATGCTTCTAACCTTAGAGGACGAATAGCCTTATAGTATCTGGGCCAATATTTCCTGGTGTGTTTGGGAAGTCAACTGTGGATGCTAGCATTCTTAGCCTAGCGTATTTTGCATTGCGCATCGAAATTTGAACCTTTCGTAGGATGTGTTTTTTTTAGGCATGAAATGGTCGGTTAGTGATTTCTTCACTGTTTCATATTGGTTTGGTATTACCGTCCCTTCTTCTGCTACAATGGTTTCTCCAACACCATTCTGTTTGTCCGTGAAATTGTGGGTGATGCCGAAAACTTTGTCTACGGCATAATGTAGAAGGGTCGCTTTTGTCGGTGTCAATATCCAAAGCAATGAATAGGTTTTCCAATTTATCTATCCACTTTTGCCAGAGAAAGCCAATTGTATTTTGGTCAGAGTAGACGCTGAAATTTGGAAAGACAGGCAGACTGCTGGTAGCCATATCTTTCTCTTCTCTCGTGTAGACATTTTTTTTTATTTGAGAAACGTGAGCACGTCACTTAAAATATCGTCATAGTCATCGGCAGATGTAATGTCGTAGGCTCGCCTCGCAAGGGTCAAACTAAAGGCAAAGAAGGAAAAAACGAAGACAAAGAGATATGCGTGTGGTTTCAATCAGTGCCGGAGTTTTAACCGAGCCTTGTTTATTTTGGTGTCTCAATGCGCATTCTCGATAGTCTTAATTACCGCTATGTCAAGGGAGGCAACTCTGAATACTAAAGCAGGTAGAAAAGTAAATTTTTTTGCCGCGTTTGGTAACAGTTATTTGTTGAATATTTGTCTTTTTTCACTCCTTTTTTTCGTTGTTGATTATAATGCACTTTTGTCCTTTCTTCTCTAAAGTCAATGTTTGCCTGTGTCTTATAGAAACTGATATGTTAACAGAACAGTCAAATAAGTTTCAATAACGGTTAAATCTGAGGTCACTATGGGCAATTATCAGTTATGTCCATAAAATAACTAAAATATATTAGAACATAAGCAAACGGAATTCATATTTTTAAATAGATTTTCTTCGTTTCATAAAACAAAAATAAAATTAAACAAAGAATTTTCTCAGTAAAGAATGTATTTAGAAAAAGGTTTGAATATTTAAATAATTATTTTTATTTGTATTTTCAAGATTTAAAAAAAAAAATTGGGGCGATTTTCAAGAAAAGTTAACAGAAAAAAATTGAGAAAAAAAAAGAAGTAACTTTTATTGCTAGAGGCAATAAAAGTTACTTTTCTATCTACCTAGATAAGTCTTTTTGTGTTTTAAAGTTTTTTAAAGCGTTTTTTTATTTCAATCAAAAAGTTCGGTAAAATATGTTATGTTAGAATGAAAAGAAAAGACGACTAACATATTATTTTGCCAACTGTCTCCAAACTTTTTGTACTTTTCTCCTTTCAATTAGGTAGAAAAATAAATTCTAAGGTGTTTGGAACAGGTATTTGTTTGACTATTTCTTGAAAATCGAGTTAACAGAAAAGAAAGTGTTTTCGGTAAATTCCGATAAATGTCGTCACCATAAGCACTCTGGAAAGTTATAAAAAGTTCCGACAATCATTGGCATTGTACTTTTATCGGATTATTCAAATGCAATAAAGATACATTAAAATACTTTAAAACACCCACACACAAAAAAAATTATTCAGCTAGGTAGAAAAGTAATTTTTATTGCCTTTGGTAACATTTATTTGATGCCTATTTGTTTCTTTCGACCTTTTATTGTTCTGTTAACCTTTCTTGAAAATCGCCGGAAGTTGTTTCGATTCGTTAAAATCGTTTGCTTTTTTTACAGCTGTCTGTAATAAGTAGTTTTTTTTATTACTTGACCTCATATTAAAAATGTTATTTTTAACTTTTGTTTCAAAACAAAACTTATAAACATAACTATTAAAATTATTTCCGATCAGAAAAATATCTCCGCACGGGCAACGCTGGGTGAATATCATTAGTAATGAATAAAACCATTGTGGTGCTTAACTTGTTTCATTAAAAATAACACTTTTAAGAAGAGAATTCAATATTTTTTAGGGTGGACAAACAGATACTACACTTTGAATAATTTATTTGTGCAAATAATTTTATACAAATTAGATATTGCAGTCTATAAGTGTGGTGAATGGGTCTGTGGTCTTCCACTGTCTATCCTACTTTTACCTAGACCAGGGGCGGACAACCTTTTCAGAGTGAGGGCCAGATGAGACTTTTGGAAGGAGATCGCGGGCCGGAGTGAAAACCGAAATCTCAGAATTACTATATTTTGTTTACATGAATAAATTGTATAAAAATTGCACTGAACACTCTACAAATCTGATATTTTTTCTCAAGACACTTCTGTATGTGATGTTATAAAAGGCGCCGACGAAGAGCCATTTTGGAACCATAAAAAATAATGACGAGGAAAGTAACAAGTTGATCCAGCATTCGTTTTGACGCAGCTCACATAAGTTTTATGTTTCATGCCCTTTCCTCGTCTCTCGTTTCCTCTTTGCTTCTCTCTTTCTCTTTTCAAGGATTTGAAATTAATAGTTAAAGAAAAATGAAATATACATGCATCATCGCTTTCTGATATTTATACATTTTTATCCCACTATAAATCTTAATCGAAACCTATTTTTACGTCTATGTCACAAAACGATATGAGTTTTACTGGGAGATCCACGAGCCGGATTGCAATAATAAAGCATAGTAGGATGGCGGGCCGGACGCTAAGCCTTCACGGGCCAGATGTGGCCTGCGGGCCGGAGGTTCCCCACCCCGAGCCTAGACACATTTTTAACCCAAGTTGACATGAAATTAGTTTAACATGGAAGGAAATCCAGCTCAACCAAGAAAGCACTCTGGAAAGTTATAAAAAGTTCCGACAATCATTGGCATTGCTCGGGCGACCGACAATAAACCACTATTCTTTCAAAAGAGGAGGTAATGTCTGGGAAAATGGCCCCCTGAGACCGAACAAAAAGGATTCTACACTTTGAAATATTTATTTGCAGAAAATAGAAAAAAATTATATTTAAAATAAATTAGGCACAAGGATTTTACACTTTGATCCTTGCCCAAAAGCCAGATTGTTAATTGTAAATATATTTACCTGTCTCCCACTGAAGAACTCAAAGAGTTCAAAATGGATTCCGCAGTCTAGTGAGGAGAGTCTCTTCTGTTCCCAACAGCCCCTTTTTTCACAGAAGAGATTATTCGCATTAGTATATCTCTGATATACTAACACGTATTGCACAGGCGAAAGACAAGGTTAAAACACTTGATACAACAATAACATCTAATATATAAAGTAAAGTTAGTCTCTTTCTCGATTTTTGTCATTAATAGCTTCTTCCTATAATGTCAATATTTGATTCGATTCTAGTCTTTCTCTACTCTGTCATTATTTCCATGGAAGGTGCTCGACTGTGCTTCAATCTCTGATTCCTCCTTGTAAGGCATTCACAGCAAGAACTCGTCTCCTACCACAACTGCAAAGAACTGCATAGACAGAATTTCTTTTTTCCAAGAACTTCCCATCTGTAGAAGGTTTGGTTTGGTTTGGTTTGGTTTACGACATATCAATCATTATTTAATTCCAAATAAAGTTGTCAAATAGAATCATGGATTATTTAATACCGAATAAAGTTGTCAAATAGAATCCTATAGGTAGGATAATTATTTGATATTATTAGAAAACATTACTTCAAGAAAACATTTAAAAAATCAAAGAAAAACCATCAGTTTTATCTATTATTCAATCAAAAGTTTTTGGTAAGAAATATTTATAACAAACACACATTTTTATATATTGTATAAATTGAAAATAATTTTGCTCAAATATAATATTGTATCTACAAAAAGATAGTGGTAATCTTCTTTGTTCTCAACACGATTGACCCTCATCCATCACTTTCTTGTATCTATTTGGGAGGAAAAATCAAAAGAAGAAGTGAGGTTTTAATTTTTAGAAGAATCAGATTGAATAATACGATTGGGGATGGACTTATTAATATTAGGGCATGACGTGACTAGCCGATTGATCTGATTGGGAGTTTTTGACCTCCTGTCTAACCAAAGCAAGGGCCGAAGTGGAGTGTTGCAAGTCATGTGACCATTTATCCATCCAGCTACGGACTGTTCAGCCATCAGCATCCCATCCTAAAGCATCGAAGGTTGCCACCCATGGCCTGCAGGTGGTCCCATTTTCGGGAAGAGGAGGGGTTTATCCCTCTGCATTGGGTTATAGTCAGCGAATTTGCGCCCCCACTGACAGGGTAACATTGTAATAGGATTGATTTCTTGAGGACTACAACATGGCGATCTTCAAATCTAATGTCAATAAAAACTTGTCATAAACCGTTTTCATAAGTCATCAAATTTTATTCATTATTTTCAATCCTCTCATGATATTCTTCACCATTCAACTGTCAATTTATTCATCTCATTAACTCTTATCCTCCAGTGGCTTTTAGCCTTGATATGTGGTGACTCATTAGTAAAATTAAAGAAAATTAAACATGAGAATAGTTTATAGCCCCCCCCCCCCGCCCCAAGGAGTCACTCTGGATGGATGTAAACTTTTCTATAATTTGACTCATCGTCATTCGCTTGTGAGGGTGCATCATGCAAATGGAGTCTGTGCCTGGTAATATGACACAGGTATTCACGGCTTGTAAATTTTTACTTACCCTACCACTAACTCTAAGTCCGAGGGGGGTTATAATCCCATCTTCTTTGTCAGCAACCAGACCAGATATCGCCGTATTCACGCTTGGACAATTTTACGTTATTCCGGGCTGGTAACTTTAGCGTTGGTTGATGTGGCCTCTCCACACTTTTTGGCCATTCTTGAGTATTCCTAGTTGATGTAATTGACTCTTTGGAAGAGGCTGCGCAATGTAGAAAGAAATGTTTTCACCAGCCGTTCAATACCTTCCACATGTTGTGTCTTGGTCTAATCGAGAAGCATGTACCAATGTTGCCAGGGAGACTCATCAACTGATGAATCACATGAATAACAAAAACAACAAAATAATGAAATCAAGTAGACAGTCCAAACAATTCAAAAACACAACAAAGCTCTTGCTTTGCATTTAAGTTAAAAATATGTACTCTCCTTCAAACTGATATATGCAAATAACTTGTGTCTTTTCGTAGGTAGAGGGAGTAGTGTTTTTGATTCTGGATATCATTTGGGTTTTTCTTCAACTTGTGACTTCTCAACTCAGTGGACAATCAACGCGAAATGAGTTTTTTTTTCCGGGTTTTAAGAAAAGCGAATTCACACGATTCAGGAGGGAGTGTGTCATATAGTGCAGTGCCTAACTCAGTCTCTGCTCTGTTTGCAACGCAAACTCAAACTCTACCAAAAACTAGCTCTGTGTAACACATTATATAGTCAGAATGGTCACTTGGCATTACCCCTGCCAGTACGCAATTTCATCTCGACTCATCCTTCAGGGAGGGACTAGCTACGACAATTACTCAGCCTTGTTTTTGCTTAACTAAAATTGTCTCGCGTACTCATTTTTGTCACTCATGACAATACTAACCTTAAATAACCCCCTTTTTGACCTTTCCTCACGTCGTACCTGGGATTTCCGTGAACAATGTCTAACATAGTCTAAAAAACTCTTTCCTCTCTACTCATGTGAATAATAAATTGCAATTTTCTTGGTACAGTTTTCCTAAATGTATACTAGCGTCTTTAATCATCCTAAATCCTTTCCACTCGGACTTAGGGTTAGTGGTAGGTTAAGTCATTCGTTTTTCACTATTAAAAAAAAATAATTACGCCCCACACAACAGAGCGAGAGGCAGCCATTTTATTTCTCTGTGTGAGAAAAAAGTTAGCTTTGAACAAAATCTCATTCAGAAAAAAACAAAAAATTGAAAACAGTTTCCGAACCTTAAAATTATACAGCCCGGTAGAAAATTAAGTTTTAATGCGTTTTGTTAAATGTTATATACAGGACCGGCGTGACAGTTATAAAAGTGTGTGGGGGGGGGGCTCTCCTAAAAAGTGGGAGGGGGGGCCGGTTAAACACGTGCATATATAACTTCATTATTGATGACCGTAAAGTGGGGGGGGGGGCAAGTCAAAAAGTGGGTGGGGGATTGAGCCCCCCCCCGGTGCTGCCGTCCATTATATATATATATATATATATATATATATATATATATATATATATATATATATATATATATATATATATATATATATATATATATATATTCGATTCATCGGCTGTTAACTATACTGCAAAGTTATCAATTTTTTTTCTCTCATCGTGAACTTTAGGGCTGTGCCTAAAGTTGTAATAGTTAAACTAAAGAATTGGTGTTTTAATAGCTAACAAAGATTTTAGTAATTGATCCGAAATTCCGTAGTTTTTAGACTAAATTAATTTTTTTTCTATTTAAGAGTTAGATATCGCGATAAATATTTCTATGGTGCGTGGCCAATATTCTTCTTAGCTTTTATTTTTAGCATTTATTAGCAACCTAATTTCATTATTGCATCAATCTCTTTTTTGGGGCCAACACGTCGGAAAACTTTAAAAACTAACAAGAACACATAGAAAATTATTTCTTTTTCTTTTCACATTTTTTTAATCATTCATTCATTATTATTATTATTATTATTATTATTATTATTATTATTATTATTATTTATTTATTTTTTAGGCCGGTTTAAGATTTTACCGGGTAACTTCCGTCAGTGCGCACCGGTTAGCCACGTTGACAGCAGACGATTGGTTGATTGAGGCCACGTGACAACTCTGAAGCGTCTTTTGATTGGTCGATTTTGAAATCGAGGCGGCCAGGTTTTGAAGGAGGGGAATTCAGGGAGGCCATTGACGGGAAACCTGTGCGCTGTGTTTTTAAAGCCTGGTAAGTGCCAAACCCACGGTCACTTTCTTATTGGACATTTAATCAGGAAACAACGTCGCTCTCCGCTGCCGTCTTTTTTATCTCTCATTGTTATTGCATAATCCGTTCTCGTGAGAGATTTGTTTCTATTTTGGGGCTTTGTTATTTTTTCCCCTTGACTGACTGAAACCTTTTTTTTTTGTTTTGTTTGAGGTGTTTATTTTCATTTGCCAAACTCGTCTGTCTTCCGAAAAAAAAATCAGTCACAGTAAGTATTTATATTAACTACTTGCATAGATCTTTCTTTGATCTTCCCCGCTTTAAACAACAAAAAAATGAAAAGCCGCTTTTTTTTCTTTTTTTTAAACTTTAAAAAACTTAAACGTGTCCCGAAATGAATGTTCCATATTTAATACTGTTTAACATTTAAATAGGAACAAACATTTTGGGACAGATCGTAGACGTCTCAATGTTAGCTTCCTATTTTCGATCTTGATAATATTTACTATGGAGCATTCATTTTGGGACACATGATTTAATTACTTATTTAAAGAAACTTTCTATGTTAAATAATTATTATATATATATATATATATATACTTCGTCTGTTTTATAAATGTATGTTGTTTTTGTTTTTTTAAGACAGAATTTATAAAGAGTTACAATTATCAGTCTGGATTTTGTGAAATAGTCAAAGAATTTTGAAATTCCACTCATTTGGAAAAATAACTTGGGTATTATGGTAGATGAACCTACTCTTCGCTAAATCTCCTCCGCCAAAAAATGAGATTCTACTTTTTAAGCGATTACGTCTGAACACTGAAAAACTTGTCGGAAAGAAAAAATTTTTTTTAGAATTTACAGTGGGGGATCAGTTTCGTATATAAATTTAACATAAAATCCTATCTCTGGGTCATTCTAGCGCAAGTAAAGATAAATCCTGTGCGTTTTATTTTTGTGGAGATGGGGGGGGGGGGTCTACTTCTTTTTTTTTTTTTTTTTTTTTTTAGGTTAGTGATAAAATGATTGGCTGCCCTAAAAAAGGCTAGAATGGCCCGGAAATAGGATCATTTTACAAATTTATATTTGAAACTGATCCCCAATCTAAATTTGAAAATAATTATTTTTATTTTCTCTTTTAGTCAAGTTTTTTAGTGTGCTCAAACGTATTGTCTAAAAAAAAAAAAAAAAAAGTAGAATCTAATTTCTTGGGAGAGGGGGGGGGGGGGTAATGTAGAAATTTACTTTTTGTTTTCTTATCTTTGACAACTTTTATTTTGACAAGTTGTCAATTTCCACAGTTAAATATTTGTATTATTCGGAGTATTCTCGCCTTGGTTGTTATATTCAAAACGTTTCGGTAGATGCAATCTCCGACCTTCTGCAAGTGCATCAAGCCGAAATCTGGAACAAAATCTATACGGAATTTCGAACGGAACCTTTTACTTTATCCACGGGGCTAGATTCTTCTCATTCCACGTAAAATGTTAATTTCTGTTATTCTCAGTTAGACTATTATCGCCTGTAGTAAGGATTGAACCTTTAACCTCCAAAAGATTGTCACTTAGAAGTGATTGCTAACCAACGCTCGTAACCGTTATGCTATGGGTTCATGTGGACAATTATTGTATGAATTTTGGAAACCTAAAGACTTCAGTTCCGAATTCCGTACAGGTTCCCAAGTTCGAAAGGATTGCGCCTGTTTGAGGTTACATCGGCTGAAACGTGAATATTTGAATATAAAAATCAAGATGAGACTACCCTAGTCCAAATTATCAATCCCAATCTCAAAGATTCCGAAACCAAAATCGAATCTTTGTGAATGTTATTTAATATTGTTGATTATTCCAATTGTCATAACTCTATCGATTTGTTTATTCACCTTTTTTCTCAAAGTAAACACGCGACATTTTGTTTGTGTTTACTACACCAATACTTATTTTTCCATTCATGAAATTAAGCCGATTCTATTCATTTCCCAGGAAGATTTCTGGGAATCTTTTACGAGACTCAGCAGAGTAAAAACGCAAAAAAAACAAATTACAACAAATAAAAGTAACTGTAAGCTGTAAAAGTTAGTTTCAAACTTGCATGTGATATTTGTTTGTATTTTAAACCCGTTTGAAGTGCTATTTATTAGAAATCAATAGTTTTGACACCGTAATTTCGAAAAAAAAACATGGCCGATTTGGGGGGGGGGATTACTAACGAAATCACTAGGAGCGACCATATTGTTTTTGTGAAAACGTTGGAAAAAAAAAACAAGACATTTTTTTTTTTTTACATCTAATGAAAACTCATTTATAATACGTAAAAATAAAAACAAATTACATAGGTAAGTAGAAAAATATCTATTCTCGTCGTAGGTCAACTTCACTTGTTGCAAATTTATGTTTTTAAACCCTTTCTGAGTCTCGTAACATATACCCAGATTTCTTGGTATATTTTTATTTTTTATTTCAATGATATAAAGATAATTATTTTATATTAGATCCTATCGTGAAATGGAAATGCTCGATATCGTTTCAATATTTTCTATATATAAAATCCATTACATGATTTTTATTCTAGAAAATGTCTCAAATTAAAAAATAAAAAAACGAAGGAATTTTCTTTAATTGGTGTCTTCTTCTTTCGTATGAATCGGATGATTCTATTGTTGGCATTAGTTTCCCCGATGCTTTTCAAGTTAGAAATCTTTCTGGAAAGACATCGGGTACTTACGGGAAGGACCACGAGAAGGTTGCCAACATCCCTGAGTGAATGGTCAAGATCAAAGTGTAGTATCTGTTCCGATGGATACTGCACGCCTGTTCTGTGCAGTTCTAGGAGGTCCACCCTCCCAGGCTTTGCCTCCACTCTTTGGGGAGGAGTAAGTTTATTGCTTACTGTCTGAGGCGCCCCTACCGGGGAATGCCGACGGGGCTACCCAGGCAATTTTTAAATGGCCAGAGTGCTCACCTCTCGAACGCTGGCTTTTCAACCCCCACTTTCCGACCCGACTTTGGGTCACATCTTACTTGTGGGAGTAAGATAAAAACTGGCCTTGTGCCTAACTCCTGGAGAGGAGTAAATAATACACCCAGGTCTTCTGTCCGTGTCGATATGCACCTAACCACCGTCATCTCCCAATTAGTGTCTGACTATGGATCAAATTCAATGCAAATCTGAATATTAATTTTTAAATGGGAAGTTTTGCCTATATTATACACCGTTAAAAAACTTTAAAATAAGAAACTGACATTTAGGAATATTTATTGCTGAATTGGTAAAATTTCCCCCAAATCGGAGGTATCTGAATTTTCACGTGAAAATTCAGATGCATAAAATTAAATATAGCCCACATTCACACCCCCTTACGACTTGTAGCTGTGTTCCAAAATTCATAATGATCGGTTAACTAGTTTAGGAGTGAATCCTGTACATACAAATGTATAAATATATACACATACCTATCTTTATATGAGTATTTTGTTTGTTTTTGTGTCAGTTTAACTTTCCGTTCCATTTTTTTTTCTATTCAAATTCTCCAGTAAAAAAAAAAAATCTTAAAACTTTGTTACTTAATTTTTTTCCCCTTCTTAAATATTTGTAATACATTTTGAAATATTTGTTTTTATATAAATATTTTAAATATATACAGAAACTGTTTGTTTTTACTTTTTCCATATTTATTTTAGAAACATTTCGTTTATTTTAACCGTCAAAAAGACGGGTATTTTAATGGGTTTTTTTTTTCTCACCGTAAAAATATAATTTACAGCAAAAACAAAAAAAAGTTACAATTTCTCTCCCTGCCCCTTTTTTTCTTTTAAAAATATGACAAAGCAATACTTCAAATGAACACTTAAGGACAGAATAGTGTTTATAATTAATTCTTAGAGCAAAAAAGTTAAGATTAATGCTTTGAAGATGTGACTCTAACAAATTTATCATCCAATATTTTTTTCCTTTTAATGACATAAAATTTCTCCGTTAATTTAAAGGTTGCGTTAATCACATTTCCACAAGATTGTGACGGATAGATCTTTGTAAGGTAACGATTCCTTCTACACACACATACGTGTGTTTGACATTGCGTATAAAACGGGTGTGTGTGTGTGTGTCTACAATTTGACTGTAATGTACTTAAGTGCGTGTAGATCGCGCATGAAGCATTTTTTTTCAAGTATTAACATGTACAGACGCTAGCTTTCTCTGTATTTGTACGTCTCTCTCTCTCTCTCTCTCTCTCTCTCTCTCTCTCTCTGTATTTGTACCTCTCTCTCTCTCTGTATTTGTACCTCTCTCTCTCTCTGTATTTGTACCTCTCCCTCTCTCTGTATTTGTATCTCTCTCTCTCTCTGTATTTGTACCTCTCTCTCTCTGTATTTGTACCTCTCTCTCTCTCTGTATTTGTACCCCTCTCTCTCTCTCTCTCTCTCTCTCTCTGTATTTGTACCCCCCTCTCTCTCTGTACCTCTCTCTCTCTCTCTGTATTTGTACGTCTCTCTCTGTATTTGTACGTCTTTCTCTCTCTCTCTGTATTTGTTTACGTCTCTCTCTCTCTCTCTGTATTTGTTTACGTCTCTCTCTCTCTGTATTTGTTTACGTCTCTCTCTCTCTCTCTCTGTATTTGTTTACGTCTCTCTCTTTCTGAGTATATTATTCTTTTCTATCCTATTATAAACTTTAAGTAGACGTAACTTTTTCGTAGAATCCTATTTTATATTTAAACATAGATGATGTAACTTAAAAAAATGAACAGGTGCCTGGGGGGGAGGGGTCAGTAAGATAACATTTTTGGCCTCTTAAAAAAACTTATTCATTCTTTCTCTGACTTCATCGCATCTCAGGTTTTTGGCGATATTGAATTTTCTCGCTCACACTTTCCTATTTGTTCGAATTAGTTGCCGTGGGCCGCCATCAATGGACTGTTTCTCTTGTACCAAACGGTCATAAACAACGTTTCAAGTTTAATTTAGACGTTTTCACACCGATCTAAATGATTGCACACTAAAAATAATTAAAATAAAATAAATTTTATTCGAATTATTTGATGGATTTCAGTAAAAATCAAGTAAAAATTCCATTTTTACTTGATATTTAATTTTCATTTAAAAAATTATTTCAGCAAATTTTAAAATCTTCCCTGAAAAAAGATTTTATGAGACTTTTTTTTAATTATTATTATGACCGTTTGGTGCTGGAGAGTCAGTTCATTGATGGCGACCCACGAATTCGGAATCGGACCGTGTGAGCAAGAAAATTCAATATTGCAGGTTTTTTTGTTCTTTTCCAGAAATTAAACCCCCAATTTCTTCATCTGTCACCTTTTTTTTTTTTTTTTTGCTTTTTGTTAGGTTGTGTATTTTTGAAAAAATACTTCGGAAAAATAACTTAGTTATTTTTTTTTTTTCTTTTGGAAGATTTTAGAAAAATGCATTTTTTTTCTTTTTAAAACTTACAATGATTATTTAGATCAATGCAAAAGTGAAATATGGCAATTCAAAATAAAACGTATATGGCAAAAGCCTTTGTGTACACCAAAAATTAATAATTATCGAGTATAATTTAATAAAAAAAATAAAAAATTTTTATTCGGAGTCAACGAACTCCGAACCACAAGATCGCATAGCGTCTTCATATTAGAAGGGAGATAATCTATGACGCGTGGCGTAAAGACGCATAATGGCGTATACGCATACTCGGAAGTATGAGTAAGAAATGAGTGTTATTTATTACTAAAATTCTACTCGATAATTTTCCGTAATTTTTTGTGCCTGATACGTAAGTATATCAAATAGTTTTCCTGTTATTTTAATTTGAACTGCCATGTTTCACTTATGCATTGATGTAAATAAGCACCGAACTCACAAAAGTTGTGAGCTAGTTTACAATTTAAGTATTTCTTTAAATTAGGTTTTTCTAATTAATATTTTAAATGTGTTTATTTCAGAATAATTCTATAATAATTCTGACGTATCCTCTTAAATCTTTTTTTTTTTTTAATTTTCTCTTATAGGAAAATAAAGTTAAAAAAAAAAAAAAAAAAATAACAAAAGTAATTCTCGGCTAATTTAAATAAAAACTGAAAAGATGTGAGCGTAAGGGGAGCGTTAGATGTCCATTTTTGCCGATATCCGTCTAATACAACTACGAAGTTTTCCCTTTTAAATAAAACAAAAATGCAATTAAATGTTTCTCTGAACCTCATGCTTTGGTCAGAGTTCCCCTAACCATTGGGTTAAAAACCTAGAAACTTTTCAAGTGTTTTGTTAGGTATAAAACTTTCCTTAAAACAACAAAAAAAGTTTCGGTAAATTTATAGAAGTGCACCTTTCGTATTTCGACCCCTAAAAAAAAAAGTATCTACTTTTTTGGGCAAATTACATGTAAACGCTATGAAAAAAAAATTATGAAATTTTTTTATTTTTTTTAGATTTTAGGAGGGGGGATCACTTTCCTATATAAGTTATACGTAAAGTGAGCACCCATTTCTTGGCCACCGAATCTCACCTCTTGTATTTCGACCCCTAAAATAAAAAATTTTCTACTTTTTTGGGCAAATTACATGTAAACAGCCATAACAAATATCCACTATGAACAAAAAATGAAATCTTTTATTTTAGATGTTAGGAGGGGTGGGGGATCACTTTCCTATATAAGTTATACGTAAAGTGAGCACGCATTTCTTGGCCACCGAATCTCACCACTCGTATTTCGACCCCTAAAAAAAAAAGTTTCTACTTTTTGGGGCAAGTTACATGTAAACAGCCTCAACAAATATCCGCGCGCGCGGTTATTTGTTGAGGCTGTTTACATGTAATTTGCCCAAAAAAGTAGAAACTTTTTTTTTTTTAGGGGTCGAAATACGAAAGGTGCACTTCTATAAATTTACCAAAGTTTCTGGATTTTTAACTCGACGAGTTTGGTAAACTTTTTTTTATTTAAAAGTTCTTAAGTCGTACGTGTGTTAGGGGTTAGTGTTAGGGTTATCTTGCAAATAACGAATTAAACGGACTTAAGTGAAATCGACTTTAATGGTCCGTTGCACACACAGCGCGCATCTTTTCAGTTTAGTTTAATTTTTTTTTCTTTTAGTGGTAGGGCATGTGTTTTCATTGACATTTGTATACTCAAGTTTGATCACCAACAAACATTAACTATAAAATAGATTGTTCACGACCTGACCGTTAAAAGCTAATTTCACTACGGACTTTTAAATACACATTTTTAAACGAATGTCCTTGATTTTAGTGATGACGCTTTTATTAGCGAACAAAACTTTATTCGTGAAACTTTGACAACCTGAAAAGTTGTAAATCAGGCAAATGGTGTCAAATTTGTTTTAATCAAAGTTAAGTTTGATAATTCTGCCCCTCGAGCTAGGATCAGAGTGTAGTAAGTGTTCAGTTCTCAGGTCATTCTCATCTGAACGGTAGAGGGGTGGGTTTGTTGTCCGAGGCACCCTCACGGACGACGTTTCTGTCCAGGTAATCTTTTACGACCGTGAGGAGCGCCCTTGTGGCATCCAGAAATAGCAACACCTCCCACATTAAACTCGACCTATCACTTCCTGTCCTCGTGGGGAGGTAGCTAAATCATCACTTATTCTTAATCCTCTCGGCTTTCTCAATACAAGAATGATAAAAGGGCAATCATTTTTATTAGATTCGGTCTTACGTTTTTCTTTTTATCGGTCATCTCCGATGTCTGTTCTTTGATGTGACAGGGGCGCATGAGAAAAATAACTGAAAAACCGTAATACTTGACTTGTCTTTTTAAGTCAGAAATTACTTTCTATTCGTTAGTTTAAAGGTGGCAACATTGATTTCCATTTTCTTTCGTAATTTTGATAGATTTATTAAAATCGGTGGCGTGTTTGTTTATTTACCTCCTCTCCAGGAGGTTAGGCACAAGGCCAGTTTTATCTTACTCCCACAAGGTAAGATGTGACCCAAGGTCGAGTCGAGGAAAGTAGGGCTTGAAAAGCCAGCGCCCGAGAAGGTGAGCACTCTGGCCATTAAAAATTGCTTGAGCAGCCCCGTCGGCATTCCCCGGTAGGGGCGCCTCAGGCAGTAAGCAATAAACTTACTCCTCCCCAAAGAGGGGAGGCAAAGCCTGGGAGGGTGGACCTCCTAGAACTCACAGGACAGTCCCATAGACCGGCGTAAATCAAGCCCGGAAGGCCAAGACAATACCAGTCCATGGGGTGCAGTATCCATCGGAACAACAGATACTACACTTTCTTCCTAGCCAAAAGGCCAAATCGGTGGCGTGTTTTACTATCGTGAAACCATAGAATTAAAGTAATTTTGAGGCCTTTAAACTGACAAATAGTAATTTCTAGCGAAAATTGAAGTTAAAGAGCAAAACTGGATTGTGATTCATTTGTGCTTCTAAAACTCGAAGAAAAATTTCTGCCGCGCCTCTGTCGTATCAAAGAGCTCTAATTTCGCCAAAATTTTCTTAATGAAAACCGAACATAAAGAAGAGAATTAATTTTTTATGTGTTTTTTATCTGAATATTATTGTAATGATGAAACTGATTTTTTTTTGATACTCTGTCTATCATATATGTTATATAGTCCCCCCCCCCCTCGTTTTTAGTTCTTGGGATTCTGTAAGAAAAACTTCCACGTTGCAAAGAATATATTTCGCTCGACGCAACTATTTACACGTGTCGAGTGGCTGACTTGCATCTTTACACCCCCCCCTCTACAGGCATCATCACCATCACCGCCCACTTTTCTTCTTGAAAAAAAGTCAACATCATCATCGTCATCATCATCATTACTAAACTAGGTTACGCCCTTTTTAATGACAGGACAGGCAACCGACTGACTTTTTGAAACGAGTTAACTTTTAAGTTTAATTTCCTTAGTGTTTATATAATATACATATCATTTTTTTAACGGTACATTTTACCATCATATGATAATAAAATCAGTTTTGCACTGAATAAAACTAAAACTTTAGGAAATAATGATATCGGAAAAGTGAAAAAAGAAAAGAAAAACTTAATATTCTTACGATGATAGTGATGAAGATGCTATTTCACACCCAACTGTGGCCGACTTTTGAATGTTTTAGCCAGCATTTCTTTTTTTGGGTATCTTTTACAATAATCCGCAGTCGCCAACGGGGTCCAAAAAACGAACGAGAACGGGGTAAAAAAAAAAATGCAACAAGTGACGGTGACCTACGTCGAGAATAGATATTTTCCTACTTACCTATGAAATTTGTTTGCATTTTTACGTACTATAAATGGGTTTTTATTAGATGTAAAAAAAATTCTTTTTTTTTTCTTTTTTTTTTGCACGTATTTTTACTAAAACAAAATGGCCGCCCAACCATACCTCGTTACGATACCCCCCCCCATCGCTTGTCCAATGTTCGTGTGACAAAATATTGATTTCTAATAAATAGCAGTTGAAACGGCTTAAAAATACAAACAAATGTCACAGATAAGTTGGAAAATAACTTTTATCGGCTACAGTTACTTTTATTTGTTGTATATTTGTTTTTTGAGCATTTTCATTATATAGATATCCCTTTTTTGTTGTTTTAGCTTATTCTCGAATTAAGCAACAATTTCGTTTTAAGGTATCTAAAATGGCCAGTACTCTTCAACTTTTTGACTGGAGCAATTGCGTTTCGGTTAATTTGGGGTTTTGTATTACCTATTACTACGACGTTACGTTATTTTCTTTACCTAAAAAAAAGATTATGGAGAAAGATTTTTTTTTTTTTTTTTTTTTAATTAACACCCTCTGCTTCTCTCTCCGCCCCCAACGAGATTTTACTTTTTTTAGGCGATTACACGTGAACATCCTGAAAAACTTGACAGAAAGAAGAAAAAAACAATTATAGAATTTAGAATGGGAAATCGGTTTCGTACATAAAATGATCCCCCATTTCCGAGTCATTCTAGCGTTTTAAGGCAGTTAATTATTTTTTTTTTACCACTAACCCTACCACTTAGGGCTAAAAGACTTTGACGTATGTTTTGAAAATATATATATATATATATATATATATATATATATATTGGCCAAGTGAAATGCAGCTGGATCATTACAAATTTGATCGAAAGTGTTCTTTCTTGTCTTTATGATTTTCTCACTACAAAACAAGTTAATAGCGGGTACAAAACCGACTTAACACCGGTAAAAGGAAACAATACAAAACGGGGAATAAACAAAACGAAATTTCTTCAGTCAAGAAAGTTCAATAGCACCAGGTGGCTTTCATACAAAATTTTACGTATTCGAGACGGTAACACTGCCCCCCCCCCTGGCTGTGCGTATGCGCCAACAAACGGAAGTGCAAAAATTAAATATCTATCGATAAAAAAACAAAAAAAACACGCACACCTAAATTTAAACTGGATACAAATTGTAGATTTTATTTACTAATGCAGTAAAACATCTTTGTTCTTTTCTAAGCAAATATTCACAAATATACTCCCATTAGCGTTTCCGTTTGTTGGCGCATGCGCACAGCCAGGGGGTCTGTGTCATGCAGTTTTACCCTTTAAGACCCAGACACAATACGACAATGGACAAAGAAAGATGACAAACATCGGAATAAACTGTAGCAAAGTACATTATCATGTTGCGAATAACATGGTACACCAATAACAAATGAAAGTTGGCTAGTCAGAATCAAAGTTTGATGTGTCAACTTAAATGCCAAAACACGGGAATTAGGTTGTATATAAAAAGAAATAGTTTGGCCAGTAGGTACAATTATGAACGGTTGCATTCAGTTGATACTGAGTGCCTGGTTGACTTGCTTCTTCAACGTCGAAGACTAGCTTGGCGAGTCTGGCCATTTCTTCAACGATCCTGGTTGAGTGTGGACGTCGCACGTTGGTTGAAGAATAGCTAAGTGGACTGAAAGACTTTATCTTGAAAGGGACAGGTAGATCACAAGTGTCTGATCTGGGGAGGGGGGATGTCTGTTAATAGGCTCAGCGTCTGGCTAGGTCAAGTCAACTGCTAGACAAGTGGAGTTAGTCGACAGCCAGGCGAAGAACGGCTAATCAAGCCAATAACACAATCCGTACCAAGTAGCCTGAAGATCAGCTAAAGTAATTGGTCGATGGTCGATCAAGCAGAGCAAGCGTCCTGTTGCCAGACATTTGTGTAAGAGAAAATGTTCCTATTTACTTGCCTAACCACGAGGGCGAAGTTAAACAAAAGGTCGTTTTTTTAATGTGGGTGGGGCTGGAGGAAACGAACTTGCCAAAAAAGGGACCCTCTGGATTTGAACAAAAAACAAAATTGCCTCCGTCTCGAAGGACTTCTCCTTCACTGATTGAGAACATAATAGACGAAGTGTAATATCAGAACAGATATTACAAATCGGGATCGTTGGCGAAATGGCTGGACACCTGCCGAAATAGTCTTCAACGTTGGAGAAGCAAGTCAACCAGGCACCCAATATAAACTGAATAATCGTTCATAATTATATCTACTGTTTATGTACAACTCAATTCCCGTGTTTTGGCATTTAAGCTGACATATCAAACTTTGATTCTGACTAGCCAATTTTCATGTTTTTATTGGTGTATCATGTTATTGGCAACATAATAATGTACTTCGCTACAGTTTATTTGCAAAAGTTATGTAGTCCCGCACAGGCAACTGGTAATGTGTAAACAGTTTTCAATTATGATCGCAAAATCAAAATTGCCAAGGGGAATAACTCGTATTCTAAATTGACGAATAAAAGTTGTCTCCCTTACAACTAAAAATTATTTCTTTTTCTTTATAACTTGTGTTGCCCGGGATGCAGGAAAGCCCTTTTTTTGTTCTTTTTTTTTTTTTTTTTGCACATTTTAGTGCAAAAAAGAAGGGAAAAAAATGGCTTTCCTGCATCCCAGGCAACACAAGATAAGTACGACTAATGAATAAGATTGCAATCTTTTTTTTTATTTTATTTTTTTTTTTTATTATTTTATTTAAAAAAAAATTTTCTTTTTTAAATTGTAATTTTTTTTACTTTTTTTTTTTTTTTTTTTTTAAATTATTTTTTAGTTTTAAATGTGTTTATTGATTAAAATGAAAATGCCGAAAGAGATATAATAAATAAAACTGTTCCCCCAGTATTATGTATTATTAGGTTTAGGAATGCCAAATCCTAACATTCCTTTCGCAAATCACAGCCATATGGTTTCTATTGGCATTCCTCACGACAATAATGGCATTGTCTCTTTCTTGATGTGACATGTTGGCAATCTTTTTATTCTTTATGCTGACAACCCCCAACACACCCGAGAGTCCAGGCTGACCCATTTTGTTCTATTTGTTGAGATATGTCAAAAGCTAGATGAAATAGTTTGCTAGCATGTGTGTCCGTTGTTTCGTGTTCGTTTGTTCTCTCATCTCTACGGATCACTCTTTCCTTTGCATATTCACACAGGTGTTGTGTGTGTGTATGTGGGGAGGGGGTTAAGTGCCAGCAAGTCTCCTTTGTCACTAACTTCCTTTTATATCTACAAAAAAAAACTATTTTTTAGTTTGCCAGGCACAACGTTCCTTTGGATAATTTTTAGACTTGGGGGGGGGGGGGTCAGATACCTTTCTCTCTGACAGCTGAAACACTCATGGGAGAAGGAGACAACGAAAAATTTATTAAATTATATTTTAACTTATGGATCTGACTCCTGGGGGGCGGGGGGGGGGGGTATACGAAAGGCCAACTGCTGATGCAGCTAAAGGATTTTTCAAAATGTTTGGAATTCATATATCTAAAGAAAAAAAAAAAAAAAAGCCACCCATTTGAATTTATTACTATTAGGTTGAAAAATGGCTGACATGTGTTTATTACCACATGCCTCAATTATTCAAAGGTGATTCTGTAGCCTTAGAAGCTATCGAATAAAGCGTAATTTCTGACCCGCTCAAAAGCTACGTATTTTGGTAATTATAATGGTGGATAAAGATGCGTTCGGTTGAATGAAAAAAATTTGATTAATATATATATATATATATATATATATATATATTAGTCTCGGAAGTTTCTCAATCATTAAAAAAAAAAAAAAAAAAAAAAAAAAAACCCCAAGTCCCAAGTCGTTCAGTGGAAAATAACTCATGTAAGTCAATTTAGATTTTAGTTATTATATTAGTTTGCTTCTAACATTATTTAAGGGATCATATATATATATTTAAACTCGTTAGTTTATGATAGTATTTTTATTGAATTGAAACAATTATTAAGTGACAAAGCAGGTTAGTGTGTATGTTTGCCTAGTTTTTTTTTTAATAAAATGAGATAGATATATATATATATATGTATGTATATATAACAATATTTACTAAGAAATATTAAATTATCTATAGCTACATACATACGCCAACGTTTCGAGCTTACGCTCTCATCAGTGTAGGGAGTGACAACAAATATAAAATTCTTACAGAAGTTTTTAGATGAGGATGGATAATTTGTATTATTTGGGGTGTGCTTATCTTGAATTTTATTTCCACAACATTTCGGCCGATGAAATCTCCGAACTTCTTCAGGTGCATCTTGTCGAACTGTACAGAATTTTATAGAGATATAGAGATAGAGAGAGAGAGAGAGAGATAGATATAGAGAGAGAGATAGATAGATAGAGATAGATAGATAGAGATAGATAGATATATATTAGAGAGATAGATAGATATATATTAGAGAGATAGATAGATATATATTAGAGAGATAGATAGATATATATTAGAGAGATAGATAGATATATATTAGAGAGATAGATAAGATATATATTAGAGAGATAGATAGATATATATTAGAGAGATAGATAGATATATATTAGAGAGATAGATAGATATATATTAGAGAGATAGATAGATATATATTAGAGAGATAGATAGATATATATTAGAGAGATAGATAGATATATATTAGATAGATAGATAGATATATATTAGAGAGATAGATAGATATATATTAGAGAGATAGATAGATATATATTAGAGAGATAGATAGATATATATTAGAGAGATAGATAGATATATATTAGATAGATAGATAGAGAGATAGATAGATATATATTAGAGAGATAGATAGATATATATTAGAGAGATAGATAGATATATATTAGAGAGATATAGATATATATTAGAGAGATATATAGAGATAGATATATATTAGAGAGATATATATTAGAGAGATATATAGAGATAGATATATATTAGAGAGATATATAGAGAGAAATAGATATATATTAGAGAGATATATAGAGAGAAATAGATATATATTAGAGAGATATATAGAGAGAAATAGATATATATTAGAGAGATAATTATGTATATTATAAAATAATATATTGTGTATAGATTTTCAGTATTTACTTCAACAGTGCTCAACACATAAGTAGAGCTTAGTAAAGTATGAAAATATATTCATGACAAATTCAGCTACACAGTCGTCTGCGTTTGATCCCACAGGGAATCGTCAGGCAAAGTGTGCACTAACAAATTATCTGTACAGTTAGCCTGACGATTCCCTGCAGGGATTAAATACAAATGCCTGTGTAGCTTAATTGCCATAAATATATATTCATACTTTACTATATAAAGTGCGTCTAGAGATCATATGCAAGTATTATTTTGGCATGTATTTAATATTGTTTTATATGATATCTATTGATGCAATATGATGTTTTTGTATGCATTTTGTTGTAACTTAAAAAAATAACCCTTAATTTATTTTCTTTCAAATTTTATAGATTTTTGTATTTATTGCATTTTTCGGTGCTTAAAGATTATTTGCAAGTGTTAAAATTAAACTCAATGGCTCGCAAAAAAGACCCGACAAATGATTAAGAAGAACCGCCAAATGATTAAGAAGAACCGCCAAATGATTAAGAAGACCCGACAAATGATTAAGAAGACCCGACAAATGATTAAGAAGACCCGACAAATGATTAAGAAGACCCGACAAATGATTAAAAAGACCCGACAAATGATTAAAAAGAACCGACAAATGATTAAGAAGAACCGACAAATGATTAAGAAGACCCGACAAATGATTAAGAAGACCCGACAAATGATTAAGAAGACCCGACAAATGATTAAGAAGACCCGACAAATGATTAAGAAGACCCGACAAATGATTAAGAAGACCCGACAAATGATTAAAAAGAACCGACAAATGATTAAAAAGAACCGACAAATGATTAAGAAGAACCGACAAATGATTAAAAAGAACCGACAAATGATTAAAAAGAACCGACAAATGATTAAAAAGAACCGACAAATGATTAAAAAGAACCGACAAATGATTAAAAAGAACCGACAAATGATTAAAAAGAACCGACAAATGATTAAGAAGAACCGACAAATGATTAAGAAGAACCGACAAATGATTAAGAAGAACCGACAAATGATTAAGAAGACCCGACAAATGATTAAGAAGACCCGACAAATGATTAAGAAGACCCGACAAATGATTAAGAAGACCCGACAAATGATTAAGAAGACCCGACAAATGATTAAGAAGACCCGACAAATGATTAAGAAGACCCGACAAATGATTAAGAAGACCCGACAAATGATTAAGAAGACCCGACAAATGATTAAGAAGACCCGACAAATGATTAAGAAGACCCGACAAATGATTAAAAAGACCCGACAAATGATTAAAAAGACCCGACAAATGATTAAAAAGACCCGACAAATGATTAAAAAGGCCCGACAAATGATTAAAAAGGCCCGACAAATGATTAAAAGAACAACATAATAAAAGAAATTAGTAAAGGAAAGTTTTTGCTTCAAATTTCAAAGGATCTAAAAACTGATCGATCAAGAAAGTATGTCAAAATGAACTTCAACCGAGAAAAAAGAAGTCTCAAGTTGAGTTCAGGACTCTAGTAAATAGAGATCTGTTACATATCCAAAGAAATCATTTAAAAAATCCGTAGTTCATTCATATTTTGAGCTGCTGAAGTTCTTATGGTTTCAAGAGAAACAAGATGCAAAACATAAAAAGTTTGCTGATGTAAAGAATCAAATTAAAAAAAAAAAAACATTTTAACTAAGAAACATAAGGAAAATCGAGTTCAGTTGGCTAAAGAAACCACATGAAAACTGATTTAAGGAAAGTCTTGTTCATAGATGAGTACAGGTTCACCCTTGATGCGAGAGATGTTGGGTCTGTAAAAAAAAACATTATTCAAGACAATTTGTTAAATGGCTACAAGGTGTGGATGGGATCATGATGTGAGCTGGTATTATTGGTAGTTAGCTTGTTGGTCCTTTTAAAGTCGAGGGAGTGACAATGAATAAAACTTATGTAATTTTCTAAACCAAGGTCTGTTTGAGTGGTCAAATAACCAAAGTCTGTTTGAGTGGTCGGATAACCAAAGTCTGTTTGAGTGGTCGGATAACCAAAGTCTGTTTGAGTGGTCGGATAACCAAAGTCTGTTTGAGTGGTCGGATAACCAAAGTCTGTTTGAGTGGCCGGAAAACCAAAGTCTGTTTGAGTGGCCGGAAAACCAAAGTCTGTTTGAGTGGCCGGATAACCAAAGTCTGTTTGAGTGGTCGGATAACCAAAGTCTGTTTGAGTGGCCGGATAACCAAAGTCTGTTTGAGTGGCCGGATAACCAAAGTCTGTTTGAGTGGCCGGATAACCAAAGTCTGTTTGAGTGGCCGGATAACCAAAGTCTGTTTGAGTGGCCGGATAACCAAAGTCTGTTTGAGTGGCCGGATAACCAAAGTCTGTTTGAGTGGTCGGATAACCAAAGTCTGTTTGAGTGGTCGGATAACCAAAGTCTGTTTGAGTGGTCGGATAACCAAAGTCTGTTTGAGTGGCCGGATAACCAAAGTCTGTTTGAGTGGCCGGATAACCAAAGTCTGTTTGAGTGGCCGGATAACCAAAGTCTGTTTGAGTGGCCGGATAACCAAAGTCTGTTTGAGTGGCCGGATAACCAAAGTCTGTTTGAGTGGCCGGATAACCAAAGTCTGTTTGAGTGGCCGGATAACCAAAGTCTGTTTGAGTGGCCGGATAACCAAAGTCTGTTTGAGTGGCCGGATAACCAAAGTCTGTTTGAGTGGTCGGATAACCAAAATCTGTTTGATAACCAACCTTTAGCTAAATGTAAATCGTTGATATTTATGAAAGACAAACGCACCGAGTCATGCTTCAAAGTTCACCAAAACATGGTTACAAGAAAAGGGATTTGTAGGATTTGTACATCGACTGGCCACCCAATGACTGTTACTTAAATCCAATTGAGAACCTGTGGAGTATCCTTAAGAGAAGTATTTATTCACATGATAGACAGTTTAACAGTATGAACTCTGGCAAACAGTAAGAATTGTTGCAAGTAACTTATCAATTGTTAAGATAGAAAATTTAACATCAACTCTCGATAAGACTATTAAAAGTTATTATAAAAAAAAGGAGCCTCAGTGAAACTGATGAGGCAATTTTTTTTTTGTACTTTTATTCATTTGCTTTTTTGTTTGATCTTAATTGTTATATTTTTTATTGTATAAAACTTAAGTTTATTTATATTCTTTTATATTCATATATTTCCACAAAAGCAAAAAATAAGTAACATTTATTGTACAAAATCTGTACTTGCAAAGAAAATATTGACAGTTTATTTTATCACTTTTTTTCAAATTACAATAGCAATACTCTATCACTTTGCATTTAAGATAAACACCTTATATAAAATAGATATGAACAGTTATAGGAAAATAAAATAAAATTAATTACAAAATATTTGATGGTTTATGATTTGCATATAATCTCTAGACACTTTATGGCAGCGTTTTGCCCTGTTTTTTTCTCCCCCACAATCTTTGTTTTACTTTTTCAAATTTTAAATCTTGGCCTTTGCCAACTTATCTATCCCAGCAATTTCCTCTGATAAGATTTTGATCTTTGAAAAGCCTGGCTTAAGGAAAAAAATAACTGAATAAATTGCCCTTTTGCGGAATATACCTTGCATTGAGCAACTAAATTGAAAAAAAGCAATTTCCTCTGATAAGATTTTGATCTTTGAAAAGCCTGGCTTAAGGAAAAAAATAACTGAATAAATTGCCCTTTTGCAGAATATACCTTGCATTGAGCAACTAAATTGAAAAAAGATCTACCTTTCGCTTTTCTAATTCCTTTTCATCCTTCTACCTTTCTATCTGCTCTATCCTGTATATTGAGCTGTGCACTTTTCACAATAGGTTTTACCTTTCCTAAAAGTTTGCTTTTTGTTCTCCACTTTTTATATATATATATATAAGTGAAGAACAGGAAAATAAAGATATAATGTATACCTTTTAAATTAGAATCATGAAAGAATTGATGCTCAGTATACGAGATAGAGCAATTATTTAGACAAGTAAAAAATGAGAATAAAGATTGTAAAAATACAAAATCTATTACATCCTCAGTTGTTCAAAACAAGGTGTTTTCAAATAAAAGATTTATTTTTTATTCCTTTATCCATGGCTTTTCAAAGAATGGCTCCTCTGATAAGATACCAGTCTTTGAAAATCCATGGTTTAAGGAAGGAAAAATAAATCTTTTATTTGAAAACACCTTGTTTTGAACAACTGAAGACATAATAGATTTTGTATTTTTACAATCTTTATTCTCATTTTTTACTTGTGTGTGTATATATGTATATATGTATGTATGTATGTGTGTGTATGTATATATATATATATAAATTACTTGCCTCCTCACGAGGGTGAAGTTAGACACAGTCTGAGGAAATCTAGCTCCTTCCCTCCTCTCCTACCAAAAACAATTAGGCACTTTGGATGGGACAAAAATAAACATTGCCATAGTCTAAGAGGATTTCTCTTGCTCAGACTGGGGAAAGAACCGATTTGTTTACCTGCCTCCCACAAAGCAAGGTAAGGCATAGGGGTTAATTTAAAGTTGGAATATAGCCCCCCCCCCAAAAAAAATAGCTTTGTTGGTGCTTTCCTATGCCTCAGACAACAGTTCCTTAAAAAAAAAACCTAAAACAAAACTTTCGCTATTTCCGAATGAAGGGGGTAATGCCTGTGAGGATAACCTGAGATAGAACAGTTACGTGTTGATCCTCAGCAGGAGGCCGGGTTTTTAGCCTTCTTTTTCCTCATTCTCTTTGGGTTTTTTTTTTTTTTTAAAGTTTTTCTGAAATACTCTGCAAACAAAACAAAAAATTAGTTTTTCAACTGAGCCGATAATAGCCTGTAATTGAAGCCAACAAATAGATTTGATCGAATCAGATAAGATCAGTTTTAAGCAGATGGAGACTTTTCTGTGCTATGACCGGCCAGCCACTATCGTTTAAATAGGCGAGCTAATAATCAATTAGTTTTTAAAATTATCATTTACGTCACTAGAAACGTTTTCAAGTTATGAAAATTATCTCTTTGGAAATGGGAAGATATCGTCTTTCAGCTGACCTTTTTCTAAAGTGGGACCTGACTTCCAATGAAAATCGCTCGAATTTCAGGAGAGATTGAGTTTCTTGAAGATCTATTATCCTGTTTTGTGTCCAAGAAACTCTATGACGAGGTAAATCTGCTAGAATGATTGGGGGGGGGGGTGCAGATATAAGCTGTTTTAGATTTAAAAAGGAACAGGTGGTGTTGGTATTACGCAAAGAAATGGTTAAAGTGGTTGAAGTTAGTGTAAGTGATTGAATCGTACTGTTAAAGTTGATGGTTGGTGAGAAAATTATGCATCACTTTTATGTGGTTTGAGTGAAGATGAGAAAAATGAGTCCTTCTAGACTGAGGCAATTTAAATTTTTGTTCTAATCTAGTGTCATTTTTTGTTGAGCTGGATTTTCCTCACATTAAACACCGACTTTGTGTCTAACTCTGCCCTTGTTGGAAGGCAAATAGGGACTATAGTGTATTTTTCTTTGTCAGGACCAGCAAATTTGGGTGCTTATGCTGTTCAGCGGCCGTATGAAAAAAAAAATTTTTTATAAAAACAATATCATATACTTATTCAACGTTATATTCTAACTCACTGTACAAAAAAAGCAGAAAAAATTATCCACTAGAACTTTAATTACAAGTATTTTTCCATTCTGCGTATCATAACAGCGATTCGGGTATCTTTCAGAATGATCAGTACAGTCGCGGACGGGGTCCAAAAAACTAACGAGAACGGGGTTATAAAAATAAATATGCAACAAGTGAGTTTAACCTACGTCGAGAAGAGATATTTGTCTACTTACCTATGATATTTGTTTGTATTTTTACGTACTATAAATGGGGTTTTATTAGCTGTAAAAAAAAATTCTTGTTCATTTTTTACTCGTTTTTTTTTTTAGACAATATGGCGTCTTACGAGCAAGCGCCATTTTTTTTTTTTTTTTTTTTTTTTTTTTTTTTTTTTGCAAGTTCGCGTGATAAAACTATTGATTTCTACTAAATAGCAGTTGGAACGGTTTAAAAATACAAACAAATATCACAGGTCAGTTTTAAATTAACTTTTATCGACGACAGTTACTTTTATTTGTTGTAAATTTTTTTTTTTTTAGCGTTTTCAGCGTACTGATCATTCTGAAAGATACCCAGCGATTCGTTCACTAAGCCTCCATCTTGTTTCTTAAGGAAATTTCAGTTATCTGCCCTTGAAATCTTAAGAAAGAAGATGGAGGAATGGAAAAATACTTGTAATTAAAGTTCTAGTGGATAATTTTTTCTACTTTTTTGTACAGTGAGTAAGAATATAACGCTGAATAAGTATATAATATTGTTTTTATAAAAAAATATTTTTTTAATATGGCTGCTGAACATAAGCACTCAAATTTGTTTCAAGGGAGATAACTTTGTTTTCCCCCCCCCCCTTTAATCTGATAAATATTTGTGGGTTTGTAATGTTATTTTACTACTACCCGGGACTCTTTTATTTTCATTTGTTTTGCTTCTTTTTTTTTTTTTTTTTTTTTTTAATTAAGACTTTTCGAATTTAATTATTATAGTATTGTTTGATCAATTAATTGAACCAAATTATAACTAATTTTGTGAATGTTATGTTTTAATCTTTATAAGGTTATTGATGTAAATGGCTTCCAAAACTTTCAATCTTTTAATACATGAGGATTTGCTAAGAATTTTATAGACAGTTTAAATACTTCCAAATTCCTTTTAAATTTCGAAGGATCATAAAGTAATGTTTATTTATTTATTTTTTTAACTATTAAGATTAAAATGGCTGACTTATATAAAGAAATGGAAATGCAATTTTGTAATTAAATTAATTTAAATAAAAATGTTTTAAAATTTTCAATTTTTTTATGCGATTTCATTGATTTCATAATCGATTAAAAAAAAAAAAAAAAAAAAAAAAATTTAAAAAAAAAAATTAAATGTGTAATTATCAAATTTTTCTTTTCATTTACATATTTTTTTATTTTTTTTTTTTTCTGTGATGCTTGATTTATTTGAATAAATCTTTTACATTTTTTATTCGTGCCGAATACCATAAAGCGTTGTGATTGTTTGATTCCTAAATAATCCTTTTACGTATATATTTTTTTTTACTTTACTTTAAGTTAATTAAACTGCATAACGGTAAAATCCATTTGAAGATAAATCCTGGAGAAACACTTTGAATTATCTCCCCCTGTCATTTGACTCTTCAAAATTAAAGATAAAAAATTTTTTTCGGCTCTGTAATACAGAAGTACCTTGTAATCTATTATTATACCAAATGAGTTAATGAACGTTTGTTTCTCTAAGACTTGCCTGTATAGTTTAATCACACAAAATTAAAGATAACTTTGAACAACGGTACATATAAAAAAAAAAGTCTTATAAATAGTTGTACCGACCTGGTGTTTCGCAGAATGCAGTGAAGTAATTTTAGTTTTTATTTATTTGCACTTTAAAAAAAAAAAAAACTTATACAGAAAAAGAAATAGCATTTTTGTAAAGGAGACAACTCCTTGCATTCTTCAATTAAAAATGAGTTATTCTCCTTGCTGATTTTGTCTATTTTAAAAAATTTCTTTTAGTCCTATTTGAAAAATGTTTCTGTATTACCAGCTGTTCAGGCGGAAGTACATAATTAAAAAAAAATAAACTAGCGAAATACGTTATAGTGCTATAACAACGTGGTATAACAAATGAAAATAAACTAGCGAAATACGTTATAGTGCTATAACAACGTGGTATAACAAATGAAAATAAACTAGCGAAATACGTTATAGTGCTATAACAACGTGGTATAACAAATGAAAATAAACTAGCGAAATACGTTATAGTGCTATAACAACGTGCTATAACAAATGAAAATAAACTAGCGAAATACGTTATAGTGCTATAACAACGTGGTATAACAAATGAAAATAAACTAGCGAAATACGTTATAGTGCTATAACAACGTGGTATAACAAATGAAAATAAACTAGCGAAATACGTTATAGTGCTATAACAACGTGGTATAACAAATGAAAATAAACTAGCGAAATACGTTATAGTGCTATAACAACGTGCTATAACAAATGAAAATAAACTAGCGAAATACGTTATAGTGCTATAACAACGTGCTATAACAAATGAAAATAAACTAGCGAAATACGTTATAGTGCTATAACAACGTGCTATAACAAATGAAAATAAACTAGCGAAATACGTTATAGTGCTATAACAACGTGCTATAACAAATGAAAATAAACTAGCGAAATACGTTATAGTGCTATAACAACGTGGTATAACAAATGAAAATAAACTAGCGAAATACGTTATAGTGCTATAACAACGTGGTATAACAAATGAAAATAAACTAGCGAAATACGTTATAGTGCTATAACAACGTGCTATAACAAATGAAAATAAACTAGCGAAATACGTTATAGTGCTATAACAACGTGGTATAACAAATGAAAATAAACTAGCGAAATACGTTATAGTGCTATAACAACGTGGTATAACAAATGAAAATAAACTAGCGAAATACGTTATAGTGCTATAACAACGTGCTATAACAAATGAAAATAAACTAGCGAAATACGTTATAGTGCTATAACAACGTGGTATAACAAATGAAAATAAACTAGCGAAATACGTTATAGTGCTATAACAACGTGGTATAACAAATGAAAATAAACTAGCGAAATACGTTATAGTGCTATAACAACGTGCTATAACAAATGAAAATAAACTAGCGAAATACGTTATAGTGCTATAACAACGTGGTATAACAAATGAAAATAAACTAGCGAAATACGTTATAGTGCTATAACAACGTGGTATAACAAATGAAAATAAACTAGCGAAATACGTTATAGTGCTATAACAACGTGCTATAACAAATGAAAATAAACTAGCGAAATACGTTATAGTGCTATAACAACGTGGTATAACAAATGAAAATAAACTAGCGAAATACGTTATAGTGCTATAACAACGTGGTATAACAAATGAAAATAAACTAGCGAAATACGTTATAGTGCTATAACGTGGTATAACAAATGAAAATAAACTAGCGAAATACGTTATAGTGCTATAACAACGTGGTATAACAAATGAAAATAAACTAGCGAAATACGTTATAGTGTTATAACAACGTGGTATAACAAATGAAAATAAACTAGCGAAATACGTTATAGTGCTATAACAACGTGGTATAACAAATGAAAATAAACTAGCGAAATACGTTATAGTGCTATAACGTGGTATAACAAATGAAAATAAACTAGCGAAATACGTTATAGTGCTATAACAACGTGGTATAACAAATGAAAATAAACTAGCGAAATACGTTATAGTGCTATAACAACGTGGTATAACAAATGAAAATAAACTAGCGAAATACGTTATAGTGCTATAACGTGGTATAACAAATGAAAATAAACTAGCGAAATACGTTATAGTGCTATAACAACGTGGTATAACAAATGAAAATAAACTAGCGAAATACGTTATAGTGCTATAACAACGTGGTATAACAAATGAAAATAAACTAGCGAAATACGTTATAGTGTTATAACAACGTGGTATAACAAATGAAAATAAACTAGCGAAATACGTTATAGTGCTATAACAACGTGGTATAACAAATGAAAATAAACTAGCGAAATACGTTATAGTGCTATAACAACGTGGTATAACAAATGAAAATAAACTAGCGAAATACGTTATAGTGCTATAACAACGTGGTATAACAAATGAAAATAAACTAGCGAAATACGTTATAGTGTTATAACAACGTGGTATAACAAATGAAAATAAACTAGCGAAATACGTTATAGTGTTATAACAACGTGGTATAACAAATGAAAATAAACTAGCGAAATACGTTATAGTGTTATAACAACGTGGTATAACAAATGAAAATAAACTAGCGAAATACGTTATAGTGCTATAACAACGTGGTATAACAAATGAAAATAAACTAGCGAAATACGTTATAGTGCTATAACAACGTGGTATAACAAATGAAAATAAACTAGCGAAATACGTTATAGTGCTATAACAACGTGGTATAACAAATGAAAATAAACTAGCGAAATACGTTATAGTGCTATAACAACGTGGTATAACAAATGAAAATAAACTAGCGAAATACGTTATAGTGCTATAACAACGTGGTATAACAAATGAAAATAAACTAGCGAAATACGTTATAGTGCTATAACAACGTGCTATAACAAATGAAAATAAACTAGCGAAATACGTTATAGTGCTATAACAACGTGCTATAACAAATGAAAATAAACTAGCGAAATACGTTATAGTGCTATAACAACGTGCTATAACAAATGAAAATAAACTAGCGAAATACGTTATAGTGCTATAACAACGTGCTATAACAAATGAAAATAAACTAGCGAAATACGTTATAGTGCTATAACAACGTGGTATAACAAATGAAAATAAACTAGCGAAATACGTTATAGTGCTATAACAACGTGGTATAACAAATGAAAATAAACTAGCGAAATACGTTATAGTGCTATAACAACGTGGTATAACAAATGAAAATAAACTAGCGAAATACGTTATAGTGCTATAACAACGTGGTATAACAAATGAAAATAAACTAGCGAAATACGTTATAGTGCTATAACAACGTGCTATAACAAATGAAAATAAACTAGCGAAATACGTTATAGTGCTATAACAACGTGGTATAACAAATGAAAATAAACTAGCGAAATACGTTATAGTGCTATAACAACGTGGTATAACAAATGAAAATAAACTAGCGAAATACGTTATAGTGCTATAACAACGTGGTATAACAAATGAAAATAAACTAGCGAAATACGTTATAGTGCTATAACAACGTGGTATAACAAATGAAAATAAACTAGCGAAATACGTTATAGTGCTATAACAACGTGGTATAACAAATGAAAATAAACTAGCGAAATACGTTATAGTGCTATAACAACGTGCTATAACAAATGAAAATAAACTAGCGAAATACGTTATAGTGCTATAACAACGTGGTATAACAAATGAAAGTAAACTAGCGAAATACGTTATAGGGCTATAACAACGTGGTATAACAAATGAAAATAAACTAGCAGAAATACGTTAGTGCTATAACAACGTGGTATAACAAATGAAAATAAACTAGCGAAATACGTTATAGTGCTATAACAACGTGGTATAACAAATGAAAATAAACTAGCGAAATACGTTATAGTGCTATAACAACGTGGTATAACAAATGAAAATAAACTAGCGAAATGCGTTATAGTGCTATAACAACGTGGTATAACAAATGAAAATAAACTAGCGAAATACGTTATAGTGCTATAACAACGTGGTATAACAAATGAAAATAAACTAGCGAAATACGTTATAGTGTTATAACAACGTGGTATAACAAATGAAAATAAACTAGCGAAATACGTTATAGTGCTATAACAACGTGGTATAACAAATGAAAATAAACTAGCGAAATACGTTATAGTGCTATAACAACGTGCTATAACAAATGAAAATAAACTAGCGAAATACATTATAGTGCTATAACAACGTTGTATAACAAATGAAAATAAACTAGCGAAATACGTTATAGTGCTATAACAACGTGGTATAAAAAATGAAAATAAACTAGCGAAATACGTTATAGTGCTATAACAACGTGGTATAACAAATGAAAATAAACTAGCGAAATACGTTATAGTGTTATAACAACGTGCTATAACAAATGAAAATAAACTAGCGAAATACGTTATAGTGCTATAACAACGTGGTATAACAAATGAAAATAAACTAGCGAAATACGTTATAGTGTTATAACAACGTGGTATAACAAATGAAAATAAACTAGCGAAATACGTTATAGTGTTATAACAACGTGTTATAACAAATGAAAATAAACTAGCGAAATACGTTATAGTGCTATAACAACGTGGTATAACAAATGAAAATAAACTAGCGAAATACGTTATAGTGCTATAACAACGTGCTATAACAAATGAAAATAAACTAGCGAAATACGTTATAGTGTTATAACAACGTGGTATAACAAATGAAAATAAACTAGCGAAATACGTTATAGTGCTATAACAACGTGCTATAACAAATGAAAATAAACTAGCGAAATACGTTATAGTGCTATAACGTGGTATAACAAATGAAAATAAACTAGCGAAATACGTTATAGTGCTATAACAACGTGGTATAACAAATGAAAATAAACTAGCGAAATACGTTATAGTGCTATAACAACGTGCTATAACAAATGAAAATAAACTAGCGAAATACGTTATAGTGCTATAACAACGTGCTATAACAAATGAAAATAAACTAGCGAAATACGTTATAGTGCTATAACAACGTGCTATAACAAATGAAAATAAACTAGCGAAATACGTTATAGTGCTATAACAACGTGCTATAACAAATGAAAATAAACTAGCGAAATACGTTATAGTGCTATAACAACGTGCTATAACAAATGAAAATAAACTAGCGAAATACGTTATAGTGCTATAACAACGTGCTATAACAAATGAAACTTCGACAGTCAGAATCAAAGTTTGATATATCGGCTTAAATGCTATTCGGGTCCAACTTTTAAAATATCCTAAGATGGGTGTATATGTTAGATGGCTGAATTTGTGAAATGAATAAAAATAAATGTGTGAAATTGGAAGTTCTGTGTTTAAATTTTGGTTCCGTCATTTAAAACTAAAATTCTGAAATGAAGAAAAATAAAATTGAACAATCGACAAAATTGATTGATTTTTGTTTAATTTTTCTTGTTTGAAATTATCAGTGGTTGGCAGACTCGGGTTGAGCTGAAAAATAATGTGTGTGTATATATATATATATATATATATATATATCAGACAAGAAATTGCTTTGAACAGGAAATATTCTAGAAATTTATTTCCAATATTTGGAATTTTATTTATTTTAAATGATTTTTTATTCTCTAAATTTTAATTTTTTTCATTTTTTTTTATTTTTCTCTTAAATTTTCTTTTTTTTTTAATTTCTTTCTCTTAAATTTTCTTTTAATTTCTTTCTCTTAAATTTTCTTTTAATTTCTTTCTCTTAAATTTTCTTTTAATTTCTTTCTCTTAAATTTTCTTTTAATTTCTTTCTCTTAAATTTTCTTTTTATTTCTTTCTCTTAAATTTTCTTTTTATTTCTTTCTCTTAAATTTTCTTTTTATTTCTTTCTCTTAAATTTTCTTTTTATTTCTTTCTTTCTCTTAAATTTTCTTTTTATTTCTTTCTTTCTCTTAAATTTTTTATTTCTTTCTTTCTCTTAAATTTTTTATTTCTTTCTTTCTCTTAAATTTTTTATTTCTTTCTTTCTCTTAAATTTTTTATTTCTTTCTCTTAAATTTTCTTTTATTTCTTTCTCTGAAATTTTTTTATTTCTTTCTCTTAAATTTTTTTTTTTTTTTAATTTCTTTAAAAAAATTTTTTTTTTTTATCCATGCCCTCCTTAATTTTTCAGGTACTTCATTTGTGGGCAAGTTTAACTTATTTTTTAATTTTATGTGTGAATTAATTTTAGGATTTCTACTAAAATCTTAACACTAGTGCTGAATTTATTAACCTCTTTACTACTGAATAATTTAGTGTGATTTTAAAAAAAAGTTGTAGTTTAAACTCCTGACACAATCAGTGTAACTTCATGATACATTTGGAATCTTGTCTAACAGTTTTCACCGCATAATTGTTTATCAGTAATAGTAACAGTAGTTACATTAGAATTAGTGCTTCTGTTTAAAATAGCATTTTTGTCGGTTTGTTGCACTTCTGTTTGAAATAGCATTTTTTTTTTTTTGTAACAAAAATCCATTCTTGTAATGAATTCTTCTAACAGTCTCTTTCTGCTAACAAACAAGTGTCTAAAATATTTGTGCCGAGCTTTTTACTTATCTGTAGACTTTATGCCTCAATCCTTGAACAGATTTTTGTATAACTGAAAATTCCGTTTCGGCATATTTGAGATGAGGATTGATAATTTGGATTATTCGGACTACTATTCTCCTAAGTTTCTGTCTATCACTCTCACCCTCTCTTATTTTATACGCGGTCTACCACTCTTGCTTCAATAATCCTTTCAATTTTACAAATACTTCAATGGATTATGCTCCAATGAATTGGCTACTCTGGTGCCCCCTCAACGTAAATTCACTAGACTAACTCGACAATCAACTAAATCTCATTCATTCACTGTGGAGGTCCCCAGATGTCGGAGAGCCTTCTACTCAAATAGCTTCTTTCCTCGTACTGCTGGCCTCTGGAACTCTCTCCCTGCCCCCTGTTTCCCCGACAGAACAGACATGCAGAAATTTAAAACTAATGTGAACAGACATCTCGCTGCGCATATCCCAATTGAGGTTGACCCCTCCCCCTACCTTCTCCCCTTTTCTTTTTTCTCAGTAGCCCCTTACCTCTACAGTGGCGGCCTGCCTTGTTTGGGGTGAACTATGTTAAAAAAAAAAAAATAATATTACCTTTGACTGTTAATAAGCAAACAAGATTGGAATAGTCCGTTATAAAGAAAAATGGAAATATCACCGCAAGTGGTAATACAATTTAGCTGCAGAAAGTGACAATTTGGGATTTTTTCTTATTTTTAAAATTAAACTGGCTTTGCAAACTTTTCCCAATCTAACCCGAGCTCAATGGGTGACCCAACTGGACACGTTTTGTTCGAATAGATAACATTGTCATTTTTAATAGTTGATTTTTATTCTCCTGCTTTTAAAGCTGACCACTAAAACACTACAGCAATGTATTCATGACTGAAACAATAGCTCTTAAAACATCTGACAATTGGCAATTTTTATATATATATATATATTAGTGAATGCTTTTTATTTAAACATGTACAAAGTCTGCTACACTGGCATGTCGATGTTATCGATCTACAGCTATCAAGAGCTGAGGTCTCATCAGGCAGAAGGTTTTTTTTTTTTTTTCTTAACTCCATTCTTCCTGGATTTCACCGACCGGGTTGGATCACAAAAAAAACCTTCTGCTTGATGAAACCTCAGCTCTTGATAGCTGTAGATCGATAACATCGACATGCCAGTGTAGCAGACTTTGTACATGTTTAAATAAAAAGCATTCACAATACAGCTCTATATTTTTATTGAGCACTCTTTTATAAGCCCGGTTTGATTCCCTTTGGATTTCTACCCTGTGGATTTTTACCCTACCTGGATTACTATATATATATATATATATATATTTTCATGTATACACATATATTATAAGGTGATAGAATATATATTGTCTAGATTTTCAATATTTACTTCAACAGTGCTCAATACGTGAGTAGAGCTTGATAGTAAAGTATGAAAATATATGTATGGCAATTAAGCTACACAGAGGCATCCGCATTTTATGTCCGCAGAGAATCGTCAGGTTCACTTAGTTTGGCGATGCCCTGTGGAGCTTAATTGCCATAAACATATTTTCATACTTTATTATATATATATATATATATATATATATTATATACTTTACTGTTAATAATAATAATCCTTTTGAAATGATAATAGTATTAAAACCTTTCAGACATTTAAGAAATTACTTTCTTCTTCCATAAAAATAATTATCATTCTCAGCTAAACATTATTTTTTTTTAATTGACGAATATGTCTCTATATATTTATTTAAAATTGTAGCAATTTAATTCGTTTTAAAACAAAAAAAAAATTAAAACTAATTGTCAGCTAAATATTATTCAAATCAATAAAAATTTTGCTTTTTAAATGTATTCATTTAAAATTGTACAGTTTTAGTCGACTGGACTAAAGTGGCATTGATATCGACATTAGGTGGAGACCAAGGAACAGTGTTTAAAATCTTGTTTTCTTTTTTTTTTTTTTTGTTTACCATAAATAAGAACGGTTAATGAAAATTTGAAACGCAAAATTGATCCTCGTTATTTTATTTTTTATTTTTTTGTTTTGCTTTTAGATGCTTGATAGTTTTCGAGTCATGCAACTTTACACTTTCCTTGTTGTGTTGGCCTTGTGCGCCACAACCTGGTGCTCGGCTATCCCCAAACCTGACGAAGACCATAAGAAGAGAGTTTATGACAAAGTAAGTAAAAAAAAAAAAAACAATTCAACCTTTCTAAATTCAACTTTAGAAGGTGAATAAATTCATTTTTAAATTGTTGCAATTACTCTTCGTTGTATGCGCGTGTACGACGAGGCGGTTGAGATTTGATTTTTTTTTGAAAAAAAAAAAAATGGCCAGAAATTTTTTTTTTTTTTTTTTTTCCCCCTCCTCTTTGTGTCAACCCCCCCCCCCCCCATTTTATAAATCGGGGGGGGGCTTATGTTTTGAGGCATGTCCGTCCATCCGTCTGAAATTTTGCATGAAGTTATAACTTTGGTCAAATGTAGAGGCAATTGTTCTGGATATAAAATGAGCATCCTTGACCTCAGAAAAATTCTGGTTCGCGCCCCCAGGGGGTCAAACATGCCCCAAATTGCCCAAATTTATTGCATTTTACACTCGCCACATACAGAGGGGGACCACGCACGCGCGGCTTGTTTTTTTTTTTTTTTTTTAATATTATTTATCAGCTAGCCGGGAGTCAACTAACCTGATGCGTGGTGGTGGTGGTGTATTTCATACCAAGTCAAAGAGATACGCCTTCGACAGTCTGGACTTTATGGCTAGGGGGATCTTTTCTCTGTTGGGCCGAGGTATAGTTCTGTGCAATTTTAGGAGATCCCCCCCTCTCAGGCTTTTTCTTCTCGTGCTTTAAGAGGTTAGTTTCAGGCGTATCGCCTGAGGCGTTCCTACTGGGAAATGCTGACAGAGCTGCTCAGGCATGTTTTGTAGGCTAGTGCTCTGCTTCTTGGGCACTGGTTTTTTTCAATCGCTACCTTCCGATCTTGTCATATCTTCCCGTGGTGGGCTGGAGGTAAATACTAGATGTCGGGCATGTGATGATGTATGGAAGTGAAATCTGTCTGGTGAGGGTTGAGGACATGTGTTGCATGGAAAGAAGTGATATGAGAATGATACAATGGATGTGTAATGTGAGTTTAAAGACAGGCTAGATCTGATGACCTCAGAGGACTGATAAACCTAAACGGTGTAGGATGTGTGCAGAACGGGATACTTTGATAGTACGGTGGGGAGTTCTCGAGGTAGAACAGCTAGCTCACGCAGGAAGGGTCAAGGAAACCATGGAATTGAAAATGATGGACTTGAGAGAAAGGAATAAAGACCTGGCCAGAAATAAGTTCATTTGGAAGTCACTTTCTAAAATGCGTCCAACACATGCCGACATGTAAAACAGACGTTTAATTGAATGTAAGTGTTCATCACAGCCGGCAGAAAACAGTGAGAGGGGGGGGGGGGTGCAGATAACTTTATTGCATTGTTAAGTAATGATCGTAGTCAGCATCCCTAACGAACCGAAGATATGTCTATGATTTGCTGAAAAATAAGAATAAAATCTATAAAAATGGTTTATTAGACTGAATGTAACTTGGTGAGGCTTTCACTCTGGACAGATTGAGCTGGCATCCTCCGAAGGAGGAAGTTTCTAGGGAATATTAAATTTACATGCAGTCTACAATCGTATCAATATCCCAGTTTGAGGGAAAATGACGACGTTAGTTTTTTTTTTTTTTTTTTTTTTTTTTTTTCCCCAAGATTTTCTCAAATGTCAAGGTTTAACATCGCTTCTTTGATCTAACGATACCCCATGTGTCAACGTGATTATGCCTTATTATTATTCTTCTATAGTTACCCTTAGCTATGTATTTATATATATATATTAAAGTGAAATATTTTGAAAATCAACAATCGTGCAATTTAAATGAAAAATTCATTTATTTATTTATTTATTTTTTGCAAGCTTTTGTTGTAGAACAACTTTGTCAGGCGATACTCTTATAGTTTTTTTTTTCTTTTCTCCCTCCTCATTTTGATGGTATTAACCCCGATGGGTCGAATCACGATGTGAGCAGAAAGAGACGTCAAGTTCTTAAGACGTTAGGATAAGTGTAGTCCTGGCGATGTTATGCGCAGATTGGCGCTTTTTTTAAGTAAGGAAATTGACAACATCTTTGAATTGCACGATTGTTGATTTTCAAAATATTTCACTTTAATACATTCTAATCTGTGCTTCAAAGATGTTGTCAATTTCCTTATATATATATATATATATATATATATATATATATATAGCTGGGCGGATTGAGTTGGCATCCTCCTTGGAAGAATTTTGGGAATATTAAATTAACAAGCGCATGTCCCCAGTCGCATGTTAATCCGGGTTAGGTTAGATGATTTCGATCATGTCAGTCTTTGTAGAGAGGTGTCACCGTCCACATACCGTGTCTGGTACGTCCACATAGTCACTCATCTGGTACTAACCAGGTTAAACATTACTTAACTTTCGTGATCTAATGATTCGGTGTGTCAACGTGATTTATGCCGTATTAGACTAAATGTAACCTGGAAGATAACGGTGCACTCGTCGATGTACGTATTCCGAGTAACCCAAGATTTAACTATAATCATAGAAATACAAGTAATACATAATAGAGAATCCATATGTAATGAAATCAGTTTATTCACTTGCATTGACACTGTCAAAAATTGAGAATGGTTTCATCTTTTACGAATCTGTACTTAATTTTTTTTTTTTTTTTTTTTTTTGTTTCCCCCAGTGCTGTACTAGAATGTTTAAAAAAAAAAATGTTGTAAAAATTATTTCTGTTTGTTCTATGCTCTCAACTGGTGGCCTCATGCCAGAGTTGTACTATTAAATAAAGATTGATGAATTTCTGGGAATTAAAAGAAATTAAAACTTTTTTTTTTTTAATTTTATTTTTTTTATTTTTATTTATTTATTTATTTTTATTTTTTTAGAAACTAAGTGACCAAAAACATGAGACTAATGGCCTCCACAATGCTGATTATGACCATGAAGCCATTCTTGGCAGGGACGATGCCAAAGATTTTGACCAATTGTCACCAGAAGAAAGCAAAGACAGACTTGGGTAAGTTATGGAGGATCTCCATTTTTATATTTATATATTTTTATATATATATATATATTTATATATATATATATATATACACACCCGTCACAGGACGGTTAAAATTATTAATTCACCGAACCTGACAGATTTGCACCATTTATGTCCCTTCACAAAGATTAAAATTAAGATATAATGATACTAAACCTTATATCTAGAATCCTTGTTCCAATTTTGATCTAAACCCATTACATTTTGATTCTAGAAAATGTCTAAAATTTAAGACGTAAGAAGTCTTGAGATTAAATTGAAATTCAAGGAATCTTGCTTAATTGGTGTCTAATAACGATGGATCAAATTTAATGCAAATCTGAAATATTTGAGTTTTCAAATGGAACATTGTGCCCATGTTATGCCCCCCCCCCCCACCAAAAAAAACCTCTTTAAAATACTCCAAAGAAACTCAAATTTGGGTAATATTTATTAATTGATGATCAATAACTTTGCTCTCTTTTACATGAAATTAAATTGAACTAAATATAACCTACATTACCCACCCTTATTATGCCTAGCAGCTGTGCTCCAAAATTCATAATGATCGGTTAATTAGTTTAGGAATGGATCCTGTACATACATATATATGCATGTTTATATATTTGTGTATTTGTTTTTAGGTAATTTATTTCAACCCCATAAAATAGCTTCTTCTTTAGATACCCCAACCCCATAAAATAGCGTCTTCTTTAGATACCCCAACCCCATAAAATAGCTTCTTTAGATACCCCAACCCCATAAAATAGCTTCTTCTTTAGATACCCCAACCCCATAAAATAGCTTCTTCTTTAGATACCCCAACCCCATAAAATAGCTTCTTCTTTAGATACCCCCAACCCCATAAAATAGCTTCTTTAGATACCCCCAACCCCATAAAATAGCTTCTTCTTTAGATACAGCAACCCCATAAAATAGCTTCTTCTTTAGATACCCCAACCCCATAAAATAGCTTCTTTAGATACCCCAACCCCATAAAATAGCTTCTTCTTTAGATACCCCAACCCCATAAAATAGCTTCTTCTTTAGATACCCCAACCCCATAAAATAGCTTCTTCTTTAGATACCCCAACCCCATAAAATAGCTTCTTCTTTAGATACCCCAACCCCATAAAATAGCTTCTTCTTTATATACCCCAACCCCATAAAATAGCTTCTTCTTTATATACCCCAACCCCATAAAATAGCTTCTTCTTTATATACCCCAACCCCATAAAATAGCTTCTTTTTTATATACCCCAACCCCATAAAATAGCTTCTTTTTTATATACCCCAACCCCATAAAATAGCTTCTTCTTTAGATACCCCAACCCCATAAAATAGCTTCTTCTTTAGATACAGCAACCCCATAAAATAGCTTCTTCTTTAGATACCCCAACCCCATAAAATAGTGTCTTCTTTAGATACCCCAACCCCATAAAATAGCTTCTTTAGATACCCCAACCCCATAAAATAGCTTCTTTAGATACCCCAACCCCATAAAATAGCTTCTTCTTTAGATACCCCAACCCCATAAAATAGCTTCTTTTTTAGATACCCCAACCCCATAAAATAGCTTCTTCTTTAGATACAGCAACCCCATAAAATAGCTTCTTCTTTAGATACCCCAACCCCATAAAATAGCGTCTTCTTTAGATACCCCAACCCCATAAAATAGCTTCTTCTTTATATACCCCAACTCTATAAAATAGCTTCTTCAACCCAAAAACTACCATTTCAACTGTCCTGGAAAAAAGTATGCAAATAATCTGAAGTTTCGGTTAGGGTTAGCTTTTGGTTAAGATCACAACCTGTGTCTTAAGAACTCCCTACATTAAACAATTTGAAACTTGCGCTACTGGCAATAAATTATTTCAATTTCTTTTAAGTTAATTTTGATCATTTTAATACATTTTTAATCGCAGAGATGTCGAGTTGAGTCGGACAGTATGCGAAAATTGTTTGACTCAGACTATAAAAATAAAAGGGATACATGATGAAAAATGCTCAAACAAAAATATTTCTTAAGACTACGGCTGTAAAACCATGCTGCCCCTTGACAACCGTCAATCTCCAACGTTCGTGCCATGGTTTTCTCATTTTGTTCTGGCTGTGTCATCTCTTGTATTGGCGATCGTCAAGGGCGCATGCACTTTTCTACAAGTTGTATACAAAAGCAATGCAGACTCACAAGAAAAAAAGCACACAGATATATATTGTGCATTTAATTTGTTGGTAATGGGTGTAGGTGTGTGTTGTTGGGGCCCCACTGCTGGTGTCCACATCTGAGTTAAGTTCCAGTCTCTCAAATACAGAATCTCAGCTTAAGACTAAGTCTGTTGTATGGCCCCTTCAAACTGGTCTACTTCATCTCAAGCCTTCTACCTTGCCTCACTCCTCGGGTCTACCTCCAATCTACTTGTTTCATAAATATATCTAGTTTCGGCCAGAAATCCTAGATATCTGGTCACCAGAACTAGCCACATCCGTTTGTTCTCAGCTCATCGCTATCCGACCACTCAGAAAAAATAACCAAACTGTCACCGCGCCATCTTGTCTAGGGAGTTCAATAGATCTGCTTCCCCCCCCCCCTCATTGTCGCCCACCTGTCTTACTTTCTCCTCACTTTTCCTTTTGTAAATCATTTCCCAACTAAACATTCTCTGGGTCTTGGCTAGATGTGTTGGGGGGAGGGGGTATCAGTCTCTAGTGTCACACCGCCACATAATAAAGATTTGAATAATTTTCATTGTGTAATATAAATAAAAAATTAAATGTATGAATAGATTTGACATTTAGATAATTTATAATATTAATAGGCTTGATTAAATTCCTAATTCAAAATAGACATATATGATTATCTATGTTATAATAAAAATCGAAAAAAATCCGAGTAAAATATGTTTTCTTTTATTTAGCTATATTTATCTTCCTTAAGATACTGAAATGATTTTAGGAAACAAGAATATTTATGTGTTTAGATACGAGAAGTTCAATTACTGGAAAATATACACTTTGACCGGATATTAACTTTTCAACTTTGGGGCTTACTTGAACTTGAACTTTGTTAAGAGTGTCAGGTCAAAGTCCAGGAAAGGCTTTGATTTTATATTGAATACTTGATAAACCCTGGAGATGATCTTGAATTAAGGAATTAACATTATGTATGTAATATTTATGGAATGCAACAACTGTACAATTAAAATAAAATGTTTCATCTTTAATTTAGACATTGACCTCATTGATTGTATACAACTCCGAATTATTGTAATATTTTTCATAAATAGTACTGATTCATATTGAGTCATATTTTTGTGTGAGTTGTACTATCAAAAATATACTAGATACGTAAGTAAAATAATTTAATATTGTCAACATTATCCTTGAACTGGTGTTTTTATTTTTAATTTTCCGTTTCCAGAAAAATTGTTGAAAAGATGGATAAGGACAAGGATGGTGAAATCACCGAACTTGAATTGAAAGAGTGGATCAAGTATGTCCAAGATAGATATGTGATTAAGGACACAGATGACCGCTGGAAGGAATATGAACTCGAATCTGACAATCTTGACTGGGAAAACTTCAAGAAAAGGACATATGGCTTCACAGAAGAAGGTAATTTCTTACAAGAAAGTAGTTTTAGTGATAACCTAGCTGAAGTATGTGTTTGTGGCGAGTTTTTTCCCATCTGGAATACATTTCCATGGGATTGATTCCCTGCAACATGGTCGTCTTCAAGTCTAATGTCAACAAATACTTGTCATAAACTGTTTAAAAATAGTTATGCAAATTAGGGATACAAATATCTGTATTTGGGTCTTTGCTCTTTACAAGATATACAGTCTTTCAAAAGACTTATATTGTTGATTTAAATAACGGTGAGTCATTTTGATGGTAATGTAGATGAGAAAGTTATTTTTAATTTATCACATTTCATTTAGCAGTTAAAATAAATATGCGTTTTTGATTGGACAAAGTAAATGTAATCATTTTTACATGCATTTATTATTATGAAATGGCCAATGAGGGTGGCTGATTGGTGGAAGCTGGAAGTTTTTGACGGTAAAAGCCAGCTTTAGGACCTGGACAACAATCGTCAATGAAAACTTGACTGAACTCTCAGGTCCATGGGTGGCCGGCCTTCGATGGGGGAATCACGATTTGCTAGCCATCTCATTGCTCAGGACCGCCGGGCATGGGCCGCCATGACTCGAGATCTGCAGGCCAGGGGAAAAAGCCGGCTCAATCTGACCAGGGTGAACGCCATTGCAACACAACATTTATTATTGCAGAAATGTCTCTGAATAACAGCTGATCATTTATGTTAAAAAATTTATATTTTTGTAAGGTAATTTAAAGAGAAAAAAAATTTATATTTTTGAAGGTAATTTAAAGAGAAAAAAATTTATATTTTTGAAGGTAATTTAAAGAGAAAAAAATTTATATTTTTGAAGGTAATTTAAAGAGAAAAAAAATTATATTTTTGAAGGTAATTTAAAGAGAAAAAAATTTATATTTTTTAAGGTAATTTAAAGAGAAAAAAATTTATATTTTTTAAGGTAATTTAAAGAGAAAAAAATTTATATTTTTTAAGGTAATTTAAAGAGAAAAAAAATTATATTTTTTAAGGTAATTTAAAGAAAAAATTTTTTATATTTTTGAAGGTAATTTAAAAAGAAAAAAATTTATATTTTTGAAGGTAATTTAAAGAGAAAAAAATTTATATTTTTGAAGGTAATTTAAAGAGAAAAAAATTTATATTTTTGAAGGTAATTTAAAGAGAAAAAAATTTATATTTTTGAAGGTAATTTAAAGAGAAAAAAATTTATATTTTTTAAGGTAATTTAAAGAGAAAAAAATTTATATTTTTTAAGGTAATTTAAAGAGAAAAAAAATTATATTTTTTAAGGTAATTTAAAGAAAAAATTTTTTATATTTTTGAAGGTAATTTAAAAAGAAAAAAATTTATATTTTTGAAGGTAATTTAAAGAGAAAAAAATTTATATTTTTTAAGGTAATTTAAAGAGAAAAAAAATTATATTTTTTAAGGTAATTTAAAGAAAAAATTTTTTATATTTTTGAAGGTAATTTAAAAAGAAAAAAATTTATATTTTTGAAGGTAATTTAAAGAGAAAAAAATTTATATTTTTGAAGGTAATTTAAAGAGAAAAAAATTTATATTTTTGAAGGTAATTTAAAGAGAAAAAAATTTATATTTTTGAAGGTAATTTAAAGAGAAAAAAATTTATATTTTTTAAGGTAATTTAAAGAGAAAAAAATTTATATTTTTTAAGGTAATTTAAAGAGAAAAAAAACCAATATCACTTGATTAGTAGTGCTTTACCACTTGAAATAAATTTATTGACCAACAAAAAACAGAAACTAAAAAGTAGTTTTAATTATGCTCACTTATTGTAAACTTTGTCGTAGTCGTCCTTAATAATGCTGCCTAAAGATAAATTCTGAAAATAGCAAGACGGGCCCGCACAATATTAAAGATGTGGGCTTTCAAACCAAAAGATATACAAATCAATATATATTTTCTTAAATCGATTCCAAAATAATGAATTCTTTTCCCAATGGTTTGTATTTTTAATTGACTCTTTCTTCTGTCTTGTCGTTCATTGTTCCAGATTTAGCCCCAAATGATGAAAGAGCTGTTTATAAAGAAATGATTGTCCGTGACAAAAGACGATGGAATAAGGCTGATCTTAACAAAGACACTTTCCTCTCCAAAGACGAATTTATTCATTTCCTCCACCCGGAAGAAGCCGAACATATGAGAGACATTGTTGTTATGGTAAATTATACGTTTCTTTTATTCTAGTCTAAGTGTGTATGAGTCTCATAAATTTATATGATCTCCCTGTCTCCCTCCTCTCCCTGTCTCCCTCCTCCTCCCTGTCTCCCTCCTCTCCCTGTCTCCCTCCTCTCCCTGTCTCCCTCCTCTCCCTGTCTCCCTCCTCTCCCTGTCTCCCTCCTCTCCCTGTCTCCCTCCTCTCCCTGTCTCCCGCCTCTCTCCCTGTCTCCCGCCTCTCTCCCTGTCTCCCGCCTCTCTCCCTGTCTCCCGCCTCTCTCCCTGTCTCCCGCCTCTCTCCCTGTCTCCCGCCTCTCTCCCTGTCTCCCGCCTCTCTCCCTGTCTCCCGCCTCTCTCCCTGTCTCCCGCCTCTCTCCCTGTCTCCCGCCTCTCTCCCTGTCTCCCGCCTCTCTCCCTGTCTCCCGCCTCTCTCCCTGTCTCCCGCCTCTCCAATACTAATTGGGGATTTGGTATCTGTCTGGGGCCAAAGTTATACTATTACTTCTATTAATCTACTATTAGACTTTTTAATGCTCAATTAATGGGAGGGCCATAGCGTAGTATCTGTTCGGGGGGGGGGGGGCACATGCCAACAATATGGTGGGTGTGGGTGAGAGAGAGAAAAAAAAAAAAAAAAAAACAACAATGTTTCACTACATTCCAATGACCCAGATTTTATTCACCTTACTAATTTTTTTTTTTTTTCTCCAATAAAACTTTGGTACAATTACTGCACTGTTTCGTCCACAGAAGAACAACCGATATTTGTATGTTAATTCCGGATCTTTCCTCTATGGACTCATCAGAATACCAGAAACTTCTCCTTCAGAAGGAGTTTGTATCGTATAAAATGAATGCATTTTGTTTCCATCATTGGGTTGCTTACTTAGTCTCAAATTATATACACACAGTAGCATATTATTTTGTGTTTCTTGTAGGAAACAATGGAAGATATTGACAAAGACAAGGATGGTAAAGTCAGCCTTGAAGAATATATTGGTAAGTTTATGCTTTTTTTTCTTTTTTTTTTTTTTTTAACTGCAAACCTTATGACCTTAATTAAACGTGCTTCAAAATTATAACCATGATATTTTAAAAAAAAAAAAAATTTTTTTTTAAATTTTTTTTTTAAACATTTCTAGATATTTAAATACTTGATTTCTTTTGGATCAGCTTTCGCGTCTAGTTATCCTATTAATAAATAGTTCTTGACCTTTTGGCTAAGATCAAAGTGTAGCATCTTTTCCGATGGATACTGCACCCCATAGACTAGTATTGTCTTGGCCTTCGGGGCTTGATTTACGCCGGTCTATGGGTCTGTCCTGTGCAGTTCTAGGAGGTCCACCCTCCCAGGCTTTGCCTCCCCTCTTTGGGGAGGAGTAAGTTTATTGCTTACTGGCCTTGTGCCTAACTCCTGGCGAGGAGTAAATCAATATCCTATTAATAAATAATTAAATTGTATTTGACTATTTTTATATTTTACAAGCTTATGCATCTATAGTAATGGTTATTTTAAAAATAAATTTTGCAAATTTCTTTTTTTTTTTTTTTTCTGTCAATATTGGAGCAAATCTAAATCAATTCAAATATAGCTATGTCCTATTTTTAATACGAAAATCCTCTTGGCAACTTTGTATAACAATTCTTAGTTTTTTTTGGTTTTTTTAGGGGGGGGGGGTACAGATCTTATAATCTATAGATCTTAAAACATTTTTTTCTCAAGTTTTGTACTTTTATAGTAAAATATCTCTCTCTCTCTCTCTCTCTCTACCTCTGTGTGTCTGTCTATCTCTGTGTTTCTGATTACCTCTCTCTCTCTCTGTCTGTGTTGCTGATTACCTCTCTCTCTCTCTGTCTGTGTTTCTGATTACCTCTCTCTCTCTCTGTCTGTGTTTCTGATTACCTCTCTCTCTCTCTCTCTCTCTCTGTGTTTCTGATTACCTCTCTCTCTCTCTCTCTCTCTCTGTGTTTCTGATTACCTCTCTCTCTCTCTCTCTCTCTGTGTTTCTGATTACCTCTCTCTCTCTCTCTCTCTTTATGTTTCTGATTACCTCTCTCTCTCTCTGTTTCTATGTCTCTGTCTATGTTTCTGATTACCTCTCTCTCTCTCTCTCTGTCTTTTATTAGTATAGATATGTAAATTTGATAAATTCTAATGAATCATTTGTAATCTCATTTCACTAACCATCAGATTGCTAAAAAAAAAATTAATTTTTTAACAATTGTTTGCTTGTTTTTTTTCTAAATTTGAATTTTATCTTGTTCGCCCTCTTCTCATCCTCCTCCTCCTCCTCTAGTGTTCATGTACTTGATTCCACCCACTCCCCTCTCATATCCATTCTTTTCACCTTGTGTCATTTTGATCAAAATCACAATGGCTGTTCCTCGCATTACTTCTCTATACAGAGGTCATCATCATGTAAATAATTGGCCAATGAAAGATGCTCAAAATGAAAACACAATTTGAAAACTTACGACTATTAAAGAGAATTGGTTTTGTTACTCTTAGCCAAATGGCAGTTGCTAAGATGTTTCTAAATAGATTTAAACTTATTGCGATTGGAAATATTCTGTCCGAAAGATCACTAGAGAAATTGGATATTACTTATGATCGTCGGCCTCTCAGTTTTTCTTTCTCTTGTGTATGTATATTTTATTTATTTTTTTTGTATATGGATACAGCATAGCAAACTCTGCACGTATCAGATTATAAATTTATTTCAGTCTTAATTGGATATTACTTATGATCATCGGCCAGACAGACAGACAGACAGAAAGTGCTCGTTATATTACGTCAAGAGTCAGCAAACTCTGCACGTATCAGATTATAAATTTATTTCAGTCTTAATTGGATATTACTTATGATCATCGGCCAGACAGACAGAAAGTGCTCGTTATATTACGTCAAGAGTCAGCAAACTCTGCACGTATCAGATTATAAATTTATTTCAGTCTTAATCTTTCTCAAATCTGAACTGGTTTTGTTTCAGAAATTTTGAGACGAAAATTGATAATTTGTATTTGGATTATTCAAACTCCTGTTTTCATCTTGGATGTTATTCTCGCGTTTCGACCGATGTAACCTCCGACCTTCTACAGGTATATTTTATCGGACTGTGGAATTTTTCCGCAAGGACCCGTGACGTAATGAATAAAGTAGTAATAATTAGTTCTAAGTGACCGTCTTCTGGAGGTTGAAGATTCAGTCCTCAATGCAAACGATACTAAGAATACGATTACGAATTACTTAAGACTTCTACCCGGTCATCGCTGATGGAATGAGAGCATGGTACCCCCCCTAAGGATTAAATAATGGGTTTCATTTGAAATTCTATAGAGATTTCCGAGTTTGACAATATCGACCTAAAGAAGGTCGGAAGTTATATCAGCTGAAACGTGTGAATAACATCCAAGATGAGAACTGAATTGGTTAGTATTACAATTTTTTTTTTTTTTTTTTTTTTTTTTTCACATTTACCAGAACTTATAAGAGCAACAACAGAAGTTACTTTTTTTTTTCTTTTTTTTTCTTTTTTTTTCTTTTTTTTCTTTTCTTTTTTTTTTTTTTTTTTCTTTTTCTTTTTTTTTTTCTTTTTCTTTTTTCTTTTTTCTTTTTTTTTTCTTTTTTCTTTTTTTCTTTTTTTTTTCTTTTTCTTTTTTCTTCCCCCCACCCCCTCCCCATTCTTCTTCAGAACAGAAGCAAGCACAAACCAATTTTGTGTTTTCTTCTGTTCTGGTGGAAAAGTTATTGTTGCTCTAAGGAGTTCCGGTAAATGTGAAAAAGAAAGAAAAATTTGTAATAACCTGTCCAGATTTGAGAAAGGCCAAAATAAATTTATCCGTTGGTCTGCATTGAGTTCATTATCCTGTATCCATGAAAATTTGCTCTGTTTTTTTTTGTTTTTTTTGCACACTGAGCTTTCTTTTCGGGGGTAGTGGGAAGCATAATACATTATATAATATAATATATATACAAGTTGACAATTTTGAGCAGGAGTCTTTTATTTATTCCTCTTTCTCCCAAATTTATCTTTATCACTTTATCCCATGGCCTTCCCCTGCCAACTCACTGGTTTACATCTACTAACTAGCACTCTCATCGATTCTTTCAATCTAACCAAACCATCTTCCTATTCTTTCCAGATTTAATTTTCCTCTGAGGTCATCAGATCTAAGAATCTTTATCCATTGTATCATTTCTCTGCATGCATTACGTCCTCAACCCTTACTAGTCTGGTTTCACTTCCATCCATCATCACACAGCGCACCCATACCTGATAGACTCTTCCCTTCATGCAGAATAAAAAATAAAAAAAAAGAAGCCCTTTTCAAAGATTTCTACTCATCTGTATACTCTACAAAAATACCCATCCCAAGACTGGTAAAATTGTTGAATATCTGAGCCGTATGTACTGAAAAGGTCACCTGGCAAGAATAAACGTACTTGACAGACACGCACCTGGCCAGAAGAAACAAACATGGTGGATTGTCAGAAATAAAATAATTGTTGCTTAAGGCCAAATCACCTGCAAAGTTTACCCTTATCCAAAGGTCAGCTGCAGACGAGAATACTCTGTCACCAAATAAACAACCTAGGGGGCGTGGCTACACTGAAAGTGAAGGCGAAACCCCAGAATGTTCGTTTGCATGCGGAAGCATGGGTGTTACGTAATGTTATATGATACGAACCTGAAATTGAGATCGTCGGTCGACTGGTGATCGGGTCCGAAAAAAACATCTTGTCAAACTCCTGTATGTGCGTCCTTCTTCGTAACTAACCTAAACTAGTTAACCGACATATTTTTTATACGTCAGTGTTGTTGTCATTTTTTTTTTTTTAAACACAACAGAAATACAAAATTGATTCCTCCGATCAGAAATTTTGCACCACTTTTATGGCCCCTTATTAAGATTAAAATCAACATATGGTACTAAACCTTATGTCGAATCCTTATTCAAATTTTGGTCAAAATATATTACATGATTTTGATCCTAGAAAATGTTTAAAATTTAAACCTTAAGGGGTCTTAAGAAATTGAAATTCAGGGAATTTTGCTTAATTGGTGTTTAATGACTATGGATCAAATTTAATGCAAATCTGAAATATTTTAATTTTCAAATGGGCGGTTGTGCCCATGTTATGCCCCCTCTAAAAACCCTTAAAAATACTCAAAAGAAACTGAAATTTGGGGAATATTTATTAATTGATGTCGGATACCTATTAAAATATTTATTAATTGATGTCGGATACCTATTAAAATATTTATTAATTGATGTCGGATACCTATTAAAATATTTATTAATTGATGTCGGATACCTATTAAAATATTTATTAATTGATGTCGGATACCTATTAAAATATTTATTAATTGATGTCGGATACCTATTAAAATATTTATTAATTGATGTCGGATACCTATTAAAATATTTATTAATTGATGTCGGATACCTATTAAAATATTTATTAATTGATGTCGGATACCTATTAAAATATTTATTAATTGATGTCGGATACCTATTAAAATATTTATTAATTGATGTCGGATACCTATTAAAATATTTATTAATTGATGTCGGATACCTATTAAAATATTTATTAATTGATGTCGGATACCTATTAAAATATTTATTAATTGATGTCGGATACCTATTGTTAAAATTTCACAAAAATTGGAGGCATCTAAATTTTCACGACATTTTGCATAAAATTAAACTGAATGTCATACGTCGAGCATATGTGTTCCAAAATTCATAATGATCGGTTAATTAGTTTAGGAGTGAATCATGTACATGCAAATATATATAACCATATACACATACCTAACTAGCACTGAATTCTGTTATCATTAATGCCAACCATTTTAAAAACTAGCTATCCCTCCCTCCCCCGCTTTTATTCTTTCTTCCTGCATCTCTCTGAACCATTTCCGATGTTTTTTCACTTGTTTTCTTCTCCTTCCTCTCTGCCGCCTTTTTCATGGTTGAGTGTCGAACTCTGGAGAAAGTAACTACTGTTGCATGCTGGTCTCTCATTAACCGTTCCCCTGATTTTGCGTCCCTAGCTGATATTTATGGAAACGATGACGATGACGATGAAGACGAGGAAGATCCCGATTGGGTCAACGAAGAAAAGGAGCAGTTCCACAATTTTCGGGATAAAAATCAGGATGGCCACTTGGATAGAGAAGAGGTGAAGGAATGGATAATTCCGGAGGAGTTTGATCATATTGATACAGAAACGAGTCACCTTATTAGAACGTCTGATACTAATCAGGTGTGTACTTGATGTCTTTCCAAAGACATGGCAAGGCGAGGAACTGCTCGGTAACCTTTAATGGTTTACATGTAGATTTTTGGCCCTGAAACACCATAAATTCTGGAATCAAACGAAAGAAAAGTGATTTTTTTTTTTTTTTTTTTTTTTTTAATTTTTTTTTTAGCGATATCAAAAAAATTTTTTTAATTAATTTTTTTTCTCATAGTCACTTTTTTGTCTTTTGAAAAAAAAATTTAATATCAGATTTAATACTTTTTTGCAACAAGCTATTTTTTTTTTTTTTTTTTTTTTTTTGACAGTATAAAGGTAGTCAGCATATCAACCGTATGTTCATATATATATATATATATATATATATATATATATATATACTCAATTTGTGTGATGTTTGTGTGTTCCCTATATAAAGGTTAGAAAATCTACTTAAAATCTAGAAGTGTATTCTTATGTAAAAATTTACCAAGGAAGACAATGGAAGTGTTCCTGAACCCCTAAGGGGGGCTATGAGAACATAACCCCCTTAAAACTTCAAATATATCCTATTTTAATATAGTTGCGAAATGTGGCCACTGAGAGCGGTAGATCTTCATCGACTCAGTCTTTGACAATGACTGCGTTCTGTGTTGCCGGCATATGGATAGGGTACCAACTCGAGCTCTCCATTAATGACTGAATCGCCAACCGTTGCTGTTCAATGCCATTTTAGACGGTTCAGGTATGCAGCTCAGCACAAAGGCAGAAATCATTCGCAAGGTCCTTCTACCCCACCCACCCACTTCTCTACTTGGTTGGTGCAAAAGTACTTGTGGACAGTGCAACACCTTGGCGGCGCCAATCAGAGGTGACCTTGCAGCACTATCAGGCCCGCAACTAGTGGGTCAAATTTGAGATGTGTAGGAATAGCGTTAACGGAAACTGAAGAACAGAAAAGGGCTACATGTGGGAGTTTTCATCAGAACCTGTTCGGAGCGAGACGAGGGACCACCTTAAATTGTATAAAAATATATCGGTAAAGATAGCATGCTATCTCTATTTCTCTCGCTCTCTCTTAATCTGTTGGATAAAAGAATAAGATGTTTGTATCATAATTGTCTGCGACAATTAATTGCAATTAACAAAGACCCCTGTGTTTCATTTAGAAAGCAACCACTGATCAGTTCCGCCAATAAAGTCTTCATTCCTTCATCTTCGAGAAGTCCCAGGCGATATAATCATCTCCATTGTTAAAAGAACAACCTGGTTCAACGTGAACCCTGGAAAAGAACTGCTATATAAAGATTGCCGTCAAAATTTTTTAAATGGTAAGGTCATAAAGCATAAGTGAAGAATTTTAATCAGTCAGACACAGCTCGACTTCTTTGCAATATTGAGTTATGCTCGACAACCTTGCGACTTTAAGAAAAAATAAATTTTGGGGACAATTTATATTTCCTGTCGATAACCTTTGTTGTGTAAGCAGAAGGAATTTGTTTATTCTTTGAATATTTTCACGAACATTGGAAAGATTTTGTCGAATCTACAGGGTTTTCAAAAAGTCATTTATTTTAATACCATCAAAACTGTATTTCTGATAACAAAACTTAACACACAAAAAAATAAAAAAATTTTAAGAAATAAAAAAAATTTTAAGAAATAAAAAATTAAAAAAATTTTAAAGAAATATTTAAAATAAATTTTAAATAAATTTTTTTTTTAAATTTAGAGAAATAAAAATTTTAAAAAAATAAAAAATTTTAAAGAAAAAATGATTTTGTTGCATCATTTAAAAAATTTTATTACACCATCTTGTACAACGCCATCTTGTTTTAGCTTTACCACCATCTTGGTGTATACAACACAAGAGCCCGTTAGAATAGTCGTTACGGCAAAGTGGCGCCTTCTGAAAATTAAGAAGTCTCACAAGAAAAAATCGGAAGAAAACCGCAAACAATTGATCAATTAAAATCATTTATTGAAGTTTAAGAATAACTCTGCAAATCTTTGAAAATGTGATGCAATCATTTGTGATTCGTTTACAGAAATGTGTTCGGTTGAATGACGTACACTTTTATTATATATTGTTTATTATGTATGCGTTTTGTTATCAGAAATACAGTTTTGATGTTATTAAAATTTTAAAATAAATTGACTTTTTGAAGACCCTATATGGGTATTACCGTTACATTCTATTTCACTTATATTTAACGTCACTCCACTGATGAATGTCAATTGAAAGATCTTTGGGGACAATTTACTAAAATGAGCCGAGCCCCCTTTTATTAACCAATTTGGTAGCCGTCACTACTTTCAGCACTTGACGGCCTTTTGGCCAAGATCAAAGTGTAGTATCTGTTCCGATGGATACTACACCCCATAAACTGGTATTGTCTTGGCCTTCGGGGCTTGATTTACGCCGGTCTATGGGTCTGTTCTGTGCAGTTCTAGGAGGTCCACCCTCCCAGGCTTTGCCTCCCCTCTTTGGGGAGGAGTAAGTTTATAGCTTACTGCCTGAGGCGCCCCTGCCGGGGAATGCCGATGGGGCTGCCCAGGCATTTTTTGTAGGCCAGAGTGCTCATCTTCTCGGGCGCTGGCTTTTCAAATCCCACTTTCCCGACCTTGTGTCACATCTTACCTTGTGGGAGGAAGATAAATAAATTGACCTTTTTCTTTTTTTTTTTTTTTTTTTTTTTTTTTTTTATAAAAGTCCAAATAAACATTTTTTAATTTTTTTTTTTTTTTTTTTTTTTTTATAAAAGTCCAAATAAACATTTTTTTTTTTTTTTTTTTTTTTTTTTTAAAATTTTATATAAGGGAGTCGCTTTTCACTTGATCCATTTATGTAAGCATTCCTGCTTACGGTATTCTAGTCCCCCCCTCCCACAAAAAACAAAACATTGTAATTATTAAAACGTTATCTTTGAAGTTTTCTTGAGCAGTTTACCCGACTTGTCACGTCTTTTTCTTTTGGATGTATTGTTTAACTAGGCTTTGCCCCCTTTTTAGGTGACATGTGGCGAGGGGATAACGAGGGCGAAGCGGAACCTGATTGGGTTAAAGGTGAACGCGAGCAGTTCTCAAGCTATAGAGACAAAAATTCTGATGGCCTCATGGACCACGACGAGGTGAAAGATTGGCTCCTACCATCTGATTACGATCATTCTAAAGCAGAAGCAAACCATTTAATATTTGAGTCCGATAAGAACAAGGTTCGTAACAACCTCTAATCTACCTGGGCCTCTCTTCTGATTATTTCTTTTTAATTTTTTTTTTTTTTTTTTTTTTCCAGAATTGGTTCTTTAAGAAAAAAAATTTATTTTTTTTTTTTTTTTTTTTTTTTTTTAAATCAAAGATTTTAATTTTTGTTTTATGGTGATTTGTTTTTTTTGTTTTTTTGTTTAAATTTTTTTTTTTCAATTTTTTTTTTTTTTTTTTTTTTTTTTTTTTCAATTTTAATAATGGGTCAGGGAATCCTTCCATATTTCTACTGTTTCGACAATTGGTGCCGGGTGTCTCTTCTGGAAATGGATATTTTTTTCTTTTTTTTTTTTTTCAACAAAAATTTTTATTTTTATTTTTATTTTATGGTGATTTGTTTTTTGTTTTTTTTTTGTTTAAATTTTTTTATTTCATTTTTTTTTTTTCTGTCTTCAGAAACATTTAACTTAGGTATAATTATAATTACTTGCAAAAAAATGCTTACTTTGGTTGCATATTTTTGCTAGTATTATGACGAACGAACATACACTTTCCCAAGTAAGTGGTAATGCCTGGGAGGATAGTCTCATAACATTACCCTAAAGAGATGGTAATGCTTGGGAGGATGGTCATATGGTAACAGAACAGATACTACACTACTCTATGAATTAAGCATTAAAAGATAGTACAATAGTCCAATTAATAGAAATAATAGTATAGTTTCAGACAGATACCAAATCTCCATTAGTAATAAATATTAGGAAAATGTGACCTATTGACTCACCCTTTGAGCTCAGATTAGATTGTTTGAATCAGAGAA
>OY744552.1:39692129-39762129 GCA_963556195.1 Sepiola atlantica
ACTATGCAAAAAATTTTTAGATAACTTTAATTAATTAAGAGTGTAATATGCACATACATACATATATATGTGTGTGTGTGTGTGTGTGAATATTACACACATTATTTCTCCATTTTTTTTTCTTTTTGTAATGCATGGTTAAACTATGCAAAAAATTTTTAGATAACTTTAATTAATTAAGAGTGTAATATGCACATACATATATATATATGTGTGTGTGTGTGTGTGTGAATATTACACACATTATTTCTCCATTTTTTTTTCTTTTTGTAATGCATGGTTAAACTATGCAAAAAATTTTTAGATAACTTTAAAATAAAATTAAGAGTGTAACATATATATTATATTATACACACTATTTCTCCATTTTTTTTTTTTTCTTTTGTAATGTTCGGTTAAACTATGCAAAAATTTTTTTTAATGTTTGCCTAAGCAAATGACCATATAAAAATCTTTGAAACATTTTATGTATATATAATTTTTACAATTTCATGTATATACACATAATATTATAAGGTGATATAATATATTGCGTATATATTTTCAGTATTTACTTTAAAAGTGCTCAATACGTGAGAGCTTATAGTATGAAAATATATTTATGGCAAGTAAACTACATAGATCCTCTGTGTAGCTTACTTTCCATATATATATATATATATATATATATATATATTATTATTATTCACTTACATCTAACAAATTTCATGTAACGCTATTGAGAATTATATAAACGAATGAATTAAATGTTTTATTGTAGAATGGTGTTTTGTTTTTTTAAAAGGCTAAGCAATGTTTAATTTCACTTTTTATGAAAACTGCTGCTACACATATACACCGAATTTCTTATATTACTTTCTATTATAATTATCATTTTGTTTTTCTAAAACAAAAAAATCAATGAAATATCGTCTGCTTTGAAAAATTTCTAAAAACCAAAAGCAGTTTCTGCCATCTTCCAAACCTGCAAAGTATTTAAACTTTTACGAACACAAAATTCTAACCCGACCGCATAAAAACGTTTCATCTGATTACCCCCAAAGTATTTTAAAACAATCCCTTTCACTCATCATTAAAAATATATATAAATATCCTTGCTTCGTTTCTGCTTAAAAGTATTCACCATTCCTTCCTGAGAATGTCCAGATAGAGGAACCAAACAAAAAAACGGTGTCTTTTGTTCCAACACAGAAACATTCATATCATGTGCGAACCAATTTTCTTCACGCACAAAATGTTCGACTAATCATAGGAAGATAAACGCGAAGAGTTATCTCCCTTGGTAATTTGGATGCTCTGAAATGTCAGATACAAAGAGACGAGGAATTTACGCCAGGAATGGCTTTGAAATTTGGAGGAATTTAAACGAAAACATCTTTAGGTTAATGAAGTTTTTGATATTAGCACATGATAGTTTCTCAGGAAATTTTGAAAATTCTGTTCATTTTACAAGTTTTTTGTTTTCTTTATTATTTCATTCTAAGGCCACAGCTGTATAACAAATGTAATTGTCATGTTTTTAAGCAATTTTTATTGCTTTTAAACATGGAATATTTTCTATTAAAAACAAAAATTTAGATGTTATAACTTTTTTAATGCGTTTTATTTCAGAATGTAACTGTTAAAATTGCCATTTGTATTTTTTTTTTTTTTTTTTTTTTTTTTTTTTTTTTATTAAGCATTTTGAAAACAAAATAAATCTCCAGAAAGAAAAATAGATTTTATTGCTATGAAAAAAAAACAAAAACATTTTACTTTTGTTACAAGAGAATTTGCAAATATGCAATTAAAAAAAAAAAAATTTTTTTATATACCTAGCAATGGTTTCAATCAGTTTTCCAATTTAATGTTTTTTTTTTGTTTTTTTTTGCTTTATTACTTTTTTTTTTTTTTTTTTTTCTTGCAAAGAAGAAAAAAAAAGCAAATGACTTAGTTATATCTTTGAACCAACGATCTTAACTTTTCTTTTTAAATAAAAAAAATTACAAAAAATAAATTCCTATGTTTGTCATTTTTTGTTTTGCAAAATTATTGCTTAAAAGACGAATATAATTTTATTTCCAAAACTGTTATCCTGTAAATCCCATGATTAGTGTCTTTGCATAAGATTCTATTGACCTTTCATCATCATCATCATCATCATCATCGGTTTAACGTCCGTTTTACATGTTGGACAATACTAATACTTCAGTCAGTTGCTGTATTAACCTTTTTACGATGCTAACTATTTTACAGTCACTCGACTTTTCCTATACACAAATATTTGAACTTCAAGTGATATTGAATTATCTAACCTAAGATGTCCACGCAATAATAAAGCAGCGCATAGTCTGCTATTTGCCATCGTAAAATGTCCCCTATTTTACAGAAAACAAATTAATATTCCCTGGTCAGTTTTCTTTTTTTCTTCTCTTCTCCTCTTCTCTCTCTTTCTCTTTCTCTTTCTTTCTCTTTTTCTCTCTCTCTTTTTCTCTTATTCTCTCATTCTCTCTCTCTTATTCTCTCATTCTCTCTCTCTTATTCTCTCTCTCTCTCTCTCACTCTCTCTCTCATTACGTTTTATGTTAATTTGACATTTGATTTATACAGAAATTTCTTTTTTCATGTAAGCACAAATTCCATGCAATGAAAATAATTTTTCTTCCTGTCATTTAAAAGAATTTTTCTGCTGCTGTCATGAAAACCAATTTTTCGGTAATAAAGTAAATTACTGTTTCAACATTCATTCATTTATATATATATATATATATATATATATATATATATATATAAAAACTAGTTTATTTTCACAATGAAAATAAGATTTTCTAATATATATATATATATGATTTAAAAAAAAAAAAAATTGTAAATTACTGTTTTAACATTCATTTATATATATATATAAACTAGTTTATTTTCACAATGAAAATAAGATTTTCTAATATATATATATATATATATATATGATTTAAAAAAAAAAAAAATTTTTTTATCACAGCAAAATTACTAAATAACCAGTCACTTGGGGGGGGGGGGGGAGTTCCTATTTACTTGCTTCCCCACCAGGGCAAAATTAGACACAAGTTCGGTTTTTTAATATGATGAAAAATCCAACTCTCCAAAAATGGGCACTCTGAGGCAATTTTTATTCCAATCCAGTCTAGAAGGACTTCTCCTTCACTGACTGAGGACAGGCAAGACCAAGTGTAGCATCAGAACAGATACTACACTTTACTCCTAGCCAAAAGGTTGTGATTTTTTTTTTGTTTCTAGCCAAAAGGCTAACATTTGTGTTTTTTTTTTTTTTTTTTTTTTTTTTTTTTTTTTAAATAGTACAGCTGATTGATGCTAGCATTTGCTTGAATATATACTGAATTAGCTCCCTTAGTGATGATGTAAGGAAGTAAAACCTGACCAGTTGAGGACATACATTGCATAGCATAGAGAGAAATGATACGATGGATGTGTAATATGAGTCTTAAAGACAGACTTAGTTCTAATGACCTCAGAGGAAGATTAAATCTGAACAGTATAGGGAAATGTGTGCAGAACTGGAGACTTTGATGGTTTGGTCACATTGAAAGAATCGATGAGAGTTCTTGGGTTAGATGTAGAAAGAAAAGTTGCAGGAGCAGTTCACAGGGGAAAGCCAAGGAAAACAGAAAGAAGTGATAAAAAATGGACTTGAGGAATAAATAAAATAAATAGGTTGGAAGTCGATTTCTTAAAGCTGTCCAACACATGCCAACATTTAAAATAGACGTTAAACCGAATATGATGATGAGGCTCACCCATGTTAAGAGTACTTTATACTCTGCTCACAGGCTTTATCATATTGATTGACGATACGATATAGGTGTCGATAAGATAAAAAGAAACAGTTGGTTAAAAATCAAATCAGAAAAGACACCTACAACTTCAGCTAAATATGTTAGCGAACTACATAATTACAACACTCAGTTCAGCCTGAAATGGTCTGTATTAGGTAAAGCAGGGAAGTACAAATCTAAAAGATGCAACCTTTTAAATACAAGACAAGAGGTGGTTCAAAATTGTTTGCATAGAACCGTATACATTCTATATAGATACCTGAAGTATAAATTCCCCATCAACATAAAGTAGAGGTATTACTATTTATCTACCTGACACAAGGTCGGGAAAGTGGGATTAGATAAGCCAGGGCTCGAGGTGAGTATTCTGGCCATTTAAAAATTGCCTGGGCAACCCCGTCGGCATTCCCGGTAGGGTGCCTCAGGCAGTGAGCAATAAACTTACTCCTCCCCAAAGAGGGGAGGCAAAGTCTGGGAGGGTGCACCTCCTAGAACTGCACAGGACCAGACAACCCCCAATAGACCGGCGTAAATCCAGACCCAAAGGCCAGGACAATACCAGTTTATTAGGTGGGGTTATTAACAGAATCGGGAACATTTGAGATAAGGTAGGAAAAATAAACTGAAAACCTAAGATTAGATAAAGAACAAGAATATCTGGGAACATGAGATACTAAATATGGATGAGATCATATATAGCATAAATAGCGACGACAGCATAGGTTCAATTAATCGTATGTACATGCAATGGACGGAGGGGTAGATAATAAGATATGGGGGGGGGGAGGCGTCCGAGGTTGATCTGTAGCAGAAATTGAATAGGAATATCCGGCAATTAACATAGCTGTTTTCCTTATATTTCATCAGTTAACGTTTAATATGAACGCTAGTTAAATGTTGTATGTAGATAGGGAGGTATAAGGCTATAAATTGAATACACTCTAATATAGATATATACGTGCACTTGCCATATTGAGATTATTAAGGGGTAGGATGGGATGTATTTATTGATTTACTCCTAATGTTGGATAATGACCCTATGAGAATGGACGTATCTGTTGGAAATCGTTGGTTTGACTTGCGCGAATTAGCGTGGTGTGGACCCGGCAGTCGAGTGCAGAATAGGACCTGTTCTCACAGTCGGAAATCACAGACGTGACAAGGTCACCGCGTGACGAGATCCCAGATCAAGGGTCAATGTGCACCTGCGCAGGGCTCTGTGATGTCACGGGCCTTTGCGTGGGAAACGGGGATCCGTGACGTCACTCATTCTTCGTGAGAAGCGAGTTTTAACAGTCTGGGTTTTGGAGGCGGACCTATAAGACGTGATTGTTACAATGTAATCTACAACAGATTAAGGGAAATATTTCCCTAAAAAAATACAGGCGAAAGATCTCTTCCCCCCCCCTCCACGAATGGTGAAGACTTATTTGATGAGTAACTACGATAAAGCAGTAATTTGCTCTCTCTCTCTCTCTCTCTCTCTCTTTCTCTCTTTCTCTCTTTCTCTCTCTCTCTCTCTCTCTCTCTCTCTCTCTCTCTCTCTCTCTCTCTCTCTCTCGACGTTAGTGAATATCTCCCAGCTGATTTGATAACTAACGCTTGAAATAAAAACTGAAGTTAAATTAAAAAGATTGTTTGTCTTCCGACCCGATCATGGAACTTTTGTTGCAGCGGCGTGGTTCATGGCAGAAGGAGGAGGAAGGAGTTCAACCACTAGACGACATCGAGACAGTGACCATCTACGTGGCGACGGAGAAATTTAAAGGTATGCAAACTACGTGATTTATGATGTTTTAAAAATGACGAGTATTAAATGTGAACTGCCACGGCCCTTTCTGGGACGAGTATACGAAACGAGAAAAGCCGCGGCGCCAAGGAGAGGGCTATGCAACACTAATTACAACTGTAAAGATTAAGCGGATAAAACTAATTACTGAAGTTTCAACTAAGAAAAATATATTTCCTGGAAGTAACTACTCTAGAAGGTAGCGAGGAGGGTATTCTCTACCAGTTTGTGAATCTAGTCATGAAATATAAAGTCGGATAAGACACTATCCAATTTAATAGTATCTATGAATACATAATATCTACATAGTATCTATGAATACATAACAGTAGACTGATTTAGAGGGGTTGAGTAGTGTAAGTGAGGCTGGAAGGTTGGATCCTTATGCCAAACTTTTTTGTCCAATTTATGAACCACCGAAATATTCTCACTAAATTTCTAGGTTGGCCTAGAAATTTAGTGAGAATATTTCCACAAATATATTTCTGGGGTTCACTATCCTAACAGTAGGGAGGGGAGTACTCTCTATCAGTTTTTGAAACACATATAGCGGGATAAATCACTAACTAATTTAATAGTGTCTATGAATATATAATAATAGTGTTTTAGAGTGGTTGAGGTCCAGTAGTGTAGGTAGGAAAGGGAGGATATTTAATCCAAACTATTTTTTCCAACTTAGGAATCACCTAGATATTTTCACTAAATATAGCCCAAATCATTTCCCCAATAGTAATAAATGCAACAATAGTTATCATTGGGCATGTGTCATTTTTTTACTTAGATCATCTACCATAAAATTGAAAATAAGACTACAACAGAAATAGGGAAAATTAATGGGAGGCGATAAATTATGAATATAGAAAATAAATACTTATCTACACATAATATTGATTATTGCATAATTACAACGGGAAGCTGAGATGTTCAAAATAACTGAGGGAGCTAAAATGTAATATACAAGCAGTTAAAAAATTCTTGTATGGCTGTCATAAATTTTTCCTGGAATTTTTTACAAGGGGAAATAATAGCATATTTTGTCAAGATGGAGGTGTTCCCCTTTAACCTGTATATCCGTTGGTTGGCATTTGTTTTGATTACGAGTTCGCATAGTTTTAGAAGTAATAAAATAAATATTATTTATTAAAAAATATTAAATCGTCTAAATGTTTCCCATTAGTGAGTATTTATTTACACCTCTCCAGGAGTTAGGCACAAGGCCAGTTTTATCTTACTCCCACAAGGTAAGATGTGACCCAAGGTCGGGTCGGGAAAGTGGGACTTGAAAAGCCAGCGCCCGAGAAGGTGCGCACTCTGGCCATTAAAAATTGCCTAGGTAGCCCCGTCGACATTCCCCGGTAGGAAGCAATAAACTTACTCCTCCCCAAAGAGGGGAGGCAAAGCCTGGGAGGGTGGACCTCCGAGAACTGCACAGGACTGACCCATAGACAGGTGTAAATCAAGCCCCGAAGGCCAAGACAATACCCGTCTATAGGGTGCAGTATCCATCGGAACAGATACTACACTTTGATCTTGACCTTCCCATTAGTGAGTAACAGCATCCAACAGGGAAAATATCTAAAATAAATTTTTTTTTTTTTAAATATCATAAATACTAAAATAACTTTAGCTGACTTTCGTTAAGTTTAGTATCCTGAAACAACTTCATTGAGCTTTAACTGGAAACAATTTCGATGATATAATAAGGGCTATATACCCTAAAAATATATACTCTTTATATGTCAGACAAAATGGAAAATTTGTTAGCTGGACCAAGATATTTCGGTCGATTCATTCGACCATAATCATTTGGTAAAATGAGCTTTATTAGACAGAACTTGACATTTTATACAGTGAAACTTGGAAGAAACTACCGCTTCCCCTGCCTTGGTTGAAGAGGGGGGAAGGAGAAAATAGATGTTGTATGTAGTGGGCAGATATGCGAGGAGAGGAGAAAGTAGATATGTAAAGCAGGTGAAGATGTATTTCCACTAGCATGCTTATTCACTATTCCGTAAACTAATTTTCCATATCTATATCTATACATACAAGAGGAACTGGATGCGCTGCGTGAGCTATAGGGATAAGCAAATTGTGTTATCATTTAACCTGATATGTTGGGAGTATATTGTGAACTTGAGTTTGTGTGCGTTCACCACACAGGTCATGATCCTCTGAATTCAGGGCTTTATTTTGACATTGGCCGTAGTGTCAATCATGTGGTCTTGGTTACTGCTGTAATAAAAGGATGTGGGAATGGACGTATCTGTTGGGAATCGTTGGTTTGACTTGCGCAAATTAACGCGGGTGCAGTCGAGTGCAGATTAGGGCCTGTTCTCACAGTCAGAGCTAACAGACGTGACAAGGTTACCGTGTGACGAGACCCCAGATCAAGGGTCAGACTCCACCTGTGAGAGGCTCTGTGACGTCGCGGGCCTTGCGTGGGAAACAGAGGATCCGTGACGTCACTCGTTCTTGTGAGAAGCGAGTTTTCGGCGGTCTGATTCGGAAATCGAACTGAGCAGGACGTGCGATTCACGATGTAAAAATAAGGGAAATATTTCCCTTAAGGGAATACAAGCGAGAGAAATCCCCCCTCTATGAATGGTTAAGAAAATAATTGTTAACTAACTACGATAAAGTAGTGATTTGCTCTCTCCCTCTCTCTCGACGTAGTGAATGACTCCCAGTTGAAATAACAACGCTTGTAATAAAATGAATTAAATTTAAAGAAGAGTTTGTCTTCGGAGTGCGTCATGAGGCTTTTGTTGCAGACAACGGACGGCGTGGTTCACGGCAGGAAGAAAGAATTCATCCACTAGACGACACGACCACCCTCTACAGGCGAGGGAGAAATCTAAGGTATGCAACAGATGTTCCGTCCAAACAAAACCAAAACTTTAGTTTAAAACGAGTAACAATAATTCATTTCTCTACTGAACCACAGACTTGCAAATCAGGATAAACATATCTTTTGACTGAACAAAAAATCTAAGCTTAAGACCGCTCTGTTTCTCAAACCAAAAGAGACCAAAATTAACCTCCTCTGCCGTTTTGATGGAATATATATATAGATATTGCTGTCATTTGGGGTAGGCCACACGATAAGACTACTGAACCACAGACTTGCAAATCAGGATAAACATATCTTTTGACTGAACAAAAAATCTAAGCTTAAGACCGCTCTGTTTCTCAAACCAAAAGAGACCAAAATTAACCTCCTCTGCCGTTTTGATGGAATATATATATAGATATTGCTGTCATTTGGGGTAGGCCACACGATAAGACTACTGAACCACAGACTTGCAAATCAGGATAAACATATCTTTTGACTGAACAAAAAATCTAAGCTTAAGACCGCTCTGTTTCTCAAACCAAAAGAGACCAAAATTAACCTCCTCTGCCGTTTTGATGGAATATATATATAGATATTGCTGTCATTTGGGGTAGGCCACACGATAAGACTACTGAACCACAGACTTGCAAATCAGGATAAACATATCTTTTGACTGAACAAAAAATCTAAGCTTAAGACCGCTCTGTTTCTCAAACCAAAAGAGACCAAAATTAACCTCCTCTGCCGTTTTGATGGAATATATATATAGATATTGCTGTCATTTGGGGTAGGCCACACGATAAGACTACTGAACCACAGACTTGCAAATCAGGATAAACATATCTTTTGACTGAACAAAAAATCTAAGCTTAAGACCGCTCTGTTTCTCAAACCAAAAGAGACCAAAATTAACCTCCTCTGCCGTTTTGATGGAATATATATATAGATATTGCTGTCATTTGGGGTAGGCCACACGATAAGACTACTGAACCACAGACTTGCAAATCAGGATAAACATATCTTTTGACTGAACAAAAAATCTAAGCTTAAGACCGCTCTGTTTCTCAAACCAAAAGAGACCAAAATTAACCTCCTCTGCCGTTTTGATGGAATATATATATAGATATTGCTGTCATTTGGGGTAGGCCACACGATAAGACTACTGAACCACAGACTTGCAAATCAGGATAAACATATCTTTTGACTGAACAAAAAATCTAAGCTTAAGACCGCTCTGTTTCTCAAACCAAAAGAGACCAAAATTAACCTCCTCTGCCGTTTTGATGGAATATATATATAGATATTGCTGTCATTTGGGGTAGGCCACACGATAAGACTACTGAACCACAGACTTGCAAATCAGGATAAACATATCTTTTGACTGAACAAAAAATCTAAGCTTAAGACCGCTCTGTTTCTCAAACCAAAAGAGACCAAAATTAACCTCCTCTGCCGTTTTGATGGAATATATATATAGATATTGCTGTCATTTGGGGTAGGCCACACGATAAGACTACTGAACCACAGACTTGCAAATCAGGATAAACATATCTTTTGACTGAACAAAAAATCTAAGCTTAAGACCGCTCTGTTTCTCAAACCAAAAGAGACCAAAATTAACCTCCTCTGCCGTTTTGATGGAATATATATATAGATATTGCTGTCATTTGGGGTAGGCCACACGATAAGAATTGAGAATGATGGGCTGTTTCATCACTGGACATAAAAACTTACTGACCAGGATGTTTATTATTGGGAGTGGACATTAATTCTGCACGATCTCAAGTGGTCTGATTTTCCTGCATGAACCTTCGTATCCAAGAAGACATTATTATTTCAAAGACGCCAGCCAATTGGTAGGGTGGTCTTTTTTCTTAGCTAAATATTTTCCCATTTCATTTTGCAGCACACCGTTATGCATGTTTACATTATAACTATTTTTTTATCAATAAACGTCTTTCCACTAGCTGCAGAATACGCACTAACATGGCTGAGTGTCCTCCAAGCTTTTACAATCTTGGGCTAAGGTGTTCGCTTTGTTCATGTTCGTCCATTCACAAACGTTGTCTATCCATCTTTTCTTTTGTCTACCTTTCGACCGGTTTCCTTGTATTATGCCATTCAATGCATATTTTGCATAGTCCCACACTGGAATGCTTAATGTGGCCAAAGAATATTCAATACTTTACATTCGATGACAGAGGACATTGATGGGATGCCAGTGAGTTTTCGCAACTCTGCGATACTGATGTGATTAGATAGTTTTTGAGCAGTAATGAAACGCATGATGTGGTTTTGGAAAGTTTATATTTTTTGACATAAGTGGGTCAACTGGCCCGTAAATCTAAGTTTGTATAAGACTACCGGAAGTGCATATGCGTTATAGATTTTCGCTTTGATTTTGTATGGTATGCGTTTAGAAGTTAGGGTGGTTTTGTTTCTTGTGAAGGCGGCTAACCTAAGCCAATTCTGTGATCTACAGCTGTTTGTCTCTGTGGCGAACTTGTAGAGAAGGTGGTCCTCATCGATAGTGGCCTTTCTTGACAGTGCAAGGACAGCCACCTCACGGCGCAGGGTTGGTGATGCGATGCCGGCGAGAATCGGTAGTTAGTTGATTGGTGTGGCGCGTTGCACAGATTTGTGGAGGACCCGGATAACCTACCAGGCATGGACCTCTCTCGCCGGCAGTGAACAATGCTCAACCGCCTCAGAACAGGTGTCGGCCGTTTCGCCGCGACCATGAAAGGATGGGGACTCAGGGACTCGGCTGTCTGTGACTGGTCACTCTGAACAGACAGTAGACCACATCATCGAGTCATGCCTCACACATCGATCACCCAACGGCGAAGCCGGCATAGCTGCACTAGACAACAAAACATTAGCATGGCTTTTCTTAACCGAGCTGGTGATCTAACAGTGAGATGTTTTATTCCAAGCGAATGCAATGTTTAGATTGCTGCAAGGAGGAGTCAACCAAAAGGCCAAACGAAAGAAGAAGAAGCTGTTTGTCCATAGTTTGATGAAGACGGTGTGTGCTCAAGGTAAACAAACACTGTAAACTTGTTCTATTTGTTTTTTTCTGCAAACATTGCATTATTTTTCACATGCTTTTGTTTAAACCATTTTTTTGGGGGGGGGGGGTGTTCAGCTATGAGCACTGCGGAATGAATACTAAACACAGCAATGACTAAAAAGGAACATCACTCTACTGGAACAACCTCCCTGGTCACCTGATCTTGCTCCAGGTGATTTCTTTCTCTTTTTTTTTCAAGCTCAAGCGATTCTTTTTGAAGGTGTCGGGACCCATAATGATGGAACTGAAGGGCATCCCAGAAGAATCCTTCCAGGAGCGCAGAGAAGCGATGGAATTACGAGAAAGTTGGGGGGTTGACGGAATCGTTGATTCTATACTTGATTATTTAAGTTTGCCTTCGGGTTCTCCTCCCTCCACCCATTTTTATATTCTTTAATGGAGCACTTTAGTTCGAATGAGCCATTTCCGATTTTTGAGAAAAAAAAACTATGCTGTAAATAAATAATTCATTGATTCTTTGGTTCGTGATAAAATGCAACGTCAAAAATGAAAATAAAAAAAGGGTGTGGCAGAGAAGGATAGCAAAGTTCATTAGTCTCATGAGAACGTAGTTTCTGGTTTGTAACACCAATCCCGATATTTTTCAGACAAATCTTTGTAGTTACCCATTAAATACCAATGTAATCTGCCGCCACATCTCTGCCGCCACATCTCTGCCGCCACATCTCTGGTTCCTCCCTGTAAAACATTCACAGAAAGAACCTGTCGTTCTACCATCACTGCAAAGAATTTTCCTTTCTTCCTCCGATTACTTATAACCAAAACAGAATTTCCATGAACAGAGTTTCTTTCTAAGAACTTTCCTCCTTTGGAACAGATTGCCATTGGACTGCTTCCCTGCAGACTACAAAATGGTCATCTTCAAATCCAATGTCACAAATACTTGTCGAGCCGTCTCCTCAAGTAATCAAATTTTGTCCATTCCATTCATCGTTTTCAATCCTCTCATAATATTGTTCATCATCTGACAATCTCATTAGCTGCCATCCTCGAGTGGCTTTTGGCCTTGGTAAGTGTGAACGATTAGTAAAAAAAAAACACTACTTGGACAGTCATGATTTCATTCATCGTTGTTCGTAAATAAAATAATATTTAGAATAATTTTGTTGGCTCTCCAACCATCCGAAAGTGTTTGGATGCTACTATGAAGAGTTTCCATGGATGAATTTGGGACGCATCCACTTTTCTGCAGTTGTAGTGCCAAGAAAGTTCATAACTAAATGTTGAATGTACTAAGGCCTTGTTCACACAATTCTACTGTATAGGTCTGAAATTTGGGGACTCCTTGCTACTGACATTGAGAGGCTTCAAGTGTTCAATCACTAATGTCTCCAATGCATATCACCTCAGGCTTCATATCACCTACCACATCCCCAACATTGTGGCCTTCCAGTCGATTCGTCCTTCAAACCATCTAAACATTGCATTCACTTGGAATAAAACAATTCATTACAAAGAGGTTAACAAGACAAAAGGTCTTGGCCTTTTGGTTGACTCCTCCTTGCAGCCATCTAAACATTGCATTCGCTTGGAATAAAACAATTCATTACAAAGAGGTGAACAAGTCAAAAGGTCTTGGCCTTTTGGTTGACCCCTCCTTGCAGCCATCTAAACATTGCATTCGCTTGGAATAAAACAATTCATTACAAAGAGGTGAACAAGACAAAAGGTCTTGGCCTTTTGGTTGACCCCTCCTTGCAGCCATCTAAACATTGCATTCGCTTGGAATAAAACAATTCATTACAAAGAGGTGAACAAGTCAAAAGGTCTTGGCCTTTTGGTTGACCCCTCCTTGCAGCCATCTAAACATTGCATTCGCTTGGAATAAAACAATTCATTACAAAGAGGTGAACAAGACAAAAGGTCTTGGCCTTTTGGTTGACCCCTCCTTGCAGCCATCTAAACATTGCATTCACTTGGAATAAAACAATTCATTACAAAGAGGTTAACAAGACAAAAGGTCTTGGCCTTTTGGTTGACTCCTCCTTGCAGCCATCTAAACATTGCATTCACTTGGAATAAAACAATTCATTACAAAGAGGTTAACAAGACAAAAGGTCTTGGCCTTTTGGTTAACCCCTCCTTGCAGCCATCTAAACATTGCATTCAGGCTGCAAACAAAACAAGAAGCTCCCTATTTCTCATTTGGTGCTCCTTCTGCAACTCACTCCTGGAATATTTCTCCCACTTTATGTTTATGTCTTCCTCGTCAGACCATTATTAGAGTATGGTGACAGGCCTCTGCTTCATATCTAATACGATACCCAGCACCTGGAGAGAGCTCAATGATTGGCTACTCGAATGGTATATGGACTATGGGATCTGCCAACTCGAGAAGCTTAACCTTTTTCTTTCTTGAGTGCCGACGATTACTCGCTGATCTCATTTTGGCCTACAATCTCCTCAATGGTCATTATGAAATCTCTTAGGACCTATTATTAAATATTGCACCAGAAAGAGGTCTGCGTAATCATTACCAGAAACTGTTTCGATTTAACCTGAGGATGGAACGCTTTTTCAATCAGGATCTCTGGACCTTGGAATGGACTTCCAGGAGATGTAGTGAATGCGCCAACGACGCAAAATTTCAACGCGAAATTGTGTAGAACCATGTTGCCCCACTCGACGACCGCAAACCCCAACGTTGTATGTCCGTTGCCTTCTTGTCTTCATCATCTAGCCGAGTCATCTATCCATTGACGAATCGTCGAGGGCACAGCACTGGTCCACAAGTTAAATAAAAGAAACACAACTCTCGAGAAAGAACACAAACACATATACGCTGTGTATAATTTAGTTGGCACTATGAGTGTTGCTCAAGTCGTCAGCTCATCTCATCGTTTTCCGGTCCAATTCGCTCTCTGTGGGGGTTCGATCCCTAACTGCTTGGCTTCTCTCAAACCCAAACTCGTTAACTTTTTGCCATAAACCTTACTGTCGTCAAACTGTCGTAAAACTAACTTACCTTACTGTCGTCAAACTGTCGTAAAACGTTGTCACTCATAAATGTCGGTATTCTTGTCTGAGTCACCTGTCCTAAACAATGGAAACTGACCACTCCCTCATTTTCTTTTGTCTCTGTCGATGAGTCACTTCCTATCCTATCCTCGCAGCCTTCATTGAGCCACTCTATTCTCTTCAGTATAAATTGCTATCACTTTTCCTACATGACCACTGAAGCATGTTTGTTTTATTTTTTGCCAAATTTATTGAATTTAATGAAACTTATTGTTTCACAAAAGTCGGAGATATTTACGAAGAGCATCCGCCTCTTTTTTACCCCCTTTTGCATAAAACTAAATTAAACTTAATATAGCACACATTACGCCCCCTTACCCTTTGAAACCGTGTTCCAAAATTCATAATGATCAGTTATTTAGTTTAGGAATGACTTCTGTACATACGAATATATACACGTATAAACATGCATAACGTTTTTTTTTTTTTAATGAGATAAAGTTTGAGAATTTTTTTAATGAGATAAAGTTTGAGAATTTTTTTAATGAGATAAAGTTTGAGAATTTTTTTAATGAGATAAAGTTTGAGAATTTTTTTAATGAGATAAAGTTTGAGAATTTTTTTAATGAGATAAAGTTTGAGAATTTCTTTAATGAGATAAAGTTTGAGAATTTTTTTAATGAGATAAAGTTTGAGAATTTTTTTAATGAGATAAAGTTTGAGAATTTTTTTAATGAAATAAAGTTTGAGAATTTTTTTAATGAGATAAAGTTTGAGAATTTTTTTAATGAGATAAAGTTTGAGAATTTTTTTAATGAGATAAAGTTTGAGAATTTTTTTAATGAGATAAAGTTTGAGAATTTCTTTAATGAGATAAAGTTTGAGAATTTTTTTAATGAGATAAAGTTTGAGAATTTTTTTAATGAGATAAAGTTTGAGAATTTTTTTAATGAGATAAAGTTTGAGAATTTTTTTAATGAGATAAAGTTTGAGAATTTTTTTAATGAGATAAAGTTTGAGAATTTTTTTAATGAAATAAAGTTTGAGAATTTTTTTAATGAGATAAAGTTTGAGAATTTTTTTAATGAGATAAAGTTTGAGAATTTTTTTAATGAGATAAAGTTTGAGAATTTTTTTAATGAGATAAAGTTTGAGAATTTTTTTAATGAGATAAAGTTTGAGAATTTTTTTAATGAGATAAAGTTTGAGAATTTTTTTAATGAGATAAAGTTTGAGAATTTTTTTAATGAGATAAAGTTTGAGAATTTTTTTAATGAGATAAAGTTTGAGAATTTTTTTAATGAGATAAAGTTTGAAAATTTTTTTAATGAGATAAAGTTTGAGAATTTTTTTAATGAGATAAAGTTTGAGAATTTTTTTAATGAGATAAAGTTTGAGAATTTTTTTAATGAGATAAAGTTTGAGAATTTTTTTAATGAGATAAAGTTTGAGAATTTTTTTAATGAGATAAAGTTTGAGAATTTTTTTAATGAGATAAAGTTTGAGAATTTTTTTAATGAGATAAAGTTTGAGAATTTTTTTAATGAGATAAAGTTTGAGAATTTTTTTAATGAGATAAAGTTTGAGAATTTTTTTAATGAGATAAAGTTTGAGAATTTTTTTAATGAGATAAAGTTTGAGAATTTTTTTAATGAGATAAAGTTTGAGAATTTTTTTAATGAGATAAAGTTTGAGAATTTTTTTAATGAGATAAAGTTTGAGAATTTTTTTAATGAGATAAAGTTTGAGAATTTTTTTAATGAGATAAAGTTTGAGAATTTTTTTAATGAGATAAAGTTTGAGAATTTTTTTAATGAGATAAAGTTTGAGAATTTTTTTAATGAGATAAAGTTTGAGAATTTTTTTAATGAGATAAAGTTTGAGAATTTTTTTAATGAGATAAAGTTTGAAAATTTTTTTAATGAGATAAAGTTTGAGAATTTTTTTAATGAGATAAAGTTTGAGAATTTTTTTAATGAGATAAAGTTTGAGAATTTTTTTAATGAGATAAAGTTTGAGAATTTTTTTAATGAGATAAAGTTTGAGAATTTTTTTAATGAGATAAAGTTTGAGAATTTTTTTAATGAGATAAAGTTTGAGAATTTTTTTAATGAGATAAAGTTTGAGAATTTTTTTAATGAGATAAAGTTTGAGAATTTTTTTAATGAGATAAAGTTTGAGAATTTTTTTAATGAGATAAAGTTTGAGAATTTTTTTAATGAGATAAAGTTTGAGAATTTTTTTAATGAGATAAAGTTTGAGAATTTTTTTAATGAGATAAAGTTTGAGAATTTTTTTAATGAGATAAAGTTTGAGAATTTTTTTAATGAGATAAAGTTTGAGAATTTTTTTAATGAGATAAAGTTTGAGAATTTTTTTAATGAGATAAAGTTTGAGAATTTTTTTAATGAGATAAAGTTTGAGAATTTTTTTAATGAGATAAAGTTTGAGAATTTTTTTAATGAGATAAAGTTTGAGAATTTTTTTAATGAGATAAAGTTTGAGAATTTTTTTAATGAGATAAAGTTTGAGAATTTTTTTAATGAGATAAAGTTTGAGAATTTTTTTAATGAGATAAAGTTTGAGAATTTTTTTAATGAGATAAAGTTTGAGAATTTTTTTAATGAGATAAAGTTTGAGAATTTTTTTAATGAGATAAAGTTTGAGAATTTTTTTAATGAGATAAAGTTTGAGAATTTTTTTAATGAGATAAAGTTTGAGAATTTTTTTAATGAGATAAAGTTTGAGAATTTTTTTAATGAGATAAAGTTTGAGAATTTTTTTAATGAGATAAAGTTTGAAAATTTTTTTAATGAGATAAAGTTTGAGAATTTTTTTAATGAGATAAAGTTTGAGAATTTTTTTAATGAGATAAAGTTTGAGAATTTTTTTAATGAGATAAAGTTTGAGAATTTTTTTAATGAGATAAAGTTTGAGAATTTTTTTAATGAGATAAAGTTTGAGAATTTTTTTAATGAGATAAAGTTTGAGAATTTTTTTAATGAGATAAAGTTTGAGAATTTTTTTAATGAGATAAAGTTTGAGAATTTTTTTAATGAGATAAAGTTTGAGAATTTTTTTAATGAGATAAAGTTTGAGAATTTTTTTAATGAGATAAAGTTTGAGAATTTTTTTAATGAGATAAAGTTTGAGAATTTTTTTAATGAGATAAAGTTTGAGAATTTTTTTAATGAGATAAAGTTTGAGAATTTTTTTAATGAGATAAAGTTTGAGAATTTTTTTAATGAGATAAAGTTTGAGAATTTTTTTAATGAGATAAAGTTTGAGAATTTTTTTAATGAGATAAAGTTTGAGAATTTTTTTAATGAGATAAAGTTTGAGAATTTTTTTAATGAGATAAAGTTTGAGAATTTTTTTAATGAGATAAAGTTTGAGAATTTTTTTAATGAGATAAAGTTTGAGAATTTTTTTAATGAGATAAAGTTTGAGAATTTTTTTAATGAGATAAAGTTTGAGAATTTTTTTAATGAGATAAAGTTTGAAAATTTTTTTAATGAGATAAAGTTTGAGAATTTTTTTAATGAGATAAAGTTTGAGAATTTTTTTAATGAGATAAAGTTTGAGAATTTTTTTAATGAGATAAAGTTTGAGAATTTTTTTAATGAGATAAAGTTTGAGAATTTTTTTAATGAGATAAAGTTTGAGAATTTTTTTAATGAGATAAAGTTTGAGAATTTTTTTAATGAGATAAAGTTTGAGAATTTTTTTAATGAGATAAAGTTTGAGAATTTTTTTAATGAGATAAAGTTTGAGAATTTTTTTAATGAGATAAAGTTTGAGAATTTTTTTAATGAGATAAAGTTTGAGAATTTTTTTAATGAGATAAAGTTTGAGAATTTTTTTAATGAGATAAAGTTTGAGAATTTTTTTAATGAGATAAAGTTTGAGAATTTTTTTAATGAGATAAAGTTTGAGAATTTTTTTAATGAAATAAAGTTTGAGAATTTTTTTAATGAGATAAAGTTTGAGAATTCGTAGAAATTAAATAAAAAATATATTTTTTTTTATTTTGGTTTCGGATAAACAGGTGGAAATATTGGATTATAAGAAACATGAATATTAATGCAGTGAACAAAATAAAAAAAAAGGACCAAGTGTATTCGCAGCACCCTCAATGGCCATTATAACCTCCCCCCAGGACCTACTATTCACTCCTGCACCAGAAAGAGGTCTGCACGGGCATTGCAAAAATCTATTTCACTGCCTTTTTCGATTGAAGCGGAGAAGGGCCGCTTTCTCAATCAGGATCTCTGGACCTTGGAATGGACTTCGAGAAGAGGTAGTAAATGCGCTAATGATGCAGCAATTTAAGGCGAATTTGGACAGGTGCTAGGCTACCGTATCCTTTTTTGTGTAAATTTCTACCACCTTTTTACCCTGCATGACAACAGAAGCTTATTTTATTTTTTGCCAAATTTATTGAATTGAATCATCAGGTAAAGCAATAAGATACAATAATCCAGCAAAATTCAGAAATGACCACAATAAAGATGAACTATAAGATAATTAAGTGGACAATTGGACTTTCTTGGCCTTTTGGCTAAGATGAAAGTGTAGTATCTGTTCCGATGGATACTACACCCTATAGACGGGAGAGTTATAGATTTATTTAACATAGATTTGTATTCATACAAATACATACATCTTGCTACACATATGCAAATATATTTTGACTCGAGAGATTTTGAATGCCTACTAGATACTATCCTCGAGTGTCTTCGGTCTCTCTGTACAAGGGTGTGTCAGGACAACCTGGCATGAGGATACTTCGCCCTTCAGGAAAACCCTGACCAAATATTCAAAATAACATAGTATTCGAATCCCAACTAAGATCTTCTCGACACGGCTCTACGAGAAATGGTGCACCTTCTCCTGGTGATGTCATCTCATATAATAGCACTTAGCTGGATACTCCACCAGACTAGATGAATTCTTTGCCCGGAATCCAGCAAAATTCAGAAATGAACACAATAAAACATAATTAAGTGGCCAATTAGGGAAGGGGAAATGAGTGTTCTTCACTGCTTGACTAACTACACGTTTGATAGGTAGAGGAGAATCTTGATTGAACACTCGGATATCTATGTATCTCATAGGAAGGGTCCCTTGATTTCTGAGAACTTACTGAAGTAAAATGAAAACAACTAGAACCAAAAATAGCCAATTCTCAACCGGAGGAGGGAGACTTCTATCAATCCGGATCACTGAACCTCGGAATAGACTTCTAGATGTAATAAATGCGCCAACGACGCAGCAATTCAATGCGAATTTAGACACGTGCTGGGCTACCGTATCCTCTTCTGTGTAAATTTCTACCACCTTTTTACCCTACATGACAACAGAAGCTTGTTTTATTGTTTTGCAAAATCAATTGAGTTGAAAAAACATCACAATCTGCTCGAGATGCCAGATCTCCAGACTTCTAACAAAGGAGACTCTGATGGTTTGGCCACGTCTTTTGTTATTCTCCAATGTACCTGATTGACAAGGCAATAACGCAAGCCCCATTGCTGGGATGTCCTAAGAGGAGGACTTGGTTTGCGATGGTCAAAGCTTACTTGGAATTTGTAGTCGAGCCGCATGTTTTAGTGGTGACTCGTTATAAATTTAAAAAATAAAAACTCCTTTTAATGATTTTATTCATTGTTTTTGGAAATAGAATAATATTTAGATTTGAGAACAATTTCCTTGGATCTCCAGCCTTAACCACAGCCATCGGAAAGCGTCTGGATGCTACGATGTAAAGTTTTCATTGATGAATTTGGGTCACATCCACTCTCTTGCTGTATGCCAGGAAACCAAGCTCACCACCAAATGCTGAATAAACCAAGCTCTTGTTCGCACAATTCCACTCTATTAGTCCAAAACTTGGCTATGCCGTGATGTCAACATTTAGAAGCTTGAAGCTCAATACATCCTCAGGTTTTGTATCACTGACTGCACCCCCAACAATCTACATTAAATGCCAGATCTCCAGACTTGAGGAATCCCTTCTAACAAAAGAGACTGGTGTTTTGGCGATACCATTTGTCATTCTCTAACCGACCTGATTTATAAAGCAATACCTATAACCTTGGTCTTTTCAAGACTAAGGCCAATAGGCATCTCCTGTCTTTGTGATAATTATCTTTCCTTCTTGTTAGCTCCTTACATCAAGTGGCTTCATGTCTTGTCTGGAGTGATTTCCATAAAAAAAATTAAAAAATAACATCGTCCCCATTACCGGGATAAGAGCAAAACTTGGCTCGCGAACTGACTTGGAAGCGTGTTTTTAGCCTCCGACGATAGAACCTTGACTGGCTGTAGTATGCTGGGGAGTCAGCTATGAACAGACGTGGACTTGCAATGCTGCAAATGCATTTAGAGCCGGTTCAACCCACCTCAAGTTAATGCCTTCGTAGATCCACAGATCCAGTATTTATTTACCTCCTCTCCAGAAGGTTAGGCACAAGGCCAGTTTTATCTTACTCCCACAAAGGTAAGATGTGACCCAAAGTCGGGTCGGGAAAGTGGGACTTGAAAAGCCAGCGCTCGAGAAGGTGAGCACTCTGGCCATTAAAAATTGGCTGGGCAGCCCCGTCGGCATTCCCCGGTAGGGGCGCCTCAGGCAGTAAGCAATAAACTTACTCCTCCCCAAAGAGGGGAGGCAAAGCCTGGGAGGGTGGACCTCCTAGAACTGCACAGGACAATCCCATAGACCGGCGTAAATCAAGTCCCGAAGTACAAGACAATACCAGTCCATGGGGTGCAGTATCCATCGGAACAGATACTACACTTTGATCTTGGCCAAAAGATCCACAGATCCAGTAGTGCCAATTGCTTTTCAAGCAAGATCAGAAGAAAACTCTGACAAAGTACAAAATCGACTTTGCAATCTAGTGGGAGATGATCTCTTCTCTTTCATGCAGCCACTTTCTCACAGAAGAGACATTGCTAGTTTTTCCCTACTCTATTGGTATTTCTATGGCACGTGCTCGACTGAGCTTAAATCTCCGGTAAAACATTCACAGCAAGAACTCGTCTTGTTACCACCACTGCAAAGAACTCTCCTTTCTTCCTCTGCGTACCTAAAAATCAAACTGAACTTCCATGAATAGAGTTTCTTTCCAAGAACTTCCAACATTACTGCAGGACTGCTTCTCTACAGACTACAATCATCATCACATTTGGTTTGACATCCGTTTTACATGCTGGCATGCATGGGACGGCTTTAAAAAAATGACTTGCAAACTAACCTATCTCTGGCCAGGTCTTTATTTATCCCTCAGGCCCATTTTTATCACTTCCTTTCCTCCCACGTTTTCCTTTACCTTCTCTTGTCAACTGAACCTGCTACCTCAACTGTTCTACATCCACTAACCCAAGAACTCTCATCTATTCTTTCAACGTGACCATACCATCAAAGTCTACAGTTCTGCATACATCTCGCTATACTGTCCAGATTTAATCTTCCTCTGAGGTCATCAGATCTAAGCTTGTCTTTAAGACTCACATTACACATCCATCATATCATTCTCATATCATTTCTCTCCATGCAACGCATGTCCTCATCCCTCACTGGCCAGGTTTTACTTTAATACATCATTATACTGTATACACATTCCTGATAGACTCTTCCCATGGTCGTTTTCAAGTCCAATGTAAACAAATATCTGTCGAGTCATCCTATGACTTAATCAGAGCTCTCAATCCTTTCATAGTATTGTTCATCATCCAATTGAAAATCTAACTAACCCTTATCCTCGAGTGATTTTTGGCCTCGGTAAGTAGTGATTCCTTAGTATCAAAAAAAAAAATCCCTTCCCAGACTTAACCGATAGGCTTCGATCAGGTAATGGAAAGCGACTGCATGAGATTACCATTTTCCGTTTTAAAGATAGAATGTCATTGATTTAGAATGCTACCTGCTGCAAAACATCTTCGTCTAGACCAAGGGCGGGCAACCTCCGGCCCGCGGGCCACATCCGGCCCGCGAAGGCTTAGCCACATCTGGCCCGCCACACGGCTAGGCTTTATTATTGCAATCCGGCCTGCTGACATCCCAGTAAAACTCATATCATTTTGTGACATAGACGTAAAAGTAGGTTTAAATTAAGATTTACATTGGGATAAAAATGTATAAATATCAGCGAGCGATGATGCATGTATATTTCATTTTTCTTTAACTATTAAGAGATAAAAATAGAAAAAGAGAAAAAGAGAAAGAGAGAGGCAAAGAGGAAATGAGAGACAAGGAAAGGGCATAAAACATAGAACTTATGTGAGGTGTGTCAAAACTAAAGCTTGATCAACTTGCTACTCCCCCTGTCATTATTTTTTATGATTCCAAAATGGCTCTTCGCCGCCGCCTTTTATAACATCACATACAGAATTCTCCTGAGACAAAAATATCAGATTTGTAGAGTGTTCGATGCAATTTTTGTACAATTTATTCATGTAAACAAAATATAGTAATTCTGAGATTTCGTTTTTCACTCCGGCCCGCGATCTCCTTCCAAAAGTCTCATCTGGCCCTCACTCTGAAAAGGTTGTCCGACCCTGGTCTAGACTAACATTTTGTTCAGATGTGAACATGTATGTATGTGTGAACATGTATGTATAACATGTATGTGTGAACATGTATGTATAACATGTAGATGTGAACATGTTCGTATGCGTGAACATTTATGTACGTGTGAACATGTACGTATGCGTGTTTGTTTGTTTGAACATGTTCGTATGTGTGAACATGTATGTATGCGTGAACATGTCCATATGTGTGAACATGTATGTGTGAACATGTCCGTATGTGTGAACATGTATGTATGTGTGAACATGTATGTATGTGTGAGCATGTCCATATGTGTGAACATGTATGTGTGAACATGTCCGTATGTGTGAACATGTATGTATGCGTGAACATGTCCATATGTGTGAACATGTATGTGTGAACATGTATGTATGTGTGAACATGTATGTATGTGTGAACATGTATGTATGTGTGAGCATGTCCATATGTGTGAACATGTATGTGTGAACATGTCCGTATGTGTGAACATGTATGTATGCGTGAACATGTCCATATGTGTGAACATGTATGTATGTGTGAACATGTATGTATTTGTGAACATGTCTGTATGTGTGAACATGTATGTATGTGTGAACATGTATGTATTTGTGAACATGTCTGTATGTGTGAACACTTATGTCTGTGTGAACATGTATGTATGCGTGTTTGTTTGTTTGTGTGTTCACTGCACTGGCCGTAAATCATCCCACACGTTGTGCCGGTCCAAAGATGTTGTTTGATCTAACTCAGTGCTGAAACAAATATTCTCATGCCAAGTAAAAACCACAAGTCCAATTTATGAACAAGTAACAAATTTATTTGCTGAATGTTGCAAAAGATTCTCGTGTCTCCAAATGGAATGGCAGAGTTACAAACGAGATCTCTATATCCCAGCGAAGTTGAAACAAGTCCCCCACAGTATTTTGGCTAAGAGACCTAGATAGGCCATCCTGCCTCCACTGACCCCAAGCTTCAAACTGCCCCAGCTATCATATCATGCCCAGTGGGCCAGCTCTGGCCCCTTCCATCTCCTTCTTCCTGTTGACCGGGTCTTTTTCACTGGTCATCGGTTGGTCACCCAAGCACTTAGCCACTCAAGATCTCAACCTGAGATAACTGTCAGACAGAGAATTATCATAGTGGCAATCTATGAACATACCCGCATCGGTCCAGCCTTTTCTGAGACACTTAATTCACCTCAAAGGGAAATATTCTTCTGGAATGGCCCAAATCAAACCAAAGATATTTTCACTTAATCTTGCGCCCCCCCCCTCTTTCCTCCAGTCGAGCATCTAACATTTGCAACGTCCGCCATTCATATACATTTCTAAAGAAAATGCAGCCTACTGCATTTTCACACAGGAACACAATTGAACCAGGTTCTATCACTCAAGATGCAGAGGTTAAAACCAAAAGAGATAAATATTCTTCTCATGCAGACACTTTTAGCCAGTAGCAGTGGAAACTTCTGGGGTTGTTGGCCAACACTCAATTATATTTCCTTGTAATGTTGACAGGATTATGTCCAGTTTAAACGATGAGTCAAACAAAATGTAGTGGTTTTTACGGCGATGTTTGAAAATACATTTGCTATCATTATAGTTTCAAAATTGTTTTTGGTTCTTTTATTTTTGGAGGGAGACAAGACATTTCTATAATAAAGCAATAATATTCACTTTCTGAATTCTTGTGATAATAATATGAATAAGCCTGCTTCTGCGAGATATTTTTAAAACCCAGCACCAATACGATGGAATCACGACAAAGAATAATTTTTTATAAAAACTTTTTTTGATTTGACAACACCCCAGAATTTAAGTTAGCCTCTGTGTTCTCCCACCACCCATTTTTATATTCTTTAATTTAGGGTTTTAGTTAAAATTGGTAATTTTCAATTTTTGAGGAAAAAAATTATGCCCTAAATAAATAATTAATTCATTCTTTGTTTCGTGATGAAATGGAATGCCAAAAATGTAAAAAAAAGGAAAGAAAAATATCCAATTTTTGTTTGGCAATTTAAAAAATTATTAAATCAAACAAATTTGTAAATTTTTTTAAAAAATAGCCCAAATTTTAAACTGGTTTTCAAAATGGCCCAAATTTAAACTTGTCTTCTAAAATGGCCCAAATTTTAAACTGGTTTTCAAAATGGCCCAAATTTAAACTTGTCTTCAAAATGGCCCAAATTTAAACTTATCTTCAAAATGGCCCAAATTTTAAACTGGTTTTCAAAATGGTCCAAATTGAAACTTGTCTTCAAAATAGTCCCACATTTAAACCTATTTTTTACAGTGTCAACTCTTTGTGACAAGGTTTATATGATGCAATAATTTCTTGAAAAATTGGATTCTTTTGTTGTCGTGATTTTTTAACTCCTCGACAAACGTGCTGAGTGTAAGGTCGGTTTCGTCCAGCATGTGCGGGTCAAATTCAACGTGGACACCTGTTAGCAGAGTGTGGCCCAAACCAAACTTAGTTTTGACAATAGCAATGGGCTGATCCTCAATGTCATCGTAGTGGGCAAGAATTTTTGCTTGTGCCGAGGGATTAGAACATACCTTGTCCGTGGGAAGAAAGTCAAAAAATCCACCCCCGTTGAAGTAGACAGGTATTTTCGATTCAGGGTACTGGCAGTTTTCAGACAGGACTTTTATAGGGGCTGCTTTGGCTCCAATTTCAGAGTTGTACTGAAAGCCCGGGTAGACTGGCCCTCGACAGAAACCTGTTCAAAAGATGTAAGCATGAGTATTACATTAGGTTATTGGGAAAAATAACAGGTTTCATTTAAAGAATTTATCGAATTAAAGAAACTGTTGATTTTATCTTTTACTTAAGTGCATTTTGTAATGTTGTTCCCGTACTTCTACACAATACGAACCAAACTGGGTGCTTCTGCTGTTTCACAATGACATTAAAATATTTAAAGAAATACATAAACTTTATTATGTACTTATGTGTTAGCTGAAAATAAGATTGTACAGAAAAAGGTGAAAATCTACCTGGAAAGAATTTCAGATCCCGTTCTCCACAGACTTCCAGATTTCCTCCTTCGTCAAAATAAATATGTTCACAACCAAAATAGGCACCGGCACAAATGCCCAGGTATGAACCACCTTTGTAGACATAGTCCCGGATATTCCTGATTCCTACAGGACCAAGGGCTCGGATGAACCCAAGGTCATACCCACCACCAAGACAAATGGCTGCAGCCTCTTTGGCCCAGGAACCTGAAAAAGAAAAACATTATATTAAAACATATCTGAAGCATAGCTGAAAAATTTATGATGTCAGGCACAAGGATTGAGTGAGAGTGTTCAGAATAGCAGCATCGTTAGGTCTGTAGCAGTAGCATATCAAGTAGTGGTGGTGTGGGGAACGTGAAGGGGGCTTACCTGCGAAACGTCCTCGTGTTTGTCTGTCCTGTGTGCTGCTGATGAAAGAAAAGAATTCAACATGGCGTCCATGAACCTTTATTACGTACGGTTCACGCAGAGTCTCGCGAAGTCACATTGCACGCATGCAAATTAGGTGTGCCTCAGCCTAATAAAAGCGGGTCTCTTACCGTCTTCAACGAAACGGTGCGAAGTAAGTGCACGTGTGACGAACGTAGAAATCTGCTTTGGAAGCTGACAGAGGACTTTGTGATCTACGGACAGAGTGATTTGCGTTTCTTTGGACCTTCGTTTTTTACTCCAGGTGGGATCAAGGGAGTGATTGTTCCTTCTGTAGTGTATCTTAATACGATGATATGCATACATTTGAATATCTTACACTTTTTAAATTACTTTCTTTTCTTTGCATCTTTGGCAATCAGGCGATTATTTTTTTAAAAAACGTGCGAACATAAAATTGCATTTGCGTATTATGATAATTCGATTTTTATTTTAGTGGCAACGCCGGGTAGCCCTGTTAGTCATCTATAAAAACAAAGATAATCTCACGGATATAGCAGATAGTATTTATTCGACAGAAATTGTGTTTGCATGAAATTTATTAATTGTTTTGACGTGCATCGGCGACAATCCACGGTAAAACAATTTATACATTTCCTGCCAACAGATTAATGCAGCTATGAACTCAGATCTATCTGCTATATTCACTACATGTGCGAAGCTCTCAACCAGACACCAAGCATCAGCATCGCACACATTAACCATCTCACTGAAGAGATAGCAACAAATGACATCATCCATTTGATCAAAACTCGCTGACACCATTTGCACACAAACAAGCGAGCAATCCAGCAAAACAATTAAACTGCTATGTCCTATTAACTCACACATACATCTCACTATTCAAACTTTTTGCTTACATAAACTCACACATACATCTCACTATTCAAACTTTTTGCTTACATAAACTCACACATACATCTCACTATTCAAACTTTTTGCTTACATTAACTCACACATACATCTCACTATTCAAACTTTTTGCTTACATAAACTCACACATACATCTCACTATTCAAACTTTTTGCTTACATAAACTCACACATACATCTCACTATTCAAACTTTTTGCTTACATAAACTCACACATACATCTCACTATTCAAACTTTTTGCTTACATAAACTCACACATACATCTCACTATTCAAACTTTTTGCTTACATAAACTCACACATACATCTCACTATTCAAACTTTTTGCTTACATAAAACGAGCATGAGAGACAGTTCACTCACACAGTCACAAAACACAAAAGCACTCACATACACGCATTTAAACATTCTCAGAGACCTGTAGAGTTGTTGGTATAATGCGATGCTTGCCAGAGATTGGAGATAGGCATTTTGTAGTTTGGTTGTTTTGCGGCATATCAACCCTTTTCCCGTTATTTAATGCCGAATCCGGTCATTTTGGTAAAAGTCTCCATGCTTCAAGATCATGCTATGTTCAAGTATTCATTCATGGTGTTTTGTTTGGGTTTTTTGTAGAGAAAAAATGTTGTTTTTGTTTTTGGCTGAGAATAACAGAAAATAGGGTTTAGTTGGGGTCAGCTTAGTATACTTGGATATCAGCTCGATCTCCTGTATGCTGGAAGCGGATGTGACGTCACATGGCCCAAAGAGAGAGAGAGAGAGGAGAGAGAAAGAGAGAGATAAGTCAGTTAATTTAGTTGTTTTGTTTTACGGCATATTAACCCTTTTCGGGTTATTTAATGTCGAATCCGGTCATTTTGGTAAAGTTTTTACGCTTCAAATTCTTTATATCATCAAATGTTTATTCATGGTTACTTAGTTGTTTTGTAGAGGAAAATTGTTGTCTTTGTTTTTGGCTTTGCAGAACATGATGTAGTTTTGCAAAGGGAAAGGAAAAAACAATAACATCAATGTTTGGTGCATTTTTGGTCAGGAAGCCAGTATCTTCAGACAGCCTGATCTGGTAGCATATTCATCTGATTGAGCTGACTTGAAATGAAGAAGACGAAGAAAAAAGTCACCAGAGTTCCAACTTATTTAAGAAGTTACATAGTTCAGCCCAGACGACTATTAATATGAGACATTTTTAAATAATCATCTTAAAATACAATTCAACAACTCATTTTAAATTGAATACTATAAGTTATCTACCTTAAGCTCACAAATACGCAAAGAAATGAAAATTAAAAACTAAAATGACGTAACTGCATTGTGGGCAACACTGGATAGGTACATCTATTAATTTATAAAAATACAAGAGTACACCCTCCGTAAAAAACAAACGCTGAATAAAATTCATGCCTCACCAGTGTTCGCACTTCTATTGATATTATTTTATATGAATATTAGTGCGAAAACTGGCGAGGCATAATTTTTATCAGTCTCACTCAAGTGATGAAGTTAAAAAAATGATAAAAACGTCTCAAGCTGGAAAGTTTAAATAAGAAAAAGAAAAAATTAGAATTTTATTTCTGGACAAAAGTACCATTTCATGCCAAGAAACGATATTATCGAACATTTTATTGGATCCCACTTTTCTATTTAAAAAGTAAAAACAATTTTCTAATATACTATTTATACATATTTTTTACATTGTGCATAGGGTGAAAAAGTTCTAGCACACACACATGTGTGTATATATATATATATATATATATATATATATTTCTATGCGCAAGATAATCTCCTAAACAAATAAATGGATCATTATGAATTTTGGAATATATATTTTAGGCAATACGATGAAAAATATGGGTACATTATTTTTTTTGTAAATCTTAACATTTAAAGGGTGCATATAATATATATAGTTAGGTAATATATTTCATTATACAGGATAAACGCCTAAACTAATGAACCGATCATAAATTTTGGAATGTATATTCTCAGCAACCTGGTGAGTAAAATGGGTACATTATTTGTCTTTTGGTAGGTAAACTTTACCATTTAAGGGATGCACCCACCCAAACTCGCATCTGCCCTCCAAACCTTTTTAGATAAGTTAGATTCAAAAATTTAATAGAGAAAAGAATTGATCTGCATCGAATTTTGAGTTATACAGTAATACATTTTTAAAAGGATTGGTACATCAATGATATGTATGTGCTTGGTAAAATCCTAAACTATTGAACTTATTATCAACTTGGGTGAATAGAGCTGTGTAAAAGAAGCTCAAAACCCTTTAAATTATGCCAATACGATCAGTGGTTCAAAAGTTATAAGAATTTAAAGTGCCGAAATTTGTGTCTGTCATTGGACATTTTTCTTTAATGATCCTGTAAAAAATTATAAATTAAATGTGTAAATTTCAAAGTTTTTCAGATAATTTTATACATATGATTAGCATTACAAGTTGATTTTTTTAAAAGATTTTTTTTAACTAAAACTAATTTGATCAACTTCGGTGAATAGAGCTGTGTAAAAGAAGCTCAAAACCGTTTAAATTATGCCAATACGATCAGTGGTTCAAAAGTTATAAGAATTTAAAGTGCCGAAATTTGTGTCTTTCATTGGACATTTTTCTTTAAAAATCTTTTTAAATAGTGGGCCAAAATACGAACCTCATCATTTCAAGAAATTCAGTAATTTCACCACCATTTATTTATTTTTTAAGCTATTTTTATGAAACTTGGTACTCTTATGTAAAATTATGTGCTCTTTCTGATTATGCAGTCAGATTTTATTTATATCTTAACATTAAGCCATGAATTATAAATTAAATATGTAAATTTCAAAGTTTTTAAAACTGGCACATTGTATCACACAGATTGTGAGGTATTTCAATACAGCTTTAATTTCTTTTAAGTCACTATATAGTGTCTGTATAAGACTAACCGCACTATTAATATCTGTTTTAAAGAAATTGTGTAAATCAAGAACAAAACCATTTTTTTAAAGCTGCAATAAAATGTTTCTTTCAACAAGGTTGCGGCAAGTTAGTTTCAGTGCTTCACAGTAAGGTCCTGCATATATTTCCACCATAATATAATGGAAAATATGATTGGATAAAATTTGTAACCCTAGCACTGCCACCCAAACCCTAAGTCCGGGTGGCAACAACCCCCCCCCCCCAAAAAAAGAACATTGTTACATCTACTAGTTAACTAAAATGGTTACACTTCATTCAAACGCTACCTGGTTAGAAAGTGGGTGATCAGCTTCCACAGAGGTTTATGCTTATCTCTTACTTATACAGCCAATAACTAGTAATATATAAATTATAATAACATATATTTCTAGTAGTTCTGGGTTCTGTTCAATAACTGAACCACTTACAGCAAAACCATTGACAACTCAACAAATTCATCTCCAACACCGACATATATTTATTATGCTTGACCCTTTTCTATGTTCTTGCTTTGTGACATTTTTTTCAGAATTATTCACTTGTGCCATTTTTACCGTGCACCATAAGAAAAAAGAAAAAAAATTAAGTCTAAAATAAGCATTTTTTTTTTTTTTCTTATTAAAAAAAAAAAAATGCAATTCTTTATTTTATTTTTATTTTTTACATTTAGCCTGTTGGCTCGGATCAAAGTGTAATATATGTTCTGATACTAAACTTCATCTTTTCTGTCCTCGGTCAGTGAAGAAATCCTTCTAGACCAAGGCAATTACATTTTTTTTTTGTCCCAATCCAGAGTGCCCCTTTTTGGGAGCTGGATTTTCCCACATTAAAAAACGACCATATGTCTAACTCTGCCCTTGTGGCAAGTAAATAGGGGCTGAGAATTTATTATTTTTTTAAAAAAAGAAATTGTGTGATTCAAGCACAACATCATTTTTTAAAAAAAGTATTACACTGCACTAAAATGATTCTTTCAACAACGTTGCGGCAGGTTAGTTGCAGTGTTTCACAGTAAGGTCCTGCATATATTTCCTCCATAATATACTGGAAAAAAAAATAAGATTGGTTAAAATTCGTAACCCGAGCACTGTCACCCAGACCCTAAGTCCGGGTGGCAATATCCCCCAAGAAAAACAAGAACATGGTTACATCTAATATTTAACTAAAACGGTTACACGTCATTCAAACGCTATCATATAAGAAAAAAAAAAAGAAATCCAAAATGAGCATTTTTTTCCAATTTACAAGTTTCTTTTTTGTTTTTTTTTCACGATAAGAAAAAAATCTAATGCTTTACTTTATTTTATTTTTTACACTTGGCCATCCGGATAGACAGACGGACAAAATGTATATTTATATGAGATAATAAAAATCAAACTAAAAATGAAAATTGAAGGGTACTGTGGTTTCTTAACGATTAACAATATTATTTGTCAATTAAAAATAAATGAGACCATTTCAAAGTAAAAGTAAGTTTGGCGATCTTGAGAGAGGGGGGAGAGAAAAGAAAGTAAGAAAAGAGAGAGAGATAGACACACAGAAAAAAAAATTGAGAAAAGAGAAAGAAAAGGCGAGTGTTCGCTTTCTCTGCTTGCTGCTATTACTACTATTATAACTAGCTGTCAACCATTTTATTCAGAATTCGACAAAATGTATATTTGAAGAAATTTGCAAGACATTAAAAATTATCAAATATCTACATATTATACATCAAAATAATTCTGAAACTATCCTCTATATGGAACTTGATCATTTCCATCGATATATCTTATCAATTTCGAAATATTCTAAGTTAACTTTGATCGGTCGTATCTTCGTTTCTCATAGTAATAAACACCCAAATCACGTGGTTCTCAAACTATTCATCTATGTTTAATTAGCCTGTGAAATCTCAAGAATATCCAATCAAATCAACCCTTTGAATTTTAATCGGAATGTAAGGTATGAAAAATAAAAACAGTTTCCCTTTTTAGTTCGTTAATTTTTAGCGTTTTTTTTTCATTTTTAACTTGGAGTATAAAAATATTTAACGTATAAAGGCACATGGTATTAATATCATTGGAATGTGTATTTTATACTCTTTCCATTCATATAATTGTTTTAAATATTGGACCACAAATAATAGAGATATGACTTGTTTAAGCACATTAGGTGTGAAATTTTGCTGTTGTCTAACGAAAAAATTTTATCGGCTTGTAATGCTATACATACATAGAGAGAGAGAGAGCGAGAGAGAGAGAGAGAGAAAGAGAGAGAGAATGAGAGAGAGAAAGAGAGAGAGAATGAGAAAGAGAGAGAGAATGAGAGAGAGAGAGAGAGAGAGAGAATGAGAAAGAGAGAGAGAATGAGAAAGAGAGAGAGAATGAGAGAGAGAGAGAGAGAGAGATTTGTAGATTATCTTTTAGAGTCAATTTAATAGTGAAAAAAGATAACATTTTATCCACTAGATTTTAAAATTTGTTTAGGAGTCTTATCGAATTGACATCCTAATATGTTATCATACCGGCATGGGCGGAAGAACACAAAGCAGTGCCAAATTCACTTCAACAACAAAACGCTCAATCTAGCCATAAAAAGCGGCTCCCACAATCTCTAGCAAAAAGGCGTTAAAAATGCCAAAAATATTTATCACGTGATTGTCTACTACTACGTCCGCCAAAACAAGAGTTAAACAATATAAAAGCAATAGCCATGACAAGATCAGCCTCTTTTTTTCCCTTTTCCCCTACGACCAGTGATTAAGACAGTCCTGTCAACAGACTCCTAAAGCATTGGGGCAAGAAGCTGCCTGCTGCTATCTTACTGTCACTCCACGCCGTCTCCCCTTCCTCCTCATCGGACACAGGACAAATAGTAAGCTTAAACCCTTTCTTTTCTTTTCTCTTTTTAAAGCACCGTCGAACACAAGTTCCTATCATTCTTACACGGCAAAAAAGGGGTTGAGAGACGGCTCATTTTCTCTATTTACGCACACACCCAAACACGTGTGTTTCCCAAGAACAAACCTTTAAAAGAGACATTTTATACAAACAGTAAAAGGGGCATTTCTGTACACAAACTCAGACTTTCATTGAGGAATTTATACAAATTAAATGAACCATGTTAAATAAATTGTTATGTTTATATGAATGTTTGAGTGCTGGCTTTCTTACCTTTTTATCTTTTTGTGTTGGTTACTGGCGTATTTTGCTCGTTCTTTGATGTTTAACAAGAATAGAATTCGTTAGTACCCCCACAGTCTATTAGTTCTGAATAAGCAATTGTCATTTATCTTTTCTGACATAAAATGACCTTTACTCATCACAAAAGACTTGTGCCTGTTGTCTTTGCAGACAACATTTCAGATTGTTATTCTAACACACCATTTTCTTTTACAATCGACCTCATCAATCTTCTAGGATTGCCACCAATGGTGTGCTGTACTTGTCAAATAAATTCAGGTGTTTGAATAATATCAGAGTGTCTAGAATCTCTCTTCCATTTCGATAATGGTGATACTTTTCCATTTTAAGCTTTCAACTCTTTGTGAACTTTGTAAACATAGATCAAGCGACTTTTAAAAATGGTTCTTTTCTAAATTTTTATCTTCAGTTATAATATTTAAAGTTATAATAACTGTGTGCCTCTTCATTTGTTCTGTAATTATACGGGCTACCATTGATAATTTTGAAATACAGAAAATATAAAGTCATCGTAACATACATTTTTTAGATGCATCAAGAGTGGTGTTCAGTGATGCACTGCCTTCATTACCAATTTCGGGGTTAGGTTTAGGGTTAAGTTTAGGGTTTAGGGTTAGGGTTGGGTTTAGGGTTTAGGTTAGGTCTTCAGTGATGCACTGCCTTCATTACCAATTTTGGGGTTAGGTTTAGGGTTTAGGGTTAGGTTTAGGGTTAGGGTTTAGGTTAGGTCTTCAGTGATGCACTGCCTTCATTACCAATTTCGGGGTTAGGTTTAGGGTTAGGTTTAGGGTTGGGTTTAGGGTTGGGTTTAGGTTAGGTCTTCAGTGATGCACTGCCTTCATTACCAATTTCGGGGTTAGGGTTGAGTTTAGGGTTAGGGTTTAGGGTAGGTCTTCAGTAATGCACTGCCTTCATTACCAATTTTGGGGTTCGCATTATATCGGCTCAGACAGAAAACCCTGACTTGACTCTGGATGTACCAAATCACCCCCTGGAAAGCTTTCAGCTACGCACGTACACATTGCAAAAGTTTTTGCTTTTGACAATCTTCAACCCTTCTTTTAAAAACATGTCAGCAGGCATTAGCCAATGAGAACTGTCCGCACTCCCCTCCTGCTCCCATATTGTGCCCTCCCTCTATCTTGTTTAGATTCTTTATTCTACATTAGTTTGCGTTCAGGTAAGTCATCCCCCCCCTCCACCTTTTAACTACCTAACAAAATTAACTCTGGTATTAGAACAATCTTAAAGTAGAGGGCCGCAGTACTAGGGGGTCTATCTTCAAAATCCATCTGCACCTAGCTTAATCTCTTCATTAGGATGATAATAGATAGAAAAAAAGAAGAATTTCGCTTTTGGCTTTCATTCTGAAATATTCTTGGGGATAATCTTATTCATTCTCCAGGTTCAATGAAAATGTGTCATCAAGGTTTATTCCTTCAAATTCCCGAAGAAAAACGGATATTTGGTAGAAAACCCCCAATTTTAGCCCAATTTTTGCCCCATGTGCCCCAATTATGGGCAAATTTTGAGAAAATTTGATGGAAAATTATCCATGCACTTGTTCTGTACACTAAAAGTTAGCATTGGTGAAAATATAAGCCTTTTTAGCCCACTTATTCAGAAGTTATTGACAATCATTGATTTTCACGTCAAATTTTAGCCCGAAAAACGGTAAAATCACATAAAATGCCCCCTATACCTCAAAAATGACTTTTTTTCCAAAAATTCTTTTTCTCTCTATCTATTATCATCCTAATGAAGAGATTAAGCTAGGTGCAAATAGATTTTGAAGATAGACCCCTAGTACTGCGGCCCTTCCAAGGACGATAACTCTTAACTCCCGAAATGGTTCAAGGGAGGTAATTCGTTTTTTCGTTAGGTGTCCTAACAATTTGTTTATAGATTTATGAGGAATAAATGATATGCATTAACATATTTAAAATTCTGCAAACCTTTGATGATTTCTTCCGGTGTAATCGTCAGTACATTATGAACTGAACTGTCAATTGTTGATCGCAGCGCTCTCAGCAGCATTTGCAAAGAATTTTCAAGAGATCCTTCACCATTGTAAACAAAGATCGTCTTCTGGCTTGACATTGGCACATGGAGATACAAGAAGTCCTTAAAAGAGAAAATTAAAATTAAATCATGCAACGTGGCATATTTAAAGCCAAACTATTCAAAAGAAAATACAGAATTGGACATAATCTATTATATAAAGGGCAGTTGTTTGTTTGTGTGTATGTTTGTATATTTGCAAAAGACTCTCAACAGACACCATAAAGTTGACATTTTCTGAATCACCCTGCTTTCGGTCGCATAATATCGAAAAATTGGAAAAAACATTGATTTCTTCAAATAGAATGGACCCTAAACGTGTGACGGGGGTCCCTAAATTTGTTTGCCATTCAGTCGATCATGCGCTCTGTGCATGCAAGGAACACCCCAGATTCAAACTGTTTTAAGTGACCTATTTTTCGTCAGTTTTTATACTCTGTTCATTTGGCGCATTTGGTAACGACAGAAGGACCGAGACCTAGAGGTTGATGTTTTGATCCCCACCAACTCCCAGAATTTTTTTAATTTCTTTTTAACGGTGACCTAAATATACATTGAAGGGGCTACTGAGAATTAGGGTGAAAGTTTTGGGGGTCATCCTAAATTGGGAGTTGTGCAGCGAGATGCTTGTTCACATTAGTTTTAAATTTCTGCATGTCAGTACGGTCAGGGAAACAGGGAGCAGAGAGGGAGTTTCAGAGGCCGGAAGCTCGAGAAAAGAAACTATTGAAGTAGAAGGCTCTCTGGCATATGAGGACCTCCACAGTGAATTGATAGTATTTAGCTGATTGTCGGGTTAATCGAGCGTATTTACGTCGCGGGGGTACCAGAGCAGCAAGTTCATTGGAGCACATTGAAGAACATGTAAAACAAGCATAAGGATGCAACATTGCGGCGATGGGACAGGGGTTGAAGCTTGGTGGATAGTGAGGGACCTATTAGATTAGATATTCTTTTTTTGGACCTTGTCTAAGAGAGAGAAACTGGTGGATGTTTGGAGACGGTAGTGATTCTATAAATTACCGAAAAGATTTCTTAAATATTGTTTCTTATAATCTTGTAGTTTAATCTTCGGTAACCAAAAAAGTCTGGTACTTGTACAGATTGTTACCCATTTATTTATTTATTTTTTTATTTATTTATTTTTCAATATAACCGTTTTTTTTTTTAGTATCGTTTTTTATATTTTTGTATCGAAAATTTGTTAACAAAACTGAATCAATGGAAGAACTTTTCTGTTTCTAAAAAACTCATTAAAAAAAAAAGACACTTTCAATTAACTTACGATTCGATTTTTCTTCGATTATTATTATTATTATTATTTGTTTGTTATGCCTCCTTGGGCATCTACCCTTTTCTTTGTACAGTATCGATATCCAGATCAAATTCTGTTAAATATTTCATTTGACAACTCCCAAAAGTGTCCCCTCAATTTCTCCCTCCTACCACTTTCTCTAAATTCATCCAATCTCATCTTAAACTGATCCACGCTATTGCTGTTCTTAATCCGATCTGGCAACTTATTCCAAAAACATATTACTCTGTGAGCAAAAAAACTTAATAGGTTAACAGATCTAGTTTTTGAAAACTTCCTTGACTTCCAGATCTAGGAGAGATACTAAAAAATGCCCACCATAGTTAGAAATGTCATTTATTATCTTGAAAGTCTCAATCATATCACCTCTCATTCTTCTCTCCAGCAAAGTAGTCAATCCAAATTTGTTCAATCTCTCCCTGTAACTGTTACTTATTAGTTTTGTCACCCTTCTTCGTATGCTTTCCAGTTTCAATATTACATTCCAATTTTCATGTCTAGTCGCTGGAGTCCAGGCCTGGGTGCAGTATTCTATATGAGGTCTTATTAGAGCTTTATATATCCTTAACACAACATTTGTCTTCCTCGAAATAATATTCCTAACCATCCACCCGATCATTCTATTTGCACTTGATACAATGGTCAAAATATGATTATCAAACCCCACTCCCAAATCACACTCTCCATCTACTTCTTTGATTTCTCTGTTGTTTAGTACATATTCAGCTTCAACATTCCTGGATCCCACATGTAGTACTTTACATTTGTCTAGGTTAAATCCCAATTTCCATGGCTGAAAATATTGCCTCGGTAAAATTCGGTAATGAGTTACGACGACAGCCGAACACTAACGATACAAAATAAAAACAACATTCAAGAAACACTAATTTATTTACACTATTATATTTTATTGTTTTTTGTAATTTTTTAAAATTTATAGTTTGCAGTCAGTGGCATGCAGAGAGAGGGGTTAGGGTTAGGGTTTAGGGGATAGGGTTAAGGTTGGGTTTAGGTTAAGGGTTAGGGTTTAGGGCTAGAGTTGGGTTTAGGGTTTAGGGTAAGGTTATGGGGTTAGGATTAGGGTTGGGTTTAGGGTTAGGGGTTAGGGTTAGAGTTATGTATAGGGGTGGAACTGCCCGGGGTCAACTCCTTAGGGGATAGGGTTAGGGTTAAGGCTTAGGTTAAGGTTTAGGGTTTAGGGTTAGAGTTGGGTTTAGGGTTAGGGTTTAGGGTAAGGGTTTAGGGTTATGTATAGGAGTGGAACTGCCCGGGGTCAACTCCTTGATTGTATAACTAAAAAGACTTAAGTATAAGTCCTAGCACTTAGAAATATCATGAGAAAGGGAGATAGTTTGAATATGATTGGATGCCCTAGGCAACCTTCCTCAGGATGAAATATCAAAATATATCAGCCCCTTTCAATCATCGTGAGGCAAATGAAAATGAACAAACACTCGATGATAACAAAAAAAGAACTCCTGCAAAGAACTTATCATCTTATCTTCATCGACCGAGGACAGAATAGACTAAGTAAAGAATGAGAACAGATACTACACTTTCTATTATTTATTTGCACAAAATATAAAGATTTACAAATTAGGCACGAGGCCATCAAAAGTGTAGGGGTCCACTATGTTCCTAGCCAAAAGTCCAAGGAGTTGCTTGAAGTTTATTGTTTTTTTTTGTTGTTTTTATTAGTAATTAATAATAATCAAATCACAGACATGAATTCGAATAAAAACATAGAAGATACTGCCAAGTCTGCTGCAAAGAACATGAATTAGAATAAATACATAAGATACTGCCAAGTCTGCTGCAAAGAACATTAATTCGAATAAATACATAAGATACTGCCAAGTCTGCTGCAAAGAACATAAATTAGAATAAATACATAAGATACTGCCAAGTCTGCTGCAAAGAACATGAATTAGAATAAATACATAAGATACTGCCAAGTCTGCTGCAAAGAACATGAATTCGAATAAAAACATAAAAGATGCTGCCAATTCTGCTGCAAAGAACATGAATTAGAATAAATACATAAGATACTGCCAAGTCTGCTGCAAAGAACATGAATTAGAATAAATACATAAGATACTGCCAAGTCTGCTGCAAAGAACATGAATTCGAATAAATACATAAGATACTGCCAAGTCTGCTGCAAAGAACATGAATTCGAATAAATACATAAGATACTGCCAAGTCTGCTGCAAAGAACATGAATTCGAATAAATACATAAGATACTGCCAAGTCTGCTGCAAAGAACATGAATTAGAATAAATACATAAGATACTGCCAAGTCTGCTGCAAAGAACATGAATTCGAATAAATACATAAGATACTGCCAAGTCTGCTGCAAAGAACATGAATTAGAATAAATACATAAGATACTGCCAAGTCTGCTGCAAAGAACATGAATTCGAATAAAAACATAAAAGATGCTGCCAATTCTGCTGCAAAGAACATGAATTAGAATAAATACATAAGATACTGCCAAGTCTGCTGCAAAGAACATGAATTCGAATAAAAACATAAAAGATGCTGCCAATTCTGCTGCAAAGAACATGAATTAGAATAAATACATAAGATACTGCCAAGTCTGCTGCAAAGAACATGAATTCGAATAAAAACATAAAAGATGCTGCCAATTCTGCTGCAAAGAACATGAATTAGAATAAATACATAAGATACTGCCAAGTCTGCTGCAAAGAACATGAATTCGAATAAAAACATAAAAGATGCTGCCAATTCTGCTGCAAAGAACATGAATTAGAATAAATACATAAGATACTGCCAAGTCTGCTGCAAAGAACATGAATTAGAATAAATACATAAGATACTGCCAAGTCTGCTGCAAAGAACATGAATTAGAATAAATACATAAGATACTGCCAAGTCTGCTGCAAAGAACATGAATTCGAATAAAAACATAAAAGATGCTGCCAATTCTGCTGCAAAGAACATGAATTAGAATAAATACATAAGATACTGCCAAGTCTGCTGCAAAGAACATGAATTAGAATAAAAACATAAAAGATGCTGCCAATTCTGCTGCAAAGAACATGAATTAGAATAAATACATAAGATACTGCCAAGTCTGCTGCAAAGAACATGAATTAGAATAAATACATAAGATACTGCCAAGTCTGCTGCAAAGAACATGAATTAGAATAAATACATAAGATACTGCCAAGTCTGCTGCAAAGAACATGAATTAGAATAAATACATAAGATACTGCCAAGTCTGCTGCAAAGAACATGAATTAGAATAAATACATAAGATACTGCCAAGTCTGCTGCAAAGAACATGAATTAGAATAAATACATAAGATGCTGCCAATTCTGCTGCAAAGAACATGAATTAGAATAAATACATAAGATGCTGCCAAGTCTGCTGCAAAGAACATGAATTCGAATAAATACATAAGATACTGCCAAGTCTGCTGCAAAGAACATGAATTCGAATAAAAACATAAAAGATGCTGCCAATTCTGCTGCAAAGAACATGAATTAGAATAAATACATAAGATACTGCCAAGTCTGCTGCAAAGAACATGAATTAGAATAAATACATAAGATACTGCCAAGTCTGCTGCAAAGAACATGAATTAGAATAAATACATAAGATACTGCCAAGTCTGCTGCAAAGAACATGAATTCGAATAAAAACATAAAAGATGCTGCCAATTCTGCTGCAAAGAACATGAATTAGAATAAATACATAAGATACTGCCAAGTCTGCTGCAAAGAACATGAATTAGAATAAATACATAAGATACTGCCAAGTCTGCTGCAAAGAACATGAATTAGAATAAATACATAAGATACTGCCAAGTCTGCTGCAAAGAACATGAATTAGAATAAATACATAAGATACTGCCAAGTCTGCTGCAAAGAACATGAATTAGAATAAATACATAAGATACTGCCAAGTCTGCTGCAAAGAACATGAATTAGAATAAATACATAAGATACTGCCAAGTCTGCTGCAAAGAACATGAATTAGAATAAATACATAAGATACTGCCAAGTCTGCTGCAAAGAACATGAATTAGAATAAATACATAAGATACTGCCAAGTCTGCTGCAAAGAAGATGGGCTCCCTCTACCGAGCTAGTAAACTTCTCACACTTTCCAGCATCCTATATCTCTATAAAGCCACCATTCGTTCATGCATGGAGTATTGTTGTCACATCTGGGCTGGTGCATCAACCACTAATCTCTTCCTCTTGGACAGAGTCTCTTACCTAATAGTTCCTGCACTGTCTACCAAGCTCCAGCCTCTGTCCCATCGCCTCAATGCTGCATCCCTGTGCTTGTTTTACAACTACTTCTACGGAATGTGCTCTGATGAACTTACTGCACTGCTTTTACCCCGCAATGTAAATACCCCCCCCCCCTCTCACACGACAAACCTGACTAGCAGTAAAATCCCACCCCTTCACCGTAGAAGTCCCCAGATGCCGAAAAACTTTCTACTGTAATAGCTTCTTTCCTCAGAATTGCTTGTCTTTGGAATTCCCTCTCTGCTCCCTGTTTCTCCGACTGTACCAACATGCAGAAATTTACATGTAATCTGAACAAATATCTTGCTGCACACCTTCTCACTTCGGATGCCCCCTATAAATATGGCCCCCTAACCACAGTAGCCCCTTTTACGTCTCAGGGATAATGTGATTTGTTTGTTGTGAATAAAAGTAGATAAAAAAAATGTTTTAGTTAGATTTAGAAATGGAAGGAAACTGTATGAAAAGATATAATGTAGATATATATATATATGGAAAATGAAAAAGGAAAACCAAAAAATATTATTTATGTATTCAGAAACGTTTCGTCTTTATTGTAAGACTTCTCCAGGATGATTTGTCTGAAGAAAAAAAATCACACAAGTACAAAAATGTTTTGCCAGCAGGCTCAGAGCTGCGGCTGATTTGAGCAAGAAATTCAAAATATGAGAAACAAGTAGATGGTGGCAGTGGTAAGTAGCAGTTAGAGTATAGAATCATTAGGAAGTGGGAGAGGTGATACAATAAATGTGGAAAAGTGGGAGGCGAAGCGTGGTTCAGCTGGGATTAATTAAAATTAGGAATGGGAGAGGGGGCGATATGCTAGTTGAATCAATTTATTAATTTAGTCTTGAAAGAGAAAACAAAACGTTGAGGCCAAGGATTGTCTGGGTCATGTGTTAGGAGAGTGTTGGAGGTGATGGGGGCTAGGACGGAGGGGGGGGGGGAGGACGAGAAACCAGAGTCAGGACTTGGAAGGGTGTCCACATTTGACATCCATGTACATATGTGTGAGCACACAAACACATGTTCACATTGACACACACACATATTCACATTGACACACACACATGTTCACATTGACACACACACATGTTCACATTGACACACACACATGTTCACATTGACACACACACATATTCACATTGACACACACACATGTTCACGTTGACACACACACATATTCACGTTGACACACACACATATTCACATTGACACACACACATGTTCACATTGACACACACACATGTTCACGTTGACACACAGATATATAAGCATATACATGTCAGAAATCTTTGTCACGTTATAAAACCAAAAAAGGAAGGAGGAAAAAAAAAAAAATTTTTTATGATTGTTGCATTTTATTGTTTGTGTGTGTGTGTTTTTTGTAATTTAGTAATTAGTATGTGGGTGGCACTTTTACCTCCCGCCTATTTCGTAAGGTAAATAATTAATAAACAAAAAGAAAGTATTGGGTGTGGGATACATGCTAATTGTTAATACGGAAGACTATTCTGTTCATAAGTGACCACGATTGAGTCACGTGAGCCAAAATGCTGGCGCCGGGGGCTGGGCGGCGGTAGGTGGGGGATAAAAGTGCTGCCGATTAGTATGTACTAGGTTTTGATCTAACTAATACTACTACTAACTAATACTACTTGTAACGATCTGTACAAGAACCCTAAAATGTCGGGCGAAACTGAGCTGTAAAGGGTCGCTAAAAGTTGAATTATCCCAAACAAAATGTCCGACCCACCCAAAACACAAAAAAGAAAAAGGTACTTGTGTAGAATAGAAATCCAAGAATTTAATGGAGATTCCCAAGTTTTGACGACAAATTCCGGACTTGACGGAGATATGCAAACGATAAATTGGAACATCACCGGCATCACTTTACCCCCACCCAGGCCGCCAGCATTTTGGCTCACGTGACTCAATCGTAGTCACTTATAAACAGAATAGTCTTCGCTATTAACACTTAGCATATATCCCCCCCCCATACCTTTTTTTTGTTTATTAATTATTTACCTTACGAAATAGGTTTGCGGCGGGGGAGGGGGGGGGGGTAAAAGTGTCACCCGAACATCACTCAGCTTCTTCTATTTCGACAACGTCGCTTTCTACTAATTCTTTGCCTTCTTCTAATATTTCGTAAATATGTCTAATTCCAATTTATTGACCGTCATTTGCAGTCTTCCTTCCCCTACAATAAAGCATTGGAATCCTACCACTACCACCCGATACTAACTCTAACCCTTAATTCAGGTGGTAATAGACCCTACCCCTAAAAAAAGACCGATAGAATAATAAATTAAAAAATAAACAATTTATCCCCCCCCCCCCCAAGAAAATGGGGGGGAAAAATTAAACCATTGCCCTATTCTGGGCAATCAAGAAAAATACACAATAATATTTTTAAAAGTTTGTTCCGTTTACAGAGTGCTTCGGTAGTTACGCACGTCAAGACTCGGGAATCTCTGTAAGGACTGAAATTCTCCAGATGTCTATTCTGCGTTATTAGCGCAAAGAAGAAAAAAAAACAGCAGACAGTGAGAATTTTTTTTTTGTATTGCCACCCGGACTTTGGGGTTAGGGTTAGGGTTAAGGAAGTATATGTGTTTTTGTATGACTTTTGCGTTTGACTTCTGCCATTGCTTTTGGATAATCAGGATATTTGAGGGGTAAAGAAGTAACAATAATATGCCGATTTCGAAGAAAGATGTTAGCATCAATAATGTCACTGACGTGCTGAGAAAAGTTCATTAATGTTGGCTAAAATCTGATTTTTAAATCGATTTAAATGAGAATAAAATTTAATTTTAACTTAAAAAGTCATAAAAAACAGATGCCCTTCCCTAACCCTAAGTCCGTGTAGAATACAAACAAAAAAAATGGAAAAAATATGTAATAAAAAAATATATTTAAAAAATACCAGAAAAAGGTGCGCGCGACAGGATCGTTAAAACTCAATGTATAGTCGACGGGACCCTTAAAACTCAATGTCACCGGAATGTTCTATTTGATCCGAAATGTGTGCGATGAAAATCAAGTTAAATATGAGAAATATTCCAATGGCCCCGTCTTCTACAATTGAATCACATTTTTTTTTTGCATTGTCATCGTGAGAGAAAAATCACGAGTTTAAATTTCTAGTATTTTTTTTTGACTATCTTACCCGGCGCAGTTTACCCCTTAAAAAAATTCGAATTTTACTTTTTTTTTTTGCGATTACATTTAAATAGTCTGAAAAAATATCCACAAAGAAGGAATTAATTTTTTTTTTTTTTCAATATTTAAGATTTTAGAGTGGGGGATCACTTTCCTTTATAAATTTAATGTAAAATGAGCATTCATTTGCTGCCCAGTTAGCGTTAAACGAGACATGTAATCGACTTGAGTTTCCAATTTTTTTGTTTTCTTTTGTTTTTACTTATCCAATAAAAACACGTAGAAATTTAGCCAATTTAGTTTTTTTTTTCTGGTTTAAATATAAATTGAGGGGGGGGGGAGATATGAAATTAGCAAATTATAGCAAAAAAAAAAAAATCAACGATTATGGAAAATAGTTTTGTGCGTGGCGAAGCAAAAGTGACGATAAGAAATACATTTGGTACTTCTGCAGTTTACGGACCGTGCTGAAATAATAACGTTATTATCTAGAAACCCATTCTTAACATGAGGAAAGGGGGGGGGGGCGTTGTTAACTAATCTATACTTTCACATGACAATTTTTGTGTGTGTGTGTGGGGGGGTATGAATTTTAGGGTTAGGGAATTAAGGTTCGTGTTAGGGAATTTGGGTTAGTGTTATTGTTAGGGTTAGGATCCGAGTTTTAGGTTTAGAGGATATGTGTTAGGGAATTAAGGTTAGGGTAAAAAAAATAATACTCTCCCAAAATTGGAAACTCAAGTCGATTACATGTCTCGTTTAACGCTAACTGGCCAGGAAATGGGGGCTCATTTTACGTTACATTTATAAAGGAAAGTGACCCTCCACTCTAAAATCTTCAAATTTTCTTTTTGGTCCCCCGATTTATAAAATCGGGAGACCTATGTTTTGAGGCATTTCCGTCCGTCCGGATTTTTCTCCGCAACCATCCATTGAATTTCTCTGAAATTTTGCATGAAGTTGTAACTTTGGTCAGGTTAGAAAGTGATATTCTCCGATTTTTGAAAAAAAAATCTGGTTAGCCCCCCAGGGGGACAAAAGGCCCCGAAATGGCAAAAAATTACATTTTTTGCCCCATAACTTTTCATCCATCCATTCAATTTCTCTGAAACTTGCCCAAAATGTGGAGGCAATTGTTCCTAATAGAAAATAAGTATCGCTGGCTTTGGAAAACATCTGATTCGCCCCCCCCCCCCCAGGGGGCAAAAAGCCCCCAAAATGGCAAAAAATGACACTTTCCTCCCATAACGTTTGATCCATCCATTCAATTTTTCTGAAACTTGGCCAAAATGTAGAGGCAATTATTCTGGATATAAAATGAGCATCCTTGACCTCAGAAATATTCTTGTTCGCGCCCCCAGGGGCTACAATGGGGGGGGGGTCAAAAATGCCCCAAATTGCCCAAATTTATTGCATTTTACACTCGCCACATCGAGTCACATACAGAGGGGGACCACGCATGCGCGGCTTGTTAAATTCCTTCTTTGCGGATATTTTTTCAGGCTGTTTAAATGGAATGGCAAAAAAAAAAGTAGAATTTGATTTTTTAGGGGGTAAACTGCGCCGGGTAAGAGTAAAATATTACTAAAAACACAAATATGCAACAAATAAATGTTACCAAAGGCAAGATAAGTTACTCTTCTACCTACCTGGATAAGTTTGTGGTTTAATTTATTTTAAAGCGTTTTTTTTTGTTTGTTAAAAATAAACCTAGTGTCGACTCTGTTCAGTTAGAACGAAAAAAAAAGATGGCGCCGATAAGGCCTGTACGAGGACCTCTAATAATCGCCCAAGAATCGAAAATTAAACAAAATACTGGTAGAAACCACATCCAATAAATGCCACAAATCGTGCGAAAATGTAATGTTCTACCAGTATTTTGTTAACAAAACACACCTCTCCTCATGTCTAGAATGGGTTTCTAAATATTGACGTTATTACTTAGAACCACATTCTTAAGATGACGAGAGTGGCTTTGTTAACTAACTACCAATTCCGTATCTTCACCAAGAAGGTGGCTTTCAAATCGTAAATTGCTTTGTTCATTTTCGGGACCGACCCGATAAGTACTGAAGTATTCTGGACACTCATTTCTTACAAGTATCATCGCCTGGGGCGCTCTACCGCGGAATGCCGACGGGTCTATTCGTGGCTATTTTTGCAGAGCTAGTGTGACCCTTCGCCAGTGATGGCTTTTACTCCCCTACCTTCCGACCTTGAGCCACGTGCCACATCTATGGCCGGTAGTAGCGTCTGCTACACAGCCCCCATCAGTGGGAAGAAGTAAATAAACAGGTACTACACTTTGGTTTGTCTATTTCTTCTTATCTTCCTGGGAATGAAAATGTTTTACATTAATTATTACATCATTTTTTTTTTTAATTAGACAAAAATAAATGCGATAAGATATTTTCGGAAATTAAATAAAACCCTTAAAAACATGAACAAAACAACAATATCATTTAAACATGAACAAAAAAAGTTAAACTTACTCCCAGCGACTTCAAAATCGTCCTCAAAATTAACATAAATTAGAATAATCGTATGAAAAGCATGTGCGAGTGATGAGAAAAAGTAAAACACGTTTTTTTCCCAAGGTGGCCGGTGTTCATCAAAACATGTCCCTCTTCTTTGTGAGGGCCGCCATTATTTCTAAAATTGGTGAAGGTAGAAAGGACTCCCCGCCTTATGTTAAAAATGGGCTTAACCGTATTATTTAGAAACCCATTCTTAACGCGGGGAGGGAGGCTTTGTAAACTATTCTATAACTTCACTAACTTATTTAAACTGAATTCCTTTAACCATGACGTATACCGCGACATCTCTCCTCTCTAAAATCTATATTTTTGAGATGACAAAAAAATATTTCGATTGCTAAAGACGATTTCCTGCGTTGTCCGAGGTTATAGTAAAGTGAGTTTAGTTTTTAATTTTTATTTGTCTGTACATTTTTTTAAACTGAAGGTAGAACACTCCTATTATATTATACAATTTAAAATTAGTTATCTTCCTTGCTGGTTTTTAGTTTTAGATAATTAAAATGAGTCATATTAATTGGACTAAGTACTAAAAAAAATTATAATGAAAAACGTTATTAGGTGCTTATGCTGATTAACGGCCATATGAAAAGATTATTTTTATATAAAAACAATATTATATACTTATTCAGCGTTATATTCTTACTCACTGTACGAAAAAGTAGAAAAAATTATCCACTAGAACTTTAATTACAAGTATTTTTCCATTCTGCGTATCATAACAGCGATTCGTTCAGTAAGCGTCCATCTTGTTTTTTAAGAAGATTTCAGTTATCTGCCCTTGAAATCTTCTTAAAAAACAAGATGGAGGCTTACTGAACGAATCGCTGTTATGATACGCAGAATGGAAAAATACTTGTAATTAAAGTTCTAGTGGATAATTTTTTCTACTTTTTCGTACAGTGAGTAAGAATATAATGCTTAATAAGTATATATTATTGTTTTTATATAAAAATATTTTTTTCATATGGCCGCTAATCAGCATAAGCACCCGTTGTTATATTGCCAATAACACGGTACAACAATAACCAATGAAAATTGGCTAGTCAGAAGCAACATTTGATTTGATATTTGCGTCTAACTTTGAAAACTTTGTCTATATTAAAGAATGAAGATGCTAACTCCCAAATGAGGCGGCTTATGTAGACGATGTTGCAATATTAGAGGGAAATAACTTTTTCAAAATCCAATAGAGATAACTACGTTTGACTTTAAAAAATCAAATGCATGTACGGATGGACAGAGGGGTAAAAACTAACATTTTTTTAGGGGGGGGGGATTCTACTTTTTTAGGTAATTACGTGTGCTTTTACAACGTGGAACTACTGGGATTATTTTTAGAGGGGGGGGGGATTCTACTTTTTTAGGCAATTACGTGTGCTTCTTACAACCTGGAACCACTGGGATTATTTTTAAACGTATATTTACCTTTAATTAGTAAAAACATAATAAATCGAAAAATGAAACAAGTTAATTAACGAACTAAAAATGAAACAAGGTTAGGTGAAAATGTAGCAGTCACCAATAGGGGCTACTTTTGAATGCGTAATCACTGTCCCTGTGAGCTGGCTTGTCCAATCAAATCACAGGGCGCAGTAATATCGTTAGTTCCCTAAGGGACTACTTATGTCCCCTTAGGGTTTGAAGAAAAAGATCAGACGACCTCCCGGCACCAGCCTGGACACATCGCAGAGAGCACCAGCGAGGAACGAGGAAACGCTCTCTCTCCTGCCGCTGTCGCCGACTCGACGACTACTACCAGGCAGCCCTAAGAACTTATATTCTTCCTCTTCCTCAGACGGACACTGTCTCACTCTCTTCTACCTATACCAAACAGTATAGGTAACTTTTGTAAACCTTGTAATTTAGGTTTAATCAATAATATTTGTAAAGAAAAATGGATAAAATATCAGCAGAAACTTTTAACCAATTTATTACAACTGAACACAATATAAAATGATGAGTTAATTGCCGCTGTAACGCGAGATGAAATATACAGTTTCAAGATGTCGTCTGTTTATCTTTTCTCTCAGGCAAGACTCTATCGACAAGGGCGATAACTCCGAAAATGGTCCAAGGGAGATAATCGCGTTTTCTTTAGTTGTCCTAACAGTAACTTTGAGTTAATAAAAACCCTTTTTGTTATAGTTACAGAAATACTTTTCGTTGTTTCATTTCTTTACGAGACGATGAAAGGATAACCCCTTTAAAAAATAACGTTAAAATAAAATAACGTTAAAATAAAAATAACAAGCTGCGCGTGCGTGGTCCCCCTCTGTATGTGACTCAGTGTGACGAGTGTAAAATGCAATAAATTTGAGCAATTTGGGTAATTTTTGACCCCCCCCCCCCTTTGACCCCCTGGGGGCGAGAACCAGAATTTTTCTGAGGTCAAGAATGCTCATTTTATATCCGGAACAATTGCCTCTACATTTAGGCCAAGTTTCAGAAAAATTGAATTATGGATCAAACGTTATGGGAGGAAAGTGTCATTTTTTGCCATTTTGGGGGCTTTTGACTCCCTGGGGGCGTGAACCAGATTTTTTCCAAGGTCAGCGATACTTATTTTCTATTAGGAACAATTGCCTCCACATTTTGGCCAGGTTTCAGAGAAATTGAATGGATGGATGAAAAGTTATGGGGCAAAAAAATGTAATTTTTTGCCATTTCGGGGCCTTTTGACCCCCTGGGAGGCTAACCAGATTTTTTTTCAAAAATCGGAGAATGTCATTTTCTAACCTGACCAAAGTTACAACTTCATGCAAAATTTCAGAGAAATTCAATGGATGGTTGCGGAGAAAAATCCGGACGGACGGACGGACAAACGGACGAACGGAAATGCCTCAAAACATAGGTCTCCCGATTTTATAAATCGGGGGACCAATTAACATAGAAATTTGTATGTTTAAATTATTCAAGATAAAGATACGTTTTAAATTAACGTTTAAAAATTAAGTAACATTGACATTTCTATATGTTTCTTTATTACAGAATGAGATACGTTAAACAATAATTGGTCCCCCGATTTATAAAATCGGGAGACCTATGTTTTGACGCATTTCCGTCCGTCCATGTATCTGTCCGTCCGTGTGTCCGTCTGTCGAGATTTTTCTCCGCAACCATCCATTGAATTTCTCTGAAATTTTGCATGAAGTTGTAACTTTGGTCAGGTTAGAAAGTGACATTCTCCGATTTTTGAAAAAAAATCTGGTTAGTCCCATAACTTTTCATCCATCCATTCAATTTTTCTGAAACTTGACCAAAATGTGGAGGCAAATGTTCTTAATAGAAAATAAGTATCACTGACCTTGGAAAAAATCTGGTTCGCGCCCCCAGGGGGTCAAAAGCCCCCTAAAATGGCAAAAAATGACACTTTCCTCTCATAACGTTTGATCCATACATTCAATTTTTCTGAAACTTGGCCAAAATGTAGAGGCAATTGTTCTGGATATAAATGAGCATCCTTGACCTCAGAAAAATTCTGTACCCACAGTGAAACACATAAGGCTGGTTTTCGACACGTTTATAACATTGGTGTCAGAAGTTACGGACTCTTCACAAAAGAGTAACGTACCCACGGTGAAACGCATAAGGCTGGTTCACGAGACAGAAAATACAGTGCTGTTAAACTCTTAACTCGTCAAGCAATGAGACAAAAAAAATAAAAAATAAAAGAGAATGAGTCCACCGAGACCATGTACGACGCATAGTTCTGCGACCCAACCATTTGAATTATGATCTTCCACCACCCATGGCAGAGAACAAGATCGTTAACAGACAGGAATCAACCACCTGAATCACCCATAGTCCACCAGAAGGACGCATTCTTCATCCAGGTCGGTCAGGCTACACAGCAGGCAAGGACATTGTCGAATCGCTATGCCAGGGAAAAGATCCCATCTCGTTTTAAGGATTTCATTATGCCAAACCCATAATAAAAAGCATACCCAGCGGACAGGAATAGAGTAAACTATGCGTTCATGGTCCAAAATCTGCAGGGGGGTGGGGTGGGGGGGCTGTGTTGTATCCACATATTTTGCCCCATAAAGCATAAAAAGGAGAGATGGGGACTTGTTGGCACATGTTCCTCTACATAAAGAACTACGGTTTAATTCGCCAAGAAGCGAACACACATTACCGGATGTGGTTTAGACAGACACGAGTACCGAGAGATCAGCCCATGAAGTTTGCGGGGGGGGGGGGGAGGGGGCGAAGTAGGTCAACCAATCAGATTGCAGAAAAGCCTAGAGAAGAGTGGGAAAAAGTGGGCAAAGAGAAACACGAGGAGTTGGTTCGTGGAGTGGTGGAGTCAAGATGTGTCAGGATTTGCTGCTTGCGGCGCAGTCAAATCGTAAACAATATATCCCCGCATATGGGGACGGCTTTCAGCAATCTATCAAAAACAATATATCCCCGCATATGGGGACGGCTTTCAGCAATCTATCAAAAACAATATATCCCCGCACATGGAGAGCGATTTCGGTATCGGTGAAGACAAGGGACGGATTTCGGCAGTGGTGGGAAAAACACGAGTCAAGATTTTTTGCCCACAACGCATACAAATCGAAAACAATATATCCCCGCACAAGGGACGAATTTCAACGGTGGAAGAAAGATGATGTTTCCAAGATTTTGTTCCCACCCAGCACTTCAAATCGAGACGATATATCCCCGCATAAAAGGAAGAGTGGGATTCAATTTTTGTCGGCTGATAAAAATACAGCGAGTATCTTACCGCTGTCTATCGGACATCTTAAAGAAAAATCATCCGACAAAATTTACGAGATCACCTAAGCTTGCCACATTAACAAAACTATCCACGAAGGGATGGACTTTAGGATCTAAAATCCTATACCAATATCCTTCATCAGCCGACAACTCAGCGCTAAAAATATCCGAGAAAAAACGGACTTCAGGATCTAAATTCCTGTGAAAATATCTTCCACTCAGCATGTCAACTAACACACAACAAAAACTCTATAAAAAGGTATGTGCCTTATGAGAAAAAAAAAATTACATATTTTTAATTCGTCCTTATTTGAACTTTCATTATTTGCCAATTTTTATAACTCTTGACTGATCAACCATTCTCGGTCTTAACTAAACCCGCTATCAAAAACTCCCCAGAGCGGAGCAGAACTTTTAATTGGTCTTTTTGATTTAATAAACACATATATTTGCATAATTTCGCCCTGTGTTAATTCTTACAAGTGTCTTATTTCTTATTTTCTGTTTATAAACTGTGATTCAAATGTGTTCTTTACTTTGCCATGATTACATGCTTCTCTCCCTGTCATCGTTTTAATGAACAAAAATATATATATCTAATATATAAAGTAGAAGCGATTTTTCCCCTGTACCTTCTCGGAGTATAGGAAAATAACCACATGCATCACAGGCTACTAAACTCACCACTATACTACACTTATTCACTCGAACGTGTTTTACTAAATTTGTTATCATTTTTTTCTACCTAACACTAAATATTACATTTGGCCCACCATCAACGTCTCTCCGAAAAACCAACTCCATATAGGTGATAACAAAAAATTTTCTCCCTTACAATTCTGTACTGTCACTCTACTCATCGACACCGGGAACTAATACACACAGTTTAATTTTCACAAATCACCGGTTCTTATTTATTATTTGCCTGGTATTAATTTACTACATAATATAAAGCAATATGCAAAGACTTAATGACCGCTCTCGTTCACTCTGATGATTTTCCGCAAATATCAGATTACGTTATTTCTAATTCTACCTATGACTTCTACATTTATATTCATTCCGGAATTAAGCGAATGAAATTAATGAACACAGTTCCTGCAACATTTATTCATTCAACATGGCGGCTACAATTTCTTGATCGAATCGACATCCTATTTAATTCAATAAGCGCCAAGATACTGGTAGACCCCGATACATTTACATTTTCAAAATCATACACCTTTAACACGCATATTATAGAAAACTTGCCCAAATCCAGTCATTTTCATCAACTTCAAATGACCTAAATCGTGTCATTGCTGAATCTTAACATAACACGCATGCCCATAATCAAGCTTAGCTTAATTGACCTATTTTCACATGTGTTTTTAACTCGAAACGGTGGCGCAGTCGTTAAGAAGGCAGGTTTCATGATCGCCAGTTTTAGCGTTCGATCCCATTCTACTCTACCATTTTTTTCTTTTTTTTTAAAAATTTATAACATTCGCCAACACGGTAGAGAGGGGGAGAAACAACAATAGGCCGTTTCTCTTTTTTATTCGTCGTCAGGCAATAGGTAGTACTTTCTCCCGTGCAACGCCGGGCAACGGGTTCCGCTAGTAAATAAATAAAAGTCGTTTCACTACAGCGAGTCTAACATGTGACCCGCGGGCCCGATAAAACATAAAGGATAGGGGACGTGTTGTGTGAGAGGAACGGGGGATTCCAACATTACACATTAATTAACATCCGTGGCTTGTATACACCTTTGTGACATTGGTGTCATGTTTATAACAGCAACATAGCCACTTCATAAAGAAATAGGTCACAAAGGAACCCACGAAAATAATTTGCATGGTTTAATTTCAAAAGAAATCAACTTTGACTCGTCACTGCTATGAAAAAGAGACAAAACTAGTTGTGAAAAAGATGGGAGCCTCATTAGGGAGTTAATGCATGGCAAATAACACCCTACCTGAGAGTTCATCATTCAAACTCCTCGGCCTAACCTTCACAGGTAACATGAATTGAAACAAATACGTTGAAGACATTGCTAGGGCTGCTGCAAAGAAGGTGAGCTCCCTCTAGCGTGCCAGTAAACTTCTCACACCTGACATTATCCTATATCTCTACAAAGCCACTATCCACCCATGCATGGAGTAGTGTTGCCACATCTGGGCTGGTGCATCATCCGCTAGTCTCTCCCTCTTAGACAAGGTCCAAAAAAAGGTTGCTAACTTGATAGGCCCTTCACTATCCACCAAGCTCCAACCCCTGTCCCATCGTCGCAATGTTGCTTCCTTGTGCCTGTTTTACAAGTACTTCAATGAATTGTGCTCTGATGAGATTGCTGCTCTGGTATCCCCACGACGTAAATTCACTAGACCAATCCGACAATAGTCCAAATCCGATCAATACACTGTGGATGTCCCCAGATGCCGAAGAGCATTCTACTCCAAAAGCTTCTTTCCTCGTGCTGCTGGACTCTGGAACTCCCTCTCTCCTCCCTGCTTTCCTGACGTTACTGACATGCAGAAATTTAAAACTAATGTAAACAGACATCTCGCTGCGCGGCTCCTAATTTAGGTTGAATCCCCCCCCCTTTTTCTCAGTAGCCCTTACATCTACAGTGGCGGCCTGCCTTGTTTGGGGTGAACTATGATAAAAAAAAATTTAAAAATCGTCTCCAATATGGTCAGCACTTTATATGTTAGATTAAGTATTAAATTACAAGATTATAAAACAAAATCTTTATGAAAAATTTATGAAGAGGGTTTTTGGAAATTTTATTTCCTTTCCCAAAAAGCAGTGGTGATAGTGGTGGTGGGTCGACATTTCTCACTCATGGGTCGGCCTGCCTGTATTTTAACCCCATGTCCTTGATCGTCTCTGTCCTTTTTTCTTCTCTATGTTGGGATGGGTGTTTTTTAAATTTTTTTAATTTTAGCAGTCGGCCTTGACGATGATGTACCTGGGGACTTCCGGTGTAACCCTAACTTTTCAGCCAAACTCTGTTGTTGGCGCCAATTTTAACTTAGTTCCAGAAGCAGGTCCTTAGAGTGTAGACGTGTGTTTTGTACTCCGTTGAGAAATCAACATAATTTTGAATACCCCTTTTTAAGTAAAGAGAACACAATCTTTAAAAGGGGAAAAATTCTACTTGAAGATTAAAAAAACAAAAAAACTGTCCTTAAAACAGGACATTTTAGTTGTATAGCACCGTTTGCGGAGCGACTTTGTAAGAATAGGGGATTTGTTGTCCCCTATCTTATTTTAATACACGAAATGAATTAAAGAATCAAACGAAACCCTTTTTTACAACAACAAACGAAAGGGGTTTATTCGTATATTTAAGGTTACCTATACCGTTTGGATATAGGTGGAAAAAAACTTAGGACAGTGTCCGAAAGAAGAAGAAGAAGAAGAAGAAGAAGAAGAAGAAGAAGAAAGAAAAAAAGAAGAAGAAGTTAAAATATCTTCAGGCGAAGATAGCAGCCGTCGGGAGAGTCCAGTGGACGAGGAGGCAGGAAAGAGGCTGAGGTGATCCTTACTGGAGGGTGATAGGGTAGCGTCTGGTGATCGTCTGCATTACTGCATACCCTAAGGGAGATCAAGTAGTCCCTAAGGGAACTAATGATATCAATGCGCCCTGCAAGCTGATTGGCCAAACCACTTCACAGGGACACTGATACGCATTACAAAGTAAATCTATGACTGCTACAACTTTCTCTAAAAGGAAAACAGATATTTTCAAGAAAAAAAAAGGATATTAGGCGAAGAAGACCCTAAAATTATTTAAGTGGGTGCAACCAGAAGAGGTTAAACCGAACAAGTTTCCGAGAGAAAGACTCTCAAAGAGGAACCCCCTTTTTATGTAAAAGGAAAGTGTTTAAAAGGCCGAGATAAGTTTTGAGAGAGAAAAAACGGGACAATTAGAAGAAAAGACGGTGCTTATTTAGAACAGGGTCCCTGGAAAAAATTATTTTCATGTAAAATCAGTATTTTGTACTTACTCAGGCATAGTTTCTCAATCACGGTACGAAAAAGAATTAAAAAATATCAAGTAGAACTTTAATTAGAACGATTTTTCCATTTCCATAAGGGCGATGTACAATGTCTATTCGCCGACATTTTGGGTATGAGCGATCGATGGAATAGCCAAGGGCAATAACTCCGTTGTTATTGTTATAATTTAAAAAAGACAGAAACACATGTGCAATAATAATAAAATATATATTTATTAAATAAAAAAAATGAAAATTAAATAATTATTTTTGATTTCTTCACCGGGGTACTTTCCACGATATAATTTTATAGATTAATAAAATGTAGGTGAACGAGAACGGGGTAAAAAAAATTAATATACAACAAGTGATGGTGACCTACGTCGAGAATAGATATTTTCCTACTTACCTATGAAATTTGTTTGTATTTTTACGTAGTATAAATGGGTTTTTATTAGATTAAAAAAAAATATTCTTGTTTTTTTGTGCACAAAAAGAAAATGACGGCCGGTTTTTATTCTCTTACTGTTGTGAAATTGTCCAACAGTAAATAATAAATAAAGGAAGTCAAGTCGAGGGTTGGTTTAACAAGTGTATTAACAAAGTAAGAAAGTGACTAGCACTTGGCTAGACAGTTACAAGACTGTGCTTTGTCTTCTCTGTGTCTCTGGTGACTCGCACTATTTATAGTGACAACCGGTGCAGTTTCTCCTGTGTAAGAACGGCCGGTGTAACACTTACATACTGTCACCATCTTGGATTTGTGCGATGTTGGTGTGACGAATAATTTAATTTCTAATAAATAGCCATTGGAACGGGTTAAAAATACAAACAAATGCCACAGGTAAGTTTGAAAATAACTTTTAGCGCCTAAAGTTACTTTTATTTGTTGTATATTTGTTTTTTGAGCGTTTTTACTCTGCGGATTATTGTAAAAGATACCCATTTTTTTTTTACTACAAATCAGAAAACAAATTCGTATTCGTCGTGTTGACGACGAATTTAGTTTTAAAAAAAAGTGGCACCACACCGATAAAAATGGCAAAAGTGGATGAATAGGAAACAAATGGTCTCAGGGAAGGTTTATTTATCTACTCTCCGAAAGGTTAGACACAAGGTCAGGTGCGGGTTTTTGATCAAAGTATTTCTGTGGAACGAACTCGGCAGTCCCATGTCCTCAGTCCGCGTCGTTAACCACTTAGCCATCGTGACGTGTGCAAGGTATAGATCAGGGGCGGGCAACCTCTGGCCCGCGGGCCACATCCGGCCCTCACTCGAAAAAGGTTGCCCACCCCTGGTATAGATGAAACTCTTAGTTTATCAAAATGTTTGATATAATACATAAAATGAGAACATCACGACGTTTGTCAAATTAAAAGGAAATAATATTAAAAGTAGATGAGGACCCTCAGCTATACCGCCCCCCCTCCCACAAAAAAAAAAATGAGATGCTACTTTTTTTAGGTGATTACGTGTGAACACCCCGAAAAAGTATATTTTAGAATTTAAAGTGGGCGATTAGTTTCACATATAAATTTAATGTAAAATGATTCCCCATTTTCTGGCCATTCTAACTTTTTAGGGCAGTCACTAATTTTTTTATATCTCCCAAAATCCGACTGGCAAAATCGTAAAACCACATGATATCGCCTTAAAAAGTAAGACGCACAGAATTTATCTCCCATAGCAAAAATAAAAAAATGGTTAACCGTGCTAAAACGTTACAATGGCCTGGTAACGGGGGATCATTTTACGTTAAATTGGGCAGCACTTTTTATACCTGCCACTGCCCGCCACCAATCACAATCAAAGATTTGTTTATTTCGTCTGCTATGAATATTTTAAAATGAAAAAAAACTTTTTTATGATTAAAATATTTGCCGATTTTATAATATTGTTTTTCTTTTTGGATTATTATTATTATTATTATTATTATTATTATTATTATTATTATTATTATTATTATTATTATTATTGTTTATTACTTTTTACTAAATAGAATTAGCAAGCACCCTTCACACTGATGCTTCCCAGAAAAAGGATGAAACACATGTGTATGTGGATAAGGATTTAAAAATATTTATCATAATATTATATATATATATATATATATATATATATATATATATATATATATATATAATATATATATATATATATATATATATAATATTATGATAAATATTTTAATATTATATATATATATATATATATATATATATATATATATATATATATATATATATATATATATATATATATATAAGTGGTGAACTAAAAGCGAACTTTTAGGAAAGGTGAAACCTATTGTGAAAAGTATATAGCTCAATATACAGGATAGAGTAGACTGGTCTTGTTTTCCAACAGGCAATCGTGAATTTTAAATATTAATTCGCTGTCTCTTCGCCAATTTAAACTTATTTTATGATTTTCGGCCCAGGAAGTCTTTTTTAAAATGGCGTATATTTCCCACCTCACGTTTTACTGAGCCTTGTTGCATCCACGAACGTACCTTTTATTGGACCTTTTACCCTCTGGATTCTACCTATCTTCGCCGCACCTGAAGATGTGGTTTTTGGAGTTTAACTTTGAATCCTCTCATGTCATTTCTCATGCCTTTTAACGACCTACCTACCTAAAATTCACTTTCTCCGCTGGACATTTTGACACCGGACTTTTTTGCAATCGGACATTTGCTTGCATTCGGGCAGAGTTTTGCCTTGTGTTTTTTTTTCCCACAATCTTTATTTTACTTTTTCAAATTTTAAATCTTGGCCTTTGCCAACTTATCTATCTCAGCGATTTCCTCTGATGATAAGATTTTGATCTTTGAAAAGTCTGGCTTAAGGAAAAAATTAATTTGAATAAATTGCCTTTTTGTGGAATATACCTTGCTCTGAGCAACTGAATTGAAAAAAGATCTGCCTTTTGCTTTTCTAATTCCTTTTCATCCTTCTACATATATATATATATATATATATATATATATATATATATATGCATAACATTTTTTTCAGGTGGCCACGATAGCAAATTGACGGCTCCATCTTGTTTTTTAAGAAGAATTCAGTTATCTGCCCTTCAAATCTTCTTAAAAAACAAGATGGGGGCTTACTGAACGAGTCGCTGTTATGATACGCAGAATGAAAAAATACTTTTAATTAAAGTTCTAGTGGATAATTTTTTCTACTTTTTCGTACAGTGAGTAAGAATATAATGCTTAATAAGTATATATTATTGCTTTTATATAAAAATAATTTTTTCATAGGCCGCTAATCAGTATAAGCACCCTAAAATGTTTATTTTATCCATAGGTTCGAATGTGAATTAGTTGAAATCGTTAAAAAAAATAGAAAAAAAGACATCAATTCCTTTATGGAATGGAGACGTGGGTAATCTTGCAGTATTGCAGATTAAAATTTGACTGAAAACAAGCAGTTTTTGTTTGTTTGAGATTTTCAAATTATCGTGCGAATATACAGATTGACAATCGCCATGTTGTCTTATGATTGGAAGAGAAACGACAAAGGACGATAACTCTATTTTAACTAAAATTCTATATCGAGTTATCCCCCTTTGTTGTTTGTCGTCTAATTCTAAATCATGACGAGTGTCGATTTGTTATAGATCGACATCTGAATCTTCTGCAATATTTTAATTCTATTTACAATAAAATATCCATTCATATAATTGCACATTTTGTCTCATTTTTACGACGCATTTGTTTCTCGGTGAGACATTTTTTTATGTTGATGCATAAGTTGGATACTTTTGCAAATTGGTTGCAATCCCGATAAGAATCGCAAACCTCTTCGCAGGACCGTCTGTTGCAATTTACCATTATTGCAACACCACACAAATCCGGCCAATAATATTCCTCGCATTTCACCAACTGAAATTAGAAAATTGAAACCAAAAATGGTGGACATTTCCTACGAATTCTTCTCACCTCCTCTCAAATGTTTGTTCTTCCAATCTTTGGAAAACAATCGTCGATTCTTATAGAGATAACAATCCTCGGAAACTGCAGTAAATATGATTTTAATGTTATGTTATACAGACTTGTTATTGCGTAGAAAAAGAAACGTTTTAATAACAAAAAAGTGTATAATTATAATTATTAGATGGTTACAATGGTTTCATTCATAATTTACAATAAAATTTGTTGTCTTAGAATTGGAAGAGAAACAACCAAGGACGATAACTTGATTTCGAATAAAACTCGAGATCAAGTTATCTCCCTTTGTTGTTTGTCTTCTCATTTTTAGACATGGTGCTTACAATGGTTTCATTCATAATTTACAATAAAATTTCGATTCACTTCGTTTATATAACTCAACGGTGGATCTCATTTTAATGACGCACTCGTTTAACGGTGCGTCATTTTTAATGGTGATGCATAGGTTGGAGATCTTTGCAAACTGGTTGCAATCCGGATGTGAATCGCACACCTCTTCGCAGGACCGTCCGTCGCAATTCGGCATTATTGCCACACCGCACAAATCCGGCCAATAATATTCCTCGCATTTCACCAGTGTCCACTTGCCAACTGAAATTAAAAAATCAGAACAAAAAATGATGGACGTCTAATAGGAATTCCTCTCACCTCCTCCAAAATGTTTGTTCTTCCATTCTTTGGAAAACAATCGTCAATTCTTCTAGAGATAACAATACTCGGAAACTGCAGTATATGCTGTTTTTATGTTATGTTATACAGACTTGTTATTGTGTAGAAATGTATAATTATAAATATCTGCTTTTTTTTTTCTCGACCAGCCAATTGGGTGCTTATGCAGATGAGCGGACTATTAAAAAATCATTTTTTTTATAAAAACAATATCATATACTTATTCAGTGTTATCTTCTTACTCACTGTGCAAAAAAGTAGAAAAAATTATCCACTAGAACTTTAATTACAAGTATTTTTCCATTCTGCGTATCATAACAGCGACTCGTTCTCTAAGCCTCCATCTTGTTTTTTAAGAAGATGCCAGTTATCTGCCCTTCAAATCTTCTTAAAAAACAAGATGGAGTCTTAGAGAACAAGTCGCCGTTATGATACGCAGAATGGAAAAATACTTGTAATTAAAGTTCTAGTGGATAATTTTTTCTACTTTTTTGCACAGTGAGTAAGCAGATAACACTGAATATAACACAGTATATAATATTATTTTTATAAAAAAATGATTTTTAATGGTCCTCTCATCTGCATAAGCACCGCCAATTGTTCCATTTTGTTTTAGACCTAAATTAGCCAATTTTTCCATTTTGTTTTAGACTCAAATCAGCCGATTTTTCCATTTTATTTTAGACTCAAATCAGCCAATTTTTCCATTTTGTTTTAGACTCAAATTAGCCAATTTTTCCATTTTATTTTAGACTCAAATCAGCCAATTTTTCCATTTTGTTTTAGACTCAAATCAGCCAATTTTTCCATTTTGTTTTAGACTCAAATTAGCCAATTTTTCCATTTTGTTTTAGACTCAAATTAGCCAATTTTTCTATTTTATTTTAGACTCAAATCAGCCAATTTTTCCATTTTGTTTTAGACTCAAATTAGCCAATTTTTCCATTTTGTTTTAGACTCAAATTAGCAATATCCTAGATATTACTTGTGACGTTTCTTTGTACACCTTGAGGTACTCTGATTGGTTAGTTTAAATCATGTAATAGAAGATAGGACATATTTGAAATAATTTTACTAACGTAGAAGTTGATATCAAGCAGTGTTGTCATACATAAGCCATTGTAAAGCTTCTATCGTCATGACTAACCTGGGAGAGAAACGAGTTCTACTTGGGATTTAAGGGGAAAACGGTTTACCGTGAAAAAGTATGTATATACGAATGGGTGAGTTTACAAATAACCGGAAAATCTTGAAGCACGAAGGAGCACCAGGACGGCCGTCAACGTCCACCAATGACGTTGATATTCAACAAGCCGGACTAATGATTCTGGAAAAACCGACGAGTGACCATCGAAGACCTCGTACGTTCTCTTCAAATTTAGTTGCGGTTTTACATACGGAATTATTCACAACAAGTTGTTCGGCTTCTGTAAAGTCTGTGTTGCAGAACATTAGTGTTATATAATGGGACGCATGTGATGATGGATGTACAGAGAGATCGCTTAACTTGCGCGATTTGTAACGGAGTCATCTCATGCGATTTTGGTGCAATTTTTTCTCACAATTCGCGGTGACAGTTGATGAGACCTCGGGTCAGGGGTTGGGTCGCACATGTGCGTTGATCACGAGATTGCGTGACGTCACAGTTTTCCCGGTGAGAAAACTGCAGTGAGATTTCAGTTCTTCGCGGGAAGCCGACTAGTCAAGTCGCCTTAGCCATGTAGCGATTAAATAAAATAGGGGAATTCAGATCCCCAAAAATGAGAGTCAGACGATGTCCCCCTCCTCCTTCCCTTGTAAGTGATTAGGTATTAGTTAATTAATTAGCATAAGCTTCTCTCTCTCTCTGTTTCAACGAACTTGCTCTGGTGTCGACAATCTAATAAATGAAAATAAATGGTTCGGAACTAAAAGAGAATGCTTGTTATATTTTGTTATGTCTAGATTGATTTCAGTTACAGAAAGAAACCGCCGGCACGAAATTGTGACAACGACAAAGTATCTGCCGAAAGTGGTGGCGGCGACGAGAGACAGCAAGAAGAAAGGGAAATATGATTCCTGAATTGGGTTTACTGCTGTGTCAGCCGAAAGGGAGAGATTGAAGCCGGGACCGACTGGCAAGACCACTCGAGGTCGCCCGGATCGAGAAACGACATATCGTCCCGTTAGCAAGCGATGCCGTTCGCTGGATCAACAAAGGAGCTGTTCTACAACGCCAGATTCCGACATACAAACGTATTATAAGCCAAATATTCAACACGGGTTCCAAGAGAGCTTACTGAAGCAGATAAACGTAATCACGTGTCGATCTGCCAATGCTTATTCGACGGCTACATTGATGAAGAGAATAGCCAGAGTCCATCAGTTTGAGTCAGAAACTAAAGGTAGAGAAATTAGATCACTGTTTTCGTTTCTTCCTTGGTAAACCCTGCAAAACGTATACAAAATCAGTCACAACAAAGTCGACTTCCGTAAAGTGTGTGTTTCAGGACAGGTGCCAAGAGAGCTTACAGAAGCAGTTAAATATAATCGAATGGAAATCTCTCAAATTAGATCACTGTTTTCGTTTCTTCCTTGGTAAACCCTGCAAAACGTATACAAAATCAGTCACAACAAAGTCGACTTCCGTAAAGTGTGTGTTTCAGGACAGGTGCCAAGAGAGCTTACAGAAGCAGTTAAATATAATCGAATGGAAATCTCTCAAATTAGATCACTGTTTTCGTTTCTTCCTTGGTAAACCCTGCAAAACGTATACAAAATCAGTCACAACAAAGTCGACTTCCGTAAAGTGTGTGTTTCAGGACAGGTGCCAAGAGAGCTTACAGAAGCAGTTAAATATAATCGAATGGAAATCTCTCAAATTAGATCACTGTTTTCGTTTCTTCCTTGGTAAACCCTGCAAAACGTATACAAAATCAGTCACAACAAAGTCGACTTCCGTAAAGTGTGTGTTTCAGGACAGGTGCCAAGAGAGCTTACAGAAGCAGTTAAATATAATCGAATGGAAATCTCTCAAATTAGATCACTGTTTTCGTTTCTTCCTTGGTAAACCCTGCAAAACGTATACAAAATCAGTCACAACAAAGTCGACTTCCGTAAAGTGTGTGTTTCAGGACAGGTGCCAAGAGAGCTTACAGAAGCAGTTAAATATAATCGAATGGAAATCTCTCAAATTAGATCACTGTTTTCGTTTCTTCCTTGGTAAACCCTGCAAAACGTATACAAAATCAGTCACAACAAAGTCGACTTCCGTAAAGTGTGTGTTTCAGGACAGGTGCCAAGAGAGCTTACAGAAGCAGTTAAATATAATCGAATGGAAATCTCTCAAATTAGATCACTGTTTTCGTTTCTTCCTTGGTAAACCCTGCAAAACGTATACAAAATCAGTCACAACAAAGTCGACTTCCGTAAAGTGTGTGTTTCAGGACAGGTGCCAAGAGAGCTTACAGAAGCAGTTAAATATAATCGAATGGAAATCTCTCAAATTAGATCACTGTTTTCGTTTCTTCCTTGGTAAACCCTGCAAAACGTATACAAAATCAGTCACAACAAAGTCGACTTCCGTAAAGTGTGTGTTTCAGGACAGGTGCCAAGAGAGCTTACAGAAGCAGTTAAATATAATCGAATGGAAATCTCTCAAATTAGATCACTGTTTTCGTTTCTTCCTTGGTAAACCCTGCAAAACGTATACAAAATCAGTCACAACAAAGTCGACTTCCGTAAAGTGTGTGTTTCAGGACAGGTGCCAAGAGAGCTTACAGAAGCAGTTAAATATAATCGAATGGAAATCTCTCAAATTAGATCACTGTTTTCGTTTCTTCCTTGGTAAACCCTGCAAAACGTATACAAAATCAGTCACAACAAAGTCGACTTCCGTAAAGTGTGTGTTTCAGGACAGGTGCCAAGAGAGCTTACAGAAGCAGTTAAATATAATCGAATGGAAATCTCTCAAATTAGATCACTGTTTTCGTTTCTTCCTTGGTAAACCCTGCAAAACGTATACAAAATCAGTCACAACAAAGTCGACTTCCGTAAAGTGTGTGTTTCAGGACAGGTGCCAAGAGAGCTTACAGAAGCAGTTAAATATAATCGAATGGAAATCTCTCAAATTAGATCACTGTTTTCGTTTCTTCCTTGGTAAACCCTGCAAAACGTATACAAAATCAGTCACAACAAAGTCGACTTCCGTAAAGTGTGTGTTTCAGGACAGGTGCCAAGAGAGCTTACAGAAGCAGTTAAATATAATCGAATGGAAATCTCTCAAATTAGATCACTGTTTTCGTTTCTTCCTTGGTAAACCCTGCAAAACGTATACAAAATCAGTCACAACAAAGTCGACTTCCGTAAAGTGTGTGTTTCAGGACAGGTGCCAAGAGAGCTTACAGAAGCAGTTAAATATAATCGAATGGAAATCTCTCAAATTAGATCACTGTTTTCGTTTCTTCCTTGGTAAACCCTGCAAAACGTATACAAAATCAGTCACAACAAAGTCGACTTCCGTAAAGTGTGTGTTTCAGGACAGGTGCCAAGAGAGCTTACAGAAGCAGTTAAATATAATCGAATGGAAATCTCTCAAATTAGATCACTGTTTTCGTTTCTTCCTTGGTAAACCCTGCAAAACGTATACAAAATCAGTCACAACAAAGTCGACTTCCGTAAAGTGTGTGTTTCAGGACAGGTGCCAAGAGAGCTTACAGAAGCAGTTAAATATACAGGGTGTTTCAAAAGTCTTGGGAACATAACGATTTTTAATAACTCAAAAACTATTAGGAGTTGAAAAATGAAATTGGTACCGTTGGAAAGGTTAAAGTTTCAAGTTTTGTGGGGAATCTTCAAAGTTGGTCAATATGAGCACCATTCGTCACACGGCAGACATCTAGTCGATAGTCCATTTCCTGCCAAACGCGTTCCAGCATCTTGACGTCAATGGTTCCCACAACTGCCGTTACTCGAGCCTTTAGTTCGTCAATATCTCTTGGAAGGGGCGGCACATAGACTTGTTGCTTGACAAAGCCCCAAAGGAAAAAGTCACACGGGGTAAGATCTGGAGACCTAGGAGGCCAGGGCATGAGAACGTCATCACCTCGCCCAGATCTCCCAATCCATCTACCAGGCAGCCTTGTGTTAAGAAACTGCCTTACTCTAAGACTCCAGTGTGGTGGTGCACCATCTTGTTGAAAAATGAAGTCATCAGATTCTGCTTGTTCCAACTGAGCCATTAACCAGTCTTCCAGCATATTGAGATAGGATTCACCAGTGATAGTTGCCTCTTCAAAGAAGAACGGTCCATAGACACCTTTCTTGGAAATTGCACAAAACACGTTCACTTTTGGTGAATCTCGCTCGTGCTCAAGAAGTTCATGAGGATTCTCAGTACCCCATATGCGAGTGTTATGCTTGTTAACTTTGCCATTCAGATGGAAGGTCGCCTCATCGCTAAAAACAAGCCGGTCATCAAAGCCGTTATCTTCCAACTTCTCTTGCATTGCAATGCAAAAGTCACGGCGAAGTGGCTTATCAGTGTCCTTCAACTTTTGGACCAACTTGAGCTTGTAAGGTACCATTTGCAGTCGTTTCCTTAAGACACGCCAGACAGTTGCTGGAGCAAGCTGAAGTTCCCTGCTGGCTCTTCTCACTGATTTACGGGGGCTCCGCTGAAAGGCTGTCCGAACTTGCTCAACTGCATCTTCTGAAGTTGAAGGGCGACCTGTTCGCTTACTTGGGCACAAACACCCATCTTTCACAAATTTAGCATGCCATCTGACAATGGATTTCCTTTCAGGGGCTTCTTTTTTAAATTTCCTACGAAATGCACGCTGAACACATGTCCACGATTCAGTCTTTGCAAATTGGAGGACGCAAAATGCCTTGTCTTGTTTAGAGAACGCCATTACTGCACCTGGAAAGATAACACGAAAATCATTAGTATGACCAAAAACTTGATTAAGCAAGCTTTAAAATGGCACCAGTTTCATTTTTCTACCTGGAATAGTTCATGAGATATACGCATTTGTAATGTTCCCAAGACTTTTGAAACACCCTGTAATCGAATGGAAATCTCTCAAATTAGATCACTGTTTTCGTTTCTTCCTTGGTAAACCCTGCAAAACGTATACAAAATCAGTCACAACAAAGTCGACTTCCGTAAAGTGTGTGTTTCAGGACAGGTGCCAAGAGAGCTTACAGAAGCAGTTAAATATAATCGAATGGAAATCTCTCAAATTAGATCACTGTTTTCGTTTCTTCCTTGGTAAACCCTGCAAAACGTATACAAAATCAGTCACAACAAAGTCGACTTCCGTAAAGTGTGTGTTTCAGGACAGGTGCCAAGAGAGCTTACAGAAGCAGTTAAATATAATCGAATGGAAATCTCTCAAATTAGATCACTGTTTTCGTTTCTTCCTTGGTAAACCCTGCAAAACGTATACAAAATCAGTCACAACAAAGTCGACTTCCGTAAAGTGTGTGTTTCAGGACAGGTGCCAAGAGAGCTTACAGAAGCAGTTAAATATAATCGAATGGAAATCTCTCAAATTAGATCACTGTTTTCGTTTCTTCCTTGGTAAACCCTGCAAAACGTATACAAAATCAGTCACAACAAAGTCGACTTCCGTAAAGTGTGTGTTTCAGGACAGGTGCCAAGAGAGCTTACAGAAGCAGTTAAATATAATCGAATGGAAATCTCTCAAATTAGATCACTGTTTTCGTTTCTTCCTTGGTAAACCCTGCAAAACGTATACAAAATCAGTCACAACAAAGTCGACTTCCGTAAAGTGTGTGTTTCAGGACAGGTGCCAAGAGAGCTTACAGAAGCAGTTAAATATAATCGAATGGAAATCTCTCAAATTAGATCACTGTTTTCGTTTCTTCCTTGGTAAACCCTGCAAAACGTATACAAAATCAGTCACAACAAAGTCGACTTCCGTAAAGTGTGTGTTTCAGGACAGGTGCCAAGAGAGCTTACAGAAGCAGTTAAATATAATCGAATGGAAATCTCTCAAATTAGATCACTGTTTTCGTTTCTTCCTTGGTAAACCCTGCAAAACGTATACAAAATCAGTCACAACAAAGTCGACTTCCGTAAAGTGTGTGTTTCAGGACAGGTGCCAAGAGAGCTTACAGAAGCAGTTAAATATAATCGAATGGAAATCTCTCAAATTAGATCACTGTTTTCGTTTCTTCCTTGGTAAACCCTGCAAAACGTATACAAAATCAGTCACAACAAAGTCGACTTCCGTAAAGTGTGTGTTTCAGGACAGGTGCCAAGAGAGCTTACAGAAACAGTTAAATATAATCGAATGGAAATCTCTCAAATTAGATCACTGTTTTCGTTTCTTCCTTGGTAAACCCTGCAAAACGTATACAAAATCAGTCACAACAAAGTCGACTTCCGTAAAGTGTGTGTTTCAGGACAGGTGCCAAGAGAGCTTACAGAAGCAGTTAAATATAATCGAATGGAAATCTCTCAAATTAGATCACTGTTTTCGTTTCTTCCTTGGTAAACCCTGCAAAACGTATACAAAATCAGTCACAACAAAGTCGACTTCCGTAAAGTGTGTGTTTCAGGACAGGTGCCAAGAGAGCTTACAGAAGCAGTTAAATATAATCGAATGGAAATCTCTCAAATTAGATCACTGTTTTCGTTTCTTCCTTGGTAAACCCTGCAAAACGTATACAAAATCAGTCACAACAAAGTCGACTTCCGTAAAGTGTGTGTTTCAGGACAGGTGCCAAGAGAGCTTACAGAAGCAGTTAAATATAATCGAATGGAAATCTCTCAAATTAGATCACTGTTTTCGTTTCTTCCTTGGTAAACCCTGCAAAACGTATACAAAATCATTCACAACAAAGTCGACTTCCGTAAAGTGTGTGTTTCAGGACAGGTGCCAAGAGAGCTTACAGAAGCAGTTAAATATAATCGAATGGAAATCTCTCAAATTAGATCACTGTTTTCGTTTCTTCCTTGGTAAACCCTGCAAAACGACCATGTCTGAGACCCTGGAACACAAGAATCGAAAAGAATGCAGCCAACGTAAAGAAAGTGATGGCGAAAGTGCAGCAATTCTTTTACTTCACCGAGTAGCAATACATACCAGCAGGTTTGGAACAAAGAAAACAATGTTTCTGTGTAGTTAGGCCAGCGGTTAGAAACGTTCTGTCCTGTTTGACGACGAGCTCAGTACTATTGTCTTTATCGCTAGGTTCGTCAGTAGCCCACCAACCTTTGGGACAACAATCCCTTCCATCGGCCCATGTGAATACTGAAAAACACGTTTCATATTTGTTATAGCCATAAACAGAAGGACGACACGTCAACTTGAAAGATAAATTCAAAAAGTGAACAGACAGGAAACGTCTGTTCATTTTAATTTAATACAAACACAACACACACTATACGTCAATATATATTTACATATTTTTGTATATGTATATACACGTATGTATATCTGTATGTATGCATATATGCATGTATATATGTATGTATATATATATGTTATATATGTATGTATATCCTCCACTCTTTTGCTTTATATGCATCATTCCTTCACTTATCGAAGTCGAATGCCTGTATGTCTCGCCGCTTTAAATGTGTTAAAATTATCATTGTTTATAAGCTGTTCAGAATTGGCCTATCGGTTAACGACGTTGGATTGGGGTTGAAAAATACTTGTAATCCAGGATTTCGAATCGTGAATAGTCATACTTCTACGCTGATGAGTCTTGATTGAAAAGAGACGAAACGTATACGTCCATAGATAAATAAACAATAACAAATATTTATATATATATATATATATATATATATATGTACATACATACATTGCTTTAAGAAAAGAAGGAGAAACGAACGGAATTTATATGAGGGTGGGGGTAGAGGGGATAAGATATGGAGGCGAGGGGGAGAGAGTGAAGTGAAATATAATTTTAAAGGTCAGCAGGTTTAAGGAAATGAGGTTGGTTGGAGTTAATATTAGGGGTCTATGTTAAGTGGGATTCCCAAAAGATTTTAAATTAGTTAATTAAAATTAGTCAGTTAAAAATAAAGCTTAACTTAATAACTTAAGAAAGTCTATAATAATCCAGAAGAAAACTAATGCCAACATAGATCATGAAATAACAAGCCGCGCGTGCGTGCGTGCGTGCGTGGTCCCCCTCTGTATGTGACTCGATGTGGCGAGTGTAAAATGCAATAAATTTGGGCAATTTGGGGCATTTTTACCCCCCCCCTTTGACTCCCTGGGGGCGCGAACCAGAATTTTTCTGAGGTCAAGGATGCTCATTTTATATCCAGAACAATTGCCTCTACATTTTGACCAAGTTTCAGAAAAATTGAATGGATGGATCAAACGTTATTGGGAGAAAAGGGTAATTTTTTTGCCATTTTGGGGGCTTTTGACCCCCTGGGGGGCGCGAACCAGATTTTTTCCAAGGTCAGCGATACTTATTTTCTATTAGGAACAATTGCCTCCACATTTTGGTCAAGTTTCAGAGTAATTGAATGGATGGATGAAAAGTTATGGGGCAAAAATTGTTATTTTTTGTCATTTCGGGGACTTTTGACCCCCCTGGGGGACTAACCAGATTTTTTTTCAAAAATCGGAGAATGCCACTTTCTAACCTGACCAAAGTTACAACTTAATGCAAAATTTCAGAGAAATTCAATGGATGGTTGCGGAGAAAAATCCGGACGGACGGACGGACGGACATGCCTCAAAACATAAGTCTCCCGATTTTATAAATCGGGGGACTTATGTTAATATACTAAAAGGATTAGGAGGTTA
>OY744552.1:39767129-39809629 GCA_963556195.1 Sepiola atlantica
TTTTAAAAGGGTGGAGCTTTTTTGAAACTGCGACAGACTTTACAAAGTCCTGCCGTTGAATGTTTTTAGCCGTGGAGAAAACAAAAAAACTATTTGATGAAATTAAATGTAATTGTTTTATATTTAAAGCGATATAAACATTTCCAGAATGAAAAATTTCATGCGTTCGTTAATAATAAGAGTTCAACGGAATTGGAATAACAGATTGGAAGACGATGCTATTTACGCATGCGCAACCGGATGTTGAAAACCGGAAAGCTGAAAGCTGATTGCAAACATACAAGACAATAGAGTTTTAGTAGTATATAGATTAAACTATTTGGAGCAAGACTACAATAAGGACCCCAGTTCAGTAACACAACACGGGGAACATGTTCCGGAAGTCACCAGCGTCTTCCGGTTGACCTCGCAATACACGTGGTCACTATTTACTTGTAAATAAACCTTTTTTTTTTCGGATTTTTTTTTCTTTTAACATATTAATATTTATTTTAAGGCATAGGGTCCATAAATAAAACAAATAAAATATTAACATCTTTTCTTTTAAAAGATGTTTGGTTCACATGTTTTTGTGTCACTATTTACTTGCCTCCCCACGAGGGCAGAAATGGGTGGTATGAAATATTTATCGCCGGACTTAAGTAATCTTCCGTTTTGAGGGAAAAATCAAGCTTCCCAAAAAGGGGCACTCTGGATCTTACCACAGTTTAGAAGGATTTTTCCATACTACACTTAGCTCCTAGCCCGAGGAGGCAAAACGGAAGATTACGCAAGTTATTTTAATAAATAAACGAAATATATACGCTTTTTTAAAAATCGGCTGACTTGTAATCTTTCGTTTAGCCTCCCCACGAGGACGGAGTTAGACTTCAAAAATAAGTTTTTGTCCTTTTTTTTCTGTAAGCAACAAATGAAATAAGATTTAACAAATGCATAATTTTATTTACAAATCTTTTTATAACTTATTTCTTATTAAAAAACAAAACTTCGCTATTTACTCGCCTCCCTACAAGGGCAAAGATAGACACAAGGTAGGTTTTTAATGTAGGGAACAAAACATCGAAACAAAATACAGTTAAACAAATGGATATTGTGCAGAGATGGTGTCGCACAATTTATAAAAGGTGTTTTCTGGGTTGCGTTGCGAGGTCAACCGGAAGACGCCGGTGACTTCCGGAACATGTTCCGCGATTTGTGTTACTGAACTGGGGTCCTTATTGTAGTCTTGGTCCAACTATTTTGTAGTGTGGGAAGTATGTGTGTGTGAAAGGAAGGGAAAGCACTTTCGGTGCTTTTGTTATTGGCGCTATGTGGATGATACATTTGTCAATTTTAAGTCCCGGCGCGAAGCAAGTGACTTTTTCCTGAAGTTAAATACATTGCATCCAGCACTAAATTGCACTATGGAGGAAAAGCAAAATAACTTTTTACCATTTTTGGATGTTCTAGTTGTAAAGACGGGGCACAATGTTACCACTAATATATACAGGAAACCGACGTTTACAGGCCTGTATATTAGTTGGGATTCCTTTGCCCCTATGTCCAGAAAAATCAGTTTGATCAAGACCCTGGTCCACCGTGCTCTCGTGTAAACTTGCGGTTGAAATTAAAGAGATCACTGATATCCTTACAGAGAATGATTTTCCCGAGGGTATTATTTCGAGGTATATTCACAAAAAATGGCAAAGTTTAATGCTAGCGCATATTTTGGTCCACCAAAGTATCTGGTGTATTTAAAACTTTCCTTCATTGGTGCTATTAGCCAAGGATTTTCCGATAAAATTTCATCTGCGATATATTGCTGCTTTTACGCAGTACAGCCCCGTGTGGTGTTTGGCACCAGAAGTTCGTTTTACCGTTGCGACGTTCTTCACTACCGTCTTAAAATATTAATGTTTGTAATGAAGTCGTGTTGATTTTATTTAAAAAAATTATATACTCTCGATCCTTTCAGACAAGTGGATTATTATTCACAGCTATTGAGTTATCGATTCACTCTTCTTCTTCTTCTTCTTCTTCTTCTTCTTCTTCTTCTTCTTCTTCTTCGATATCTCAATAAATTAATTCCCCTTTTGTTCAGCAAATTTTTCACTCCTAAATTATCATTTTCAATGAAAATGTTTCCTTCAAACTCAATAAATATTTTACCTTTTGTAAATTGAGAGTTAATTTTGTTTTTGTTGATATCATTTCTACGAATGACCTTTCTTTCCTTTCTCTTATCCCACACAATAAATAATAATAATAAGAACAACAATTAAAATACCATAAAGCCGAACTAAAAATCCTTTAGGTCAAAATGATCTAAAAAATATGGTGGTTAATAATCATTAAAAACTTCATCGTATGCGTCACCTTTTATAAAAATAAGTTTATATAAATTATTAATATGATATTTTGAAATAACATTTTACTTACATTTAAAGTCATACTTTTATTTTACTAAAATGATTCGTTTATATCCAATGTTTATTTATTTATTTTTTTTAACATAGTTCACCCCAAACAAGGCAGGCCACCACTGTAGGCGTAACGGGCTACTGAGAATTAGGGTGAAAGTCCTGAAGAGTCATTCTAAGTTGGGAGCTGTGCAGCGAGATGTCTGTTTACATTAGTTTTAAATTTTTGCATGTCGATACGGTGAGGGAAACAGGGAACAGGGAGGGAGTGCCAGAGGCTGGCAGTACGAGGAAAGAAGCTATTGGAGTAGAAGGCTCTCCGGCATCTGGGGACTTCTACAGTGAATGGATTGGAGTTAGCTGATTGTCAGGTTGGTCTAGTGTATTTACGTCGAGGGGGCACTAGAGCAGCAATTTCGTCAGAGAACAATCCATTGAAGTACTTGTAAAACAGGCACAAGGATGCAAAATTTCGGCGATAGGACAGGGGCTGGAGCTTGGTGGATAGTAAAGGACCTATTTGATTAGTGACTCTTTTTTGGACCTTGTCTAAGATGGAGAGACTAGTAGATGATGCACCAGCCCAGATGTGGCAATAATACCCCATGCATGGACGGATGGTGGCTTTGTAGAGATATAGGGTAATGTCAGGTGTGAGAAGTTTACTAGCACGTTAGAGAGAGCCCACCTTCTTTGCAGCAGCCTTTGTAATGTCGTCAATGTATTTGTTCCAATTCATGTTACCTGTGAATGTTAGGCCGAGAAGTTTGAATGTTGAACTCTCAGGTAGGGTGTTATTAGCCATGACAATCGGTGGTTGAAAAGGTTTCTTGTAGTTATTGAAGGAAGCAGCTTTGTCTTTGCAGCATTAAATGTTACTATCCATTTATGACCCCATTTATCGATATGTGCGCGTCCGTTTTGCCCACATGACGAAAGTAGAGCGTGGTGTCGTCAGCAAATATACCCATCTCAGACACAATGTCATCAGGGAGGTCATTTATGAAAATCAGGAATAATAAAGGTCCAAGAATCGATCCCTGAGGTACACCAGCATTTATGTCATGTTGTTTGGATTAACGGTCATCGAGGACAACCTGGATCTTTCTTTTGGTTAGGAAGGATCTAATCATACTAAATATTCGTCCAGTAATACCATATGACTGGACTTTTATGAGAAGCCCGTCATGCCAGACCTTGTCAAAGGCTTTGGATATATCAAGCGCTACCATCCTAGCTTCACCAGCCTTGTCCAGTGTATGGTATATGCGTTCAGAGATGACCGTTAGAATATCTGTAGTAGATCGTGCTTGCCTAAACCCATACTGACGGTCAGAAAGAAGTTTAACATTATCGATGACAGACCCGATATCTTTTTACACGCACATTCTCACTCTCCATTGCTTAATATTTTTTCAAATTTTGAATTTTGACATTTTCACTGCCAACTTATCTATCTATGTAATTCCTCTGATGATAAGATTTTAATCTTTGAAAAGCCTTGGTTTAAGGAAAGAATAATAAACATGTTTTTACCGAGTACACCTTGCATTGAACAATCGAAATTGAAATAAATTTGTCATTCGTACATGTTTATCCCTCTTCTTTCATCTATCTTTATAATTGCTCTATCTTGTATATTGAGCTTAAACCATTTCACTATAGGTTCTATCTACTAAAAGTATACTTTTAGATTCATATTTAATATATATATATATATATATATATATATATATATATATATATATATATATATATATATATATATATATACCGCTTACCAGATGCATTACGCGTCGCCGATACACTGTATGTATAATCGTTCTTTAGATACAGTTTTAAAGAAAACAATTCTGCCTCGTTTTGAACCGAATGTAAGTTGGCACCTCTTTCTTGGCATAATTTGATGGCTTCAGCTTTGTCCACTTTTTTTTCGTCTGGTTGGAAACACGTTGAATTGATTAGAACCCATTTCTCTGAGCACAGACCTGCAACAATATCAGTAGAAAAAGATTCAAAATAGTTAAGGAATTGAAGTAGTTGAGTAAACCCAATCTAATTCGATGTTGAAACCGTTGTCGTCTCTTTCTTAAAGTAGGATCTTGGGAAAATCATTACCTCAGACAACCGATGCGGACAATCATTGTAAAAGAAAATACTGATTTTAAACCATGAAATGAATTCTTTATACCAGACATGATCAACCCTTTCTTTTTCTTCATACCAGACATGATCAACCCTTTCTTTTTCTTCATACCAGTCATGATCAACCCTTTCTTTTTCTTCATACCAGACATGATCAACCCTTTCTTTTTCTTCATACCAGACATGATAAACCCTTTCTTTTTCTTCATACCAGACATGATCAACCCTTTCTTTTTCTTTAAACAAGACATGATCAACCCTTCCTTTTCTTCATACCAGACATGATCAACCCTTTCTTTTTCTTCATACCAGACATGATCAACCCTTTCTTTTTCTTCATACCAGACATGATCAACCCTTTCTTTTTCTTCATACCAGACATGATTAACCCTTTCTTTTTCTTCATACCAGTCATGATCAACCCTTTCTTTTTCTTCATACCAGACATGATAAACCCTTTCTTTTTCTTCATACCAGACATGATCAACCCTTTCTTTTTCTTTAAACAAGACATGATCAACCCTTCCTTTTCTTCATACCAGACATGATCAACCCTTTCTTTTTCTTCATACCAGACATGATCAACCCTTTCTTTTTCTTCATACCAGACATGATCAACCCTTTCTTTTTCTTCATACCAGACATGATCAACCCTTTCTTTTTCTTCATACCAGACATGATCAACCCTTTCTTTTTCTTTAAACAAGACATGATCAACCCTTTCTTTTTCTTTATACCAGACATGATCAACCCTTTCTTTTTCTTTATACCAGACATGATCAACCCTTTCTTTTTCTTCATACCAGACATGATAAACCCTTTCTTTTTCTTCATACCAGACATGATCAACCCTTTCTTTTTCTTCATACCAGACATGATAAACCCTTTCTTTTTCTTCATACCAGACATGATCAACCCTTTCTTTTTCTTTAAACAAGACATGATCAACCCTTTCTTTTTCTTTATACCAGACATGATCAACCCTTTCTTTTTCTTTATACCAGACATGATCAACCCTTTCTTTTTCTTTAAACAAGACATGATCAACCCTTTCTTTTTCTTTATACCAGACATGATCAACCCTTTCTTTTTCTTCATACCAGACATGATCAACCCTTTCTTTTTCTTCATACCAGACATGATCAACCCTTTCTTTTTCTTCATACCAGACATGATCAACCCTTTCTTTTTCTTCATACCAGACATGATCAACCCTTTCTTTTTCTTTAAACAAGACATGATCAACCCTTCCTTTTTCTTTATACCAGACATGATCAACCCTTTCTTTTTCTTTATACCAGACATGATCAACCCTTTCTTTTTCTTCATACCAGACATGATCAACCCTTTCTTTTTCTTCATACCAGACATGATCAACCCTTTCTTTTTCTTCATACCAGACATGATCAACTCTTTCTTTTTCTTTATACCAGACATGATCAACCCTTTCTTTTTCTTCATACCAGACATGATCAACCCTTTCTTTTTCTTCATACCAGACATGATCAACCCTTTCTTCTTCTTCATACCAGACATGATCAACCCTTTCTTTTTCTTCATACCAGACATAATCAAACCTTCCTTTTTCTTCATACCAGATATGATCAACCCTTTCTTTTTCTTCATACCAGACATGATCAACCCTTTCTTTTTCTTCATACCAGACATGATCAACCCTTTCTTTTTCTTCATACCAGACATGATCAACCCTTTCTTTTTCTTCATACCAGACATGATCAACCCTTTCTTTTTCTTCATACCAGACATGATCAACCCTTTCTTTTTCTTCATACCAGACATGATCAACCCTTTCTTTTTCTTCATACCAGACATGATCAACCCTTTCTTTTTCTTCATACCAGACATGATCAACCCTTTCTTTTTCTTTACACAAGACATGATCAACCCTTTCTTTTTCTTCATACCAGACATGATCAACCCTTTCTTTTTCTTCATACCAGACATGATCAACCCTTTCTTTTTCTTCATACCAGACATGATCAACCCTTTCTTTTTCTTCATACCAGACATGATCAACGCTTTCTTTTTCTTTAAACAAGACATGATCAACCCTTCCTTTTCTTCATACCAGACATGATCAACCCTTTCTTTTTCTTCATACCAGACATGATCAACCCTTTCTTTTTCTTTAAACAAGACATGATCAACCCTTTCTTTTTCTTTATACCAGACATGATCAACCCTTTCTTTTTCTTCATACCAGACATGATCAACCCTTTCTTTTTCTTCATACCAGACATGATCAACCCTTTCTTTTTCTTCATACCAGACATGATCAACCCTTTCTTTTTCTTCATACCAGACATGATCAACCCTTTCTTTTTCTTCATACCAGACATGATCAACCCTTTCTTTTTCTTCATACCAGACATGATCAACCCTTTCTTTTTCTTCATACCAGACATGATCAACCCTTTCTTTTTCTTCATACCAGACATGATCAACCCTTTCTTTTTCTTCATACCAGACATGATCAACCCTTTCTTTTTCTTCATACCAGACATGATCAACCCTTTCTTTTTCTTCATACCAGACATGATCAACCCTTTCTTTTTCTTCATACCAGACATGATCAACCCTTTCTTTTTCTTCATACCAGACATGATCAACCCTTTCTTTTTCTTCATACCAGACATGATCAACCCTTTCTTTTTCTTCATACCAGACATGATCAACCCTTTCTTTTTCTTCATACCAGACATGATCAACCCTTTCTTTTTCTTCATACCAGACATGATCAACCCTTTCTTTTTCTTCATACCAGACATGATCAACCCTTTCTTTTTCTTCATACCAGACATGATCAACCCTTTCTTTTTCTTCATACCAGACATGATCAACCCTTTCTTTTTCTTCATACCAGACATGATCAACCCTTTCTTTTTCTTCATACCAGATGTTATATAACAGATCTTACTCTATCCGGAACTAATGTTGGACAGCGACATGCTGAGCGTTCACTGTTTCCGGAGAGCTACAAAAAGGAAAACAAGAAAAGGGGCTTGGCGCTAGTTGGACGTAGCCGCCATTTTTTCCCCAGCTAGCGACCAACGAGTGAACACGTAGAAAAAAGGTCACTCCGTCGCCGTCGCCGTCGCCGCCGTCACCAAGAATTAAGATAACAACTTAACCGTCGCCGTCGCCGCCGTCATCAAGAATTAAGATAACAACTTAACCGTCGCCGTCGCCGCCGTCATCAAGAATTAAGATAAACAACTTAATCGTCGCCGTCGCCGCCGTCATCAAGAATTAAGATAAACAACTTAACCATCGCCGTCGCCGTCGTAATCAAGGAATTAAGAATAAAAAGAACGATCTTTGTTTTGGGGTAAATAAATATATTTGATTAATCCTATTCAAGTTGTCCGTGTTTCCTTGCAACCATACGCTTGTCTATCACACTGGTGTCAGAAGCGTACAGCAAGTTAAATATGGAGAACTACACGAACTTCACACGGGACGAACTTTTCACCCTCATTAGAGAGCAGAGAACACTATTGTTCAATTTGAAGACAGGGGCGGAACAGCCATCCGAACGTGTAATTCAAGAGGTTCAAACCGACTTAGACGACATGCTGGCGGCTTTAAGGCTGACTCCTTCGACAGCAACCCTGTACGAATCAGAAGGAGAACGAGTATAGCATAGTTATACGTCAACAGGCTATCCGGGACGTTCTCAAACAGCAGAAATTATTCCGCCCGGGAAATGACGTGAACCAATTCATCACGGCGCTGAACAAAGCTTATACCATCCACGTCGCACCGGAATTGGAGAGATATCCCAGCCTAGAAAGCGAGTTCGTCAAATCCGCGAAAGATTTACTTGACCAGAGTATCTTTCAGCAGATGGTGGATTTAAAGTCAGACTCGTCCACTTTTGAGGAACTAAAGGAGTACTTGCAAGCGGCCCACGGCAGCCAGATGACGAGCTTCCAGCACCTTAGCCGAGCCTGGGACTTGGAGCGAATAGACGGCGAAAAATTACCAGACTTCGCATCTCGCCTGGAGAACACTTTGAGAGATGCTGCCGTCCACATAAAGACGAAATTCAAAAAGGATAAAAAGACAGACCTGACAGTGGACGGTCTGGTTTCCATAATAGGCGCGATGCTGATGAGCGAAAAGGTGAAAACCTGGACTCCAAATATTTACACTCACCTAGTAAAGACGATGGACAATCATTACAATGCGATCGGCATAGCTTGCGAGGCCCAGCGATACATCGATCGTGGTGTAAAATCTGACGTCTCCTCGCCACAAGAAGCCTACTATACACAGAAATCACAGCAGTCTTACCAGGATGAGGCGTCACTCAGAACGACCCTGTCACCCCAACTCAGTAGGCAGCCACACCAGAGAGGCCCCGTCAACCAACATCCGAGGCAAGACCGTCCGCGAGGTCGCAAAGGTCGCCAGCACAATTCACAGACCCCGTTATGCCGGAATTACCTCGGGGGTCGACCCTGCTTTCGCGGGCACAATTGCCCATTCCGCCACCCGCCTCGCACCCAAGCACAGGCTCATATCGCTGCAATGGATGATGACCAGACATTCATAACACAGGATTTTCCGTTCGGGCAGGACGAGATGTGATGCTTCGTTCGCCCGACCCTCACATCAGCCATCACGTCTTCAATTTTCAAGGACCTAACCACCATTCACCGCTCGTCCAATCCTCATTCAATATTGACGGTGTGTACTTCTCCGGCATCGCGATGTTAGACTCAGGATGCTCCACGTGCATCATACCGCTGTCCCAGCTTCCCAAGGAAGCTGAAAAATATATGACCCACACTGATATTCGGGTGAAGGGTATCAATGGGAGCATAGCCGCCCTGGGTGAACTGACATGTGACGTCACGATTGGCAACCACAATTCCCCCACATTCAAAAAAGTGAACGTGCTTGTTACAACCCAAAACACACCAATCCTGATCGGCCAGAATATCCTGCGTCACAGCACGCTCAGCTCATATATAATTGACAACCAAAATTCCACGATAAAATTCAGGCGCACATTTCCCTCAGGTTCCTTATCACACGCCGCGACCATCGCGCCGCCGACATCGTCGACCCACGTTCCTGCATGTGAACCCCAAACTGCTGTATTTCAGAGTCTCAAGTCGGAACCTCAACCCAACGCCTAGACACTGGAAGATAAATTAACTTGGCTGAAGCAGAACACTGGGCTATCGCTGCCGAATCACCCAAACCGGGACGAATTGGAGGATACGGCGAACCTTCTTATCAAATTCGCTGACATCATCGGCTCGAATGACAACAAACCAGGGACGTTCATCCGACCCATCCGGATACCGACCAACGGCCAATCCCGCAGTCAGAAGCAACACCTGATCGCCCAGGCCTTGGAAGCCGATGTCGATAGCGAAATCAGACGCATGGCGAATGAAGGCATTATCGAAAAATGCAGTGACCCCAGGGGCTTTAACAGCCCAGTGTTCGCTGTGCGCAAGAAAAACGGCTCAGTTCGCGTAGTGGCTAATTTCAAGAGAACACTGAACAAGGTCTTAGTCGATCTGGACCCTTACCCAATACCGAGGATAGACCATCTATTTAACAAGATCGGCAGGGGCAACACCTACTTTGCTTCTCTGGATCTTCGCAGCGGCTACTGGCAAATCGAAATCGACCAGCAGGACCGTCACAAAACCGCGTTTACATGGAAGGACCAGTGCTACCAGTACACTCGCCTGGCCTTCGGTCTTACCTCTGCCAGACAGATCTTTTCACGTTGCGTAGCGGAAGCTTTAGCCACAGTCAGTTCACGCGATAACATCTCGTCGTACATCGACGACAACTTGGTACATGCAAGAACATTCAATGAATACATATTCGCTCTGGAACAGCTTTTTACCGCCCTCCGGAATTTTGGTCTCAAGCTAAACCCGGAAAAATGCTCATTTCTTGCACCTGAGGCAAAATTCCTCGGGCGCATTATAACCAGTGACGGTTTCAAGCCTGATCCTGAATACGTTCGGGCTATTCGAGAAATGAAGCCCCCAACTTCGAAAAAGGAACTACAAAGCCTTATCGGGCGGTTGGTATGGATTAGGCAATTCCTTGAAACGCGCTTGCAGGAACAAATCCGATTGGACACATTTTCAAAACTCATGTCTCCCATTCATGACCTCAACAGGGCCAATAAACCTTTTCTCTGGACTGAGAGTGCCGACAAAGCCTTCAGAAGAATCAAAGAACGGCTTGCCTCTCCACCAATCATTTCATTCCCGGATTTTTCAAAGCTGTTCACACTCACCACCGACGCTAGCGATGTCGCATGTGGTGCGATCCTAATGCAAGAAGCTGACAACGGGAAGAAGAATATCATAGCTGTTGCTTCACATGCATTCAACCCCACGGAACAGAACTGGTCCACGACGGAACGGGAGGCCTACGCTATCAAGTGGGCGATAATTAAGTTTGATTATTTTCTCCGAAACCGCCCCTTTGTTCTTTTCACCGACCACAGGTCATTGACGTATCTGGATCAGCGGGTATTTAATAATGCCAAAATACGGAGATGGCAAGAAGAAATTTCGTGCTACGATTTTGTTCTCGAATACATCGAGGGTGAATCGAACATTTGGGCTGACATGCTCAGTAGGGGTTGCGGGCAGAAGAAGGCCAAAACTCTGTATGACCCGACCCCAGCAGGCCAGACTTTCGAGCTAAGTGGGTCAGTTTTACGCATGTATATACCGTCTTGGTGCCTCAGCGAACTTAACGGTTTACGGTTGATTCCTAAGACTCACTCACCACAAGGCACCCGTGCACAAGAACACATCAGCAATGCGTTCTTTGCATATCATTCGTCATCCTCCATCCCTACAGAGAGAATCTGCAATCACTTGGGCATTGCAGAAGAACAACAGAAGGATGATACATTAGCGAAGATCATCAGTGCCCTCCAGTCACCCTCACCGGATAAACCACATATTGATCCCGACGATCACCGTGCTACGCTCTTCAATAGACACTTCCAACAATTTTTTCTGGAGCCAGGCACCTCCGTTTTGATGATTCGGGACAGCAACAACTCCCCCAAACTGGTTGTGCCGTATAAACTTCGTGCCAGATACCTCTCGCAAGCACATGAAGGCACCAATCACTCGGGCATCACGCGCATGCAAGAACTCATGTCCAGTTATTGGTGGGAGTTCAAGAACCGCGACATCAAGGCCTACGTTGACTCTTGCGTAACATGCGCAAAATGCAAAGGGAACTATGGCAAACGCACCCACTGGCCCATGGGTCACTGCAAACGCGGAAAGAAACCATTTGAGTTGGTCTTCATAGACTTTGTGACAATGCCAAACTCGAAAGGAAAACGTTACATCCTGACAATTTTGGACAGCTTTAGTCGGTACTTCACGGCCATACCATGCGCAAGGGACCGTGCCATTGACGCAGCCCGTGGGTTGTATCAATTCTTCCTTCGACACAGGGAGATTCCACAGATTGTTTCATCTGACCGTGGCACACACTTCACGGGAGAAGTGTACAGACGATTCTGCGACCAGTTGGCTATCACGCAGGAACTCCACTGTCCGTGGAGACCACAGAGCTCAGGCAACATCGAGCGACAACATCGAACGATGAAAAACGCGCTATATATGCTATGCGAGGACAGAAATTGCGAGTGGACTGACGTCCTGGGATCTGTGGTCTCGTCCATGAACGCCACGGTCAATAGCGCTACCGGTGTCTCCCCCCATTACGCAATCACTGGTCGTCATCCCAACATTGGTTTGCCTATGCTTCACAATAAACAAATCAGAAGCGACGATCCGGGGGCATATGGCATGGAGATCAATGCCCTGCTGAGGCAGGTTCACCACCATGTCACTCTGGCCAACGACGAGGCTGACCACAAACTTGAGAGGAATGCGCATAATCCTACTTGCAAAGACTCAATACAAGTGGGTGACAGGGTCTTACTTCATCGGCCACAATCAGGACCGGCCCGAGCATCTCATCTACCTTGGGTGGGGAATTTCACGGTCACAAAGTCAAATGATGTGATGTGCCAGGTGCAAGATGAAAAGGGTGATACAGCCTGGATCCACCGCGCACATATCAAACAACTGGCCCCTCGACCACCACACCTATGCAACACACCCTTACCCCTCTCACCATGTACCAACCACAAAAATCACGTCGAACCGCAGTCACCAAGGGACCCAGATGCAACTCACGACATACACCCTACAACATTACAAGAGGGCAATACAGACAGTACTCCGCTACCAGCGAGAATGACGAGAGGACGACTACCTGCACACTTCAAGGACTTTGTCATGAACTGAGGATATCCCACGGACTAATTCACAAACCTGATTGAGATCTGAGGGGGCATTTGTTATATAACAGATCTCACTCTATCCGGAACTAATGTTGGACAGCGACATGCTGAGCGTTCACCGTTTCCGGAGAGCTACAAAAAGGAAAACAAGAAAAGGGGCTTGGCGCTAGTTGGACGTAGCCGCCATTTTTTCCCCAGCTAGCGACCAACGAGTGAACACGTAGAAAAAAGGTCACTCCGTCGCCGTCGCCGTCGCCGCCGTCACCAAGAATTAAGATAACAACTTAACCGTCGCCGTCGCCGCCGTCATCAAGAATTAAGATAAACAACTTAACCGTCGCCGTCGCCGCCGTCATCAAGAATTAAGATAAACAACTTAACCGTCGCCGTCGCCGTCGTCATCAAGGAATTAAGAATAAAAAGAACGATCTTTGCTTTGGGGTAAATAAATATATTTGATTAATCCTATTCAAGTTGTCCGTGTTTCCTTGCAACCATACGCTTGTCTATCACACAGACATGATCAACCCTTTCTTTTTCTTCATACCAGACATGATCAACCCTTTCTTTTTCTTCATACCAGACATGATCAACCCTTTCTTTTTCTTCATACCAGACATGATCAACCCTTTCTTTTTCTTCATACCAGACATGATCAACCCTTTCTTTTTCTTCATACCAGACATGATCAACCCTTTCTTTTTCTTCATACCAGACATGATCAACCCTTTCTTTTTCTTCATACCAGACATGATCAACCCTTTCTTTTTCTTCATACCAGACATGATCAACCCTTTCTTTTTCTTCATACCAGACATGATCAACCCTTTCTTTTTCTTCATACCAGACATGATCAACCCTTTCTTTTTCTTCATACCAGACATGATCAACCCTTTCTTTTTCTTCATACCAGACATGATCAACCCTTTCTTTTTCTTCATACCAGACATGATCAACCCTTTCTTTTTCTTCATACCAGACATGATCAACTCTTTCTTTTTCTTCATACCAGACATGATCAACCCTTTCTTTTTCTTCATACCAGACATGATCAACCCTTTCTTTTTCTTCATACCAGACATGATCAACCCTTTCTTCTTCTTCATACCAGACATGATCAACCCTTTCTTTTTCTTCATACCAGACATGATCAACCCTTTCTTTTTCTTCATACCAGACATGATCAACCCTTTCTTTTTCTTCATACCAGACATGATCAACCCTTTCTTTTTCTTCATACCAGACATGATCAACCCTTTCTTTTTCTTCATACCAGACATGATCAACCCTTTCTTCTTCTTCATACCAGACATGATCAACCCTTTCTTTTTCTTCATACCAGACATAATCAAACCTTCCTTTTTCTTCATACCAGACATGATCAACCCTTTCTTTTTCTTCATACCAGACATGATCAACCCTTTCTTTTTCTTCATACCAGACATGATCAACCCTTTCTTTTTCTTCATACCAGACATGATAAACCTTTTCTTTTTCTTCATACCAGATATGATCAACCCTTTCTTTTTCTTCATACCAGATTTAATCAACCCTTTCTTTTTCTCTATACCAGACATGATAAACCCTTTCTTTTTCTTAATACCAGACATTATCAACAATTTTTTTTTCTTCATACCAGACATCCACTCGATGATAAAGGGTAATGAGATCGATGTATTTCAATTTTATGAGAAGAATATTGAAAGGATTGAAAATTACCAATAGAATGAACAGACATATATGCAAGCTCATCCACAGGCATAAGAAGCGCTATGAAGTGCGATACAAAGTTAGAAAAGTAAAGATTGATGTGTCGTGCAGTTCGCTGGTCCAAAATGTGTTTAGGGATTTGGGCGCCAACATTAGCCGCAATTGATATAATTAAAATTGAAAGCTCATATGGAAGTTTTAATTTTTTTCATATATGAAAAAATGGACTGATAGATATATATGAACGACAGACATATATGCAGGCTCATCCACAGACATAAGAAGCGCTATGAAGTGCGATACAAAGTTAGAAAAGTAAAGATTGATGCGTCGTGCAGTTCGCTGGTCCAAAATGTGTCTAGGGCTTTTGGCGCCAACATTTACCTCAATTGATATAATAAAAATGGAAAGCTCTTATGGAAGTTTTAATTTTTTTCATATATGAAAAAATTGACTGATAGATATATATGAACGACAGACATATATGCAGGCTCATCCACAGGCATAAGAAGCGCTATGAAGTGCGATACAAAGTTAGAAAAGTAAAGATTGATGCGTAGTGCAGTTCGCTGAGCCAAAATGTGTCTAGGGCTTTTGGCGCCAACATTAGCCGCAATTGATATAATAAAAATGGAAAGCTCTTATGAAAGTTTTAATTTTTTTCATGTATTAAATAATGGACTGATAGATATATATCAACAGCAGACATATATGCAGGCTCATCCACAGACATAAGAAGCGCTATGAAGTGCGATACAAAGTTAGAAAAGTAAAGATTGATGCGTAGTGCAGTTCGCTGGTCCAAAATGTGTCTAGGGCTTTTGGCGCCAACATTAGCCGCAATTGATATAATAAAAATGGAAAGCTCTTATGAAAGTTTTAATTTTTTTCATATATGAAATAATGGACTGATAGATATATATCAACAGCAGACATATATGCAGGCTCATCCACAGGCATAAGAAGCGCTATGAAGTGCGATACAAAGTTAGAAAAGTAAAGATTGATGCGTCGTGCAGTTCGCTGGTCCAAAAAGTGTCTAGGGCTTTTGGCGCCAACATTAGCCGCAATTGATATAATAAAAATGGAAAGCTCTTATGAAAGTTTTAATTTTTTTCATGTATTAAATAATGGACTGATAGATATATATCAACAGCAGACATATATGCAGGCTCATCCACAGACATAAGAAGCGCTATGAAGTGCGATACAAAGTTAGAAAAGTAAAGATTGATGCGTAGTGCAGTTCGCTGGTCCAAAATGTGTCTAGGGCTTTTGGCGCCAACATTAGCCGCAATTGATATAATAAAAATGGAAAGCTCTTATGAAAGTTTTAATTTTTTTCATATATGAAATAATGGACTGATAGATATATATCAACAGCAGACATATATGCAGGCTCATCCACAGACATAAGAAGCGCTATGAAGTGCGATACAAAGTTAGAAAAGTAAAGATTGATGCGTAGTGCAGTTCGCTGGTCCAAAATGTGTCTAGGGCTTTTGGCGCCAACATTAGCCGCAATTGATATAATAAAAATAGAAAAGCTCCTATGAAAGTTTTAATTTTTTTCATATATGAAATAATGGACTGATAGATATATATCAACAGCAGACATATATGCAGGCTCATCCACAGACATAAGAAGCGCTATGAAGTGCGATACAAAGTTAGAAAAGTCTGTTTTGTTGTTTCACAAGATTTTTTTGTATTTCATTTTTTTCATTCATTATAAAAAAGATTTATTGTTATTTATGTAAAATAATAAATATTACACAAGATTTATTCGTATTTTTTATAATAAAAAAGTATTTCACAAGAATCTTTAATCATTTGTGTAAAAAAAAAATAATATACAAGAGTTTTTTGTATTTTATTTTTTTCATTTATCATAAAAAATATTTCACACGATTTTTTTTGTCATTTATGTAAAAAAATAAATATTCTACATGATTTTTTAAAATGTTTGAAAAAAAATTATTATAAAAAAGTATTTCACAAGAATCTTTTATCATTTGTGTAAAAAAAAATATTTTGCAAGATTTTTTTGTATTTTATTTTTTTCATTTATCATAAAAAATATTTTACAAGATTTTTTTGTCATTTATGTAAAAAATAAATATTTCACATGATTTTTTTAAAATGTTTAAAAAAATTTTATTATAAAAAAGTATTTCACAAGATTATTTAGTATTTAAAGAATAATATCATAAAAAATATTTTACAAAATTTTTTTTGTCATTTATGTAAAAAAATAAATATTTCACAAGATTTGTTTTATTTTGTTTTTTCATTTATTATAAAAAAAAGTATTTCACAAGATTTTTTGTCGTTTATGTAAAAAATAAATATTTCACAAGATTTTTTTTTGTATTTTGTATTAGTTAGGTAAACTAAAATGAAACCAGCATTAAATATTAAATAAAAAAATAATGCAACACAGCATCTCGATGAATTTCTTCTGACCGAAATGTTTTAATAAGTAACTTGCAGTTACTGATAAAAATAAACTATTTCACAAAAACTTAAAATTTTAAGTAAAGTTTTTTTAGAAAGAATAAATAAAAATAATGCAACAGAGCATCTAGCTGAATTTCTTCTGGCTGGCTCGGCCTCTTCAAATAAATTCCGACAAATATGAGCTAAAGAGCGTATTTGAGGTATCAAACTTTCGGCGAAGTTTGCGCTATGAAGTGCGATACAAAGCTAGAAAAGTAAAGATTGATGCGTCGTGCAGTTCGTTGGTCCAAAAAGTGTCTAGGGCTTTTGGCGCCAACATTAGCCGCAATTGATATAATAAAAATGGAAAGCTCTTATGAAAGTTTTAATTTTTTTCATATATGAAATAATGGACTGATAGATATATATCAACAGCAGACATACATGCAGGCTCATCCACAGACATAAGAAGCGCTATGAAGTGCGATACAAAGTTAGAAAAGTAAAGATTGATGCGTAGTGCAGTTCGCTGAGCCAAAAAGTGTCTAGGGCTTTTGGCGCCAACATTAGCCGCAATTGATATAATAAAAATGGAAAGCTCTTATGAAAGTTTTAATTTTTTTCATATATGAAATAATAGACTGATAGATATATATCAACAGCAGACATATATGCAGGCTCATCCACAGACATAAGAAGCGCTATGAAGTGCGATACAAAGTTAGAAAAGTAAAGATTGATGCGTAGTGCAGTTCGCTGAGCCAAAATGTGTCTAGGGCTTTTGGCGCCAACATTAGCCGCAATTGATATAATAAAAATGGAAAGCTCTTATGAAAGTTTTAATTTTTTTCATATATCCAGGTATTCTCAATTAATTGTGTATGGATTGTAGAATCATTAGGATTCACGAAATTTCGTTCATGGACCACTACATTGTGGTCGTATACGCCTCTGTCTACCTGTGATAAATTGGCCTCTTCAAATAAATTCCGACAAATATGAGCTAAAGAGCGTATTTGAGGTATCAAACTTTCGGCGAAGTTTGCGTGTGGCCCTCATCCACGTATTCTCAATTAATTGTGTATGGATTGTAGAATCATTAGGATTCACGAAATTTCGTTCATGGACCACTACATTGTGGTCGTATACGCCTCTGTCTACCTGTGATAAATTGGCCTCTCCAAATAAATTCCGACAAATATGAGCTAAAGAGCGTATTTGAGGTATCAAACTTTCGGCGAAGTTTGCGTGTGGCCCTCATCCACGTATTCTCAATTAATTGTGTATGGATTGTAGAATCATTAGGATTCACGAAATTTCGTTCATGGACCACTACATTGTGGTCGTATACGCCTCTGTCTACCTGTGATAAATTGGCCTCTCCAAATAAATTCCGACAAATATGAGCTAAAGAGCGTATTTGAGGTATCAAACTTTCGGCGAAGTTTGCGTGTGGCCCTCATCCACGTATTCTCAATTAATTGTGTATGGATTGTAGAATCATTAGGATTCACGAAATTTCGTTCATGGACCACTACATTGTGGTCGTATACGCCTCTGTCTACCTGTGATAAATTGGCCTCTCCAAATAAATTCCGACAAATATGAGCTAAAGAGCGTATTTGAGGTATCAAACTTTCGGCGAAGTTTGCGTGTGGCCCTCATCCACGTATTCTCAATTAATTGTGTATGGACTGTAGAATCATTAGGATTCACGAAATTTCGTTCATGGACCACTACATTGTGGTCGTATACGCCACTGTCTACCTGTGATAAATTGGCCTCTCCAAATAAATTCCGACAAATATGAGCTAAAGAGCGTATTTGAGGTATCAAACTTTCGGCGAAGTTTGCGTGTGGCCCTCATCCAGGTATTCTCAATTAATTGTGTATGGATTGTAGAATCATTAGGATTCACGAAATTTCGTTCATGGACCACTACATTGTGGTCGTATACGCCTCTGTCTACCTGTGATAAATTGGCCTCTCCAAATAAATTCCGACAAATATGAGCTAAAGAGCGTATTTGAGGTATCAAACTTTCGGCGAAGTTTGCGTGTGGCCCTCATCCACGTATTCTCAATTAATTGTGTATGGATTGTAGAATCATTAGGATTCACGAAATTTCGTTCATGGACCACTACATTGTGGTCGTATACGCCTCTGTCTACCTGTGATAAATTGGCATATGCAGACCAACCATTGCTAATTATTCTACTGTGAGGCAGTATCCACTTTCTGATTATGGGAACAAGAGTCTCCCTTTTCCGATCGGCCACTTCACTCAAGCAACAGCGATCCGATTGTCTCTCGACCACCTAGTGTCTTCTATGGTATTTCCGATGATAGAACTGGCTTTCATCTATTTCCGCTTCTATCGGAGTTCCATCATCTGAAATACCCCCTAATCTTTGAGGGGTTCTGTCCAGAAATTGTGTGCATGCCTCCCTAAAAAAATGCACCAATCGATGATGCTGGTGATACCAGATCAGGCTGCCCTGTGGCTCCCTGAGACGAAATTCACCTACATTGACGTTTTTTGTTTTGTTTTTTTTTGTTTGTAAAACTTAATTATGTTCTACAAAACCAAAAACAAAAACAACAGCCCCTCTCCCTTTCTCCCTCCCCTTTTTTATTTTTATTTTTCCTACCCTACTCCCGGTCCTGGATATGACCTTAAACTACATCCGATGGTGAGATCCGGCTTACGGACTTTGGGGAATGTGGAGCCTCCTCTTAATTACCATTGCTCCCAGGTCCACCCTGACCCGGAGTGGTAGTACCTGTTAGGGTCCCAACTATGGGTTAAATAGAAACAGATATTAAAAGGGGAAAGAAACAAAAAAGAGAAGAAAACAAGACCAGATTCGGCATTAAATAACCCAAAAAGGGTTGATATGCCGTAAAACAAAACTACCAAACCAAAAACCCTGATTAAACATTTGAAGATATAAAGAACTTGAAGCATAAAAACTTTCACTATAATGACCAGATTCGGCATTAAATAACCCAAAAAGGGTTGATATGCCGTAAAACAAAACTACCAAACCAAAAACCCTGATTAAACATTTGAAGATATAAAGAACTTGAAGCATAAAAACTTTCACTATAATGACCAGATTCGGCATTAAATAACCCAAAAAGGGTTGATATGCCGTAAAACAAAACTACCAAACCAAAAACCCTGATTAAACATTTGAAGATATAAAGAACTTGAAGCATAAAAACTTTCACTATAATGACCAGATTCGGCATTAAATAACCCAAAAAGGGTTGATATGCCGTAAAACAAAACTACCAAACCAAAAACCATGATTAAACATTTGAAGATATAAAGAACTTGAAGCATAAAAACTTTCACTATAATGACCAGATTCGGCATTAAATAACCCAAAAAGGGTTGATATGCCGTAAAACAAAACTACCAAACCAAAAACCATGATTAAACATTTGAAGATATAAAGAACTTGAAGCATAAAAACTTTCACTATAATGACCAGATTCGGCATTAAATAACCCAAAAAGGGTTGATATGCCGTAAAACAAAACTACCAAACCAAAAACCCTGATTAAACATTTGAAGATATAAAGAACTTGAAGCATAAAAACTTTCACTATAATGACCAGATTCGGCATTAAATAACCCAAAAAGGGTTGATATGCCGTAAAACAAAACTACCAAACCAAAAACCCTGATTAAACATTTGAAGATATAAAGAACTTGAAGCATAAAAACTTTCACTATAATGACCAGATTCGGCATTAAATAACCCAAAAAGGGTTGATATGCCGTAAAACAAAACTACCAAACCAAAAACCATGATTAAACATTTGAAGATATAAAGAACTTGAAGCATAAAAACTTTCACTATAATGACCAGATTCGGCATTAAATAACCCAAAAAGGGTTGATATGCCGTAAAACAAAACTACCAAACCAAAAACCCTGATTAAACATTTGAAGATATAAAGAACTTGAAGCATAAAAACTTTCACTATAATGACCAGATTCGGCATTAAATAACCCAAAAAGGGTTGATATGCCGTAAAACAAAACTACCAAACCAAAAACCCTGATTAAACATTTGAAGATATAAAGAACTTGAAGCATAAAAACTTTCACTATAATGAACAGATTCGGCATTAAATAACCCAAAAAGGGTTGATATGCCGTAAAACAAAACTACCAAACCAAAAACCCTGATTAAACATTTGAAGATATAAAGAACTTGAAGCATAAAAACTTTCACTATAATGACCAGATTCGGCATTAAATAACCCAAAAAGGGTTGATATGCCGTAAAACAAAACTACCAAACTACCAAACTACCAAACTACCAAACTACCAATCGATGATGGTTACGTGACTCAAACCAGTTTCTTCCATAATGTTTTTTTTGCGCAAAATCTTTACTCCACAGATAAATCACCAAAACAATTGTTCTTAACGGGAGGTTGCTTTTCTAAAAAAAAAAAGAGTTTTTCCGTATTGAAAATCAGAAAATTGTTTTTTGGATAACCTCATCTCCAGCCATCACTGGATCTCGAATACCGTGTCCAAGAACAACTTAAATGACAGATTGCACAACTACAAGCATTTGTTTACAAACGACGCTTTGCAAGCCATTCAATCGTTTCCAATTTGTCAGCCAGGTTTCGGTCAAGTTGGAGTAATGACATGTCTTCAGTTCGTATGAAATCATCGTTATATGCTTCATTTACGATACATGTTCGCCGCATTCTAGGAGCAGTAGCCATTATTAGAATATTATTCTTGGAGAATTGCTAATGCTCGTTTCATTTCAGCTTACCTAAGTCCTATTCTTGGGAAAAAATCTCGTGAAATACTGTTTTATAATAAATGAAAAAAATTAAATACAAAAAAATCTCGTGAAATATTGTTTTATAATAAATGAAAAAAATTAAATACAAAAAAATCTTGTAAAATACTTTCCTATAATAAATGAAAAAAAATAAATACAAAAAAATCTTGTAAAATACTTTCCTATAATAAATGAAAAAAATTAAATACAAAAAAATCTTGTAAAATACTTTCCTATAATAAATGAAAAAAAATAAATACAAAAAAATCTTGTAAAATACTTTCCTATAATAAATGAAAAAAAAATAAAATACAAAAAAATCTTGTAAAATACTTTCCTATAATAAATGAAAAAAAAATAAAATACGAAAAAATCTTGTAAAATACTTTCCTATAATAAATGAAAAAAAATAAATACAAAAAAATCTTGTAAAATACTTTCCTATAATAAATGAAAAAAATTAAATACAAAAAAATCTTGTAAAATACTTTCTTATAATAAATAAAAAAAATAAAATACGAAAAAAGTTGTTGGGTCACTTTAGCCATCCGTACACGATATTTTCTACCGATAATGAATTGGACGCAACCATGGCCATCCCTACTACAGGCCAGGCAATCGTGCAACTGGGGTCTTTTACTGGGGGCCATGTGAATTTTCTTAAATATTCGATATAGAAGTTGCAAACAAAGGTAAAATTCCTCTGTGAGATTAGTTTGATGTTTTATGTGTTTTACATACCAAATAATAAGAACCACAATGAGCTAATTGATAAATTTTATAATTGACAAATTCCTATAAATGAAGAAACAGGTAGTTTTGAATAAACAAAGGCAAATGCATATTTCAATGAAGAATTTTTATTTCAATGTAGTATTTTTTTAGAGATTTTGTACTTATGTCAAAAGATCATTACTTGTATATTGTGGTTAAAAAGAAAAAAAGGATCCGCACCAGTTGATGATATAGTTTGCAACTTCTATATCGAATATTTAAGAAAATTCACATGGCCCCCAGTAAAAGACCCCAGTTGCACGATTGCCTGGCCTGTAGTAGGGATGGCCATGGACGCAACCCTTTAGCTTAACCGTTAATAGATAAAAAAAAAAAAAAGACATAAAGTCCCAAATCTCAATTTGAAAACGATATAATTTATACTTACCAGTTGCAATTAAAAGCAGGAAGACCCCAACTTGTTGCATTGTCGATGTCTTTCTGGTGATGAGCGTTCGTTTGAAGCAAGAGTCAAGTGTTGAATGAACTTGTATTCGCATGTCGTCTCTCTTGTTTCGCCTTTTTATAGTTTTTGTCACGCCTTTTTTTGGTATTGATCACTTTTTTTATTTGTTGTATTGTTTCAGAGATTAAAATGAAAACCTAGAATTGCTCTTTTAGTTGACCAAACATCTGATTGAATATTTCGGATAACCAATCGATGATAACTAAGAAAAGATACAATTACACCAAGCCTTTTTTTCGTTTGATGAAAATTGCTTACTTCAATACAATGGAGATTTTACTTTTTGATTGAAATACAAATTATTTACAGCGTTCTGGTGATTCTTTGTTCTAGTGTTCAGCTGTTGGGACGTCGGCTGACAAAGGTCACTCAGTACTATGGCTTCGACCCTAGAGTAAGACATAAAGGGCTTTTAATTTTAAGTGATCTGAGTTCAATTCCTGGTTGCAGCATTCTATTTTTTTAATTCTCGTGATTACTTACTGATTAGACACTAATCATTTTCATATTAGAAATTAGGGCACTGATATCGATCCTGACCCAGTTTTCGTGAAGTTCGACTCGGAAGCGTTCGGCTGTCCTACGCAAACGCCCGAGAGTTGACGAGCCGATTTGTACCAGACGACAATTTTGATACGGTGCTGCGTCCTATGATAATAATGTTTTGCTTGTTTTGTTTTTGTTGTTGTTTAGGGTTTAGGGTTTAGGGTTAGGGTTTAGGGTTAGGTTTAGGTTTAGGTTTAGGGTTAGGGTTAGGGTTTAGGGTTAGGGTTTAGAGTTAGGGTTTAGGTTTAGGGTTACAAATATTTATTTGATAACAGTAATTTCGCTGTTTTGCTTGTTTTATTTGTTTTGTTGTTTAAAAAATTTATTGCAAATATAACTAAAAATTGTAGGACGCAGCAACGTATCAAAATAAAATTTTTTTTATTTGATAACAGTAACTTCGCTATGTTTTGCTTTTTTTGTTTTTGTTGTTGTTTCTTTTAGAAAATTTCTTGAAAATATAACTTACAATCACAGGACGCAGCACCGTATCAAAATTGTCGTCTGGTACCATTCGGCTCGTCAACACTCGGGCGTTTGCGTAGGACAGCTGAACGCTTCCGAGACGAACCTCACGAAAACTGGGTCAGGATCGATATCAGTACCGAAATTGGAAATTTGAAAGAATTACTTATTTTTTACGAAGTCGGGTTTATTCTCTTCACGAAGGAGGTTATATTTTCGTTCGAATTTGTCACTATGTTTGTTTTTAGTTAGTTTGTTTGTGGACAGCCTAGGTTCCACATCGCTTGACCAATCGTCACCAAACTAGATCAAAATATCGGTCATGGTCTCAATTAGAACTGGTGTAATTTTGGTATATCTAGGTACAGGGTGGGCCAAAATAAGGGTCCTATCTTTAAATTTGAATAACTTGAATTTGAATAACTTCCACAAAATAAAAGTTAAACTCACCAAACTTTATGTGTGTGTAGACTGACCCTTCCGAGATTTTTTGAAATAAACAAAACAAATTTTAGCCGAAAAACACTTCTTAAAACTTACAAAAACTAAAGTATTGTTTTTTACACTGTTTTGAGTTTTTTAAGCAAAAATAATGTTTTCTAAATGAGGGTACGTTCCTTAGGGCTAATACGGCTCATGCTTGCTTCGGAAGGGGTCCTTTACTTATTCTAAAAAAAAAAAATTTAAAATATCAATAAATAAAAAAGTTATGAATTTTTAAAAATAGGACCCTTATTTTTGCCCACCCTGTATAAGGTCATGTCAAGTTTACAGAAAAGGTGAAAATGACATTTTTGACAATGACTTCGGTTGTGTTTATTGTAGAGACTTGCTGATTGGCCCATATTGTAGCCAATAAAGTATCGCATCTTATATGACCTTGAACTTGCTAATTGGCCCATATTGTAGCCAATAAAGTATCGCATCTTATATGACCTTGAACTTGCTAATTGGCCCATATTGTAGCCAATAAAGTATCGCATCTTATATGACCTTGAACTTGCTAATTGGCCCATATTGTAGCCAATAAAGTATCGCATCTTATATGACCTTGAACTTGCTAATTGGCCCATATTGTAGCCAATAAAGTATCGCATCTTATATGACCTTGAACTTGCTAATTGGCCCATATTGTAGCCAATAAAGTATCGCATCTTATATGACCTTGAACTTGATAATTGGCCCATATTGTAGCCAATAAAGTATCGCATCTTATATGACCTTGAACTTGCTAATTGGCCCATATTGTAGCCAATAAAGTATCGCATCTTATATGACCTTGAACTTGCTAATTGGCCCATATTGTAGCCAATAAAGTATCGCATCTTATATGACCTTGAACTTGCTAATTGGCCCATATTGTAGCCAATAAAGTATCGCATCTTATATGACCTTGAACTTGCTAATTGGCCCATATTGTAGCCAATAAAGTATCGCATCTTATATGACCTTGAACTTGATAATTGGCCCATATTGTAGCCAATAAAGTATCGCATCTTATATGACCTTGAACTTGCTAATTGGCCCATATTGTAGCCAATAAAGTATCGCATCTTATATGACCTTGAACTTGCTAATTGGCCCATATTGTAGCCAATAAAGTATCGCATCTTATATGACCTTGAACTTGCTAATTGGCCCATATTGTAGCCAATAAAGTATCGCATCTTATATGACCTTGAACTTGCTAATTGGCCCATATTGTAGCCAATAAAGTATCGCATCTTATATGACCTTGAACTTGCTAATTGGCCCATATTGTAGCCAATAAAGTATCGCATCTTATATGACCTTGAACTTGCTAATTGGCCCATATTGTAGCCAATAAAGTATCGCATCTTATATGACCTTGAACTTGCTAATTGGCCCATATTGTAGCCAATAAAGTATCGCATCTTATATGACCTTGAACTTGCTAATTGGCCCATATTGTAGCCAATAAAGTATCGCATCTTATATGACCTTGAACTTGCTAATTGGCCCATATTGTAGCCAATAAAGTATCGCATCTTATATGACCTTGAACTTGCTAATTGGCCCATATTGTAGCCAATAAAGTATCGCATCTTATATGACCTTGAACTTGCTAATTGGCCCATATTGTAGCCAATAAAGTATCGCATCTTATATGACCTTGAACTTGATAATTGGCCCATATTGTAGCCAATAAAGTATCGCATCTTATATGACCTTGAACTTGCTAATTGGCCCATATTGTAGCCAATAAAGTATCGCATCTTATATGACCTTGAACTTGCTAATTGGCCCATATTGTAGCCAATAAAGTATCGCATCTTATATGACCTTGAACTTGCTAATTGGCCCATATTGTAGCCAATAAAGTATCGCATCTTATATGACCTTGAACTTGCTAATTGGCCCATATTGTAGCCAATAAAGTATCGCATCTTATATGACCTTGAACTTGCTAATTGGCCCATATTGTAGCCAATAAAGTATCGCATCTTATATGACCTTGAACTTGATAATTGGCCCATATTGTAGCCAATAAAGTATCGCATCTTATATGACCTTGAACTTGCTAATTGGCCCATATTGTAGCCAATAAAGTATCGCATCTTATATGACCTTGAACTTGCTAATTGGCCCATATTGTAGCCAATAAAGTATCGCATCTTATATGACCTTGAACTTGCTAATTGGCCCATATTGTAGCCAATAAAGTATCGCATCTTATATGACCTTGAACTTGATAATTGGCCCATATTGTAGCCAATAAAGTATCGCATCTTATATGACCTTGAACTTGCTAATTGGCCTATATTGTAGCCAATAAAGTATCGCATCTTATATGACCTTGAACTTGATAATTGGCCCATATTGTAGCCAATAAAGTATCGCATCTTATATGACCTTGAACTTGCTAATTGGCCCATATTGTAGCCAATAAAGTATCGCATCTTATATGACCTTGAACTTGCTAATTGGCCCATATTGTAGCCAATAAAGTATCGCATCTTATATGACCTTGAACTTGCTAATTGGCCCATATTGTAGCCAATAAAGTATCGCATCTTATATGACCTTGAACTTGCTAATTGGCCCATATTGTAGCCAATAAAGTATCGCATCTTATATGACCTTGAACTTGATAATTGGCCCATATTGTAGCCAATAAAGTATCGCATCTTATATGACCTTGAACTTGCTAATTGGCCCATATTGTAGCCAATAAAGTATCGCATCTTATATGACCTTGAACTTGCTAATTGGCCCATATTGTAGCCAATAAAGTATCGCATCTTATATGACCTTGAACTTGCTAATTGGCCCATATTGTAGCCAATAAAGTATCGCATCTTATATGACCTTGAACTTGCTAATTGGCCCATATTGTAGCCAATAAAGTATCGCATCTTATATGACCTTGAACTTGCTAATTGGCCCATATTGTAGCCAATAAAGTATCGCATCTTATATGACCTTGAACTTGCTAATTGGCCCATATTGTAGCCAATAAAGTATCGCATCTTATATGACCTTGAACTTGCTAATTGGCCCATATTGTAGCCAATAAAGTATCGCATCTTATATGACCTTGAACTTGCTAATTGGCCCATATTGTAGCCAATAAAGTATCGCATCTTATATGACCTTGAACTTGCTAATTGGCCCATATTGTAGCCAATAAAGTATCGCATCTTATATGACCTTGAACTTGCTAATTGGCCCATATTGTAGCCAATAAAGTATCGCATCTTATATGACCTTGAACTTGCTAATTGGCCCATATTGTAGCCAATAAAGTATCGCATCTTATATGACCTTGAACTTGCTAATTGGCCCATATTGTAGCCAATAAAGTATCGCATCTTATATGACCTTGAACTTGCTAATTGGCCCATATTGTAGCCAATAAAGTATCGCATCTTATATGACCTTGAACTTGATAATTGGCCCATATTGTAGCCAATAAAGTATCGCATCTTATATGACCTTGAACTTGCTAATTGGCCCATATTGTAGCCAATAAAGTATCGCATCTTATATGACCTTGAACTTGCTAATTGGCCCATATTGTAGCCAATAAAGTATCGCATCTTATATGACCTTGAACTTGCTAATTGGCCCATATTGTAGCCAATAAAGTATCGCATCTTATATGACCTTGAACTTGCTAATTGGCCCATATTGTAGCCAATAAAGTATCGCATCTTATATGACCTTGAACTTGATAATTGGCCCATATTGTAGCCAATAAAGTATCGCATCTTATATGACCTTGAACTTGCTAATTGGCCCATATTGTAGCCAATAAAGTATCGCATCTTATATGACCTTGAACTTGCTAATTGGCCCATATTGTAGCCAATAAAGTATCGCATCTTATATGACCTTGAACTTGCTAATTGGCCCATATTGTAGCCAATAAAGTATCGCATCTTATATGACCTTGAACTTGCTAATTGGCCCATATTGTAGCCAATAAAGTATCGCATCTTATATGACCTTGAACTTGCTAATTGGCCCATATTGTAGCCAATAAAGTATCGCATCTTATATGACCTTGAACTTGATAATTGGCCCATATTGTAGCCAATAAAGTATCGCATCTTATATGACCTTGAACTTGCTAATTGGCCCATATTGTAGCCAATAAAGTATCGCATCTTATATGACCTTGAACTTGCTAATTGGCCCATATTGTAGCCAATAAAGTATCGCATCTTATATGACCTTGAACTTGCTAATTGGCCCATATTGTAGCCAATAAAGTATCGCATCTTATATGACCTTGAACTTGATAATTGGCCCATATTGTAGCCAATAAAGTATCGCATCTTATATGACCTTGAACTTGCTAATTGGCCCATATTGTAGCCAATAAAGTATCGCATCTTATATGACCTTGAACTTGATAATTGGCCCATATTGTAGCCAATAAAGTATCGCATCTTATATGACCTTGAACCTTTAGCCTCTTATTCGTAATAGGTAACTTCAAGATGTTTTCTTAGGATTTTTCTCGTAATAGGTAACCTCTAGATCTTTTGTTGTGATTTTTCTCGGAATAGAAAACCTTTACATTTCTCTTGTGATTTTCTCGAAATAGGTAGCTTTTACATTTTTTTTGTAGGTAATTTTAAGATGTTTCCGTGAGATTTTTCTTAGAATTGGTAATTTGAAGATGTTTCCGTGAGATTTTTCTTAAAATTGGTAAGTTGAAGTTGTTCCCGTAAGATTTTTCTTAAAATTGGTAATTTGAAGATGTTCGTGTAAGATTTTTCTTAAAATTAGTAATTTGAAGATGTTTGTGTAAGATTTTTCTTAGAATTTGTGATTTGAAGATGTTCCTGTGAGATTTTTCTTAAAATTAGTAATTTGAAGATGTTCCCGTGAAATTATTCTTATAATTTGTAATTTCAAGATGTTCCTGTGAGATTTTTCTTAAAATTAGTAATTTGAAGATGTTCCCATGAAATTATTCTTAGAATTTGTAATTTCAAGATGTTCCTGTGAAATTTTTCTTAGAAAAATCCACAATCCATAAAACAAACTTTAAACACATCAAAACATTTCCAAAAAAAACCCACATCCCATGCCGGCTTATATACTGTCCCATGCAACAACTGCCATCAAATTTACGTGGGAGAAACACAACGTGAATTGAAAAAAAGATTGAGCTAACACAAAAGGGACATAAAAAACAATAACTCTCTCAGTGCACTTTTCTCCCATGCATTACAGCACGATCATGCTTTCAAATTTGAACAGGTCAAAATCACCAAATACATCCACAACAAAGCTCGGCGAAGACTACTGGAAACCGCACTAATCACAGCCTCCAACACCATCAGACAACGAAATGGCTTCTATAATCTCTCCCCCTTAATAAGCAAAATTATCCTGACCGAACAAAAACTGAACCTAGATCATGGCTAACCTCTTTTTCTCTTTGCTCTCAGTTGTACTTACACACAAGTCCCCGCATGTGAACACAATCCAGATACCCTCACAAATATTTAGATATTTAAACCCCTTTTTTGCCTTCAATTTAATCTCAAACCATTATCACTCTATGCACAAAATTACCAAAATCACCTAAACTAATATCACTTCTCTCCTTCTGTTTCTTTTTCTTTTTTTCTTTCCTCCTCTCACTGTCACATTCTCAGCACATTTCAACATTTTCCTTCTAACTTACTTATATCCACACATTCCTGACATAGCCAGCTGGTCAAAGACCCCTACCCTCCAAAAATTTCACACCTAACCACAACAAAATCTCCCCTCTCCCCCTCACCCATTTCACCCTTTCGACTACTTCCTTAACACTCTTACCCATCCACCCCTCCCACTTCCACTCACCTTCATTTTCTCCAATCTTTTCTAAAAACCTACACACCAAAAACACAGAACATCCACCCCTTTTTCCCCACCCCTCCACTTTTTCACTCACAGCCATCCACATTATTTTCATTCCATGCCACCGACTTCCTTCAAGCCGGACATCGGTCCTGTTGCTCCCAGTAGTGGCTACTACTTCTTCCCATCAACCCATCATGTCAATCCAATATTTTCATGTACTTGTATAGAATTTTTCTTAAAATTATCATCCTGATGAAGTCTTACAAATAAAGACGAAACGTTGATGAATACATAAAAAAGCATCTTTTGGTTTTTCCTTTTTCATTTCCCATTACGTCGGATTACCTTCATCTTTCCTTTCTCAAATATATATATATATATATATATATATATATATATATATATATATATATATATATATATATATATATATATATATATATATGTGTGTGTGTGTGTGTGAGTGTAAAAGGTAAGAGTTAGTTAGGGTTATGGTTATGGTTAACAGGTAAATCACTTATTGGAATGTAAACAACTCGGTAGATCACATATTGGATTAGAAACTATTCGGTAGATCACATATTGGATTAGAAACTATTCGGTAGATCACATATTGGATTAGAAACTATTCGGTAGATCACATATTGGATTAGAAACTATTCGGTAGATCACATATTGGATTAGAAACTATTCGGTAGATCACATATTGGATTAGAAACTATTCGGTAGATCACATATTGGATTAGAAACTATTCGGTAGATTACATATTGGATTAGAAACTATTCGGTAGATCACATATTGGATTAGAAACTATTCGGTAGATCACATATTAGATTAGAAACTATTCGGTAGATTACAAATTGGATTAGAAACTATTCGGTAGATCACATATTGGATTAGAAACTATTCGGTAGATCACATATTAGATTAGAAACTATTCGGTAGATTACAAATTGGATTAGAAACTATTCGGTAGATCACATATTGGATTAGAAACTATTCTGTAGATCACATATTGGATTAGAAACTATTCGGTAGATCACATATTGGATTAGAAACTATTCGGTAGATCACATATTAGATTAGAAACTATTCGGTAGATTACAAATTGGATTAGAAACTATTCGGTAGATCACATATTGGATTAGAAACTATTCTGTAGATCACATATTGGATTAGAAACTATTCAGTAGATCACATATTGGATTAGAAACTATTTGGTAGATCACATATTGGATTAGAAACTATTCGGTAGATCACATATTGGATTAGAAACTATTCGGTAGATTACATATTGGATTAGAAACTATTCGGTAGATCACATATTGGATTAGAAACTATTCGGTAGATCACATATTGGATTAGAAACTATTCGGTAGATCACATATTGGATTAGAAACTATTCGGTAGATCACATATTGGATTAGAAACTATTCGGTAGATCACATATTAGATTAGAAACTATTCGGTAGATTACAAATTGGATTAGAAACTATTCGGTAGATCACATATTGGATTAGAAACTATTCTGTAGATCACATATTGGATTAGAAACTATTCGGTAGATCACATATTGGATTAGAAACTATTCGGTAGATTACATATTGGATTAGAAACTATTCGGTAGATCACATATTGGATTAGAAACTATTCGGTAGATTACATATTGGATTAGAAACTATTCGGTAGATCACATATTGGATTAGAAACTATTCGGTAGATCACATATTGGATTAGAAACTATTCGGTAGATCACATATTGGATTAGAAACTATTCGGTAGATAACATATTGGATTAGAAACTATTCGGTAGATCACATATTGGATTAGAAACTATTCGGTAGATCACATATTGGATTAGAAACTATTCGGTAGATCACATATTGGATTAGAAACTATTCGGTAGATCACATATTGGATTAGAAACTATTCGGTAGATCACATATTGGATTAGAAACTATTCGGTAGATCACATATTGGATTAGAAACTATTCGGTAGATCACATATTGGATTAGAAACTATTCGGTAGATCACATATTGGATTAGAAACTATTCGGTAGATCACATATTGGATTAGAAACTATTCGGTAGATCACATATTGGATTAGAAACTATTCGGTAGATCACATATTGGATTAGAAACTATTCAGTAGATCACATATTGGATTAGAAACTATTCGGTAGATCACATATTGGATTAGAAACTATTCGGTAGATCACATATTGGATTAGAAACTATTCGGTAGATCACATATTGGATTAGAAACTATTCGGTAGATCACATATTGGATTAGAAACTATTCGGTAGATCACATATTGGATTAGAAACTATTCGGTAGATCACATATTGGATTAGAAACTATTCGGTAGATCACATATTAGATTAGAAACTATTCGGTAGATTACAAATTGGATTAGAAACTATTCGGTAGATCACATATTGGATTAGAAACTATTCGGTAGATCACATATTGGATTAGAAACTATTCAGTAGATCACATATTGGATTAGAAACTATTCGGTAGATCACATATTGAATTAGAAACTATTCGGTAGATCACATATTGGATTAGAAACTATTCGGTAGATCACATATTGGATTAGAAACTATTCGGTAGATCACATATTGGATTAGAAACTATTCGGTAGATTACATATTGGATTAGAAACTATTCGGTAGATCACATATTGGATTAGAAACTATTCGGTAGATCACATATTGGATTAGAAACTATTCGGTAGATCACATATTGGATTAGAAACTATTCGGTAGATCACATATTGGATTAGAAACTATTCGGTAGATCACATATTGGATTAGAAACTATTCGGTAGATCACATATTGGATTAGAAACTATTCGGTAGATCACATATTGGATTAGAAACTATTCGGTAGATCACATATTAGATTAGAAACTATTCGGTAGATTACAAATTGGATTAGAAACTATTCGGTAGATCACATATTGGATTAGAAACTATTCGGTAGATCACATATTGGATTAGAAACTATTCAGTAGATCACATATTGGATTAGAAACTATTCGGTAGATCACATATTGGATTAGAAACTATTCGGTAGATCACATATTGGATTAGAAACTATTCGGTAGATCACATATTGGATTAAAAACTATTCGGTAGATCACATATTGGATTAGAAACTATTCGGTAGATTACATATTGGATTAGAAACTATTCGGTAGATCACATATTGGATTAGAAACTATTCGGTAGATCACATATTGGATTAGAAACTATTCGGTAGATCACATATTGGATTAGAAACTATTCGGTAGATCACATATTGGATTAGAAACTATTCGGTAGATACCATATTGGATTAGAAACTATTCGGTAGATCACATATTGGATTAGAAACTATTCGGTAGATCACATATTAGATTAGAAACTATTCGGTAGATTACAAATTGGATTAGAAACTATTCGGTAGATCACATATTGGATTAGAAACTATTCGGTAGATCACATATTGGATTAGAAACTATTCGGTAGATCACATATTGAATTAGAAACTATTCGGTAGATCACATATTAGATTAGAAACTATTCGGTAGATTACAAATTGGATTAGAAACTATTCGGTAGATCACATATTGGATTAGAAACTATTCGGTAGATCACATATTGGATTAGAAACTATTCGGTAGATCACATATTGGATTAGAAACTATTCGGTAGATCACATATTGGATTAGAAACTATTCGGTAGATCACATATTGGATTAGAAACTATTCGGTAGATCACATATTGGATTAGAAACTATTCGGTAGATCACATATTGGATTAGAAACTATTCGGTATATAACATATTGGATTAGAAACTATTCGGTAGATCACATATTGGATTAGAAACTATTCGGTAGATCGCATATTGGATTAGAAACTATTCGGTAGATCGCATATTGGATTAGAAACTATTCGGTAGATCACATATTGGATTAGAAACTATTCGGTAGATCACATATTGGATTAGAAACTATTCGGTAGATCACATATTGGATTAGAAACTATTCGGTAGATCACATATTGGATTAGAAACTATTCGTTAGATCACATATTGGATTAGAAACTATTCGGTAGATCACATATTGGATTAGAAACTATTCGGTAGATCACATATTGGATTAGAAACTATTCGGTAGATCACATATTGGATTAGAAACTATTCGGTAGATCACATATTGGATTAGAAACTATTCGGTAGATCACAAATTGGATTAGAAACTATTCGGTAGATTACATATTGGATTAGAAACTATTCGGTAGATCACATATTGGATTAGAAACTATTCGGTAGATTACATATTGGATTAGAAACTATTCGGTAGATCACATATTGGATTAGAAACTATTCGGTAGATTACATATTGGATTAGAAACTATTCGGTAGATCACATATTGGATTAGAAACTATTCGGTAGATCACATATTGGATTAGAAACTATTCGGTAGATCACATATTGGATTAGAAACTATTCGGTAGATTACAAATTGGATTAGAAACTATTCGGTAGATCACATATTGGATTAGAAACTATTCGGTAGATCACATATTGGATTAGAAACTATTCGGTAGATCACATATTGGATTAGAAACTATTCGGTAGATCACATATTGGATTAGAAACTATTCGGTAGATCACATATTGGATTAGAAACTATTCGGTAGATCACATATTGGATTAGAAACGATTCGGTAGATCACATATTGGATTAGAAACTATTCGGTAGATCACATATTGGATTAGAAACTATTCGGTAGATCACATATTGGATTAGAAACTATTCGGTAGATCACAAATTGGATTAGAAACTATTCGGTAGATTACATATTGGATTAGAAACTATTCGGTAGATCACATATTGGATTAGAAACTATTCGGTAGATTACATATTGGATTAGAAACTATTCGGTAGATCACATATTGGATTAGAAACTATTCGGTAGATTACATATTGGATTAGAAACTATTCGGTAGATCACATATTGGATTAGAAACTATTCGGTAGATCACATATTGGATTAGAAACTATTCGGTAGATCACATATTGGATTAGAAACTATTCGGTAGATTACAAATTGGATTAGAAACTATTCGGTAGATCACATATTGGATTAGAAACTATTCGGTAGATCACATATTGGATTAGAAACTATTCGGTAGATCACATATTGGATTAGAAACTATTCGGTAGATCACATATTGGATTAGAAACTATTCGGTAGATCACATATTGGATTAGAAACTATTCGGTAGATCACATATTGGATTAGAAACTATTCGGTAGATCACATATTGGATTAGAAACTATTCGGTAGATCACATATTGGATTAGAAAGTATTCGGTAGATTACATATTGGATTAGAAACTATTCGGTAGATCACATATTGGATTAGAAACTATTCGGTAGATTACATATCGGATTAGAAACTATTCGGTAGATAACATATTGGATTAGAAACTATTCGGTAGATCACATATTGGATTAGAAACTATTCGGTAGATCACATATTGGATTAGAAACTATTCGGTAGATCACATATTGGATTAGAAACTATTCGGTAGATCACAAATTGGATTAGAAACTATTCGGTAGATTACATATTGGATTAGAAACTATTCGGTAGATCACATATTGGATTAGAAACTATTCGGTAGATCACATATTAGATTAGAAACTATTCAGTAGATTACATATTGGATTAGAAACTATTCGGTAGATCACATATTGGATTAGAAACTATTCGGTAGATTACATATTGGATTAGAAACTATTCGGTAGATCACATATTGGATTAGAAACTATTCGGTAGATCACATATTGGATTAGAAACTATTCGGTAGATCACATATTGGATTAGAAACTATTCGGTAGATTACATATTGGATTAGAAACTATTCGGTAGATCACATATTGGATTAGAAACTATTCGGTAGATCACATATTGGATTAGAAACTATTCGGTAGATTACATATTGGATTAGAAACTATTCGGTAGATCACATATTGGATTAGAAACTATTCGGCAGATTACATATTGGATTAGAAACTATTCGGTAGATCACATATTGGATTAGAAACTATTCGGTAGATCACATATTGGATTAGAAACTATTCGGTAGATCACATATTGGATTAGAAACTATTCGGTAGATTACATATTGGATTAGAAACTATTCGGTGGATCACATATTGGATTAGAAACTATTCGGTAGATTACATATTGGATTAGAAACTATTCGGTAGATCACATATTGGATTAGAAACTATTCGGTAGATCACATATTGGATTAGAAACTATTCGGTAGATTACAAATTGGATTAGAAACTATTCGGTAGATCACATATTGGATTAGAAACTATTCGGTAGATTACAAATTGGATTAGAAACTATTCGGTAGATTACATATTGGATTAGAAACTATTCGGTAGATCACATATTGGATTAGAAACTATTCGGTAGATTACATATTGGATTAGAAACTATTCGGTAGATCACATATTGGATTAGAAACTATTCGGTAGATTACATATTGGATTAGAAACTATTCGGTAGATCACATATTGGATTAGAAACTATTCGGTAGATTACATATTGGATTAGAAACTATTCGGTAGATCACATATTGGATTAGAAACTATTCGGTAGATCACATATTGGATTAGAAACTATTCGGTAGATCACATATTGGATTAGAAACTATTCGGTAGATTACATATTGGATTAGAAACTATTCGGTAGATCACATATTGGATTAGAAACTATTCGGTAGATCACATATTGGATTAGAAACTATTCGGTAGATTACATATTGGATTAGAAACTATTCGGTAGATCACATATTGGATTAGAAACTATTCGGCAGATTACATATTGGATTAGAAACTATTCGGTAGATCACATATTGGATTAGAAACTATTCGGTAGATCACATATTGGATTAGAAACTATTCGGTAGATCACAAATTGGATTAGAAACTATTCGGTAGATCACATATTGGATTAGAAACTATTCGGTAGATCACATATTGGATTAGAAACTATTCGGTAGATCACATATTGGATTAGAAACTATTCGGTAGATTACATATTGGATTAGAAACTATTCGGTAGATCACATATTGGATTAGAAACTATTCGGCAGATTACATATTGGATTAGAAACTATTCGGTAGATCACATATTGGATTAGAAACTATTCGGTAGATCACATATTGGATTAGAAACTATTCGGTAGATCACATATTGGATTAGAAACTATTCGGTAGATTACATATTGGATTAGAAACTATTCGGTGGATCACATATTGGATTAGAAACTATTCGGTAGATTACATATTGGATTAGAAACTATTCGGTAGATCACATATTGGATTAGAAACTATTCGGTAGATCACATATTGGATTAGAAACTATTCGGTAGATTACAAATTGGATTAGAAACTATTCGGTAGATTACATATTGGATTAGAAACTATTCGGTAGATCACATATTGGATTAGAAACTATTCGGTAGATTACATATTGGATTAGAAACTATTCGGTAGATCACATATTGGATTAGAAACTATTCGGTAGATCACATATTGGATTAGAAACTATTCGGTAGATCACATATTGGATTAGAAACTATTCGGTAGATCACATATTGGATTAGAAACTATTCGGTAGATCACATATTGGATTAGAAACTATTCGGTAGATCACAAATTGGATTAGAAACTATTCGGTAGATCACATATTGGATTAGAAACTATTCGGTAGATTACATATTGGATTAGAAACTATTCGGTAGATTACATATTGGATCAGAAACTATTCGGTAGATCACATATTGGATTAGAAACTATTCGGTAGATCACATATTGGATTAGAAACTATTCGGTAGATCACAAATTGGATTAGAAACTATTCGGTAGATCACATATTGGATTAGAAACTATTCGGTAGATCACATATTGGATTAGCACTGTAATTTCTGTATTTACTTAATTCGTTTGTAACATAAATTAATTTTGTTTGGCTCACCAGAAAACAAGTTAGTGCTCAGACAAAGAATACTTTCTTTCATCTTTATTGGTAGTTGTTCCAAAAACAATATTGAAACTAGGACAAGCAGTCAGTCAGCTGCTGGTCTTCCTTTACCTATTTATCCCGGCCAACGTTTGATAGTCTTGCTAGTTTATAGTAGTATAACAGCTCGTCGTAGAAGCACACAAATAAGTTGGTTCACACCCCCTTTATCCGAAAGCTAATAACTAAAATTGATATGCATTTCATAAACCTTATTAACATACACTTTCCACCAACCAATCTCTGTTCATAAAACCCTCCATAATATAATAAAGAGCAATGTGTATTTATTTGTAAATATATATCCGCCAGGTCACACAAAAGTCTGTCCGATAAAATAAGGGAAGGGAGAACGCAAATTTATTTCCATAATGACACGTGTCCTTTCTTTTCTTTCTTTTGGCTTTCTATACCGATTTGTACGTTTTTTGTTTACTTTTTCCCTTTTGTTAAACCAGTTTACTTGCGACAACGTCTTTGATGTTTAAAAGTCCGATGTCATTTTTATGTCTAGCTGAACCCCCCACCCACCTCACCGCCCAATAATCAAAGGAAGAAACTTAAAAAGCAATGTCAACAGTTACTGGTTCCGACGTGAATTAACATCCCTACACTGAAGATTGCGTAACCATGAAACATCGATGTCTGTAGGTAAAAATAATTAATTCTATTTATCTTCCTCCCACAAGGTAAGATGTGACACAAGGTCGGGAAGTGGGAAAAAACCAGCGCTCGAGAATTTGAGCACTCTGGCCATTTAAAAATTGCCTGGGCAGCCCCGTCGGCATTCCCCGGTAGGGGCGCCTCAGGCGATTAGCAATAATCTAACCCCCTCTCAAATGGTGGGAAGGCAAATCCTGGGAGGGTGCACCTCCTAGAACAGCACAGGACTGACAACAGATAGACCGGCGTAAATCCAGACCCGAAGACCCGGACAATACCGGTCTATAGGGTGGGGTAAAAACCCCTGGTAAAAATAATTAATATTTACTTAAAAAATATAATTATAGCCATCTTTACTAGGATTGGTGCACCCTGAGAGAATTTATAAACGAGCAGTAATACTATGGCTTAAAAGCGGGATTCCGACCCCGTTTTTTTTATTTAATTTATTTATTTAAAAAAAATTATTATATATATATTTTTTTTTTTTGTTGTTGTTGTTGTTGTTGAAGAAGAAGAAGAAGAAGAAGAAGAAGAAGAAGAAGAAGAAGAAGAAGAAGAAGAAGAAGAAGAAGAAGAAGAAGAAGAAGAAGAAGAATCACTTTCAACTGCTCGCTATAAGCGCTGGCCGATTTGACGTTTATAAATTTAAATCCCTCCTAATTGTCATGTGAATTCTTGCCGGCCAAGGGGAACGATACCCGACTGCAAGTGGCGATTTGTAAAAACCAGGTTCAAGCCCTCCGACCGACGTGAATTAATATCCCTACACATAGAGTGTAACGTAAAGATACGTGACCACTTCCTTCCTCGGGGAATTTTATACATATGATATAAATTTCTTCAAAATAGTCTATATTTGAAGTTTTAAAGGAGGATCGGCCCTCATAGCACCTTTAGGTTAAGAGGGCACTTAAAAATTCGGGACCACTTCCATTGTTTTCCTCGGAAAATGTCATACGTAGTATATAAATTTCATCAAAATAGGATATATTTGAAGGTTCGTCCCCCAGAACTCCTTTAGTTTAGGAAGACACTTATAGATTTTGGGACCACTTCCATTGTTTTCCTCACAAAAGTTTATACGTAGTATTTAAATTTCATAAAAATAGAATATATTTGAAGGTTCGTCCCCCAGAACTCCTTTAGTTTAGGAAGACACTTATAGATTTTGGACCATTTCCATTGTCTTCTCCAGATATAGGATTTAAATTTCATAAAATAGGATATATTTGAAGTTTTAAGGGGGTTATGCCCTACTAGACCCGTTAGGGTTGCATAGAGATTCGGAAACACATCCATTATATTCCCGGTATATTTTACATAAGAATACACTTATATGTAGATTCTCTAACCTTTCTTTCTATAGGAAACACATAAACACACATACACACAGACATTCAGTGCTATATATATATATATAGTCATCCACATACAGACTGTTTCGCTGTATCACAGCTCTTCAGTGCGGCTAGACCAGTTAGTGCCTCAAGCCGGAATTGAAACTCAACCGTCGAGCTGACAGTCGGCGCTCCTACCCCTGTGCTATCATACGACACTGACTGAATGTAAGTAATATCTCAATGTAAACATTGTCATGTGCCAGGAGCTCGAATTAGTTTTACCTAATGAGCTATGCCTTAAAGCTAATGGCAGTTGGCGATAGCTAATTTTATTCATGAATCTCTCTCTCTCTCTCTCTCTCTCTCTCTCTCTCTATATATATATATATATATATATATATATATATATATATATATATATATATATATATATATATATAGAGAGAGAGAGAGAGAGAGAGAGAGAGAGAGAGAGAGATTCATGAATAAAATTACATTTTAAACACATTGGGGACATTTTAAGTAGAATGGTCTTTAGAGTAAATGTGGTATTGTGGTGACTGAAATGATTCTAGCTACCGAGGCATTGGCTGAATCTTTAGAAAATAACCTCCAGGCTGTAGTGGATTGGGCTCATAAATGGTTGGTAACTTTTAATGCCGCTAAGACAAAGCTCCTCCACTTCAATAACTACAAGGAACCTCTCCAACCACCGATTGTCATGGCAAATAACACCCTACCTGAGAGTTCATCATTCAAACTCCTCGGCCTAACCTTCACAGGTAACATGAATTGGAACAAATACATTGAAGACATTGCCAAGGCTGCCGCAAAGAAGGTTGGCTCCCTCTACCGTGCTAGTAAACTCCTCACACCTGACATTATCCTGTATCTCTACAAAGCCACCATCCGCCCATGCATGGAGTATTGTTGTCACATCTGGGCTGGTGCATCATCTACTAGTCTCTCTCTCCTTGACAAGGTCCAAAAAAGAATCGCCAACCTAATAGGTCCCTCACTGTCAACCAAGCTCCAGCCTCTGTCCCATCGCCGCAATGTAGCATCCTTGTGCTTGTTTTCTAAATACTTCAATGGATTATGCTCCGATGAATTGGCTACTCTGGTGCGCCCTCGACGTAAATTCACTAGACCAACTCGACAATCAACTAAATCCCATCCATTCACTGTGGGGGTCCCCAGATGAAGGAGAGCCTTCTACTCAAATAGCTTCTTTCCTCGTGCTGCTGGCCTCTGGAACTCCCTCCCTTCCCCCTGTTTCCCCGACAGTACAGACATGCAGAAATTTAAAACTAATGTAAACAGACATCTCGCTGCGCAGATCCCAATTTAGGTTGCCCCCCCCCCCCAACCTTCTCCCCTTTTCTTTTTTTCTCAGTAGCCCCTTACGTCTACAGTGGCGGCCTGCCTTGTTTGGGGTGAACTATGTTTAAAAAAAAAAAAGAAAAAAGTAGAATAGACAGACGATGACCAACGACCTGCATTTTTCTCACACGTTTAATGGCCTTGTGTTTAGTTTATTAAAATTAATACTTTATATTTTTTTCGCAACTCAAAAGTGTAGTATCTGTTTTATTTGAAATAGCGTTGCTATTTTTTCTGATATTTTTGTCACTCCAGTGTAAAAAATAAATCAGAAAGGACGTAAATAATGGTGACCGCTTCATAACAATGATACGCACTATTTATGGTTGGTTGACCTCTTCTCATCTGACCAATTGTCAGCCATTATTTTTATGAGAGTTGGATTTACATACCGAACCGAAAAAACAATTGCACCTTTCGATAGATTATGTCTGTTCGATATTTATTGATCTTAATCGAATTAAGAAAGCAAAGTAAAACTCCACGAATAAAATATGATTTCAACTTTATTGTGGAATCATAGTAAGTAATAAAGTAGAAAGTCGTTAAATCTGTCCCTCATGA
>OY744552.1:39814629-39824629 GCA_963556195.1 Sepiola atlantica
AAGAAGAAGAAGAAGAAGAAGAAGAAGAAGAAAAAGAAAAAGAAAAATGATAGTAATAAAATTATAAATTTTCATAAATAACTTTAGTACGTATAAAAAATACACCTATACATTGTAAGCCTGCAACAGCTATATTAATACATATTAATACATATTAATACATATTAATACATATTAATACATATTAATACATATAAATTGCTTTTAGCATTTGTTTTACTTGAAAGAGCTTTGCAACTTTATCTGATATTTTTGTCGATCATGGTCGAACAAAGGACACTTCATTAAGACGTAAAAGATGGCGACCGATTCATAACAAAGATGGCGACCGCCTCATAACAAAGCCCTAACACTATTTATTTCTGGTTCGTCTCTCCTCGTCTGTTCGATAGTCTTCCATTAATTTAATGAGGGTTTCATTTAAATAATGAACCGACAAAACCATTGCACGATAGATTCTTTCTGTTCAAAGATTTATTGACCTGAATCGAATTGAGAAATAAAAGTAGAACTCTATGAATAAAAGGTGCGCTATGATTTAAACTTTATTGCGGAATCATAATAGGTAATAAAGTAGAGAGTCGTTAAATCTGTCCCTCATGACTTCAGCTCACCATCAATCTAGTTAGCAGCATTGGGCAATATATATATATATATATATATATATATATATATATATATATAGTGTAGATTTCGATTTTGTGTTGAGAATCTGAATAACAGAGCTCAATGTAATTTAAACAGAGCAAAACAAAATTATAAAAAGAAAAAACTATACACACATTAAGGTTGTACACATTATAACTTATTTCGATTTTTTTTTTTTTTTTTTTTGGTTTTTTGACGTAGTTGTTTATACATCTGAGGAGACCTAATTAAGGGGTCGAAATAAGTTATAATGTGTACAACCTTAATGTGTGTATAGTTTTTTCTTTTTATAATTCTCTCTCTCTCTCTCTCTCTCTCTCTCTCTCTATATATATATATATATATATATATATATATATATATATATATATATATATATATATATATATATATAAGGTTAATACAACAAAAGAATTAGAGAACATCCGGATAAAAATGAAGCTCAATATACTGGATAGAGCATTAATAGCATTAGATGAAGTGAAAGAATAAAATAAGGTGCGAAGCAAATTTTATTACAGTTCAATGTTCAGGCAAAGTTCTTTAAAGTCCTTAGCTCATGAGTTTTCAAAGAAAATCTTCTCCTCAGAGGACCATTACCGCAATGACATTACTGCAGATAATAAAAATTAAACTTTGAAAATATATAAAAAAATATATATAAAAATACATAAAAGTATATAAAACATCAAATATATCGGCCCAAAACATACTTTTTTGTAAACCTATACAGTTCATCCACGTCAACAAGTTTAAAATAGCTCCAGGAAAGGTATCAAAGAGGTTAATTAAAAAATAATCCAAGTGGTGAATGGTGGTCCCAAAACGAAAAAGGTTATCCAGGCGGGACATTTGTTTGCTATCGATGCAGTAGATAACACTTGGATTACTTTTTGATTAACCTCTTAGCATCAATCCAGCATATTCTAAAAAGCTTTTAGAGTATTATTGAAAAAAAATTCCGATTCATAAATAAAAATACTGTAAAACTATCTTTTTCAACCTCCAAAAATTTAGCTTTATCCATTATCGGTCACAACAGTTCCAAAATACAAAAAACGAGTAAGGGGTAATTCCTTTTGAGTTGAAGTGGTCTATATTGGGTAGGGTGAATAAATATATACCTAACAAAAAGAAAAAAAGTAACTTATGCGCAATAATATCATACCATATAATGACATTTAGGGATAATCTGCTGAACATAAGGCAAGAGATACTACAAAACTGCTTGCATCGAAATAGGTATTTACTATTTTGTTTAAGACCTAAATAAAGGTTGTGGAATCAAATGAACATTTCCATAGCTTATGTAAAGATTTAACTTAAATATAAGAGCTATATATTTAGTCTGGAAACTATACACATTTATGTAAAGTTGTCTTCGAATCGGGTTTTACAACTGTTTGGTAAATCTAATATTAAATAGTATTTCTTACGTGGGAAATATGGGAAGGGAGTACTGAACGAATATATTTTTAAACTTTATGTTTTTAGATAATACATACATTACGGGTGAAATAAATTGTATTTTTGTATTACTATTAAATGCAGAATTTCTCTGATTAGCAACGATGGTAAAATGAAGACTATATATTTCTCTTGGTTTTGCTGTGAAACGCGTGTAAGATTTAGAAAAAGCAGAGAATTTGGAAAAACATACAAAAAATAAAATATAAATGTATAAAAAAAATTGTTTGTGAGACAAAGAATAATTACTGATATATGAAGATCAAGAAATCGAAAGTACAGATGGTTATGGATTGATTGTATCTATGGTCATAAGAATGCAACTGTAAAATATATATGTATACATATAAATATATATATGCATATATATACATATATATATATATATGCATATATATACACAAATATATATATACATATATGTGTACGTATATGTACATATATACATATATATATATACATACATATATATACATACATATATATACATACATATATATACATATATATATATACATATATATACTTATATACTAATGATAATAGAATGAACGATAATCGAAATATCGTAGAGTGACCTATCTCGATAAAATAAAGCTCAATACGTTGAGTAGAGCAATCAATTTTAAAGAAAGAAAGATGAAGATAAAAAATTGTACAAAATTACATAAAGTTACATAAATTAATACAAATTTTATTACATCGAAAGTTCAGATGCAAGGGGTTACATTAATCCTTAAACCATGGTTTTTCAAAGATAAAACTCTTCTCGTCAGAGGATAAAATCTGGTAATATGGTATTTATAACAATTAAATATTACCTAGTTCAATTTCACTTTGAAAAATTGAAGAATAAAAAAACAAAAAAGGTTGGGGATAAAAAATAAAAGGCCAGGAATTAAAAAGTAAAAAATTAGCATTAGCGACGTGATTTTTGAAGACGAAAGGGACGTTATGGTGTAGATAGTTAATAGTAAAAGTAACAGTTTGTAGAATTGAAGAAAGTTGTTTAACAAATAAAAGGTGAAGGGTTCAAAATATTTCACTTGGTCCGTATGGATTCGTACTCCGTTATAGTATATTTCCGTGGAGTTACAAGTAAAAATCCTGTATTGGTATTTTAAATATCCAATTCGGCAAATCCGAGGTTAAGATTGTCTGTTGAAAGGTGTTATGTGGAAAAGTTCATATCTGCCTTCTGAACTTTCGATGTAATAAAATTTGTATTAATTTATGTAACTTTATGTAATTTTGTACAATTTTTTATCTTCCTAACAAATAAACTTTCTTTAAAATATATACTTATATATATACATACATATTACTTATACATATATATACTTATGCATATATAAACTTATATATATTCACCTATTTACATATATATACATATATATATATACATAGATATGCATATATATATATACATACATATATATATATATATATATATATATATATATATATATATATATATATATATATACATATATGAAATTAAAAATGGAACAGTGGAAGACCCATAAGCTCAACGTTTCGCCCGATGTGATGTGGGCTTTTTCAAGAGCGGATGAAAAGGGTGCTAAAAATGATAAAAGACGGGAAGGTCATATAATTGGGGAATATATATAGTGGTAGAGTTTGAATGGAGGGAAATATATGCAATATATTTATCATTTTTAGCACACTTTTCATCCGCTCTTGAAAAAGCCCACATCACATCGGGCGAAACATTGAGCTTATGGGTCTTCCACTGTTCCATTTTTAATTTCATCCTGTCGGATTGTTTTATCCTTTTATCCACCCATATACATGTATATTTACATATACATATATATGTATATATATATACATATACGTATATATACATATATATATGCATATATATATACATATATATACACATATATATACATATATATATACATATATATACACATATATATACATATATATACATATAAATATATGTATACATATATATACATATATATATACAATATATATATATACATGTATATATATACATATATATATATATATACATATATATATATACATATACATATATATATACATATACATATACGAGGTCTGTCTAAAAAGTATCCGACCTTTATTTTTTTTCTGTGCGAAATAGAGATAATAGGGCGGCGCCACTTTACAAAGTGAAGGAACACACCTTCATGCGCATGTGTGAATTTTATCACCACCTTCCTGCGCGTTAGTCGCTGCTTGTCAATCACTGAGTGAGATGCTACGCAACGTGTTCGTCAGATTACCAGTTCTCTCAAGATGACTGAACGTTTTCAGCAAAGGTATTGCATCAAATTTATTTTTTTTAAAGCTTGGTGATTTCTCAAAGCAAAACAATTCGTAAGATTCGGCAGATGTTTGGAGAAGATGATGCGAAGGGTGTAACACAAATTAAGGAGTGATTCAACCGATTCAAAAATGGGCACACATCAGCGGAGAGTGACCAGCGTTCTGGCAGGCCCCAAACTGCTCGGAGTGCAGCTGTTGTTGAGAGGGTGCGAAATTTGGTGATAGAACCATGCAGAAGATCGCAATTTTTCGTGATGATTGGAACATTCGAAATTTGCGCCCAAGTTTTTGTCGCAGGAACAAAAGTACCTCCGTTTTCTAAGTTGCACAGGACCTTCTCGAAACCGCCAACACTGATTTTCTGAACACCATGAGAACTGGAGATGAGTCATGGGTGTACGGGTACAACCCAGAAGCAAAAAGACAGTCGTCGCGATGGAAGCATCCCGAGTCTCCAAGGCCCAAAAAAAAAACGCGACAGGTGCGAAGCGAAATCAAAGTGATGCTGACTGTCTTCTTTGATATCCGTGGAATTGTGCATCGCGAATACGCACCGGAAGGACAAACTGAGATAGGAGTACTATCAAGATGTTCCCCGGCGTCTCCGTGACGCAGTTCGGCGCAAAAGACCAGACATCTGGACGGCTAAAAACTGGCAACTGCATCACGAAAACGCCCCCGCACATTCATCATAATTGATCCAACATTTCTTGGCCAAACATTGAATTCCAGTAGTTCGCCAACCTCCCTACTCTTCAGGCATGGCTCCTTGCGACTTCTGGTTGTTTCGAAAATTGAAAGCGCCACTGAAATGGTTCCTGTTTTGAGACTAGAGAAGAGATAATGCTGAACGCGACGGCGGAGATGAACACCATTCCAAAAGAAGACTTCCAATGGTGTTTCCGGCAGTGGATGGATCGGTGGGCTAAATGTGTGCAAGTCCCAACCCCCTACAGGTATTTGAAACATTTTTTCTGGCCTAAAGTCGGATACTTTTAAGGCAGACTTCGTATACACACACACACACACACACACACACACACACACACACATAGATATAAATATATATATATATATATATATATATATATATATATATACATACATACACACACATACACACACACAGACACACACACACACATATATATATATATATATGTATATTGTTTGTCGCCCCCAAAACATATGCCGGGTTCTGTAGCGAGTAGTATTAACGCAGCTATCATCGGGACTTCAGTGAAATGTTCCTTTCAAAAGTTGAACTCTTTACGTCAGCTGCCTTTATGTGTGGCAAAGGCGTTGGCATTTGAGTTTGAAATATAACTCGGGTTCCGTGGTTCGAGCCCGGCGACCGGTGTGAATAATTCTTCTCTACACGTGATATTCTCGATGCGTCGAGCAAGCCTTCTGATCTCCGGCTGTAGCCGGTATAATATGTTATACATATATATATACATATACACATGTTATACATATATATATATACATATACATATATATACATACATACACACACACATATATATATGAAGTTATTGTGTTTTTTTAATAACTTTCTTGAAGGTTTTTAGTAGAAGGAGAGGGAGAGTTAAAGAAACGAAAGGGGTGTGGTTGAGTCCATTATTTTGTTTTATTTGTGTATTTATTACGTTTGTTTAATAATATTATTTCATTTTTATATTTCATTTTATTTATATATATATATATATATATATATATATATATATATATATATATATATATATATATATATATATATATATATATATTTCTGGTGCCTTCTAACGGCCTACATACAAACCACTTTCTCCGCTGGACTTTTTGACACCGGATTTTTTTTACAATCACTTGCTTGCATTTGGACAGCTTTTTGCCTTGTTTTTTCCTTCACAATCTTTGTTTTACTTTTTCAAATTTTAAATCTAAGCTTTTCGCCAACTTATCTATCCCAGTAATTTCCTCTGATTATAAGATTTTGATTTTTGAAAAACCTGGCTTAAGGAAAAAATTAGTTTATTAAATTGCTTTTTTGCGGAATATACCTTGTATTGAGCAACTGAATAGAAAAAAGATCTGCCTCCGTCGCTTTTCTAATTCCTTTTCATCCTTCTATCTATCTATCTGCTCTATCCGGTATATTGAGCTGTATACTTTTCACAATAGGTTTTACCTTTCCTAAAAGTTCGCTTTTAGTTCTCTACTTTATATATATATATATATATAGTGTTATAATGGAATAATTCCAGGAAGAAATCCGGGTAAGAGAGCTCAATGTGGTAAACAGAGCAATAATAACGTAAAATATAATAACACGAAATTACATGATTGTCGATGCAATAATTTATTTCAACCTTGCGGTTTTATTCAAGCATCCGACTTAACAATTACATTTTTGATACTGATAGAAAATTGAATTTATCCTCGGCACTTCAAACACAATCAGAGGGAGTGGTGGTAGCAGCCGGTTTGAACACCCAACATAGAGCGAGTAGGAATTAACATCTTATATTTAACTAAATTAATCTAAGGGGATCTTATGTTTTTTTTTGTTTATTTTTATTAAATAATAACGTCTGAGTTAAGCGCACATATTCTTTCTACATATCCGACCTGGTGACATACGCCTCCATACATACGCACACATATACCTATTCTTAACATCACACACACACAATTTTTTGCTAGCCCGAAATTCAGCTTACCAAGGCCACCGAGATTTTTTACCCGGCAAACGAAACGAGAGAGTCTCGTGTCATCAGCCGGTTGACACTTCTCGTGCCCTAATTTTCTCTAGATTCGCGCGTCAGAATTAATTTGAAAATTAAAAATACTCTGATTTTCACAAATTCATCTTACATTAGTTTATAATCTATGGAAGCCTATAATTAATTCTAATCTAATATTGTCTAGTGATAATATTATACACTTAATTTAATTCGCTATCTTATTTTAAGTAAATAACATGTGCATACATCCCTATATATATACACATCTATCTCTACACGCACACACATGTATACATACATATACACACACATACATATATACTTACATCTACACACACATATATATATACACACATACACACATATACATATATATATATACACATACATACATACGCACCCACACATACATACATATATACCCCCATACCTACTACCTTGAATTAAAAAAATTTTAAGACATCGAAGATAAATGTGTTTCGTCTTTAAGTATTCATTAAAGAACATCCCTACTAAATGAATGCATACCTACACACACACACACACACATGCACATACACACACATACACATATATACCTATACACACCTATATACGCACATGCACACATAGCCACAGATGTGCAAAATAGAGATACATATATATGTATACATAGACATACACAAATGCACACCTGTACACATACCTATATACATACTCAGTCATACGCATACGTACACACATACCTATACTCATATACTCGCACATGCCCATACATGCACACATACACCTGCACCCATGTATACACATATATACCTATATACACATATATATATATACAAAATAATATATACGGCCTGGAAAGTTTTAAATTGCATATACATACCCATAAGTAAAATAGTACATACGGCCTGGAAAGTTTTAATAACCGGGGTAAGAGTTTAATTAAATATACGCACACATTGATAAGGAAAATATGCAGTACATACATACACACACACACATACACACACCCACATACATGCTAGCACATACACAAACACAAGCATGCATGTACACATATATATACATACAAAAAAAAAGTACTTATATATACGTTTCTATTCTTATCATACATACATATACACTAATGCCCGCATACACGCGCATCCGCACGCGCATGCATACATAGCAAATATAATGCTATCTTATTTCAAATAAGTACACAGAATACACGAATATCTTAAGGTACACTCGTATATGCATACATCCGAAAAACAACTATAACTAATGTCACCAGGTCAGTAATTACATGTTCATAACAGATATTAATATTTATTTAGGAGAGGGGAACAGTATAAGCGATAAGGATAGATTGTTTGAAACAATTTGTAACGATTATAAGTAATAGGGGGTGGAATTGGGTTAGTTCAATTAAAACTTGATCTTTAATATTACTAACTTTTTTCCTTAATTTATTTTTCCCCCTTTTCTCTTTTAATTTCCCTTCAAATTATTCATCTAACCCTTAATTTGGTTTTAAAATAATTTTTTAAATTAACTATTCTCTAGTTCCTTTTAAATTTTAATTTTTAATCTTTATTTTTTATTTTTATTATTCACCCTCTCACATACCTCTACTTATTTTACCATGCTTTTAACTAATTCTGTTTTAACCCTTTTTAAATCCCTAGAAACCCTAACTAGTAACTACAATTTACTTTGCTTTTAGCTTTAGCTTGTTACCTTTGAAATGTTAGAAGCTCACTCATTTGAATTCTATTTTTAGAATCGGCAATCTCTATACTTCCTTCCCGCTTCAGATTAATCCCACCCTCAAAAACCTATATCTTAACCTTGACTATATCGCCCGCCCACACCCTCAACCACCCTGTCACTTTAACTTCATCCCCATATCCAACCCTTTTCTCTTTTTTCTTTTTTCTTTTCTTCCTTTTTATTTCTTCCCAACTCATACAGCGGCTATTTAAACAATTCCGAACCTCATGACCCCTAGCGCTTTAAACCCTCTCTCCCCCTAACCCCAAATGTAACAGTTTTGTTTCATTTGGATTTAGACCTCTGAACGAGATGTAATCTGCCTTTTTTAGTCCAGGAAGTATATCAAAAATGGCCAGTCTTTCTCTTTTCAATCCCTTTTAAGTGCGTTTGGATTTACTTGTAATTTTAAGCACTTTCTCCACACTGCTCCTACGCAAACAGTTTTGTTTTCACGTTCTACAATTCATCGGACTTCCTTTCAACGGAAATTTATCACCCGGACAAACTGCATATCTTTTTTACGGAACTTTTCTTTTCTTTGCATTCACTGCGTTTTTTTAATAATAACTTTTTTAATAATAATTTTCATATTTTTTAAATATTTGAACTTTGGTTTTTTCGAAAGCCAACTTATCTATCTGTATTTCTCCTCTGATGATAAGATCTCGATCTTTGAAAAGCCTTGGCCTAAGGAAAGAATAATAAACACTAGTTTATTACTGAATACACCTTACATTGAACAATTGAAATTTGAAATAAATTTGGACAATCGTCGCATATTTATCTCTTTTTTTCTTATATATATATGTAATAATAAGGAGATGATAATAAAAATTAGAAATACAAAATGAGAATATAGGATAAATATAAAAGAAATAATTAATAATATTAGTATGAATTAAGAACTTAGAACTATAAATAAAAATAAGATAGAAGCTTAAACAAGTTTCGAACCAAAGTTGAATATTGTCAAGGCTCATTTTCTAGAGGTTTTTAAAGAAAACATCTCGCAAGGAGATGAGTATGGTAGGAGGGAGAGCAGATGGGAAGGTATGGACAACGGTAAATTTTACGGGGAGAGAAACACCTTA
>OY744552.1:39829629-39880601 GCA_963556195.1 Sepiola atlantica
GAATTGTTCATAGTATTGGATGTTTGTACACCAGCTAAGATGTCAGGACGTGTCCATGTTAAATGATCTGGTCACAGACTGACCAATCAGCTTGCAGGGCGCATTGATTCCAATCGTCTGCTGAAGAACTACTTCAGCCCCTTTGGGAATCACGATCGGTCAGCAGAGAGACACTTGCCAGCAATAAAGAAAACATGCCTACATTTTCTCTCCTGCTCCCTGTCCATTGGACGCTACAGCATCGACTATCTTTGCCTGCAGATATTTGCTGACAGACCTTCGGGAGCCCAAAGAACTTTCCTCACTTAAAATATTCAAAATATAGAAAGAATCCGGAAGAAAAAAAATTCATAAATAAATCGAAAATAATAATATTAAATTAGTAAAAAAATTTCTCGTTTTTTTTTTTTTTTAAACTAATTGGTCCCCCGATTTATAAAATCGGGAGACTTATGTTTTGAGGCATGTCCGTCCGTCCGTCCGGATTTTTCTCCGCAACCATCCATTGAATTTCTCTGAAATTTTGCATGAAGTTGTAACTTTGGTCAGGTTAGAAAGTGACATTCTCCGATTTTTGAAAAAAAATCTGGTTAGTCCCCCAGGGGGTCAAAAGTCCCCGAAATGACAAAAAATGACAATTTTTGCCCCATAACTTTTAATCCATCCATTCAATTTCTCTGAAACTTGGCCAAAATGTGGAGGCAATTGTTCCTAATAGAAAATAAGTATCGCTGACCTTGGAAAAAATCTGGTTCGCGCCCCCAGGGGGTCAAACCCCCCAAAATGGCAAAAAAATGACCCTTTTCTCCCATAACGTTTGATCCATCAATTCAATTTTTCTGAAACTTGGCCAAAATGTAGAGGCAATTGTTCTGGATATAAAATGAGCATCCTTGACCTCAGAAAAATTCTGGTTCGCGCCCCCAGGGGGTACAATGGGGGTCAAAAATGTCCCAAATTGCCCAAATTTATTGCATTTTACACTAGCCACATCGAGTCACATACAGAGAGGGAACACGCACGCGCGGCTTGTTTAATTTTATTATTTCTGTTACAGACGTTTTATCTTCTAATTGGTCCCCCGATTTATAAAATCAGGAGACCTATGTTTTGAGACATGTCCGTTCGTCCAGATTTTTCTCCGCAACCATCCATTGAATTTCTCATAAATTTTGAATGAAGTTGTAACTTTGGTCAGGTTAGAAAGTGACATTCTCCGATTTTTGAAAAAAAATCTGGTTAGTCCCCCAGGGGGTCAAAAGTCCCCGAAATGACAAAAAATGACAATTTTTGCCCCATAACTTTTAATCCATCCATTCAATTTCTCTGAAACTTGGCCAAAATGTGGAGGCAATTGTTCCTAATAGAAAATAAGTATCGCTGACCTTGGAAAAAATCTGGTTCGCGCCCCCAGGGGGTCAAACCCCCCAAAATGGCAAAAAAATGACCCTTTTCTCCCATAACGTTTGATCCATCAATTCAATTTTTCTGAAACTTGGCCAAAATGTAGAGGCAATTGTTCTGGATATAAAATGAGCATCCTTGACCTCAGAAAAATTCTGGTTCGCGCCCCCAGGGGGTACAATGGGGGTCAAAAATGTCCCAAATTGCCCAAATTTATTGCATTTTACACTAGCCACATCGAGTCACATACAGAGAGGGAACACGCACGCGCGGCTTGTTTAATTTTATTATTTCTGTTACAGACGTTTTATCTTCTAATTGGTCCCCCGATTTATAAAATCAGGAGACCTATGTTTTGAGACATGTCCGTTCGTCCAGATTTTTCTCCGCAACCATCCATTGAATTTCTCATAAATTTTGAATGAAGTTGTAACTTTGGTCAGGTTAGAAAGTGACATTCTCCGATTTTTGAAAAAAAATCTTGTTAGCCCCCCCCCCCCCCCCCCCGGGGGTCAAAAGGCCCCGAAATGGCAAAAAATGACATTTTTTGCCCCATAACTTTTAATCCATCCATTCAATTTCTCTGAAACTTGGCCAAAATGTGGAGGCAATTGTTCCTAATAGAAAATAAGTATCGCTGACCTTGGAAAAAATCTGGTTCGCGCCCCCAGGGGGTCAAAAGCCCCCAAAATGGCAAAAAATGACCCTTTTCTCCCATAACGTTTGATCCATCAATTCAATTTTTCTGAAACTTGGCCAAAATGTAGAGGCAATTGTTCTGGATATAAAATGAGCATCCTTGACCTCAGAAAAATTCTGGTTCGCGCCCCCAGGGGATCAAAGGAGGGTCAAAAATGCCCCAAATTGCCCAAATTTATTGCATTTTACACTAGCCACATCGAGTCACATACAGAGAGGGAACACGCACGCGCGGCTTGTTTAATTTTATTATTTCTGTTACAGACGTTTTATCTTCTAATTGGTCCCCCGATTTATAAAATCAGGAGACCTATGTTTTGAGACATGTCCGTTCGTCCAGATTTTTCTCCGCAACCATCCATTGAATTTCTCATAAATTTTGAATGAAGTTGTAACTTTGGTCAGGTTAGAAAGTGACATTCTCCGATTTTTGAAAAAAAATCTTGTTAGCCCCCCCCCCCCCCCCCCCGGGGGTCAAAAGGCCCCGAAATGGCAAAAAATGACATTTTTTGCCCCATAACTTTTAATCCATCCATTCAATTTCTCTGAAACTTGGCCAAAATGTGGAGGCAATTGTTCCTAATAGAAAATAAGTATCGCTGACCTTGGAAAAAATCTGGTTCGCGCCCCCAGGGGGTCAAAAGCCCCCAAAATGGCAAAAAATGACCCTTTTCTCCCATAACGTTTGATCCATCAATTCAATTTTTCTGAAACTTGGCCAAAATGTAGAGGCAATTGTTCTGGATATAAAATGAGCATCCTTGACCTCAGAAAAATTCTGGTTCGCGCCCCCAGGGGATCAAAGGAGGGTCAAAAATGCCCCAAATTGCCCAAATTTATTGCATTTTACACTAGCCACATCGAGTCACATACAGAGGGGGGACTAAGCATGCGCGGCTCGTTTATTTTTCATTTCTCATGAATTTTAACTCTGCTCTATCTTGTTTTCTTTAAAAATAAAATTAATTTTTATTTTATTAATTTATTGATTCATTTTTTAATTCATTTTTAAATTTATTCTCGTGCATGTATTCTTATCTAGTTTTGTTTTATTATACTTTATTATTTTTTATTTTATTTTATTATCATATAATATTCTCTATAATTATTGGGTATCATTTTTATTCTTTTATTTCTTCATTTTCTTTTCTTATGCATGTATTCTAGCTTTGTTTTATTATATTTGATTATTTTATTTATTATTTATTTTATTTATTATTTTATTTATTATTTATTTTTTATTTTATTATCATATAATATTCTCTATAATTATTGGGTATCATTTTTATCCTTTTATTTCTTCATTTTCTTTTCTTATTTATGTATTCTAGCTTTGTTTTATTATATTTTATTATTTTATTTATTATTTATTTTATTTATTATTTTATTTATTATTTATTTTTTATTTTATTATCATATAATATTCTCTATAATTATTGGGTATCATTTTTATTCTTTTATTTCTTCATTTTCTTTTCTTATGCATGTATTCTAGCTTTGTTTTATTATATTTGATTATTTTATTTATTATTTATTTTATTTATTATTTTATTTATTATTTATTTTTTATTTTATTATCATATAATATTCTCTATAATTATTGGGTATCATTTTTATTCTTTTGTTTCTTCATTTTCTTTTCTTATGCATGTATTCTAGCTTTGTTTTATTATATTTTATTATTTTATTTATTATTTATTTTATTTATTATTTTATTTATTATTTATTTTTTATTTTATTATCATATAATATTCTCTATAATTATTGGGTATCATTTTTATTCTTTTGTTTCTTCATTTTCTTTTCTTATGCATGTATTCTAGCTTTGTTTTATTATATTTTATTATTTTATTTATTATTTATTTTATTTATTATTTTATTTATTATTTATTTTTTATTTTATTATCATATAATATTCTCTATAATTATTGGGTATCATTTTTATTCTTTTATTTCTTCATTTTCTTTTCTTATGCATGTATTCTAGCTTTGTTTTATTATATTTGATTATTTTATTTATTATTTATTTTATTTATTATTTTATTTATTATTTATTTTTTATTTTATTATCATATAATATTCTCTATAATTATTGGGTATCATTTTTATTCTTTTGTTTCTTCATTTTCTTTTCTTATGCATGTATTCTAGCTTTGTTTTATTATATTTTATTATTTTATTTATTATTTATTTTATTTATTATTTTATTTATTATTTATTTTTTATTTTATTATCATATAATATTCTCTATAATTATTGGGTATCATTTTTATTCTTTTATTTCTTCATTTTCTTTTCTTATGCATGTATTCTAGCTTTGTTTTATTATATTTTATTATTTTATTTATTATTTATTTTATTTATTATTTTATTTATTATTTATTTTTTATTTTATTATCATATAATATTCTCTATAATTATTGGGTATCATTTTTATTCTTTTATTTCTTCATTTTCTTTTCTTATGCATGTATTCTAGCTTTGTTTTATTATATTTGATTATTTTATTTATTAATTATTTTATTTATTATTTTATTTATTATTTATTTTTTATTTTATTATCATATAATATTCTCTATAATTATTGGGTATCATTTTTATTCTTTTATTTCTTCATTTTCTTTTCTTATGCATGTATTCTAGCTTTGTTTTATTATATTTGATTATTTTAATTATTATTTATTTTATTTATTATTTTATTTATTATTTATTTTTTATTTTATTATCATATAATATTCTCTATAATTATTGGGTATCATTTTTATTCTTTTATTTCTTCATTTTCTTTTCTTATGCATGTATTCTAGCTTTGTTTTATTATATTTGATTATTTTATTTATTATTTATTTTATTTATTATTTTATTTATTATTTATTTTTTATTTTATTATCATATAATATTCTCTATAATTATTGGGTATCATTTTTATTCTTTTATTTCTTCATTTTCTTTTCTTATGCATGTATTCTAGCTTTGTTTTATTATATTTTATTATTTTATTTATTATTTATTTTATTTATTATTTTATTTATTATTTATTTTTTATTTTATTATCATATAATATTCTCTATAATTATTGGGTATCATTTTTATTCTTTTATTTCTTCATTTTATTTTCTTATGTATGTATTCTAGCTTTGTTTTATTATATTTTATTATTTTATTTATTATTTATTTTATTTATTATTTATTTTTTATTTTATTATCATATAATATTCTCTATAATTATTGGGTATCATTTTTATTCTTTTATTTCTTCATTTTCTTTTCTTATGCATGTATTCTAGCTTTGTTTTATTATATTTGATTATTTTATTTATTATTTATTTTATTTATTATTTTATTTATTATTTATTTTTTATTTTATTATCATATAATATTCTCTATAATTATTGGGTATCATTTTTATTCTTTTATTTCTTCATTTTCTTTTCTTATGTATGTATTCTAGCTTTGTTTTATTATATTTGATTATTTTATTTATTAATTATTTTATTTATTATTTTATTTATTATTTATTTTTTATTTTATTATCATATAATATTCTCTATAATTATTGGGTATCATTTTTATTCTTTTATTTCTTCATTTTCTTTTCTTATGTATGTATTCTAGCTTTGTTTTATTATATTTGATTATTTTATTTATTATTTATTTTATTTATTATTTTATTTATTATTTATTTTTTATTTTATTATCATATAATATTCTCTATAATTATTGGGTATCATTTTTATTCTTTTATTTCTTCATTTTCTTTTCTTATGCATGTATTCTAGCTTTGTTTTATTATATTTGATTATTTTAATTATTATTTATTTTATTTATTATTTTATTTATTATTTATTTTTTATTTTATTATCATATAATATTCTCTATAATTATTGGGTATCATTTTTATTCTTTTATTTCTTCATTTTCTTTTCTTATGCATGTATTCTAGCTTTGTTTTATTATATTTGATTATTTTATTTATTAATTATTTTATTTATTATTTTATTTATTATTTATTTTTTATTTTATTATCATATAATATTCTCTATAATTATTGGGTATCATTTTTATTCTTTTATTTCTTCATTTTCTTTTCTTATGTATGTATTCTAGCTTTGTTTTATTATATTTGATTATTTTATTTATTATTTATTTTATTTATTATTTTATTTATTATTTATTTTTTATTTTATTATCATATAATATTCTCTATAATTATTGGGTATCATTTTTATTCTTTTATTTCTTCATTTTCTTTTCTTATGCATGTATTCTAGCTTTGTTTTATTATATTTGATTATTTTATTTATTATTTATTTTATTTATTATTTTATTTATTATTTATTTTTTATTTTATTATCATATAATATTCTCTATAATTATTGGGTATCATTTTTATTCTTTTATTTCTTCATTTTCTTTTCTTATGCATGTATTCTAGCTTTGTTTTATTATATTTGATTATTTTATTTATTATTTATTTTATTTATTATTTTATTTATTATTTATTTTTTATTTTATTATCATATAATATTCTCTATAATTATTGGGTATCATTTTTATTCTTTTATTTCTTCATTTTCTTTTCTTATGCATGTATTCTAGCTTTGTTTTATTATATTTTATTATTTTATTTATTATTTATTTTATTTATTATTTTATTTATTATTTATTTTTTATTTTATTATCATATAATATTCTCTATAATTATTGGGTATCATTTTTATTCTTTTATTTCTTCATTTTCTTTTCTTATGCATGTATTCTAGCTTTGTTTTATTATATTTTATTATTTTAATTATTATTTATTTATTTATTATTTTATTTATTATTTATTTTTTATTTTATTATCATATAATATTCTCTATAATTATTGGGTATCATTTTTATTCTTTTATTTCTTCATTTTCTTTTCTTATGCATGTATTCTAGCTTTGTTTTATTATATTTGATTATTTTAATTATTATTTATTTTATTTATTATTTTATTTATTATTTATTTTTTATTTTATTATCATATAATATTCTCTATAATTATTGGGTATCATTTTTATTCTTTTATTTCTTCATTTTCTTTTCTTATGCATGTATTCTAGCTTTGTTTTATTATATTTGATTATTTTATTTATTATTTATTTTATTTATTATTTTATTTATTATTTATTTTTTATTTTATTATCATATAATATTCTCTATAATTATTGGGTATCATTTTTATTCTTTTATTTCTTCATTTTCTTTTCTTATGCATGTATTCTAGCTTTGTTTTATTATATTTGATTATTTTATTTATTATTTATTTTATTTATTATTTTATTTATTATTTATTTTTTATTTTATTATCATATAATATTCTCTATAATTATTGGGTATCATTTTTATTCTTTTATTTCTTCATTTTCTTTTCTTATGCATGTATTCTAGCTTTGTTTTATTATATTTGATTATTTTATTTATTATTTATTTTATTTATTATTTTATTTATTATTTATTTTTTATTTTATTATCATATAATATTCTCTATAATTATTGGGTATCATTTTTATTCTTTTATTTCTTCATTTTCTTTTCTTATGCATGTATTCTAGCTTTGTTTTATTATATTTGATTATTTTATTTATTATTTATTTTATTTATTATTTTATTTATTATTTATTTTTTATTTTATTATCATATAATATTCTCTATAATTATTGGGTATCATTTTTATTCTTTTATTTCTTCATTTTCTTTTCTTATGCATGTATTCTAGCTTTGTTTTATTATATTTGATTATTTTATTTATTATTTATTTTATTTATTATTTTATTTATTATTTATTTTTTATTTTATTATCATATAATATTCTCTATAATTATTGGGTATCATTTTTATTCTTTTATTTCTTCATTTTCTTTTCTTATGCATGTATTCTAGCTTTGTTTTATTATATTTGATTATTTTATTTATTATTTATTTTATTTATTATTTTATTTATTATTTATTTTTTATTTTATTATCATATAATATTCTCTATAATTATTGGGTATCATTTTTATTCTTTTATTTCTTCATTTTCTTTTCTTATGCATGTATTCTAGCTTTGTTTTATTATATTTTATTATTTTATTTATTATTTTATTTTATTTATTATTTTATTTATTATTTATTTTTTATTTTATTATCATATAATATTCTCTATAATTATTGGGTATCATTTTTATTCTTTTATTTCTTCATTTTCTTTTCTTATGCATGTATTCTAGCTTTGTTTTATTATATTTTATTATTTTATTTATTATTTATTTTATTTATTATTTTATTTATTATTTATTTTTTATTTTATTATCATATAATATTCTCTATAATTATTGGGTATCATTTTTATTCTTTTATTTCTTCATTTTCTTTTCTTATTTATTTAATTTCATTCTATTATTATTATTTGTACTCACTAGGAGTTCTCACACGGATCATCGTCAGTGATTGCTCACCGACAACAACCAGTTGTACTTCCTGGAGTCTGAGTGACAACAAGTCTCCCCAGATTTCCAGTATTCTTCACCTCTTTTCGCTAACCACCACAAATAATCTTGCGATATCGCAATAGCTTTTTACCGTTGATTTCTTGTTGGTAAGGACCATTGGTCTTTTCTAGAATTTAGGTGACAATAAGCCTCCCCAAGGTCCCAACATTCTCCGCACTCTTCCAGTGGAAGTCTGGTTTGTGCTGTCCCTCCTCGGTCTTCTCATCCTCGACCCTCTACAAATATTTTGTTTGCTGTCAGCCTAGGCCGGCACCATTTTTTTTGGGGGGGGGGGGGGGGGGGAGGGAAGGGGAAGAGCTTATGGTGCTTCTTGTAATTTCTGTTCCTTGGTTAATTTTTGTGTGGTATTAGCTGAGGCCGGTGTAATTTATTGGAAGGTGGTGGATTATGAAGTGGTGTTTCTTGCAGTTTGTGTTCCGTAGTTAGTGTTGTGGTGTTCTTCGTGTGGTTTTGTTTTCTTCCTGTTATAAATTCCTTGTGACTGGTTACCCTTTGTAGCTTATGCGGGTTGGTTTCCGCATTCAAGGATTTTCCTTAGGATTGCAGCTGTTTTGATCATTGCTGTCATTTGTATTGTTCCAATGATCCCTTTGATTCCAATTTCTTCCAGTCTTTTGTGCCAGGTTTTTGGGGATTGTTCCTAGTGCTCCTACGATTATTGGTATCATACTAACTTTCTTCATGCTCCATATTCCTTTCAGTTCTCTGGCTAGTTCTGTGTATTTGCTTCGTTTTTCCGTCTCTTTGATCTTCACTCTGTGGTTGCTGGAACGGCGAAGTCTATGATTTTGCAAGATTTTTTCTTCCTGTCAATTATTATAACATCAGGTCTCCTTGCTTGTATGGGTTTATCTGTTTGTATATCCATATCCCAGAGGATTTGTGTTTTTCATTTTCCAGTACTGTTTCTGGTTTATGTTTGTACCATTTGTGTGTATATTCCAAATTCAATTGTTTGCACAGTTCCCAGTGTACTGCTTTTCCCACACAGTCATGCCTGTTCTTGTATTCTTTTTGAGCGAGTTTGCTACATTCACTTATTATATGATTTACGGTTTTGTCTCTTTGTCCGCACAGTCAGAATTTGCTGTTTTCCTGGGTTTTATCTATTTTAGGACAAACTACATTAAGTAGTTTGTCCTAATCGCATTGTTCTGTGCAGCCATCAGTAAAGATTCCGTTTCTCTGTTCAAGTGTCCTTTTCTTAGCCATGACCAGCTATTTTCGTTGGTTTCTTCTCTTGTCAGTCTTCTGAAGCGCCCATGTAGTTGTTTTTCTTCCCACTTTTCTTTTCTTGTCGTTTTGTTTCTGGTTTCGGTGCTTCCCGAGTTCCTCGTTGGAACGGTGTCTCTTGCTGCGGTGATTAGCCCTTCTATGTTCTTAGTTATGTATTTCTCCAGCTCTTTTTTTGTGTCTTCCGCACACTCTTCTATACTTACCAGTCCTCTTCCCCCTTCATTTCTTTTCACGTAGAGTCTATCCGTATCGTCTTTTGGGTTTAGTGCGTTGTGCATGGTCATTAATTTTCTAGTCTTCTGGTCAAGGTGCCTGAGTTCTTCTTTAGTCCTACCTACCTACCTATTATTATTATTAGTAGTAGTAGTAGTATTTATTATTATTAGTAGTAGTAGTAGTAGTAGTAGTATTGTCTTTTTCTTTATTTTTTCTTTATTTTTTTAATTAATTTTATTTTCTTAATTATTGTTTTTTTTTTTTTTCTTGGAGATGTAGAAATCTTTCGTGAATGTCCGTAAAGTGTTTACTAAGTCTCAATTGCAACACGTGGCTTACGTGATAAGGTAAACAAATGTTTCAACTCCCTAAAATAATTGACGACTTCAATCCAGGCTACATATATATATATATATATATATATATATACGAAACTGTTAAAATACATCAGCCCAACTTCTCTCTTCGTCCAATTATTTCCCAAGTAACTACACCAGTTTACCAACTTACTGAACAATTAACGACATGATAACTCGATACACCCCAAACCCTAACCCTAACCCAAACCCCAAACCAATATAGCATTAAATCAACCAAGTAACTCATTCAAAAGACCAGAACAAAATAAACTAACCAAGAAGTTATCACTTAATTATATGTAAGTAAATCTGTTTACTAACGTACCCGTAAATAAAAGCATTGATATAATCATAAATAACATCTATAAAGACTCTAACCCTAACCCTAACCTGCACTACCGAAGTCACCTTTTATGACCATCATGGCAATGTTATATCCACATATTTTGACCCATAAAGCATACAAAGAATAGGGGACTTGTTGGCACATGTTTCCCTACAATAAAAAAGTAAAATGCAATTCGCCAAGAAGCGAAAACACATTTATAATTGGGACTGGATGTAGTCTAGAGAGCGAGAGGCCAAGAGCCATGAGATCAGCCCACGCAGTTTGCGGGGGCAGATGTAGGGCAACCAATCAAGTTGGAGGACAGCCTGTTGCTATGCTAAGAAAAGGCCCTAGAAAATAGCTGGAAAACGCCCGCAAGGGGAAACAAGGGGATATCTATTTCGGCGGCGGTGGAGACATGAGGTGTCCAGATTTGCTGTTCACACAGCAGTCAAATCGAAACAATATATCTTCGAACAAGGAAAGAGACTTCGGCAGCGATAGAGACATGATGTGTATAGATGTTGTGCTCACACAGCAGCCAAATCGAAACAATGTATCCCCCCATACAAAATAAGTCGGATTCAAGATTTATCGGCTAAGAAGAAAAAATACAGCGACAATCTTACCGCTGTCTATCAGACATCACAAGGAACCCCCCAGTCCGACAAAGTTGACCAGAATAGACAAAGTCAATATTTTCCTTTCTGGATAAGAGATTACATATATCTCGCCACACCAAACAACTGTCCGCGAAAGACAGACATCAAAATAAAAAATTCTATGACAATATCTTTCACACATGCGTCAACTCCACACTAAAAACTGTGCACGAAAGACGGACATCAGAATCAAAGATTCTATGACAATATCTTTCACACATGCGTCAACTCCACACAAAAACTGTCTACGAAAGACGGACATCAGAATCAAAGATTCTGTGACAATATCTTTCACACATGCGTCAACTTCACACTAAAAACTGTCTACGAAAGACGGACATCAGAATCAAAAATACTATGACAATATCTTTTACACATGTGTCAACTTCACACAAGAAATGTGCACGAAAGACGGACATCAAAATAAAAAATTCTGTGACAATATATCTTTCACACAGCCGTCAACTCCACACTAAAAACTGTCTACGAAAGACGGACATCAGAATCAAAAATACTATGACAATATCTTTTACACATGTGTCAACTTCACACAAGAAATGTGCACGAAAGACGGACATCAAAATAAAAAATTCTGTGACAATATCTTTCACACATGCGTCAACTTCACACTAAAAACTGTCTACGAAAGACGGACATCAGAATCAAAAATACTATGACAATATATCTTTCACACAGCCGTCAACTCCACACAAAAACTGTCTACGAAAGACGGGCATCAGAATCAAAAATACTATGACAATATATCTTTCACACAGCCGTCAACTTCACACTAAAAACTGTCTACGAAAGACGGACATCAGAATCAAAAATACTATGACAATATATCTTTCACACAGCCGTCAACTTCACACTAAAAACTGTCTACGAAAGACGGACATCAGAATCAAAAATACTATGACAATATATCTTTCACACAGCCGTCAACTCCACACAAAAACTGTCTACGAAAGACGGGCATCAGAATCAAAAATTCTGTGACAATATCTTTTACACATGTGTCAACTCCACACAAAAACTGTCTACGAAAGACGGACATCAGAATCAAAAATACTATGACAATATATCTTTCACACAGCCGTCAACTCCACACAAAAACTGTCCGTGAAAGACGGACATCAGGATCAAAACTTTTGTCACAATATCTTTCACACAGCGTGTCAACTATCGCACGAAAACACTATAAAAGGTACGTTTCTTATGGAAAAAAAGAATTCCATATTTAATTCGTTCAAATTCGAACTTTCGTATATTTTCAATCTTGTTTCATAGATGGTCTTATATTTGATTAATCACCACGGTTTTATCAAATCCAGCCCCTCTGTAAGAACTCTCCGTGAGCGGAGAAGAATTGTTCATTTGTTCATTGAAGTACGTGTTATATGAAAAAAAAAAAAGAAGGAAATTCATATTTAGGCCGTCCAAATCTATGAACCTTCGTATTTGCTCATTTTTGACTCTGAGTTCATATCCTGACTGATCAAGAACTTCCCTAGAGCGGAGCAGAACTTTTCATTGATCATTTTAAAATAATAAACACATGCTATGTTTGCATAATATCGCCTTTGTTGATTCTTACAAGTGTCTTATTTTTTCACGTTTATAAATTGGGATTCTAATGTGTCTCGTTTTTTGTCTCGCACGATTACTTGCTTGTCTCCATTTCATCGTTTTATTGAAAAAAAATAATTAAGTTGTTGTCACTAACAGCAAGTCTAACAGGTGACTCGCAGGCCCCGGATAAATTTATGCATTGGCGCCGGTGGTGTTTCCAACGTTACACATTATTAACATTCGTGGCTGAGTTACACATTTGTAACACTGGTAACATTTGTAATATATGTAACATCATCTTTATATAACAAGATTAAGTTGCTATGGATTCAGTGTTAGGGTCCACGTTTAGTAATTTCTACATGTCAAACCAAGAAAACAAAATATTTAACCTTATTAACAAACCACCATTTATTTACGATACATTGATGGCATTTTAATACTTACCATAAAAAAAAATTATATATATATATATATATATATATATATATATATTAATTTTATACGTACATAAAAGTAATCCATGGACACGTGTTTCTGGCTCACAGCCGTCATCAGCATGGCTAACTTACACAGAGATCGAACCTTCGATGTTGATGTCTATAGTCCAGCGTTCTACCACTGGGCCAAGACGCTCTGTGTATAAATATGTACGATTTTTATCACCCAAGTATTATTTATTTATATTAACGAAAAATACGTCCTTGAGTTTTATGGCGACTAATAATGCAGTTTTTCTGCATCTTGATCACTTAGGAAGTGAAACAATTGAAATAAAAGTAAGCTCAATAACAAAGAGCTGAAAATCACCTATAAAAATAATTACATAGAAATACATAATATATATATATATATATATATATATATATATATATATATATATATATTATATATAAGGTTAATACAATAAAAGATATGAGGCAACTAATATCTTTAATTAGTGAACATCCGGATAAAAATAAAGCTCAATATACTGGATAGAGCATTAATAGCACTAGATAAAGTGAAAGAATAAAATAAAGTGCGAATCAAATTTTATTACAGTTCAATGTTCAAGCAAAGTTCTTTAAAGTCCTTAACTCATGAGTTTTCAAAGAAAATCTTCTCCTCAGAGGACCATTACCGCAATGACATTACTGTAGGTAATAAAAATTAAACTTTGAAAATATATAAAAAAAAATATATAAAAATACATAAAAATATATAAAACATCAAATATATTGGCCCAAAACATACTTTTTTTGTAAACTTATACAGTTCATCCACGTCAATAAGTTTGATATCTTGCCTGGAGCTATTTTAAAGAGGTTGATTAAAAAATAATCCAAATGGTGAATGGTGGTCCAAAAATGCAAAAGATTATCCAGGCGAGAAATTCGTTTGCTATCAATGCAGTAGATAGCAGTGAAAAATGTATTTAAAATCTATCTATCTATATATCTATATATATATATATATAAATCTTTTAAGACTCAATCATTTCATTGTATTTTGTGTGGATAATCCTCTCGGTAGAATTGTTCTCGAACTTAGTATCGGCCATGTTTGTTTTTAAATAAAGTCTGCCCGCAGAATCGTTCGATTTTAATTTACTTAATCTTATATATTTTCCCTTGGAAGGCCTATAGAAAAGGAGACGAAGTTCATTTCTAATATGTAAAACAACTTTATTGAGGGAAAGAGGTTAGTATGTCCATAAGTATGGACGAAGACAAAAGTAAAGGAATTTCCCGTTATTATAATTACCCGGAAAAGAGAATTGTTCATAGTACTGAATGTTTGTACACCGGCTACGATGTCAGGACGTGTCCATGTGTGTATGTATTATGCGTATCTGTACACCGGTGTGAAAGTCAGTTCACATGTAAGCAGTTATGTGTTTAATTTTACTTCAGTCGAAGTTCTCAGAAATCAAGGGGGCCCCTTCCTGGGGCTAACACTTGATCTCTATATGAGATACATAGATACCCGAGTATTCTATTAAAATTCTCCTTTATTTCTCAAACATTGAGTTAGTAAAAAAGTTAAGAATAATTTTTTCTCTCCCCAACAGACCAGTCAAGTATGTCATACTATATCTTTCTTGTGGTCTGTTGGTCTTACCGGATTCCAGGACAAGAATTCATCTAGTCTGGTGGAGTATCCAGCTACATGGTGTTACTTGAGGTAACATCCCTAGGAGAAGATGCACTATTCTTCGTATGAGGGGATCTTATTTGTGCTGCGGATACTATGTAATTTGAATATTTGGTCAGGGTTTACTTGTAGGGGTAAGTATCCTCATGTCAGGTTGTCCTGACAAACCCTTGTACAGAGAGACCGAAGACACTCAAGGATAGTGTCTAGTAGGTAATTCAAACTATGTGTGTGTGTGTGTGTGTGGGTATGTGTGTTATATTAAGTTCACGTGTATGAGGCAGTAGCCATTTTGGTTTCTCAGTACTTTGTGTTGAAGTGGCCAAGGCTCGCTAGCCCGGCCAAGTGTAGTAGTCGTCTACATGTCGAGAGAAGCAAGAAAAAGAGAGAGTGAGTTGATATTAATTCCACGTGTATGCGGAAGTAGCCATTTTGGCTTTTTGTCTTCTTGTCGAAGTCGAACCAAGGGCCAAAGCCCCGGGAAGTTGTCTGTTGCGTTCCCAGAGAGAGAGGGACGTGTGTTTGGCAGTGCCAAAGAAGGAAAGAGAGAGAAGAGGCTTCTTGTGGCGCAGAATTAAAAAAAAGAGAGGCCGGATAGCGCTCAAATGTTTATATAGTTATGCTAGCCATCTGAGATTTGCCTAAAAGAAGCCCACTGATTGGTCAAGCCAAGGAGGAAGTAGATTGCTTGAACCAATCAGCAGACAGCTAAGAAGTCATTGATATTGAAACAATATGGCGGCTTGTAGGAAACTGCTACAGGCCTGCACAGTCAAATAATTCAATAATGCACTAATCTGAGACACAGAAATCCATTCTCTCCCGAGACAAACGGATGCCAATAATCTTTTCTATTTTTTCTAAACTTATGTTTCTAAAATATATTAATTCTTTCTATTTGATTAACTGCCAAGATACCGTATCATCTCGGATATAAATTTTAGAGAGGCGTTCAGCCCTTACCGTGACCGAATTTAATGTATGCCAAATCTGTTTTGAAAAATATTCCTTACCCTTAAAAAACGGCCGAGAATTAACTCTTCATGCCAGTAAATCGCAATCCGTTTAATTCTTTCAAACTTTATTTTCGGGCGGTTTATTCTGTAGCAGTCGTAAACATAGACCTATTTTCTCCCTCCGAAAAATGTCCCTGTTAAGTGATTTGGTTACACATTGACCAATCAGCGGCGAATGAGCATAACAGGTGTATAAGCTGGCTTCCGGTGGAAAAGGGTTGAAGAAAGTGTCTACGGATGCCTGAAAGTGATACAACATTTTTTTTTTTCATATTAATTTCAGACTTTCCTTTTCTTCATATTAATTTTAGACTTTTCTAATAATTAACTAAAAACGACTAATAATTTGAACACAATAAAGTGGTTGGCACGCCACGGACTGATGAGCGGTACTAGCCCGGAAAACTTTGATGGTCACCTACAGGAATTTTTGTGGCGGCGCCGAATGAAAACAAATTTCTTCGGCAATATACTGTATTGGATACGCTATTATTATGACGTTTAATAAAATATTTGGTCAAAAACATTATTTCTTGAAAAAAAAAAAAAAAAAATTATTGTATTTAGTTTATTTTTTTCAATGAAAAAATTATTGTATTTAGTTTTTTTGTTTTTTTTTAATGAAAATTTAAAAAAAGTTTTGAAAACAATCAAATAAATTATTTTTCAAATAGTCTGTATTATGTTAATTATTAGAATATGATGAAATGAAAGTGTGAAATTAATATGAATAAAAAAAAATTGTATCACTTTCAGGCATCCGTAGACACTTTCTTCAACCCTTTTCCACCGGAAGCCAGCTTATACACCTGTTATGCCCATTCGCCCAATCAGCTTGCAGGGCGCATTGATTCCATCTGTCCGCTAAAGAACAACTTCAGCCCCTTTGGGAATCATGATCGGTCAGCAGAGAGACACTTGCCAGCAACAAAGAAAACACACCTACATTCTCTCTCCTGCTCCCTGTCCATTGGACGCTCCAGCACCGACTATCTTCGCCTGAAGATATCTGCTGACAGACCTTTGGCAGCCCAAAGAACTTTCTTCACTTGGCCATTGTCCAACTTCTTTTACCTTTACCATCCGGCGGAGGCAACTTTATTTAATAAACCAATTGTTTGTTGTTATAAAAAAGGTTTGAATTCTATAAAAGTACCAATTCTTCACCGAAAAAAAAAAATGGCGGTGTTCGAACCAAAGCATAAAATAAATAAGAAACTTGGGTATCTTTTACAATAATCCACAGAGTCGCGGACGTGGTCCAAAAAACGAACGAGAACGGGGTAAAAAAAAAAAAAAAATATGCAACAAGTGAAGGTGACCTACGTCGAGAATAGATATTTTCCTACTTACCTATGACATTTGTTTGTATTTTTACGTAGTATAAATGGGTTTTTATTAGATGTAAAAAAAAATTTCTTGTTTTTTTTGGGGCACGGATTTTTACTAAAAAAAAAAAAAATGGCGTCTCAGCCTTATCCTCGTTACGATACCCCCCCCCCCCAATCGCCATTTTTGGACCCCATTCGCGACTGTGCAGATTATTGTAAAAAAATACCCAATAACAGTTTGAACGGCTTAAAAATACAAACAAATGTCACAGATAAGTTGGAAAATAACTTTTATCGGCTACAGTTACTTTTATTTGTTGTATATTTGTTTTTTGAGCGTTTTTAGTCTGTGGATTAAAATATAAGTTTCTGGGTACCTTTTACAGGTACCCAGAAACTTATATTTTAATTCGTAGAATTTAGTATTTTTGGACTACTGTTCTCATCTTGGGTGTTTTTATCACAACGTTTCGGCCGATGTAACCTCCGACCTTCTTCAGGTGTACTTATATTTTAATGTTGATTTTTCAAGGTTGCTCGTAGGCGTATCAACATTTCCAACGTCCTAACGCGGGTTTCCCGTGTTTTTGTGAATGGTCCAGGGGAGATAACAAAATTGGTATCGGATTTACCTCCCTTACGTAAATTGCCTTTGATTTTCTTTAATAATTTTTAAGTCGCTCTTTACGTATCTCTGCAGTTTTTAACAAATTTAGACGTGGTTTGATTTTAATGGTGGGAAATCAATCTCCTTCAAAACGTGTTGTGAACAAAAATAAAAATTGTAGCCCCGCACTATGCGAGTTCATCCAAAAACAAAAATGAGATTCAACTTTTTTAGGCGATTACATGTAAACAGCCTAAAAAACTTGGCGGTAAAACCAGACTTCAAAAATTTTGAATTTAGAGAGGAGATCAGTTTCGTATATAAATTTAACGTAAATTATCGCCCATTTCTGGGCCACCAAAGGATAATGATCACCCACTTTCGGACCAGATAGTGTTTTTAATGACATATAATCAAATATTTTTAAGGGAGTTAAATTGTGTATGTGTTTGGGGAAGGGGTTAACATATCTTAGACATGTAATAAATTGCTTTACCTCATTTAAAAAAAGTATTTTTACCAAAAGATTATTTTACCAAAAAGAAACGAGAAAAAACTAAGCAATAATTTTGTTTATTCATTGTATATGGCCGAGGTTGGGTTCTTGGCTAAAATCAGTCTGAAATCGATTCAAACAAGAATAAAATTGAATAATTTTGACTTAAAAGTCATAAAAATACAAATGCCCTTCGAATAACCCTAAGTAGGTGGCAATTTGAAAAATAATTTTTTAAAAGGACGGAAAAAAGGGCGCACGACGAGGTTGGGTTCTTGGCTAAAATCAGTCTGAAATCGATTCAAACAAGAATAAAATTGAATAATTTTGACTTAAAAGTCATAAAATACAAATGCCCTTCGAATAACCCTAAGTAGGTGGCAATTTGAAAAATAATTTTTTAAAAGGACGGAAAAAAGGGCGCACGACGTGAGTGCAATGGAACCGTTAAAAAATCACTTTATATTGTATGGGACTGTCAAAGTTTAATTTTTTCCCTCCAAAAAAAAAAAAACAACAATTATTTTATCTATAACGTGTTTTAACATATTTTCAGCAGACCGGCCCCCTCGAAACAGCCACACCTACAATTGATCTCCGAGAAATTAAGAAAATGGCCAAGACCAAAATAACTAAAAATTAAGTAAGCCCCCCCCCCTCCCCTTCTAAAAATAGCCTGGGCAGTCCTGTTGACATTCCCCAGTAGCGGTGCGTCAGACAGCGATTAACTAACTCCTTCCCAAAGAGGGAAGGCAACAAGGCCCGGAAGGGTCGCCCTTGTCATACTACTCAAGACATATACCACAGTCCGACGGATAAAAGCTACTGAAAGGGCCCAGTCTCTATTGGACTGATTGTCGAAAACTTATTCTCGACTGGCATTTAAGAGGAGAATCATCAGGCGACTTTCGCCACCATAATAATTTTCTTCCACTTCTCGTCATCCAAATATACTTTCTCCACATCTGAGTTCTCATCCCTCTCGGCTGTCTTACACTTCTTGTGCACAAACTGATTTACTAAAACCCAAAAAATTTTTTAGAATTATATATAAAAAAAATTTATTAACTTTATTAAATTTTTACATTTTCTTCTTGTAAACTTTTTGGTGATTCACTGTCCGACAAATTATTTTCTGAAATTCTATCTTCTAACTCTTTAAGGTTCTCTGAATCTTGTTCTTTTGCCTCGGTTGCAATTGTTTCGGAGTTTGTGTGATCCTTGGAAGTTTCCCCTTCTGTTCCGCATGACAAAGGAGTTATCCCTTTCCTTTCAGGGATGACTTGACACAATGACTGGCGCCAATCTTTACTTTCTGTAAACCGCAGCAAGATTTCAAAGACTGAAACAAAAGAAAAGAAATATATGGACAAGTAAAATTAATTCCCCAGAACAGGACAGTTTTGCACCACTTTTATGTTCCTAAGAAGATATAAATCAACATATAACGATACCAAACCCTGAGTGTAGAATCCTTATTCCAATTTTGTATCAAAATCCATTACACGATTTTGATTTTAGAAAATGTCAAAAATTTAAGGCTTAAATTCAATGCAAATCTGAAATATTTGAATTCTCAAATGGGATGCTGTACTCATTTTATGCCCCCTAAAAATCCTTTAAAATACTCCAAAGAAATTGGAAATTGGAGAATATTTATTAATTGATGTCTAATACTTATTACTAAAATTTTACAAAAATCGGAGGTATCTGAATTTTCACGAAGGCCCACTCCTCATCCCCCCGTTGCATAGAACTAAATTAAACTAAATATAGACTTCTTACGCATCTGTGCTCCAAAATCTGCAATAATCAGTTAATTAGTTTAAGTTTGAAATAGTACTTTCGTTGGTTTGTAACGTTTCAGTTTGAAACAGTACTTTCGTTGGTTTGTAACGTTTCAGTTTGAAACAGTACTTTCGTTGGTTTGTAACGTTTCAGTTTGAAACAGTACTTTCGTTGGTTTGTAACGTTTCAGTTTGAAATAGTACTTTCGTTGGTTTGTAACGTTTCAGTTTGAAACAGTACTTTCGTTGGTTTGTAACGTTTCAGTTTGAAATAGTACTTTCGTTGGTTTGTAACGTTTCAGTTTGAAACAGTACTTTCGTTGGTTTGTAACGTTTCAGTTTGAAACAGTACTTTCGTTGGTTTGTAACGTTTAAGTTTGAAATAGTACTTTCGTTGGTTTGTAACGTTTCAGTTTGAAATAGTACTTTCGTTGGTTTGTAACGTTTAAGTTTGAAATAGTACTTTCGTTGGTTTGTAACGTTTCAGTTTGAAACAGTACTTTCGTTGGTTTGTAACGTTTAAGTTTGAAATAGTACTTTCGTTGGTTTGTAACGTTTAAGTTTGAAATAGTACTTTCGTTGGTTTGTAACGTTTCAGTTTGAAACAGTACTTTCGTTGGTTTGTAACGTTTAAGTTTGAAATAGTACTTTCGTTGGTTTGTAACGTTTCAGTTTGAAACAGTACTTTCGTTGGTTTGTAACGTTTCAGTTTGAAACAGTACTTTCGTTGGTTTGTAACGTTTAAGTTTGAAATAGTACTTTCGTTGGTTTGTAACGTTTAAGTTTGAAATAGTACTTTCGTTGGTTTGTGTAGTGTCGTGCATTTGGAAACGGCAACAATGTTTACACCCGAGATACGCAAATCCAAACAGTAGCCTAATTACCTCCCTTACATTAGTTATTCTGTAATTATCTGTAATTATCTCCCTTGTATATTTCTCATGCTATATAAATAAATGCTTACGTGTCAATTGACCTCTTACGAAGGAAGCGATCGGAGCGCACGCATCAACAGTTTGTCTCTCTTATTTATTTCTGTGTTCCTACTTGAATTGTTACGCATGTGAAGCTGTTACCCCGCGAGCCGGACACTAATGGAAACACAATAACAACCGACAAAGCAGCAACGCTACAGTTTGTAACGTCTAAGTTTGAAACAGTATTTGAATCGCTCACGGATCCAATGGATGCTTGGGTGCATCGTATTTTAGATGCACCCAAGCGTTTCTATAAGAGAACGTCTGTCACGTTTATTTGGCGTGTTACGCTTAGATTTGAAATAGAATTCTCCTCGCTAAACGCGCAGATGGAATAGACGTATCTTAAGGATATACTTACTTGTCTTTTTCTTTTTCGCTCCTCTTCTACTTCTTAAACTGCCCCCCCCCTCCTCCCTCTCTCTCTCTTTGTCCCACTCCCCTTAACACCCGACAAACATGACTTTTGACACAATAGCTCATCATTTTCAATCTCTTCCGGCCAACTAAAATATTAAACGCCATTTTTTAAACATTCGGACGAATATTGCATTTTGCGACATGCTGACGATCTGGCTTTAATTATACGAAAACAATTCCAGTAATTGATTCCAACCGGTGGCACATGATTCTTATTCGTTTACCGGTAGATAAAACATATAAACATATACACAAAGCTAACTTTATATCAATAGAGATTATTATATGTTATTTATTACATAAATATTAACATCCACAGTCTTTCATAATTTCATACTTTCATTTAGTGTCATGCTTTCTCGAGGTCGAAAAAAACTGCGATAACATGACTCCATATAAAGCCATCTCTGATAAAGGTTTCAAGTCGTGCGTACTAGTTGGTCGATGGTACTTCAGTTTTGTCGAAAACCACTTTGGTATTTGGATATGCACTGATATTTCTCTATATACCACTTCAATCTCTCATCCACCATTCTCTCCATTGTCTGACACAAACAGTTAGTTAGAGAAATAGGTCAGTAGTTTGTTGGGTCTTTTTTTGATTTTGGTATGATTATGACTTCCCGCCATGTTTCCGGATAGCTGTCTGTGTACCAAATCTGGTTGAAAATCTCTAGTAGTATTTTAAGAGATGTTGCTGGTAATTGTTTCAGGAATTGATAGTGTATATCATCTGGTCCTGTTGCTGTATCATGAGATTTTCTGAGAGAGTCTTCCAGTTCAGTGATAGTAAATGGGAGGTTGTAATTTTCTGTATTGTCTGATGTGAAGTTTAGTTTTTGCCTTTCAGCATTGTTCCTAAGTTTTTGAAATATAGGATCGCACTGTTTACTCAAAGAGTTTTTTTTTCAAATTCTTCTGCCAACAGGTTGGCAATATCTTCCCTTTCTGTACATTTTTCTCCATTTGTTTTTTTTTTAAGTGAAATTTTGATGTAGTCATTTTCCCATTAATTTTCCTAGTCATGTCCCATACTTTCTTTATTTGTGTGTTGGTGTTTATCTTGGAGATATATTGTTTCCAGGCTTCTCTTTAGCTTTTTTTAATAATGCGCAGTGCGTTTGCGCGGGTTTGTCAATATTTTTGTAAATTGCTTGTGGTAGGATTTGTTTCAAACATTTGTTTTGCTTTTTTTCTGTTTTTTGATGGCTTCTTTACATTCTGTATTGAGCCAAGGTTTTTATTTGGTATGTGAGATTGTTGAGGATTTCAGGATTGTTTCTGTTGCTATCTGTATTAGAATATTTGTCAATCTTGTGACTGGATTTGGTTCTTTGAGAATTTCCTTTTTAATTAAGGATGTACAGAAGTCTTTAAATTTGAGCCAGTTGGCTTTATGTATTTATTGGTTTATTTATATCTATGAATGTTGGTGTGTGGTCACTTCCGCATTGGTCATCATGGATTCTCCAAATAAAGTCCATGTAGATTGTGGGAGAGCAGATTGATAGGTCTATGGCTGACATTGAACCTGTTCCTGGGTGTATGTAAGTACAGCTTTTGTTATTTAGCAAACATATCTGTTGTTTCACGTATTGTCTCTATGATTTTGCCATTTGGGTTGGAATCGTTACATCCCCAGATTTCACTATGGGCATTGAAGTCTCCCACTAAAAGGAAAGATGTCTGAAATTGGTTTTCCTAGTCATTATCAAATTTTTTAAATCATCTTTTTTAAGTTTATATTTTGGTGGAATGTATATCGAACATATTGTTAATGTGCAGTGGAGTGTAGCTTTTACTGCGATTGCCTGTAGGTGGGTGTTTAGTTGAAGTATCTCATGAGGTATTGATTTTTTACCAGGATCGAAGAGCCTTCTATAGGTCTATTATCTGCCATTGACCTATTGATTTTGTTATATACAGGGTGGGCCAAAATAAGGGTCCTATCTTTAAATTTGAATAATTTGAATAACTTCCACAAAATAAAAGTTAAACTCACCAAACTTTATGTGTGTGTAGACTGACCCTTCCGAGATTTTTTGAAATAAACAAAACAAATTTTAGCCGAAAAACACTTCTTAAAACTTACAAAAACTAAAGTATTGTTTTTTACACAGTTTTGAGTTTTTTAAGCAAAAATAATGTTTTCTAAATGAGGGTACGTTCCTTAGGGCTAATACGGCTCATGCTTGCTTCGGAAGGGGTCCTTTACTTATTCTAACAAAAAAAAAAAAAAAAAATAAAAAAAAAATCAATAAATAAAAAAGTTATGAATTTTTAAAAATAGGACCCTTATTTTTGCCCACCCTGTATATCGTATCCCTTAAAGGATATATTATCAGATTCCTTTAGGTACGTTTCTTGTAAGCAAACTATGTTTAAGTTGTTGTTCATCATAAGATGTTTGATTTCTTCATAGTTTGTCTTAATTCCTCAGCAGTTCCATTGCAGAATATCTGTGTTGTTCTTATGGGCAGCCATGTTTTGAATTTTTTGTGGGTGTTGGTTTAGAGTCAGATTTCATTTTTGTTTGAATTTTATTGATATGTAAGATCTCTTCCTGTTTCCATATTTTCCAGGGTCTCGAATCTGTTTTTCATTGGAGTATTTTTTGGTCTTGAGGTTGGTCTTGATTTTCTGGAACCCTGTCCCTTGGTTGAGGCTTCTTTTCCGGTTTCTTTACTAGGAGATTTTTGTGGTGTCCTAGCCGTTGAGGCTTCGAGTTCTCCTTGTTTGGTTTTATTTTTGTTTTTTGGTTAGTTGTTTGTTTGGTATTTGAATTTTCTTTGGGAACTTGTTTGTTTTCCGTGACTGTTTTAATGATAGTTTTCATTTGTTGTATTAGTGTTCTCATCTCGTTTAGAAGTTGTGTGATCACATCAGATAATATTTCAGTTTGGTTGTATATTTGGTGTCTTTGTTTGTATTTGGTATGTATCTTTTGGTTATTTCCGAGTATTTTGTTTTCTCAAGTATTTTTCTTGCTTCCGGGATATTCTTGGTATATTTCAACCTAGATATATCTTTTTCCTTTTTCCAGACTTCACATTCTTTGGCATTTTCGGGGTGATTTTTTTTGCAGTTAGAGCAGTTTGCCTCTATAACTGGGAATTCAGAAGTCTATGATTAGACTTCAAACGTTAAACAAACAAAAAAGAAAAACTCAGTTCGGTTCAATTCCTGTAGAAGCACAAAAACCCTCTGTGTAACTTCGAGCTCCAATGAACGAAAACAATTCGGCTCACTGCAGAATCTCACTCGACACTCACGTTTCTCGTTCCCCTTTTCTTCTGATTTTCTTGTCTTTTTATCAGCAGATTTTCCCTCAGTTAATTCCGCTTAACCAATCAGAAAAAACATAATCCGCTGGTTCACTATTTGTCATGATAATTAAATCTACTATTATTGTGCAGCAACCAGTAGATTTGTTACTTTGAGGTTGTGAGTTCAATCCTCACTAGAAAACTAGTAAGCCAAAACTTATTTCCCTTTCCATCTGCAAGCCAGGCAAAAGTAAGTCCGGGTCATCTCCACCGCTCGATTCTGGCTCAAGATCATCAATTCCGCCACAGCCTCCTTTTGGCAGTCTGTATACTTTGTGTTGTTTCACCGCATCTTCCGCATGCTGGAGGTCTATTGCATCTGTCTTGATGGTGACCAAACTTTTGGCAGTTAAAACATCCGAGTGGGTTTGGTATGTAGGCTTCAACTTTTATTTTCATATATCCTACTTCAATTTCATTTGGTGGTTTTGGTATATTAAAATTTAACATGTACGTATTTGTATTTATGGTTTCTCCATTTCTTAAAAAACTTATTCTTTTAACGTCCGTTACATTTTGTTTTTTGAGATTAGTCTTTATTTCGTCCATTGTGCGTAATGAGAGTTCGGAGCTTTTAACGACACCTTTTGAGTAGTTTAGAGATTGGTGGAGATAAGCCTTGATTTTTATATCAACGAAACTTTCCCACTTTAATATTTCTTCAACTTGAGATTTTTAAACTTCGATTAATATTGTTCCATTTGAAAGTTTTGTGCTTATGCAGATGAGCGGCCACAGTAAAAATTTATTTAAAAAAAAAAAAATAATATATACTTATTAAGCATTATAATCTTACTGTACAAAAAAGTAGAAAAAATTATCCACTAGAACTTTAATTAAAAGTATTTTTCCATTCTGCGTATCGTAACAGCGATTCGTTCACAGAGACTTCAGTCTGTTTCTAAAGAAAGAAGATTTCGCAGGGGAGATAATCAACTTGCGAAATCATAAAAAACAACATGGCGTCTCTGTGAACGAATCGCTGGTACGATACGCAGAATGGAAAAATACTTTTAATTAAAGTTCTAGTGGATAATTTTTTCTACTTTTTTGCACAGTGATTAAGATTATAATGCTTAATAAGTATATATTATTTAAAAAAAAAAAAAAATTTTTTTACTGTGGCCGCTCATCTGCATAAGCACCGAAAGTTTTTTTTAATTGTTTTAGGTTCAATTTTTTTTTGAGAAGATTTGTTCTATTGATTGTATTACAACGAATGTTGGTGTATCTTGATATGTTATTTTAACCTCACTATGTGAGCTTTCGCAGTGAGGTCGCTTGGTGGATTTTGGTGTGTACATTTATATATTTTTTTCCATTTCATCCTTCCTGCTCACCATTCACCCTGTAGCCTGACTGCATGGGAGATGCCAGGGGAAAACCCATTAGCCCTGGCACCTCAGGGCTACAGGAAGAGTATACTTTCATCTGGGGAAGCCACAAGCACCTGCAATCCGTAGTCCTCACTGGCCAAGTCCAGGGATGCCTCTCAGGCGTATGCAGCCATGTTGTGGCTTTCTTCCCCAGAATCTATTGACCCTTAGTCACTGCCTTCTAGCACTTATATATTTAGTTTATTTTACTTTTTGGTAAGGCTATTTATACAAAAGGTTTATAGGTTTATATTGGCAGTTTTATTTAGACACAAGTTTTTGGTTTATTTTTTTTGTGTTAGGGCTTGTCCTGACCAGCCGATTGGTCGGATCGGGCCTCTCCAACCGCCTGTCTAGTCTAAGGGCCAAAATGGAGTGTTGCAGCCAATGGCCTTTTGTTCAATAGTCATTAGGCTGCTCAACCGCCAGGATCCAATCCTCAGACATCACGGATCGCCACCCACGGCAAATAGGTGGCCCCATTGGGGGGTTCTTACCCCCTCTGCAGAGGTGTAGTTGGCGAATTCTAAAGCTCCAGCCAACAGGGCGGTATTGGAATAGTAGAACCCTATTTTTCAGGCCAATGAAAATTGGACCAAATCTTATTTTTTGGTGTTGGACGACGCCCTAAATCTGACTACGTTAGTTTACAAAAACTGCAGTTTTTAAGCAAAAACTTAACGAATTGTTTTGAAAACTTCACCATGTAAGTTTTTTAGGGCAAAGATTTCAAAAAAAGATACTTAGAAAGGCCAAAAAGGAAGGCAAAAATCATGTTTAGGCCCATGTTGGTTTTGTGCGGACATTTTGAAAAATGTTACACAAGAGATTTAAAAATTGAAAAAGATAAGTGTGATAGCATGAAAAAATAATCTTTTTTATTCAAAGAACAACATCTGATGGAGCTATTCAAAACATCTAAAGAAGTTCTTGGGATATTTGCCACACTTAAGAAAATTATGCTGGAAAAATTTGCCAATTTTTTTAATATATTTTATCAAAAATCTGCACAAATTTTCAAAGGACAACATACAAAAACTTAATTTTGACACTTTTAATAGTCATAAATAAAGAGAAGAGATAAAAGAAAGAAAGGGGTAAAAAAGAAAAACACCTTACCGTGATTGACTGTGAGCACTTTTCGTGATTTCATCTCAAGATATTCAGAAATTGGAAGCTGAGCGTGAAAAATGTTATTCTCCACCGCCAATTGATGACAAAGACCCTAAAGTTGAAAATAAATAAATAAGTTAACAAATTTTTTTTAATAATGATTTCAATATTTTAACTAAATTCTAGTTGGATATTTCCTGACCATTGACAATACCTTTCTTTTAAATCTCCAATGCATTTCTATAATCACTACTGTTAAATAATACTCTATATAATAATAATAATAATAATAAAAGTGAACGTACGTGTGTCCGGCTCACTTCAATAATCATGTATGCAAATTTAATTGTATGAATAAAGGAAAGGCTTAATCTTAATAATATCTGATAATAAAAGAAAAGGAAATAATTTCTTTCACTTTTAATATAAACACAATAATATTCCCTTATTATGATAAATAATAAAACAGAACGAAGAGAGAGGGGGGAGGGGAGCGGGAGGGGGAAGAGGAAGAGGGAGGGAGAGAGGGATGGAGGGAGAGAGGGATGGAGGGAGAGAGGAGGAGAGAGGGATGGAGGGAGAGAGGAGGAGAGAGGGATGGAGGGGGAGAGATAGAGAGGGGGAGAGATAGAGAGGGGGAGAGATAGAGAGGAAGAGGGGGGAGAGAGAGGGAGAGTTTTGTCTTCTTTTCTTCATTGATTAAATGTTTCTTCTTTTTTTTCTCTCACTGATTAGTTTCTTTCAATGATTTCAAATAATGAATCGGACTTAAATTGTGGCGTCTGCTCGTAGAAATAATAATACGTTAGCACGAGCCGTGGAAATTCCACATTCAAGAAAACAGCTCTTCATTTCATCCACTCATTTATCTGGTATTAATTTTAATTAAATATATTTATCTTGTATTACTTTTAATTAAATATATTTATCCTGTATTACTTTTAATCAAATATATTTATCCTGTATTACTTTTAATCAAATATATTTATCCTGTATTACTTTTAATCAAATATATTTATCCTGTATTACTTTTAATCAAATATATTTATCCTGTATTACTTTTAATCAAATATATTTATCCTGTATTACTTTTAATCAAATATATTTACCCTGTATTAATTTTAATCAAATATATTTATCCTGTATTAATTTTAATCAAATATATTTATCCTGTATTACTTTTAATCAAATATATTTATCCTGTATTAATTTTAATTAAATATAACAGAATAATATTTTCCTTTCCCCGTATCTAGCAACATGTGAGAATTAGCCCCCCCCCTCCCCCATTCCTGATTTCAGGCATTTCTCTCATTGCGTACCTCATCCCTCGTCATATGTATGGACAGATGGGTTGGTGGCTATTGTTGTTTAGAAAATTAGATTTTTGCACAAAGCTCACAAAGATCGTGCCTCAGGATTATTTGGTCTGCATGAAGTCCTCCTCGTTGGTCACACCTATTCATTAGATTTGCAAGATTGCAGATTTACCCTGACACCGAGAGCAGCAAGTCTTGGCGGGTGTATACAAAGTCGGAGAAGGTTTGGCCTAGAACACACAAAGCTACCGGTTAAATAGTATTACTATTCGTGGTGATATTTCCCTTTGTTCATAATTGACGATTCCAATATTTTCTTATTGTTAGTTTATTACCTTTGACTGTTAATAAACAGAAAGAGAAAGAGAGATGGAAGTGAGAGTGATAGACACTGTATAACATACGAGCGGGTGGTGATTGCACACGTGTAGAAACAACCAGAGGATGACAGATGCACTCAGAATTGAATGAGGATCACTACTCTGGACTTTCTCACTAGGCTCGTAACACTGTATGACTTTCTGCGTATCTACTGCCCTCACCCCCCCCCCCCCCCCCATCCGGTTTCGCCCCCTGATATAGTCGAAAGAAGCTGAAATGTTGGAAACCTCTCTTAATTAGTGCCTTATACATATGGTTTAAATTTCATTAAAATCGAATATACAAATTAGAAGTTTTAAAGGGGGTTCTGTCCCCATGGGTCACTTAAAGGTGGGAGCGTGTAGATATTCAGCACATAAAGGGTAACATAGAAATTGGGGATCACTTCCATTGGTTGGATGATGGCCTTGTGGGGCCGGATGCATGTTGAAGTGGGCGTATGTGTGAGGGATCATTTGGTTTGGTTTGCGCGATTTAGTGCGGGCGAACCCGTACAATCGAGTGCAAGATAGGGCTGTTCTCACAGTCGGAGCTCACAGACATTGACAGGGCCACCACGTTGACGAGACCTCAGGTCAAGGGTCAAGGTGCATCTGTGCATAGGGGTTCTGTGACGTCACGGGCTTTTGTATGGGAAACAGAGTTTTGCCATTCTGGGTTTTGGAAGCAAGCCGAACAGACGTATTTCTCTATGTAGTCTTCAAATGATTAGGGGAATTAAATTCCCTAAGAGAATACAGGCATGAGATTCCTTCTTCCCCCCCCCTCCTCGAATGGCTAAGGACTTAAGCTAGGAATTAACTACGATAGAGTAGTAATTTGGTCTCTCCCTTAACGTTGGTGAAACATCTCCAAGAGCGATGGTAGACTGACGCCTGAAATAAACAAATCAAAATTTGAAAAGATTGTTGCCTCGTGAATCATGGTATGAAAGTTTTTGTTGCAGACACAGTAGATGGCGATGTTCATGGCAGTACAGAAACGAAGAGGGAACTCAACCACTAGACGACATCGAGACCCCCTCCCCACCACGACGAAGAAGAGAAGGTACGAGAAATTAAAAGGTATGCAACACATTGTCTTCCCCGGAGAAATTTACACATATAATATAAATTTCATCACAATAGGATATATTTAAAAGTTTTAAATAATGTTCAGCTCCCATAACAGGGCAATGTTGTAGTGTCAGAACTATGCTGTCTGGAATTCCGTTTCCTGGCAGGGCCACTCATGGTGGACACCTTGCAACGTGGCTAACATGGATTCAAGATCAGGATCTATAGTCCTCCTGTATTTTCAGCAGAGCCCTATTAGCCAGGTTGCAGCCCTACCCCGCAGGGTGTCCACCATGGGTAGCCCTGCCAGGAACCGGAATGCCAAACAGCATAGCTCTGACACTACCACATTGCCCCTACCCTTACCCATGCTGACGAGGGGCTGCGTCTAGACGATGAGTATGACTGTACGTGTTTATTTAAACACATCACTCAATAAGTCCATGCCTGACATATAGATCAAATCAAATTCATTTGGCAAAAAATAGCAAAGTGCAACAAGCCATATAAAGCAACAGGTTGAAACTATTTACAGTCTGAATGTTTGTCCAAGGCAGCTTTAAACATGGATATGGTATGCATCATTACAACCTCCTTTGGCAGGTTGTTTCAGGGAGCAGAAATACGACAGAGAATGCTGCCTTTCTTCTATTGAGCCGAAAGTGACTGTGATACATCTTTTGCGATTGTCCATGGAGACCACGATTTGGCGCTCAAAAGGTAAATTTACATTCCCGTTGATGATATTGTATGGCAGAATCAAGTCTCCTTGCATCCGCCGCTGATCAAGTGAGCCGTTCTTTGTAGGTAAGCGGTGTCACCTGTCAGCATCCTGCTTGGCAACCATTGAACACGCTCCAGATGTACAATACTTTTTGTAGATAAGGATTTGTTACTTGAATGGTAAACTCAAGAATTTAGCATATCAGAGTTAAGGGATGGAAAGTGTATGCGGTTAGGCTTAGAAAAGATCTTCAGATCAGATACAGAATCTGCCTGGCTTTGTTCGCTATCTCCACACAATGGTGCATTGGTTTAGAGTTGATAGATGACACCACTAATAAAAAATATTATTGTAATGAAGTACTAACCTTCAAATTGCATTTGTCAAAATTTTAGCCCAAATCGGATTATTTTATAAATTAATTAAATTTTAAAAACAATGGAAAAATCTGAATTTTGTGTGTTTATAAAGCATTGCTTTCTGATGAGGAAAAAAAAAGAAGCTTGGTTTTAAATATTTTAAAAGTATCGAGCCACCTTTTCTTCCATTACACCACGTAGGAACAGAGGGAATCAGAAAGATCTTGTTTTTTAAATTTTTCTTATCTTTTCGTTTTGCTGGAGATGGAGCATCCTACCGGATGCCAGACATTCACCGGCTATTTCAGACACTCCAGCCTAGAGATCTTTTTAAGATTTTAACCATCCCTTTAAGTGCAATTGTTTGTATTTCTTTTGCACTCGGTTCACTGGGTATACTCGTCATTCCCGTTGATGATATTGTATGGCAGAATCAAGTCTCCTTGCATCCTCCGCTGCTCAAGTAGACACATTGGCTTGAAAGAGATAGATGACACCACTAATAAAAAAAATGTTACTTTAATGAATTACTAACCTTCAAATGGCACGTGTCAAAATTTGAGCCTAATCAGATTATTATTTTACAAATTACAGTAAAATTTTCAAAACAATGGAAAAAAATCTGAACTTCGTGTGTTAATAAAGGATTACTTTCTGATGCGAAAAATAATGTTCAAGCAAAGCATAGTTAAGAGGTGACTTTAAATGTAGTCATACAAACACAAATGACGTTGAACACTCAGGTCGCCAAAATTCGGCAGTTGTCTCGGAAACATCAAAAAGCCCACTGACTTTTTTTTGCCGATCATAAATTGAACTTACATGAGATAGCAGAAGAGTTAAAGAAATCAGAAGGCAGTGTATTCACCATTTTGCATTAACATTCGTGAATGAGAAAGCTGTGTTCAAAGTGAATGCAGCATTTGCTCACAGTAAATCAAAAATAACACGTTGACGATTAAGTGCATTGTTTTCAACTGTACAACAGAAACGAGTGTATGCGTTAATATGTGACAATGGATGAAACATGGATCCACCAGAATCAAATTGGCAGTCAGCTGAGTGGACAGAAGCAGGTGAAAGCCATCCCAAGTGACCAAAGACGAAAACATCAGCAGGCAAGGTTTTAGCCCCCATATTTTGGGATTCGCAATACTGCTCCAGAGATAGAGATTTGGTTCCAATGAAGAAATGGGAAACGGAGGGTTAGGATTAGAAATGATATGGGAAACGGAGGGGTAGGGTTAGAAATGATATGGGAAACGGAGGGGTAGGGTTAGACATGATATGGGAAACGGAGGGGTAGGGTTAGACATGATATGGGAAACGGAGGGGTAGGGTTAGAAATGATATGGGAAACGGAGGGGTAGGGTTAGAAATGATATGGGAAACGGAGGGGTAGGGTTAGAAATGATATGGGAAACGGAGGGGTAGGGTTAGAAATGATATGGGAAACGGAGGGTTAGGGTTAGAAATGATATGGGAAACGGAGGGGTAGGGTTAGAAATGATATGGGAAACGGAGGGTTAGAAATGATATGGGAAACGGAGGGGTAGGGTTAGAAATGATATGGGAAACGGAGGGTTAGAAATGATATGGGAAACGGAGGGGTAGGGTTAGAAATGATATGGGAAACGGAGGGGTAGGGTTAGAAATGATATGGGAAACGGAGGGGTAGGGTTAGAAATGATATGGGAAACGGAGGGGTAGGGTTAGAAATGATATGGGAAACGGAGGGGTAGGGTTAGAAATGATATGGGAAACGGAGGGGTAGGGTTAGAAATGATATGGGAAACGGAGGGGTAGGGTTAGAAATGATATGGGAAACGGAGGGGTAGGGTTAGAAATGATATGGGAAACGGAGGGGTAGGGTTAGAAATGATATGGGAAACGGAGGGGTAGGGTTAGAAATGATATGGGAAACGGAGGGGTAGGGTTAGAAATGATATGGGAAACGGAGGGTTAGAAATGATATGGGAAACGGAGGGGTAGGGTTAGAAATGATATGGGAAACGGAGGGGTAGGGTTAGAAATGATATGGGAAACGGAGGGTTAGGGTTAGAAATGATATGGGAAACGGAGGGGTAGGGTTAGAAATGATATGGGAAACGGAGGGGTAGGGTTAGAAATGATATGGGAAACGGAGGGGTAGGGTTAGAAATGATATGGGAAACGGAGGGTTAGGGTTAGAAATGATATGGGAAACGGAGGGGTAGGGTTAGAAATGATATGGGAAACGGAGGGTTAGAAATGATATGGGAAACGGAGGGGTAGGGTTAGAAATGATATGGGAAACGGAGGGTTAGAAATGATATGGGAAACGGAGGGGTAGGGTTAGAAATGATATGGGAAACGGAGGGGTAGGGTTAGAAATGATATGGGAAACGGAGGGGTAGGGTTAGAAATGATATGGGAAACGGAGGGGTAGGGTTAGAAATGATATGGGAAACGGAGGGGTAGGGTTAGAAATGATATGGGAAACGGAGGGGTAGGGTTAGAAATGATATGGGAAACGGAGGGGTAGGGTTAGAAATGATATGGGAAACGGAGGGGTAGGGTTAGAAATGATATGGGAAACGGAGGGTTAGAAATGATATGGGAAACGGAGGGTTAGAAATGATATGGGAAACGGAGGGTTAGAAATGATATGGGAAACGGAGGGGTAGGGTTAGAAATGATATGGGAAACGGAGGGGTAGGGTTAGAAATGATATGGGAAACGGAGGGGTAGGGTTAGAAATGATATGGGAAACGGAGGGGTAGGGTTAGAAATGATATGGGAAACGGAGGGGTAGGGTTAGAAATGATATGGGAAACGGAGGGGTAGGGTTAGAAATGATATGGGAAACGGAGGGTTAGAAATGATATGGGAAACGGAGGGTTAGAAATGATATGGGAAACGGAGGGTTAGAAATGATATGGGAAACGGAGGGGTAGGGTTAGAAATGATATGGGAAACGGAGGGGTAGGGTTAGAAATGATATGGGAAACGGAGGGGTAGGGTTAGAAATGATATGGGAAACGGAGGGGTAGGGTTAGAAATGATATGGGAAACGGAGGGTTAGAAATGATATGGGAAACGGAGGGTTAGAAATGATATGGGAAACGGAGGGTTAGAAATGATATGGGAAACGGAGGGGTAGGGTTAGAAATGATATGGGAAACGGAGGGGTAGGGTTAGAAATGATATGGGAAACGGAGGGTTAGAAATGATATGGGAAACGGAGGGGTAGGGTTAGAAATGATATGGGAAACGGAGGGGTAGGGTTAGAAATGATATGGGAAACGGAGGGGTAGGGTTAGAAATGATATGGGAAACGGAGGGGTAGGGTTAGAAATGATATGGGAAACGGAGGGGTAGGGTTAGAAATGATATGGGAAACGGAGGGGTAGGGTTAGAAATGATATGGGAAACGGAGGGGTAGGGTTAGAAATGATATGGGAAACGGAGGGGTAGGGTTAGAAATGATATGGGAAACGGAGGGGTAGGGTTAGAAATGATATGGGAAACGGAGGGTTAGAAATGATATGGGAAACGGAGGGTTAGAAATGATATGGGAAACGGAGGGTTAGAAATGATATGGGAAACGGAGGGGTAGGGTTAGAAATGATATGGGAAACGGAGGGGTAGGGTTAGAAATGATATGGGAAACGGAGGGGTAGGGTTAGAAATGATATGGGAAACGGAGGGGTAGGGTTAGAAATGATATGGGAAACGGAGGGGTAGGGTTAGAAATGATATGGGAAACGGAGGGGTAGGGTTAGAAATGATATGGGAAACGGAGGGGTAGGGTTAGAAATGATATGGGAAACGGAGGGGTAGGGTTAGAAATGATATGGGAAACGGAGGGGTAGGGTTAGAAATGATATGGGAAACGGAGGGTTAGAAATGATATGGGAAACGGAGGGTTAGAAATGATATGGGAAACGGAGGGTTAGAAATGATATGGGAAACGGAGGGGTAGGGTTAGAAATGATATGGGAAACGGAGGGGTAGGGTTAGAAATGATATGGGAAACGGAGGGGTAGGGTTAGAAATGATATGGGAAACGGAGGGGTAGGGTTAGAAATGATATGGGAAACGGAGGGGTAGGGTTAGAAATGATATGGGAAACGGAGGGTTAGAAATGATATGGGAAACGGAGGGTTAGAAATGATATGGGAAACGGAGGGTTAGAAATGATATGGGAAACGGAGGGTTAGAAATGATATGGGAAACGGAGGGGTAGGGTTAGAAATGATATGGGAAACGGAGGGGTAGGGTTAGAAATGATATGGGAAACGGAGGGGTAGGGTTAGAAATGATATGGGAAACGGAGGGGTAGGGTTAGAAATGATATGGGAAACGGAGGGGTAGGGTTAGAAATGATATGGGAAACGGAGGGGTAGGGTTAGAAATGATATGGGAAACGGAGGGGTAGGGTTAGAAATGATATGGGAAACGGAGGGTTAGAAATGATATGGGAAACGGAGGGTTAGAAATGATATGGGAAACGGAGGGTTAGAAATGATATGGGAAACGGAGGGGTAGGGTTAGAAATGATATGGGAAACGGAGGGGTAGGGTTAGAAATGATATGGGAAACGGAGGGGTAGGGTTAGAAATGATATGGGAAACGGAGGGGTAGGGTTAGAAATGATATGGGAAACGGAGGGGTAGGGTTAGAAATGATATGGGAAACGGAGGGTTAGAAATGATATGGGAAACGGAGGGGTAGGGTTAGAAATGATATGGGAAACGGAGGGGTAGGGTTAGAAATGATATGGGAAACGGAGGGGTAGGGTTAGAAATGATATGGGAAACGGAGGGGTAGGGTTAGAAATGATATGGGAAACGGAGGGGTAGGGTTAGAAATGATATGGGAAACGGAGGGGTAGGGTTAGAAATGATATGGGAAACGGAGGGGTAGGGTTAGAAATGATATGGGAAACGGAGGGGTAGGGTTAGAAATGATATGGGAAACGGAGGGGTAGGGTTAGAAATGATATGGGAAACGGAGGGGTAGGGTTAGAAATGATATGGGAAACGGAGGGGTAGGGTTAGAAATGATATGGGAAACGGAGGGGTAGGGTTAGAAATGATATGGGAAACGGAGGGTTAGAAATGATATGGGAAACGGAGGGTTAGAAATGATATGGGAAACGGAGGGTTAGAAATGATATGGGAAACGGAGGGGTAGGGTTAGAAATGATATGGGAAACGGAGGGGTAGGGTTAGAAATGATATGGGAAACGGAGGGGTAGGGTTAGAAATGATATGGGAAACGGAGGGGTAGGGTTAGAAATGATATGGGAAACGGAGGGGTAGGGTTAGAAATGATATGGGAAACGGAGGGGTAGAAATGATATGGGAAACGGAAGGGTAGGGTTAGAAATGATATGGGAAACGGAGGGGTAGGGTTAGAAATGATATGGGAAACGGAGGGGTAGGGTTAGAAATGATATGGGAAACGGAGGGGTAGGGTTAGAAATGATATGGGAAACGGAGGGGTAGGGTTAGAAATGATATGGGAAACGGAGGGGTAGGGTTAGAAATGATATGGGAAACGGAGGGGTAGGGTTAGAAATGATATGGGAAACGGAGGGGTAGGGTTAGAAATGATATGGGAAACGGAGGGTTAGAAATGATATGGGAAACGGAGGGTTAGAAATGAGGGTTAGAAATGATATGGGAAACGGAGGGTAGGGTTAGAAATGATATGGGAAACGGAGGGGTAGGGTTAGAAATGATATGGGAAACGGAGGGGTAGGGTTAGAAATGATATGGGAAACGGAGGGGTAGGGTTAGAAATGATATGGGAAACGGAGGGGTAGGGTTAGAAATGATATGGGAAACGGAGGGGTAGGGTTAGAAATGATATGGGAAACGGAGGGGTAGGGTTAGAAATGATATGGGAAACGGAGGGGTAGGGTTAGAAATGATATGGGAAACGGAGGGGTAGGGTTAGAAATGATATGGGAAACGGAGGGGTAGGGTTAGAAATGATATGGGAAACGGAGGGTAGGGTTAGAAATGATATGGGAAACGGAGGGGTAGGGTTAGAAATGATATGGGAAACGGAGGGGTAGGGTTAGAAATGATATGGGAAACGGAGGGGTAGGGTTAGAAATGATATGGGAAACGGAGGGGTAGGGTTAGAAATGATATGGGAAACGGAGGGGTAGGGTTAGAAATGATATGGGAAACGGAGGGGTAGGGTTAGAAATGATATGGGAAACGGAGGGGTAGGGTTAGAAATGATATGGGAAACGGAGGGTTAGGGTTAGAAATGATATGGGAAACGGAGGGGTAGGGTTAGAAATGATATGGGAAACGGAGGGGTAGGGTTAGAAATGATATGGGAAACGGAGGGGTAGGGTTAGAAATGATATGGGGAAACGGGAGGGGTAGGTTAGGGTAGAAATGGATATGGGAAACGGAGGGTAGGGTTAGAAAAGATATGGGAAACGGAGGGGTAGGGTTAGAAATGATATGGGAAACGGAGGGGTAGGGTTAGAAATGATATGGGAAACGGAGGGGTAGGGTTAGAAATGATATGGGAAACGGAGGGGTAGGGTTAGAAATGATATGGGAAACGGAGGGGTAGGGTTAGAAATGATATGGGAAACGGAGGGGTAGGGTTAGAAATGATATGGGAAACGGAGGGGTAGGGTTAGAAATGATATGGGAAACGGAGGGGTAGGGTTAGAAATGATATGGGAAACGGAGGGGTAGGGTTAGAAATGATATGGGAAACGGAGGGGTAGGGTTAGAAATGATATGGGAAACGGAGGGGTAGGGTTAGAAATGATATGGGAAACGGAGGGGTAGGGTTAGAAATGATATGGGAAACGGAGGGGTAGGGTTAGAAATGATATGGGAAACGGAGGGTAGGGTTAGAAATGATATGGGAAACGGAGGGGTAGGGTTAGAAATGATATGGGAAACGGAGGGGTAGGGTTAGAAATGATATGGGAAACGGAGGGGTAGGGTTAGAAATGATATGGGAAACGGAGGGGTAGGGTTAGAAATGATATGGGAAACGGAGGGTTAGGGTTAGAAATGATATGGGAAACGGGGAGGTAGGGTTAGAAATGATATGGGAAACGGAGGGGTAGGGTTAGAAATGATATGGGAAACGGAGGGGTAGGGTTAGAAATGATATGGGAAACGGAGGGGTAGGGTTAGAAATGATATGGGAAACGGAGGGGTAGGGTTAGAAATGATATGGGAAACGGAGGGGTAGGGTTAGAAATGATATGGGAAACGGAGGGGTAGGGTTAGAAATGATATGGGAAACGGAGGGGTAGGGTTAGAAATGATATGGGAAACGGAGGGGTAGGGTTAGAAATGATATGGGAAACGGAGGGGTAGGGTTAGAAATGATATGGGAAACGGAGGGGTAGGGTTAGAAATGATATGGGAAACGGAGGGGTAGGGTTAGAAATGATATGGGAAACGGAGGGGTAGGGTTAGAAATGATATGGGAAACGGAGGGGTAGGGTTAGAAATGATATGGGAAACGGAGGGGTAGGGTTAGAAATGATATGGGAAACGGAGGGGTAGGGTTAGAAATGATATGGGAAACGGAGGGGTAGGGTTAGAAATGATATGGGAAACGGAGGGGTAGGGTTAGAAATGATATGGGAAACGGAGGGGTAGGGTTAGAAATGATATGGGAAACGGAGGGGTAGGGTTAGAAATGATATGGGAAACGGAGGGGTAGGGTTAGAAATGATATGGGAAACGGAGGGGTAGGGTTAGAAATGATATGGGAAACGGAGGGGTAGGGTTAGAAATGATATGGGAAACGGAGGGGTAGGGTTAGAAATGATATGGGAAACGGAGGGGTAGGGTTAGAAATGATATGGGAAACGGAGGGGTAGGGTTAGAAATGATATGGGAAACGGAGGGGTAGGGTTAGAAATGATATGGGAAACGGAGGGGTAGGGTTAGAAATGATATGGGAAACGGAGGGGTAGGGTTAGAAATGATATGGGAAACGGAGGGTAGGAAATGATATGGGAAACGGAGGGTTAGAAATGATATGGGAAACGGAAGGGGTAGGGTAGGGTAGAAATGATATGGGAAACGGAGGGGTAGGGTTAGAAATGATATGGGAAACGGAGGGGTAGGGTTAGAAATGATATGGGAAACGGAGGGGTAGGGTTAGAAATGATATGGGAAACGGAGGGGTAGGGTTAGAAATGATATGGGAAACGGAGGGGTAGGGTTAGAAATGATATGGGAAACGGAGGGGTAGGGTTAGAAATGATATGGGAAACGGAGGGGTAGGGTTAGAAATGATATGGGAAACGGAGGGGTAGGGTTAGAAATGATATGGGAAACGGAGGGGTAGGGTTAGAAATGATATGGGAAACGGAGGGGTAGGGTTAGAAATGATATGGGAAACGGAGGGGTAGGGTTAGAAATGATATGGGAAACGGAGGGGTAGGGTTAGAAATGATATGGGAAACGGAGGGGTAGGGTTAGAAATGATATGGGAAACGGAGGGGTAGGGTTAGAAATGATATGGGAAACGGAGGGGTTAGGGTTAGAAATGATATGGGAAACGGAGGGGTAGGGTTAGAAATGATATGGGAAACGGAGGGGTAGGGTTAGAAATGATATGGGAAACGGAGGGTAGGGTTAGAAATGATATGGGAAACGGAGGGGTAGGGTTAGAAATGATATGGGAAACGGAGGGGTAGGGTTAGAAATGATATGGGAAACGGAGGGTTAGGGTTAGAAATGATATGGGAAACGGAGGGGTAGGGTTAGAAATGATATGGGAAACGGAGGGGTAGGGTTAGAAATGATATGGGAAACGGAGGGGTAGGGTTAGAAATGATATGGGAAACGGAGGGGTAGGGTTAGAAATGATATGGGAAACGGAGGGGTAGGGTTAGAAATGATATGGGAAACGGAGGGGTAGGGTTAGAAATGATATGGGAAACGGAGGGGTAGGGTTAGAAATGATATGGGAAACGGAGGGGTAGGGTTAGAAATGATATGGGAAACGGAGGGGTAGGGTTAGAAATGATATGGGAAACGGAGGGGTAGGGTTAGAAATGATATGGGAAACGGAGGGGTAGGGTTAGAAATGATATGGGAAACGGAGGGGTAGGGTTAGAAATGATATGGGAAACGGAGGGGTAGGGTTAGAAATGATATGGGAAACGGAGGGGTAGGGTTAGAAATGATATGGGAAACGGAGGGGTAGGGTTAGAAATGATATGGGAAACGGAGGGGTAGGGTTAGAAATGATATGGGAAACGGAGGGGTAGGGTTAGAAATGATATGGGGAACGGGGAGGGAAGGGAGGTTTAGAAATGATATGGGAAACGGAGGGGGTTAGAAATGATATGGGAAACGGAGGGGTAGGGTTAGAAATGATATGGGAAACGGAGGGGTAGGGTTAGAAATGATATGGGAAACGGAGGGGTAGGGTTAGAAATGATATGGGAAACGGAGGGGTAGGGTTAGAAATGATATGGGAAACGGGAGGGTTAGAAATGATATGGGAAACGGAGGGGTAGGGTTAGAAATGATATGGGAAACGGAGGGGTAGGGTTAGAAATGATATGGGAAACGGAGGGGTAGGGTTAGAAATGATATGGGAAACGGAGGGGTAGGGTTAGAAATGATATGGGAAACGGAGGGGTAGGGTTAGAAATGATATGGGAAACGGAGGGGTAGGGTTAGAAATGATATGGGAAACGGAGGGGTAGGGTTAGAAATGATATGGGAAACGGAGGGGTAGGGTTAGAAATGATATGGGAAACGGAGGGGTAGGGTTAGAAATGATATGGGAAACGGAGGGGTAGGGTTAGAAATGATATGGGAAACGGAGGGGTAGGGTTAGAAATGATATGGGAAACGGAGGGGTAGGGTTAGAAATGATATGGGAAACGGAGGGGTAGGGTTAGAAATGATATGGGAAACGGAGGGGTAGGGTTAGAAATGATATGGGAAACGGAGGGGTAGGGTTAGAAATGATATGGGAAACGGAGGGGTAGGGTTAGAAATGATATGGGAAACGGAGGGGTAGGGTTAGAAATGATATGGGAAACGGAGGGGTAGGGTTAGAAATGATATGGGAAACGGAGGGGTAGGTTAGAAATGATATGGGAAACGGAGGGGTAGGGTTAGAAATGATATGGGAAACGGAGGGGTAGGGTTAGAAATGATATGGGAAACGGAGGGGTTAGGGTTAGAAATGATATGGGAAACGGAGGGGTAGGGTTAGAAATGATATGGGAAACGGAGGGGTAGGGTTTAGAAATGATATGGGAAACGGAGGGTTAGAAATGATATGGGAAACGGAGGGGAGGGTTAGAAATGATATGGGAAACGGAGGGGTAGGGTTAGAAATGATATGGGAAACGGAGGGGTAGGGTTAGAAATGATATGGGAAACGGAGGGGTAGGGTTAGAAATGATATGGGAAACGGAGGGGTAGGGTTAGAAATGATATGGGAAACGGAGGGGTAGGGTTAGAAATGATATGGGAAACGGAGGGGTAGGGTTAGAAATGATATGGGAAACGGAGGGGTAGGGTTAGAAATGATATGGGAAACGGAGGGGTAGGGTTAGAAATGATATGGGAAACGGAGGGGTAGGGTTAGAAATGATATGGGAAACGGAGGGGTAGGGTTAGAAATGATATGGGAAACGGAGGGGTAGGGTTAGAAATGATATGGGAAACGGAGGGGTAGGGTTAGAAATGATATGGGAAACGGAGGGGTAGGGTTAGAAATGATATGGGAAACGGAGGGGTAGGGTTAGAAATGATATGGGAAACGGAGGGGTAGGGTTAGAAATGATATGGGAAACGGAGGGGTAGGGTTAGAAATGATATGGGAAACGGAGGGGTAGGGTTAGAAATGATATGGGAAACGGAGGGGTAGGGTTAGAAATGATATGGGAAACGGAGGGGTAGGGTTAGAAATGATATGGGAAACGGAGGGGTAGGGTTAGAAATGATATGGGAAACGGAGGGGTAGGGTTAGAAATGATATGGGAAACGGAGGGGTAGGGTTAGAAATGATATGGGAAACGGAGGGTTAGAAATGATATGGGAAACGGAGGGGTAGGGTTAGAAATGATATGGGAAACGGAGGGGTAGGGTTAGAAATGATATGGGAAACGGAGGGGTAGGGTTAGAAATGATATGGGAAACGGAGGGGTAGGGTTAGAAATGATATGGGAAACGGAGGGGTAGGGTTAGAAATGATATGGGAAACGGAGGGGTAGGGTTAGAAATGATATGGGAAACGGAGGGGTAGGGTTAGAAATGATATGGGAAACGGAGGGGTAGGGTTAGAAATGATATGGGAAACGGAGGGGTAGGGTTAGAAATGATATGGGAAACGGAGGGGTAGGGTTAGAAATGATATGGGAAACGGAGGGGTAGGGTTAGAAATGATATGGGAAACGGAGGGGTAGGGTTAGAAATGATATGGGAAACGGAGGGGTAGGGTTAGAAATGATATGGGAAACGGAGGGGTAGGGTTAGAAATGATATGGGAAACGGAGGGGTAGGGTTAGAAATGATATGGGAAACGGAGGGGTAGGGTTAGAAATGATATGGGAAACGGAGGGGTAGGGTTAGAAATGATATGGGAAACGGAGGGGTAGGGTTAGAAATGATATGGGAAACGGAGGGGTAGGGTTAGAAATGATATGGGAAACGGAGGGGTAGGGGTTAGAAATGATATGGGAAACGGAGGGGTAGGGTTAGAAATGATATGGGAAACGGAGGGGTAGGGTTAGAAATGATATGGGAAACGGAGGGGTAGGGTTAGAAATGATATGGGAAACGGAGGGGTAGGGTTAGAAATGATATGGGAAACGGAGGGGTAGGGTTAGAAATGATATGGGAAACGGAGGGGTAGGGTTAGAAATGATATGGGAAACGGAGGGGTAGGGTTAGAAATGATATGGGAAACGGAGGGGTAGGGTTAGAAATGATATGGGAAACGGAGGGGTAGGGTTAGAAATGATATGGGAAACGGAGGGTAGGTTAGAAATGATATGGGAAACGGAGGTTGGGTTAGAAATGATATGGGAAACGGAGGGGTAGGGTTAGAAATGATATGGGAAACGGAGGGGTAGGGTTAGAAATGATATGGGAAACGGAGGGGTAGGGTTAGAAATGATATGGGAAACGGAGGGGTAGGGTTAGAAATGATATGGGAAACGGAGGGGTAGGGTTAGAAATGATATGGGAAACGGAGGGGTAGGGTTAGAAATGATATGGGAAACGGAGGGGTAGGGTTAGAAATGATATGGGAAACGGAGGGGTAGGGTTAGAAATGATATGGGAAACGGAGGGGTAGGGTTAGAAATGATATGGGAAACGGAGGGGTAGGGTTAGAAATGATATGGGAAACGGAGGGGTAGGGTTAGAAATGATATGGGAAACGGAGGGGTAGGGTTAGAAATGATATGGGAAACGGAGGGGTAGGGTTAGAAATGATATGGGAAACGGAGGGGTAGGGTTAGAAATGATATGGGAAACGGAGGGGTAGGGTTAGAAATGATATGGGAAACGGAGGGGTAGGGTTAGAAATGATATGGGAAACGGAGGGGTAGGGTTAGAAATGATATGGGAAACGGAGGGGTAGGGTTAGAAATGATATGGGAAACGGAGGGGTAGGGTTAGAAATGATATGGGAAACGGAGGGGTAGGGTTAGAAATGATATGGGAAACGGAGGGGTAGGGTTAGAAATGATATGGGAAACGGAGGGTAGGGTTAGAAATGATATGGGAAACGGAGGGGTAGGGTTAGAAATGATATGGGAAACGGAGGGGTAGGGTTAGAAATGATATGGGAAACGGAGGGGTAGGGTTAGAAATGATATGGGAAACGGAGGGGTAGGGTTAGAAATGATATGGGAAACGGAGGGGTAGGGTTAGAAATGATATGGGAAACGGAGGGGTAGGGTTAGAAATGATATGGGAAACGGAGGGGTAGGGTTAGAAATGATATGGGAAACGGAGGGGTAGGGTTAGAAATGATATGGGAAACGGAGGGGTAGGGTTAGAAATGATATGGGAAACGGAGGGGTAGGGTTAGAAATGATATGGGAAACGGAGGGGTAGGGTTAGAAATGATATGGGAAACGGAGGGGTAGGGTTAGAAATGATATGGGAAACGGAGGGGTAGGGTTAGAAATGATATGGGAAACGGAGGGGTAGGGTTAGAAATGATATGGGAAACGGAGGGGTAGGGTTAGAAATGATATGGGAAACGGAGGGGTAGGGTTAGAAATGATATGGGAAACGGAGGGGTAGGGTTAGAAATGATATGGGAAACGGAGGGTAGGGTTAGAAATGATATGGGAAACGGAGGGGTAGGGTTAGAAATGATATGGGAAACGGAGGGGTAGGGTTAGAAATGATATGGGAAACGGAGGGGTAGGGTTAGAAATGATATGGGAAACGGAGGGGTAGGGTTAGAAATGATATGGGAAACGGAGGGGTAGGGTTAGAAATGATATGGGAAACGGAGGGGTAGGGTTAGAAATGATATGGGAAACGGAGGGGTAGGGTTAGAAATGATATGGGAAACGGAGGGGTAGGGTTAGAAATGATATGGGAAACGGAGGGGTAGGGTTAGAAATGATATGGGAAACGGAGGGGTAAGGTTAGAAATGATATGGGAAACGGAGGGGTAGGGTTAGAAATGATATGGGAAACGGAGGGGTAGGGTTAGAAATGATATGGGAAACGGAGGGGTAGGGTTAGAAATGATATGGGAAACGGAGGGGTAGGGTTAGAAATGATATGGGAAACGGAGGGGTAGGGTTAGAAATGATATGGGAAACGGAGGGGTAGGGTTAGAAATGATATGGGAAACGGAGGGGTAGGGTTAGAAATGATATGGGAAACGGAGGGGTAGGGTTAGAAATGATATGGGAAACGGAGGGGTAGGGTTAGAAATGATATGGGAAACGGAGGGGTAGGGTTAGAAATGATATGGGAAACGGAGGGGTAGGGTTAGAAATGATATGGGAAACGGAGGGGTAGGGTTAGAAATGATATGGGAAACGGAGGGGTAGGGTTAGAAATGATATGGGAAACGGAGGGGTAGGGTTAGAAATGATATGGGAAACGGAGGGGTAGGGTTAGAAATGATATGGGAAACGGAGGGGTAGGGTTAGAAATGATATGGGAAACGGAGGGGTAGGGTTAGAAATGATATGGGAAACGGAGGGGTAGGGTTAGAAATGATATGGGAAACGGAGGGGTAGGGTTAGAAATGATATGGGAAACGGAGGGGTAGGGTTAGAAATGATATGGGAAACGGAGGGGTAGGGTTAGAAATGATATGGGAAACGGAGGGGTAGGGTTAGAAATGATATGGGAAACGGAGGGGTAGGGTTAGAAATGATATGGGAAACGGAGGGGTAGGGTTAGAAATGATATGGGAAACGGAGGGGTAGGGTTAGAAATGATATGGGAAACGGAGGGGTAGGGTTAGAAATGATATGGGAAACGGAGGGGTAGGGTTAGAAATGATATGGGAAACGGAGGGGTAGGGTTAGAAATGATATGGGAAACGGAGGGGTAGGGTTAGAAATGATATGGGAAACGGAGGGGTAGGGTTAGAAATGATATGGGAAACGGAGGGGTAGGGTTAGAAATGATATGGGAAACGGAGGGGTAGGGTTAGAAATGATATGGGAAACGGAGGGGTAGGGTTAGAAATGATATGGGAAACGGAGGGGTAGGGTTAGAAATGATATGGGAAACGGAGGGGTAGGGTTAGAAATGATATGGGAAACGGAGGGGTAGGGTTAGAAATGATATGGGAAACGGAGGGGTAGGGTTAGAAATGATATGGGAAACGGAGGGGTAGGGTTAGAAATGATATGGGAAACGGAGGGGTAGGGTTAGAAATGATATGGGAAACGGAGGGGTAGGGTTAGAAATGATATGGGAAACGGAGGGGTAGGGTTAGAAATGATATGGGAAACGGAGGGGTAGGGTTAGAAATGATATGGGAAACGGAGGGGTAGGGTTAGAAATGATATGGGAAACGGAGGGGTAGGGTTAGAAATGATATGGGAAACGGAGGGGTAGGGTTAGAAATGATATGGGAAACGGAGGGGTAGGGTTAGAAATGATATGGGAAACGGAGGGGTAGGGTTAGAAATGATATGGGAAACGGAGGGGTAGGGTTAGAAATGATATGGGAAACGGAGGGGTAGGGTTAGAAATGATATGGGAAACGGAGGGGTAGGGTTAGAAATGATATGGGAAACGGAGGGGTAGGGTTAGAAATGATATGGGAAACGGAGGGGTAGGGTTAGAAATGATATGGGAAACGGAGGGGTAGGGTTAGAAATGATATGGGAAACGGAGGGGTAGGGTTAGAAATGATATGGGAAACGGAGGGGTAGGGTTAGAAATGATATGGGAAACGGAGGGGTAGGGTTAGAAATGATATGGGAAACGGAGGGGTAGGGTTAGAAATGATATGGGAAACGGAGGGGTAGGGTTAGAAATGATATGGGAAACGGAGGGGTAGGGTTAGAAATGATATGGGAAACGGAGGGGTAGGGTTAGAAATGATATGGGAAACGGAGGGGTAGGGTTAGAAATGATATGGGAAACGGAGGGGTAGGGTTAGAAATGATATGGGAAACGGAGGGGTAGGGTTAGAAATGATATGGGAAACGGAGGGGTAGGGTTAGAAATGATATGGGAAACGGAGGGGTAGGGTTAGAAATGATATGGGAAACGGAGGGGTAGGGTTAGAAATGATATGGGAAACGGAGGGGTAGGGTTAGAAATGATATGGGAAACGGAGGGGTAGGGTTAGAAATGATATGGGAAACGGAGGGGTAGGGTTAGAAATGATATGGGAAACGGAGGGGTAGGGTTAGAAATGATATGGGAAACGGAGGGGTAGGGTTAGAAATGATATGGGAAACGGAGGGGTAGGGTTAGAAATGATATGGGAAACGGAGGGGTAGGGTTAGAAATGATATGGGAAACGGAGGGGTAGGGTTAGAAATGATATGGGAAACGGAGGGGTAGGGTTAGAAATGATATGGGAAACGGAGGGGTAGGGTTAGAAATGATATGGGAAACGGAGGGGTAGGGTTAGAAATGATATGGGAAACGGAGGGGTAGGGTTAGAAATGATATGGGAAACGGAGGGGTAGGGTTAGAAATGATATGGGAAACGGAGGGGTAGGGTTAGAAATGATATGGGAAACGGAGGGGTAGGGTTAGAAATGATATGGGAAACGGAGGGGTAGGGTTAGACATGATATGGGAAACGGAGGGGTAGGGTTAGAAATGATATGGGAAACGGAGGGGTAGGGTTAGAAATGATATGGGAAACGGAGGGGTAGGGTTAGAAATGATATGGGAAACGGAGGGGTAGGGTTAGAAATGATATGGGAAACGGAGGGGTAGGGTTAGAAATGATATGGGAAACGGAGGGGTAGGGTTAGAAATGATATGGGAAACGGAGGGGTAGGGTTAGAAATGATATGGGAAACGGAGGGGTAGGGTTAGAAATGATATGGGAAACGGAGGGGTAGGGTTAGAAATGATATGGGAAACGGAGGGGTAGGGTTAGAAATGATATGGGAAACGGAGGGGTAGGGTTAGAAATGATATGGGAAACGGAGGGGTAGGGTTAGAAATGATATGGGAAACGGAGGGGTAGGGTTAGAAATGATATGGGAAACGGAGGGGTAGGGTTAGACATGATATGGGAAACGGAGGGGTAGGGTTAGAAATGATATGGGAAACGGAGGGGTAGGGTTAGAAATGATATGGGAAACGGAGGGGTAGGGTTAGAAATGATATGGGAAACGGAGGGGTAGGGTTAGAAATGATATGGGAAACGGAGGGGTAGGGTTAGAAATGATATGGGAAACGGAGGGGTAGGGTTAGAAATGATATGGGAAACGGAGGGGTAGGGTTAGAAATGATATGGGAAACGGAGGGGTAGGGTTAGAAATGATATGGGAAACGGAGGGGTAGGGTTAGAAATGATATGGGAAACGGAGGGGTAGGGTTAGAAATGATATGGGAAACGGAGGGGTAGGGTTAGAAATGATATGGGAAACGGAGGGGTAGGGTTAGACATGATATGGGAAACGGAGGGGTAGGGTTAGAAATGATATGGGAAACGGAGGGGTAGGGTTAGAAATGATATGGGAAACGGAGGGGTAGGGTTAGAAATGATATGGGAAACGGAGGGGTAGGGTTAGAAATGATATGGGAAACGGAGGGGTAGGGTTAGAAATGATATGGGAAACGGAGGGGTAGGGTTAGAAATGATATGGGAAACGGAGGGGTAGGGTTAGAAATGATATGGGAAACGGAGGGGTAGGGTTAGAAATGATATGGGAAACGGAGGGGTAGGGTTAGAAATGATATGGGAAACGGAGGGGTAGGGTTAGAAATGATATGGGAAACGGAGGGGTAGGGTTAGAAATGATATGGGAAACGGAGGGGTAGGGTTAGAAATGATATGGGAAACGGAGGGGTAGGGTTAGAAATGATATGGGAAACGGAGGGGTAGGGTTAGAAATGATATGGGAAACGGAGGGGTAGGGTTAGAAATGATATGGGAAACGGAGGGGTAGGGTTAGAAATGATATGGGAAACGGAGGGGTAGGGTTAGAAATGATATGGGAAACGGAGGGGTAGGGTTAGAAATGATATGGGAAACGGAGGGGTAGGGTTAGAAATGATATGGGAAACGGAGGGGTAGGGTTAGAAATGATATGGGAAACGGAGGGGTAGGGTTAGAAATGATATGGGAAACGGAGGGGTAGGGTTAGAAATGATATGGGAAACGGAGGGGTAGGGTTAGACATGATATGGGAAACGGAGGGGTAGGGTTAGACATGATATGGGAAACGGAGGGGTAGGGTTAGAAATGATATGGGAAACGGAGGGGTAGGGTTAGAAATGATATGGGAAACGGAGGGGTAGGGTTAGAAATGATATGGGAAACGGAGGGGTAGGGTTAGAAATGATATGGGAAACGGAGGGGTAGGGTTAGACATGATATGGGAAACGGAGGGGTAGGGTTAGAAATGATATGGGAAACGGAGGGGTAGGGTTAGAAATGATATGGGAAACGGAGGGGTAGGGTTAGAAATGATATGGGAAACGGAGGGGTAGGGTTAGAAATGATATGGGAAACGGAGGGGTAGGGTTAGACATGATATGGGAAACGGAGGGGTAGGGTTAGAAATGATATGGGAAACGGAGGGGTAGGGTTAGAAATGATATGGGAAACGGAGGGGTAGGGTTAGAAATGATATGGGAAACGGAGGGGTAGGGTTAGACATGATATGGGAAACGGAGGGGTAGGGTTAGAAATGATATGGGAAACGGAGGGTAGGGTTAGAAATGATATGGGAAACGGAGGGGTAGGGTTAGAAATGATATGGGAAACGGAGGGGTAGGGTTAGAAATGATATGGGAAACGGAGGGGTAGGGTTAGAAATGATATGGGAAACGGAGGGGTAGGGTTAGAAATGATATGGGAAACGGAGGGGTAGGGTTAGAAATGATATGGGAAACGGAGGGGTAGGGTTAGACATGATATGGGAAACGGAGGGGTAGGGTTAGAAATGATATGGGAAACGGAGGGGTAGGGTTAGAAATGATATGGGAAACGGAGGGGTAGGGTTAGAAATGATATGGGAAACGGAGGGGTAGGGTTAGAAATGATATGGGAAACGGAGGGGTAGGGTTAGAAATGATATGGGAAACGGAGGGGTAGGGTTAGAAATGATATGGGAAACGGAGGGTAGGGTTAGAAATGATATGGGAAACGGAGGGGTAGGGTTAGAAATGATATGGGAAACGGAGGGGTAGGGTTAGAAATGATATGGGAAACGGAGGGGTAGGGTTAGAAATGATATGGGAAACGGAGGGGTAGGGTTAGAAATGATATGGGAAACGGAGGGGTAGGGTTAGAAATGATATGGGAAACGGAGGGGTAGGGTTAGAAATGATATGGGAAACGGAGGGGTAGGGTTAGAAATGATATGGGAAACGGAGGGGTAGGGTTAGAAATGATATGGGAAAACGGAGGGGTAGGGTTAGAAATGATATGGGAAACGGAGGGGTAGGGTTAGAAATGATATGGGAAACGGAGGGGTAGGGTTAGAAATGATATGGGAAACGGAGGGGTAGGGTTAGAACATGATATGGGAAACGGAGGGGTAGGGTTAGAAATGATATGGGAAACGGAGGGGTAGGGTTAGAAATGATATGGGAAACGGAGGGGTAGGGTTAGAAATGATATGGGAAACGGAGGGGTAGGGTTAGAAATGATATGGGAAACGGAGGGGTAGGGTTAGAAATGATATGGGAAACGGAGGGGTAGGGTTAGAAATGATATGGGAAACGGAGGGGTAGGGTTAGAAATGATATGGGAAACGGAGGGGTAGGGTTAGAAATGATATGGGAAACGGAGGGGTAGGGTTAGAAATGATATGGGAAACGGAGGGGTAGGGTTAGACATGATATGGGAAACGGAGGGGTAGGGTTAGAAATGATATGGGAAACGGAGGGGTAGGGTT
>OY744552.1:39880801-39893301 GCA_963556195.1 Sepiola atlantica
TAAAGTATCGCATCTTATATGACCTTGAACTGCTAATTGGCCCCATATTGTAGCCAATAAAGTATCGCATCTTATATGACCTTGAACTTGCTAATTGGCCCATATTGTAGCCAATAAAGTATCGCATCTTATATGACCTTGAACTTGATAATTGGCCCCATATTGTAGCCAATAAAGTATCGCATCTTATATGACCTTGAACTTGCTAATTGGCCCATATTGTAGCCAATAAAGTATCGCATCTTATATGACCTTGAACTTGCTAATTGGCCCATATTGTAGCCAATAAAGTATCGCATCTTATATGACCTTGAACTTGCTAATTGGCCCATATTGTAGCCAATAAAGTATCGCATCTTATATGACCTTGAACTTGCTAATTGGCCCATATTGTAGCCAATAAAGTATCGCATCTTATATGACCTTGAACTTGCTAATTGGCCCATATTGTAGCCAATAAAGTATCGCATCTTATATGACCTTGAACTTGCTAATTGGCCCATATTGTAGCCAATAAAGTATCGCATCTTATATGACCTTGAACTTGCTAATTGGCCCATATTGTAGCCAATAAAGTATCGCATCTTATATGACCTTGAACTTGCTAATTGGCCCATATTGTAGCCAATAAAGTATCGCATCTTATATGACCTTGAACTTGCTAATTGGCCCATATTGTAGCCAATAAAGTATCGCATCTTATATGACCTTGAACTTGCTAATTGGCCCATATTGTAGCCAATAAAGTATCGCATCTTATATGACCTTGAACTTGCTAATTGGCCCATATTGTAGCCAATAAAGTATCGCATCTTATATGACCTTGAACTTGCTAATTGGCCCATATTGTAGCCAATAAAGTATCGCATCTTATATGACCTTGAACTTGCTAATTGGCCCATATTGTAGCCAATAAAGTATCGCATCTTATATGACCTTGAACTTGCTAATTGGCCCATATTGTAGCCAATAAAGTATCGCATCTTATATGACCTTGAACTTGCTAATTGGCCCATATTGTAGCCAATAAAGTATCGCATCTTATATGACCTTGAACTTGCTAATTGGCCCATATTGTAGCCAATAAAGTATCGCATCTTATATGACCTTGAACTTGCTAATTGGCCCATATTGTAGCCAATAAAGTATCGCATCTTATATGACCTTGAACTTGCTAATTGGCCCATATTGTAGCCAATAAAGTATCGCATCTTATATGACCTTGAACTTGATAATTGGCCCATATTGTAGCCAATAAAGTATCGCATCTTATATGACCTTGAACTTGCTAATTGGCCCATATTGTAGCCAATAAAGTATCGCATCTTATATGACCTTGAACTTGCTAATTGGCCCATATTGTAGCCAATAAAGTATCGCATCTTATATGACCTTGAACTTGCTAATTGGCCCATATTGTAGCCAATAAAGTATCGCATCTTATATGACCTTGAACTTGCTAATTGGCCCATATTGTAGCCAATAAAGTATCGCATCTTATATGACCTTGAACTTGCTAATTGGCCCATATTGTAGCCAATAAAGTATCGCATCTTATATGACCTTGAACTTGCTAATTGGCCCATATTGTAGCCAATAAAGTATCGCATCTTATATGACCTTGAACTTGATAATTGGCCCATATTGTAGCCAATAAAGTATCGCATCTTATATGACCTTGAACCTTTAGCCTCTTATTCGTAATAGGTAACTTCAAGATGTTTTCTTAGGATTTTTCTCGTAATAGGTAACCTCTAGATCTTTTGTTGTGATTTTTCTCGGAATAGAAAACCTTTACATTTCTCTTGTGATTTTCTCGAAATAGGTAGCTTTTACATTTTTTTTGTAGGTAATTTTAAGATGTTTCGTGAGATTTTTCTTAGAATTGGTAATTTGAAGATGTTTCCGTGAGATTTTTCTTAAAATTGGTAAGTTGAAGTTGTTCCCGTAAGATTTTTCTTAAAATTGGTAATTTGAAGATGTTCGTGTAAGATTTTTCTTAGAATTTGTGATTTGAAGATGTTCCTGTGAGATATTTCTTAAAATTAGTAATTTGAAGATGTTTGTGTAAGATTTTTCTTAGAATTTGTGATTTGAAGATGTTCCTGTGAGATTTTTCTTAAAATTAGTAATTTGAAGATGTTCCCGTGAAATTATTCTTATAATTTGTAATTTCAAGATGTTCCTGTGAGATTTTTCTTAAAATTAGTAATTTGAAGATGTTCCCATGAAATTATTCTTAGAATTTGTAATTTCAAGATGTTCCTGTGAAATTTTTCTTAGAAAAATCCACAATCCATAAAACAAACTTTAAACACATCAAAACATTTCCAAAAAAAACCCACATCCCATGCCGGCTTATATACTGTCCCATGCAACAACTGCCATCAAATTTACGTGGGAGAAACACAACGTGAATTGAAAAAAAGATTGAGCTAACACAAAAGGGACATAAAAAACAATAACTCTCTCAGTGCACTTTTCTCCCATGCATTACAGCACGATCATGCTTTCAAATTTGAACAGGTCAAAATCACCAAATACATCCACAACAAAGCTCGGCGAAGACTACTGGAAACCGCACTAATCACAGCCTCCAACACCATCAGACAACGAAATGGCTTCTATAATCTCTCCCCCTTAATAAGCAAAATTATCCTGACCGAACAAAAACTGAACCTAGATCATGGCTAACCTCTTTTTCTCTTTGCTCTCAGTTGTACTTACACACAAGTCCCCGCATGTGAACACAATCCAGATACCCTCACAAATATTTAGATATTTAAACCCCTTTTTTGCCTTCAATTTAATCTCAAACCATTATCACTCTATGCACAAAATTACCAAAATCACCTAAACTAATATCACTTCTCTCCTTCTGTTTCTTTTTCTTTTTTTCTTTCCTCCTCTCACTGTCACATTCTCAGCACATTTCAACATTTTCCTTCTAACTTACTTATATCCACACATTCCTGACATAGCCAGCTGGTCAAAGACCCCTACCCTCCAAAAATTTCACACCTAACCACAACAAAATCTCCCCTCTCCCCCTCACCCATTTCACCCTTTCGACTACTTCCTTAACACTCTTACCCATCCACCCCTCCCACTTCCACTCACCTTCATTTTCTCCAATCTTTTCTAAAAACCTACACACCAAAAACACAGAACATCCACCCCTTTTTCCCCACCCCTCCACTTTTTCACTCACAGCCATCCACATTATTTTCATTCCATGCCACCGACTTCCTTCAAGCCGGACATCGGTCCTGTTGCTCCCAGTAGTGGCTACTACTTCTTCCCATCAACCCATCATGTCAATCCAATATTTTCATGTACTTGTATAGAATTTTTCTTAAAATTATCATCCTGATGAAGTCTTACAAATAAAGACGAAACGTTGATGAATACATAAAAAAGCATCTTTTGGTTTTTCCTTTTTCATTTCCCAATACGTCGGATTACCTTCATCTTTCCTTTCTCAAATATATATATATATATATATATATATATATATATATATATATATATATATATATATATATATATATATATATATATGTGTGTGTGTGTGTGAGTGTAAAAGGTAAGAGTTAGTTAGGGTTATGGTTATGGTTAACAGGTAAATCACTTATTGGAATGTAAACAACTCGGTAGATCACATATTGGATTAGAAACTATTCGGTAGATCACATATTGGATTAGAAACTATTCGGTAGATCACATATTGGATTAGAAACTATTCGGTAGATTACATATTGGATTAGAAACTATTCGGTAGATCACATATTGGATTAGAAACTATTCGGTAGATCACATATTGGATTAGAAACTATTCGGTAGATCACATATTGGATTAGAAACTATTCGGTAGATCACATATTGGATTAGAAACTATTCGGTAGATCACATATTAGATTAGAAACTATTCGGTAGATTACAAATTGGATTAGAAACTATTCGGTAGATCACATATTGGATTAGAAACTATTCTGTAGATCACATATTGGATTAGAAACTATTCGGTAGATCACATATTGGATTAGAAACTATTCGGTAGATTACATATTGGATTAGAAACTATTCGGTAGATCACATATTGGATTAGAAACTATTCGGTAGATTACATATTGGATTAGAAACTATTCGGTAGATCACATATTGGATTAGAAACTATTCGGTAGATCACATATTGGATTAGAAACTATTCGGTAGATCACATATTGGATTAGAAACTATTCGGTAGATCACATATTGGATTAGAAACTATTCGGTAGATCACATATTGGATTAGAAACTATTCGGTAGATCACATATTGGATTAGAAACTATTCGGTAGATCACATATTGGATTAGAAACTATTCGGTAGATCACATATTGGATTAGAAACTATTCGGTAGATCACATATTGGATTAGAAACTATTCGGTAGATCACATATTGGATTAGAAACTATTCGGTAGATCACATATTGGATTAGAAACTATTCGGAAGATCACATATTGGATTAGAAACTATTCGGTAGATCACATATTGGATTAGAAACTATTCGGTAGATCACATATTGGATTAGAAACTATTCAGTAGATCACATATTGGATTAGAAACTATTCGGTAGATCACATATTGGATTAGAAACTATTCGGTAGATCACATATTGGATTAGAAACTATTCGGTAGATCACATATTGGATTAGAAACTATTCGGTAGATCACATATTGGATTAGAAACTATTCGGTAGATCACATATTGGATTAGAAACTATTCGGTAGATCACATATTGGATTAGAAACTATTCGGTAGATCACATATTAGATTAGAAACTATTCGGTAGATTACAAATTGGATTAGAAACTATTCGGTAGATCACATATTGGATTAGAAACTATTCGGTAGATCACATATTGGATTAAAAACTATTCGGTAGATCACATATTGGATTAGAAACTATTCGGTAGATTACATATTGGATTAGAAACTATTCGGTAGATCACATATTGGATTAGAAACTATTCGGTAGATCACATATTGGATTAGAAACTATTCGGTAGATCACATATTGGATTAGAAACTATTCAGTAGATCACATATTGGATTAGAAACTATTCGGTAGATCACATATTGGATTAGAAACTATTCGGTAGATCACATATTGGATTAGAAACTATTCGGTAGATCACATATTAGATTAGAAACTATTCGGTAGATTACAAATTGGATTAGAAACTATTCGGTAGATCACATATTGGATTAGAAACTATTCGGTAGATCACATATTGGATTAGAAACTATTCGGTAGATCACATATTGAATTAGAAACTATTCGGTAGATCACATATTAGATTAGAAACTATTCGGTAGATTACAAATTGGATTAGAAACTATTCGGTAGATCACATATTGGATTAGAAACTATTCGGTAGATCACATATTGGATTAGAAACTATTCGGTAGATTACATATTGGATTAGAAACTATTCGGTAGATCACATATTGGATTAGAAACTATTCGGTAGATCACATATTGGATTAGAAACTATTCGGTAGATCACATATTGGATTAGAAACTATTCGGTAGATCACATATTGGATTAGAAACTATTCGGTAGATCACATATTGGATTAGAAACTATTCGGTAGATCACATATTGGATTAGAAACTATTCGGTATATAACATATTGGATTAGAAACTATTCGGTAGATCACATATTGGATTAGAAACTATTCGGTAGATCACATATTGGATTAGAAACTATTCGGTAGATCACATATTGGATTAGAAACTATTCGGTAGATCACATATTGGATTAGAAACTATTCGGTAGATCACATATTGGATTAGAAACTATTCGATAGATCACATATTGGATTAGAAACTATTCGTTAGATCACATATTGGATTAGAAACTATTCGGTAGATCACATATTGGATTAGAAACTATTCGGTAGATCACATATTGGATTAGAAACTATTCGGTAGATCACATATTGGATTAGAAACTATTCGGTAGATCACATATTAGATTATAAACTATTCGGTAGATCACAAATTGGATTAGAAACTATTCGGTAGATCACATATTGGATTAGAAACGATTCGGTAGATCACATATTGGATTAGAAACTATTCGGTAGATCACATATTGGATTAGAAACTATTCGGTAGATCACATATTGGATTAGAAACTATTCGGTAGATCACAAATTGGATTAGAAACTATTCGGTAGATTACATATTGGATTAGAAACTATTCGGTAGATCACATATTGGATTAGAAACTATTCGGTAGATTACATATTGGATTAGAAACTATTCGGTAGATCACATATTGGATTAGAAACTATTCGGTAGATTACATATTGGATTAGAAACTATTCGGTAGATCACATATTGGATTAGAAACTATTCGGTAGATCACATATTGGATTAGAAACTATTCGGTAGATCACATATTGGATTAGAAACTATTCGGTAGATTACAAATTGGATTAGAAACTATTCGGTAGATCACATATTGGATTAGAAACTATTCGGTAGATCACATATTGGATTAGAAACTATTCGGTAGATCACATATTGGATTAGAAACTATTCGGTAGATCACATATTGGATTAGAAACTATTCGGTAGATCACATATTGGATTAGAAACTATTCGGTAGATCACATATTGGATTAGAAACTATTCGGTAGATCACATATTGGATTAGAAACTATTCGGTAGATCACATATTGGATTAGAAAGTATTCGGTAGATTACATATTGGATTAGAAACTATTCGGTAGATCACATATTGGATTAGAAACTATTCGGTAGATTACATATTGGATTAGAAACTATTCGGTAGATAACATATTGGATTAGAAACTATTCGGTAGATCACATATTGGATTAGAAACTATTCGGTAGATCACATATTGGATTAGAAACTATTCGGTAGATCACATATTGGATTAGAAACTATTCGGTAGATCACATATTGGATTAGAAACTATTCGGTAGATCACAAATTGGATTAGAAACTATTCGGTAGATCACATATTGGATTAGAAACTATTCGGTAGATCACATATTGGATTAGAAACTATTCGGTAGATCACATATTGGATTAGAAACTATTCAGTAGATTACATATTGGATTAGAAACTATTCGGTAGATCACATATTGGATTAGAAACTATTCGGTAGATTACATATTGGATTAGAAACTATTCGGTAGATCACATATTGGATTAGAAACTATTCGGTAGATCACATATTGGATTAGAAACTATTCGGTAGATCACATATTGGATTAGAAACTATTCGGTAGATTACATATTGGATTAGAAACTATTCGGTAGATCACATATTGGATTAGAAACTATTCGGTAGATCACATATTGGATTAGAAACTATTCGGTAGATCACATATTGGATTAGAAACTATTCGGTAGATCACATATTGGATTAGAAACTATTCGGTAGATTACATATTGGATTAGAAACTATTCGGTAGATCACATATTGGATTAGAAACTATTCGGTAGATCACATATTGGATTAGAAACTATTCGGTAGATCACATATTGGATTAGAAACTATTCGGTAGATTACATATTGGATTAGAAACTATTCGGTAGATCACATATTGGATTAGAAACTATTCGGTAGATCACATATTGGATTAGAAACTATTCGGTAGATCACATATTGGATTAGAAACTATTCGGTAGATCACATATTGGATTAGAAACTATTCGGTAGATTACATATTGGATTAGAAACTATTCGGTAGATCACATATTGGATTAGAAACTATTCGGCAGATTACATATTGGATTAGAAACTATTCGGTAGATCACATATTGGATTAGAAACTATTCGGTAGATCACATATTGGATTAGAAACTATTCGGTAGATCACATATTGGATTAGAAACTATTCGGTAGATTACATATTGGATTAGAAACTATTCGGTAGATCACATATTGGATTAGAAACTATTCGGTAGATTACATATTGGATTAGAAACTATTCGGTAGATCACATATTGGATTAGAAACTATTCGGTAGATCACATATTGGATTAGAAACTATTCGGTAGATTACAAATTGGATTAGAAACTATTCGGTAGATTACATATTGGATTAGAAACTATTCGGTAGATCACATATTGGATTAGAAACTATTCGGTAGATTACATATTGGATTAGAAACTATTCGGTAGATCACATATTGGATTAGAAACTATTCGGTAGATCACATATTGGATTAGAAACTATTCGGTAGATCACATATTGGATTAGAAACTATTCGGTAGATCACATATTGGATTAGAAACTATTCGGTAGATCACATATTGGATTAGAAACTATTCGGTAGATCACAAATTGGATTAGAAACTATTCGGTAGATCACATATTGGATTAGAAACTATTCGGTAGATTACATATTGGATTAGAAACTATTCGGTAGATTACATATTGGATCAGAAACTATTCGGTAGATCACATATTGGATTAGAAACTATTCGGTAGATCACATATTGGATTAGAAACTATTCGGTAGATCACAAATTGGATTAGAAACTATTCGGTAGATCACATATTGGATTAGAAACTATTCGGTAGATCACATATTGGATTAGCACTGTAATTTCTGTATTTACTTAATTTGTTTGTAACATAAATTAATTTTGTTTGGCTCACCAGAAAACAAGTTAGTGCTCAGACAAAGAATACTTTCTTTCATCTTTATTGGTAGTTGTTCCAAAAACAATATTGAAACTAGGACAAGCAGTCAGTCAGCTGCTGGTCTTCCTTTACCTATTTATCCCGGCCAACGTTTGATAGTCTTGCTAGTTTATAGTAGTATAACAGCTCGTCGTAGAAGCACACAAATAAGTTGGTTCACACCCCCTTTATCCGAAAGCTAATAACTAAAATTGATATGCATTTCATAAACCTTATTAACATACACTTTCCACCAACCAATCTCTGTTCATAAAACCCTCCATAATATAATAAAGAGCAATGTGTATTTATTTGTAAATATATATCCGCCAGGTCACACAAAAGTCTGTCCGATAAAATAAGGGAAGGGAGAACGCAAATTTATTTCCATAATGACACGTGTCCTTTCTTTTCTTTCTTTTGGCTTTCTATACCGATTTGTACGTTTTTTGTTTACTTTTTCCCTTTTGTTAAACCAGTTTACTTGCGACAACGTCTTTGATGTTTAAAAGTCCGATGTCATTTTTATGTCTAGCTGAACCCCCCACCCACCTCACCGCCCAATAATCAAAGGAAGAAACTTAAAAAGCAATGTCAACAGTTACTGGTTCCGACGTGAATTAACATCCCTACACTGAAGATTGCGTAACCATGAAACATCGATGTCTGTAGGTAAAAATAATTAATTCTATTTATCTTCCTCCCACAAGGTAAGATGTGACACAAGGTCGGGAAGTGGGAAAAAACCAGCGCTCGAGAATTTGAGCACTCTGGCCATTTAAAAATTGCCTGGGCAGCCCCGTCGGCATTCCCCGGTAGGGGCGACTCAGGCGATTAGCAATAATCTAACCCCCTCTCAAATGGTGGGAAGGCAAATCCTGGGAGGGTGCACCTCCTAGAACAGCACAGGACTGACAACAGATAGACCGGCGTAAATCCAGACCCGAAGACCCGGACAATACCGGTCTATAGGGTGGGGTAAAAACCCCTGGTAAAAATAATTAATATTTACTTAAAAAATATAATTATAGCCATCTTTACTAGGATTGGTGCACCCTGAGAGAATTTATAAACGAGCAGTAATACTATGGCTTAAAAGCGGGATTCCGACCCCGTTTTTTTTATTTAATTTATTTATTTAAAAAAAATTATTATATATATATTTTTTTTTTTTTTTTTTGTTGTTGTTGTTGAAGAAGAAGAAGAAGAAGAAGAAGAAGAAGAAGAAGAAGAAGAAGAAGAATCACTTTCAACTGCTCGCTATAAGCGCTGGCCGATTTGACGTTTATAAATTTAAATCCCTCCTAATTGTCATGTGAATTCTTGCCGGCCAAGGGGAACGATACCCGACTGCAAGTGGCGATTTGTAAAAACCAGGTTCAAGCCCTCCGACCGACGTGAATTAATATCCCTACACATAGAGTGTAACGTAAAGATACGTGACCACTTCCTTCCTCGGGGAATTTTATACATATGATATAAATTTCTTCAAAATAGTCTATATTTGAAGTTTTAAAGGAGGATCGGCCCTCATAGCACCTTTAGGTTAAGAGGGCACTTAAAAATTCGGGACCACTTCCATTGTTTTCCTCGGAAAATGTCATACGTAGTATATAAATTTCATCAAAATAGGATATATTTGAAGGTTCGTCCCCCAGAACTCCTTTAGTTTAGGAAGACACTTATAGATTTTGGGACCACTTCCATTGTTTTCCTCACAAAAGTTTATACGTAGTATTTAAATTTCATAAAAATAGAATATATTTGAAGGTTCGTCCCCCAGAACTCCTTTAGTTTAGGAAGACACTTATAGATTTTGGACCATTTCCATTGTCTTCTCCAGATATAGGATTTAAATTTCATAAAATAGGATATATTTGAAGTTTTAAGGGGGTTATGCCCTACTAGACCCGTTAGGGTTGCATAGAGATTCGGAAACACATCCATTATATTCCCGGTATATTTTACATAAGAATACACTTATATGTAGATTCTCTAACCTTTCTTTCTATAGGAAACACATAAACACACATACACACAGACATTCAGTGCTATATATATATATATAGTCATCCACATACAGACTGTTTCGCTGTATCACAGCTCTTCAGTGCGGCTAGACCAGTTAGTGCCTCAAGCCGGAATTGAAACTCAACCGTCGAGCTGACAGTCGGCGCTCCTACCCCTGTGCTATCATACGACACTGACTGAATGTAAGTAATATCTCAATGTAAACATTGTCATGTGCCAGGAGCTCGAATTTGTTTTACCTAATGAGCTATGCCTTAAAGCTAATGGCAGTTGGCGATAGCTAATTTTATTCATGAATCTCTCTCTCTCTCTCTCTCTCTCTATATATATATATATATATATATATATATATATATATATATATATAGAGAGAGAGAGAGAGAGAGAGGGAGAGAGAGATTCATGAATAAAATTACATTTTAAACACATTGGGGACATTTTAAGTAGAATGGTCTTTAGAGTAAATGTGGTATTGTGGTGACTGAAATGATTCTAGCTACCGAGGCATTGGCTGAATCTTTAGAAAATAACCTCCAGGCTGTAGTGGATTGGGCTCATAAATGGTTGGTAACTTTTAATGCCGCTAAGACAAAGCTCCTCCACTTCAATAACTACAAGGAACCTCTCCAACCACCGATTGTCATGGCAAATAACACCCTACCTGAGAGTTCATCATTCAAACTCCTCGGCCTAACCTTCACAGGTAACATGAATTGGAACAAATACATTGAAGACATTGCCAAGGCTGCCGCAAAGAAGGTTGGCTCCCTCTACCGTGCTAGTAAACTCCTCACACCTGACATTATCCTGTATCTCTACAAAGCCACCATCCGCCCATGCATGGAGTATTGTTGTCACATCTGGGCTGGTGCATCATCTACTAGTCTCTCTCTCCTTGACAAGGTCCAAAAAAGAATCGCCAACCTAATAGGTCCCTCACTGTCAACCAAGCTCCAGCCTCTGTCCCATCGCCGCAATGTAGCATCCTTGTGCTTGTTTTCTAAATACTTCAATGGATTATGCTCCGATGAATTGGCTACTCTGGTGCGCCCTCGACGTAAATTCACTAGACCAACTCGACAATCAACTAAATCCCATCCATTCACTGTGGGGGTCCCCAGATGTCGGAGAGCCTTCTACTCAAATAGCTTCTTTCCTCGTGCTGCTGGCCTCTGGAACTCCCTCCCTGACCCTGTTTCCCCGACAGTACAGACATGCAGAAATTTAAAACTAATGTAAACAGACATCTCGCTGCGCAGATCCCAATTTAGGTCCCCCCTCCCCAACCTTCTTCCCTTTTCTTTTTTCTCAGTAGCCCCTTACGTCTACAGTGGCGGCCTGCCTTGTTTGGGGTGAACTATGTTTTAAAAAAAAAAGAAAAAAGTAGGATAGACAAAGTAGAATAGACAGACGATGACCAACGACCTGCATTTTTCTCACACGTTTAATGGCCTTGTGTTTAGTTTATTAAAATTAATACTTTATATTTTTTTCGCAACTCAAAAGTGTAGTATCTGTTTTATTTGAAATAGCGTTGCTATTTTTTCTGATATTTTTGTCACTCCAGTGTAAAAAATAAATCAGAAAGGACGTAAAAGATGGTGACCGCTTCATAACAATGATACGCACTATTTATGGTTGGTTGACCTCTTCTCATCTGACCAATTGTCAGCCATTATTTTTATGAGAGTTGGATTTACATACCGAACCGAAAAAACAATTGCACCTTTCGATAGATTATGTCTGTTCG
>OY744552.1:39898301-39903301 GCA_963556195.1 Sepiola atlantica
GCAATCAAGCTACACAGAGGCTCCCGCGTTTCATCCCCGGGGGAATCTTCAGGCTAAAATGCATTTTAGCCTGAAGATCCCCCCCCCCGGGATGAAACGCGGGAGCCTCTGTGTAGCTTGATTGCCATAAATATATTTTCATAACTTACTACCTAGCTCTACTTGCGTATCGAGCACTGTTGAAGTAAATACTGAGAATTGATACATAAAAAATTATATCGCCTTATAAAATTTTTATGTGGATACATGAAATACTAATATATATATATATATATATATATATATATATATATATATATATATATATATATACTACAATGAAGCTTTGGCTAGATCTGGGTATAGAGATAAAATTAGTTATATGATATCTTACTCTGATCGCATTGAGTTACATAAAGGGGGTAATAGAAGAACTGGCAATGTAATTTCATATAATAGGGCTATGGGAAAAAGCAAAAATAGAGTTGCTAGAATTAGCAGTGGCAATAAACTACAGAATGATCAAAACCCTGTTTCAGTAGACCATTCATCTGATACTCGTAGGACCTATGGTGAGAAAAATAGAAGACGTAGTTGCATTTGGTTTACACCCCTTATAGGCAGCATATTTTTTACTGATATTCCGAAAATCTTTTATAGTATTATTTAAATAAAAATTTCCTAGAGGTAATCGAATAGGTAAATGAATAAATAAACCACTGTAAAACTATTTTTTTCAACTTCTAAAATTCTCGCTTCATTCATCATCGGTTATAACAGTACTAAAATACAAGAGGCGAGTAATGAGGGGAGGCGAAGCCTGGGAGGGTGGACCTCCTAGAAAGGCCAAGAAGGCCAAAATACAAGAGGCGAGTAATGGAGCCAATTCTCGCACTAACAATACCGTAACCAACGGATCTGATTACAAATTGAAATTGTAGAAACGCTAACGGTTGTTCTCGGGGGGGGGGGGGCACTGTTTCGAGCGTGGTATATAAATGTTACGAAATGACGGGCAATAATAACCATACTTATTTCGGATCAACTGGTGTAAATTTCAAGGATAGATATAAAAACCATATATGCTTTTTATAAAACTAAGCTTCCGAAAATACTCCTACGTCATTAGCTAAATACGTTCGGGAACTAATTGGTAAGAAAACTTATTTTGAGTTAAAGTGGAGAATATTGAGTATTTATTTACCTCCTCTCCAGGAGGTTAGGCACAAGGCCAGTTTTATCTTACTCCCACAAGTAAGATGTGACCCAAGGTCGGGTCGGGAAAGTGGGGTTTGAAAAGCCAGCGCCAGAGAAAGTAAGCACTCTGGCCATTAAAAATTGCCTGGGCAGCCCCGTCGGCAATCCCCGGTAGGGGCGCCTCAGGCAGTAAGCAATAAACTTACTCCTCCCCAAAGAGGGGAGGCAAAGCCTGGGATGGTGGATCTCCTAGAACTGCACAGGACCTACCCATAGCAATTTTTAATGGCCAGAGTGCTCACCTTCTCGGGTGCTGGCTTTTCAAGTCCCACTTTCCCGACCCGACCTTGGGTTACATCTTACCTTGTGGGAGTAAGATAAAACTGGCCTTGTGCCTAACCTCCTGGGGAGGTAAATAAATAGTTTAAGTAAGATTCTTAACACGTTTTCTGTTCGAATCGCAGTCTCGTCTTGAAATTTCTTTCTACTTTATTTATATAACTCTGATGGAGTTTCGGCAAACGGACAGACAGACAGATACATAATCTCCATTATTAATAGATAATAACAAAAACAACAAGAGCAACAACAACAATAATAACAACAACAATAATAATAACAACAACAACCATAACAGTAATAATAATAATAATAATAATAATAAGAAGAAGAAGAAGAAGAAGAAGAAGAAGAAGAAGAAGAAGAAAAAGAAAAAGAAAAATGATAGTAATAAAATTATAAATTTTCATAAATAACTTTAGTACGTATAAAAAATACACCTATACATTGTAAGCCTGCAACAGCTATATTAATACATATTAATACATATAAATTGTTTTTAGTATTTGTTTTACTTGAAAGAGCTTTGCAACTTTATCTGATATTTTTGTCGATCATGGTCGAACAAAGGACACTTCATTAAGACGTAAAAGATGGCGACCGATTCATAACAAAGATGGCGACCGCCTCATAACAAAGCCCTAACACTATTTATTTCTGGTTCGTCTCTCCTCGTCTGTTCGATAGTCTTCCATTAATTTAATGAGGGTTTCATTTAAATAATGAACCGACAAAACCATTGCACGATAGATTCTTTCTGTTCAAAGATTTATTGACCTGAATCGAATTGAGAAATAAAAGTAGAACTCTATGAATAAAAGGTGCGCTATGATTTAAACTTTATTGCGGAATCATAATAGGTAATAAAGTAGAGAGTCGTTAAATCTGTCCCTCATGACTTCAGCTCACCATCAATCTAGTTAGCAGCATTGGGCAATATATATATATATATATATATATATATATATATATATATATATATATATATATATATATATATATATATATATAGTGTGTAGATTTCGATTTTGTGTTGAGAATCTGAATAACAGAGCTCAATGTAATTTAAACAGAGCAAAACAGAATTATAAAAAGAAAAAACTATACACACATTAAGGTTGTACACATTATAACTTATTTCGATTTTTTTTTTTGTTGGTTGGTTTTTTGACGTAGTTGTTTATACATCTGAGGAGACCTAATTAAGGGGTCGAAATAAGTTATAATGTGTACAACCTTAATGTGTGTATAGTTTTTTCTTTTTATAATTCTCTCTCTCTCTCTCTCTCTCTCTCTCTCTCTCTCTATATATATATATATATATATATATATATATATATATATATATATATATATATATATATATATATATATATATATATATAAGGTTAATACAACAAAAGATATAAGAGGCAACTAATATCTTTAATTAGTGAACATCCGGATAAAAATGAAGCTCAATATACTGGATAGAGCATTAATAGCATTAGATGAAGTGAAAGAATAAAATAAGGTGCGAAGCAAATTTTATTACAGTTCAATGTTCAGGCAAAGTTCTTTAAAGTCCTTAGCTCATGAGTTTTCAAAGAAAATCTTCTCCTCAGAGGACCATTACCGCAATGACATTACTGCAGATAATAAAAATTAAACTTTGAAAATATATAAAAAAATATATATAAAAATACATAAAAGTATATAAAACATCAAATATATCGGCCCAAAACATACTTTTTTGTAAACCTATACAGTTCATCCACGTCAACAAGTTTAAAATAGCTCCAGGAAAGGTATCAAAGAGGTTAATTAAAAAATAATCCAAGTGGTGAATGGTGGTCCCAAAACGAAAAAGGTTATCCAGGCGGGAAATTTGTTTGCTATCGATGCAGTAGATAACACTTGGATTACTTTTTAATTAACCTCTTAGCATCAATCCAGCATATTCTAAAAAGCTTTTAGAGTATTATTGAAAAAAAATTCCGATTCATAAATAAAAATACTGTAAAACTATCTTTTTCAACCTCCAAAAATTTAGCTTTATCCATTATCGGTCACAACAGTTCCAAAATACAAAAAACGAGTAAGGAGTAATTCCTTTTGAGTTGAAGTGGTCTATATTGGGTAGGGTGAATAAATATATACCTAACAAAAAGAAAAAAAGTAACTTATGCGCAATAATATCATACCATATAATGACATCTAGGGATAATCTGCTGAACATAAGGCAAGAGATACTACAAAACTGCTTGCATCGAAATAGGTATTTACTATTTTGTTTAAGACCTAAATAAAGGTTGTGGAATCAAATGAACATTTCAATAGCTTATGTAAAGATTTAACTTAAATATAAGAGCTATATATTTAGTCTGGAAACTATACACATTTATGTAAAGTTGTCTTCGAATCGGGTTTTACAACTGTTTTGTAAATCTAATATTAAATAGTATTTCTATAGCCTGCCTTATTACGTGGGAAATATGGGAAGGGAGTACTGAACGAATATATTTTTAAACTTTATGTTTTTAGATAATACATACATTACGGGTGAAATAAATTGTATTTTTGTATTACTATTAAATGCAGAATTTCTCTGATTAGCAACGATGGTAAAATGAAGACTATATATTTCTCTTGGTTTTGCTGTGAAACGCGTGTAAGATTTAGAAAAAGCAGAGAATTTGGAAAAACATACAAAAAATAAAATATAAATGTATAAAAAAAATTGTTTGTGAGACAAAGAATAATTACTGATATATGAAGATCAAGAAATCGAAAGTACAGATGGTTATGGATTGATTGTATCTATGGTCATAAGAATGCAACTGTAAAATATATATGTATACATATAAATATATATATGCATATATATACATATATATATATATGCATATATATACACAAATATATATATACATATATGTGTACGTATATGTACATATATACATATATATATACATACATATATATACATACATATATATACATACATATATATACATATATATACTTATATACTAATGATAATAGAATGAACGATAATCGAAATATCGTAGAGTGATCTATCTCGATAAAATAAAGCTCAATACGTTGAGTAGAGCAATCAATTTTAAAGAAAGAAAGATGAAGATAAAAAATTGTACAAAATTACATAAAGTTACATAAATTAATACAAATTTTATTACATCGAAAGTTCAGATGCAAGGGGTTACATTAATCCTTAAACCATGGTTTTTCAAAGATAAAACTCTTCTCGTCAGAGGATAAAATCTGGTAATATGGTATTTATAACAATTAAATATTACCTAGTTCAATTTCACTTTGAAAAATTGAAGAATAAAAAAACAAAAAAGGTTGGGGATAAAAAATAAAAGGCCAGGAATTAAAAAGTAAAAAATTAGCATTAGCGACGTGATTTTTGAAGACGAAAGGGACGTTATGGTGTAGATAGTTAATAGTAAAAGTAACAGTTTGTAGAATTGAAGAAAGTT
>OY744552.1:39908301-39913301 GCA_963556195.1 Sepiola atlantica
GATAAGGAAAATATGCAGTACATACATACACACACACACATACACACACCCACATACATGCTAGCACATACACAAACACAAGCATGCATGTACACATATATATACATACAAAAAAAAGTACTTATATATACGTTTCTATTCTTATCATACATACATATACACTAATGCCCGCATACACGCGTATCCGCACGCGCATGCATACATAGCAAATATAATGCTATCTTATTTCAAATAAGTACACAGAATACACGAATATCTTAAGGTACACTCGTATATGCATACATCCGAAAAACAACTATAACTAATGTCACCAGGTCAGTAATTACATGTTCATAACAGATATTAATATTTATTTAGGAGAGGGGAACAGTATAAGCGATAAGGATAGATTGTTTGAAACAATTTGTAACGATTATAAGTAATAGGGGGTGGAATTGGGTTAGTTCAATTAAAACTTGATCTTTAATATTACTAACTTTTTTCCTTAATTTATTTTTCCCCCTTTTCTCTTTTAATTTCCCTTCAAATTATTCATCTAACCCTTAATTTGGTTTTAAAATAATTTTTTTAATTAACTATTCTCTAGTTCCTTTTAAATTTTAATTTTTAATCTTTATTTTTTATTTTTATTATTCACCCTCTCACATACCTCTACTTATTTTACCATGCTTTTAACTAATTCTGTTTTAACCCTTTTTAAATCCCTAGAAACCCTAACTAGTAACTACAATTTACTTTGCTTTTAGCTTTAGCTTGTTACCTTTGAAATGTTAGAAGCTCACTCATTTGAATTCTATTTTTAGAATCGGCAATCTCTATACTTCCTTCCCGCTTCAGATTAATCCCACCCTCAAAAACCTATATCTTAACCTTGACTATATCGCCCGCCCACACCCTCAACCACCCTGTCACTTTAACTTCATCCCCATATCCAACCCTTTTCTCTTTTTTCTTTTTTCTTTTCTTCCTTTTTATTTCTTCCCAACTCATACAGCGGCTATTTAAACAATTCCGAACCTCATGACCCCTAGCGCTTTAAACCCTCTCTCCCCCTAACCCCAAATGTAACTGTTTTGTTTCATTTGGATTTAGACCTCTGAACGAGATGTAATCTGCCTTTTTTAGTCCAGGAAGTATATCAAAAATGGCCAGTCTTTCTCTTTTCAATCCCTTTTAAGTGCGTTTGGATTTACTTGTAATTTTAAGCACTTTCTCCACACTGCTCCTACGCAAACAGTTTTTTTTCACGTTCTACAATTCATCGGACTTCCTTTCAACGGAAATTTATCACCCGGACAAACTGCATATCTTTTTTACGGAACTTTTCTTTTCTTTGCATTCACTGCGTTTTTTTAATAATAACTTTTTTAATAATAATTTTCATATTTTTTAAATATTTGAACTTTGGTTTTTTCGAAAGCCAACTTATCTATCTGTATTTCTCCTCTGATGATAAGATCTCGATCTTTGAAAAGCCTTGGCCTAAGGAAAGAATAATAAACACTAGTTTATTACTGAATACACCTTGCATTGAACAATTGAAATTTGAAATAAATTTGGACAATCGTCGCATATTTATCTCTTTTTTTCTTATATATATATGTAATAATAAGGAGATGATAATAAAAATTAGAAATACAAAATGAGAATATAGGATAAATATAAAAGAAATAATTAATAATATTAGTATGAATTAAGAACTTAGAACTATAAATAAAAATAAGATAGAAGCTTAAACAAGTTTCGAACCAAAGTTGAATATTGTCAAGGCTCATTTTCTAGAGGTTTTTAAAGAAAACATCTCGCAAGGAGATGAGTATGGTAGGAGGGAGAGCAGATGGGAAGGTATGGACAACGGTAAATTTTACGGGGAGAGAAACACCTTATAAAAAAATTGGTACTTATGCTGATTAGCGGCCTATGAAAAAAATATTTTTATATAAAAACAATAATATATACTCATTAAGCATTATATTCTTACTCACTGTACGAAAAAGTAGAAAAAATTATCCACTAGAACTTTAATTACAAGTATTTTTCCATTCTGCGTATCATAACAGCGACTCGTTCAGTAAGCCTCCATCTTGTTTTTAAGAAGATTTCAGTTATCTGCCCTTCAAATCTTCTTAAAAAACAAGATGGAGGCTTACTGAACGAGTCGCTGTTATGATACGCAGAATGGAAAAATACTTGTAATTAAAGTTCTAGTGGATAATTTTTTCTAATTTTCGTACAGTGAGTAAGAATATAATGCTTAATAAGTATATATTATTGTTTTTATATAAAAATAATTTTTTCATAGGCCGCTAATCAGCATCAGCACCAAAAAATTATTATAGGGGAGGGGTCAAGGGTGACTAGGAAATAAATGGATGTAATAGAATGGGAGTATAATTGGAACTATACTAACATCCGTGCACAGACATGTGCATGAGTACATGTGAGATAAGAGTGAGGAAAAAAAAATTCTTATTAATTCGGCTGGTTCTTCAGGAGGAGAGAACATGCTTTAGAGGAAATAATTATCTTCTATCTCTCATCGTGGTCTTCTACCAATTTGGCGTTTGAACCAATAAGTCCAACTGGAATTACATTAGTTGTGGGAGGGTGAATTATATCAGGAAATGTTATATATATATATATATATATATATATATATATATATATATATATATATAGATTTAGATTTTTCACTTATAAAATAGATCATTCAGTGAAGACCGGGGTTGTTCCAATAAAAAACAAGCTCGATGATACTCGATTACAGAGTACAGAGCATTTATATTTGATTTTATGAAGGCTTACCAAAGCATTCCTTTCAAGACACCAATGATCACCATTAAAGATATTTTTTCTTACAAATACTATTTATTCAAATTAAATGTTTTTTCCTACACGTGTTTCACTACCAAGCAGTTACTTGCTTGGCAGATCATCAGGGAAATTAAATGTCTGGAATACTGGTTTCAACTGCCGACAAAACACAATGTGGCGTTGTAATAGTTGAGGTCACTTAAGAAGAGAAGAGGAAAAAAACTAAAACTAAAAATAAAAATAAAAGTCAAACTTAAAAAGCAAGGAAGAACAACGATAAGAAAAGAAAGTCCTAGAAAAGTCTTAGAAAAGTAGCTTGTGCATTATTTCTTCCACCAAGCCAACAAGCAAGTAATCGGTCCTAAATACATTCAATAAAACCACAAAACCGGAACAATGTGCGATAATACACTTTCACGTTAGCCGGTACAATGATGAATAAATCCCCCCCCCCCACAAGAAAACAAAAGAACTAAATCATTCAAGATACCGCTCACAAGTTACCATTCCAATCCAATGATAGTATGGGAATTCTAAATCCAACTTCTCACAAAGAAAAGTCAACACAAATGTTCGTCCGAGTTCAAAGAGTCTTATTTCAATTGTTGATTTATTACCCTTCGAAATAAACACACGACGAGTTGAATGTCAATCCCGCAGAAAACTTCCTTCCATCAAGAAAAAATCTTAATATAGAAACTATTTATTCAAAATACTGTTTCTAAAAATATTTATTATTAAACCTATTCCTTATAGAAATTAATCATCTAGTGTCTGGGACGTCATTTTACATTTTGGGAAAATATCCTTCATTTAATTAACTGCCGAATTATTATCGTTTTGTTGTTTAACGAAGCGAAAAAAGCCTATCCCGCAGAATTTGTTTTTAAAAAAATTATTCATATATCTAAAATAAACTGTTATTATAAAAAGGCCTTCTACAAAAATCTAGTTATTATTTTAAATCATTTAAAATATTTCCTTAACGGCTGTGTCTGTTTGTAACTCTCTGTGGAGAATATTATTCTATATTCCATAAATAAATGTTACAACGGAATATCGTTATCAGAAATCTATTTTCTATTTTGAAAAAAAACAAACTTTTTTTTTAATGGACCGGTTTATTTTTTTGTCAACTTTACGGGAAAATATCACTCTTACACGTTAAATGACAGGAGACTTTATTATTACTAATTTAAAATCCCGTACAAAATACTTTTTTTATAAAATTCAATTGTTTCTATTTTTAGAAATTAAGTCCATGTCGGCATGCATGTTTTTAAAATTATTTTTTCCTTAATTACTTTTCCCCATTCCTGCCACCAAATTGTTTTATTTATTTTAATCTAATTAAAAACTAATTTAATTTAACCTAATTTAATTAAATAGTGATAGCATCCAGGTTGCTATTTCTTATTTTTCACTTGAAATTACTTGAAATCCCCAATGCATTTCGTATAATATATCTATTTCTGAGAATAAATTGTGATTTATTATTTATTATTCCACTATCTTTTTATATGTAACACAATTTCCCCCCTCTATTCCGCTGAATAAGTATTTACTATAGTTGACTATCACTGGGCCTTATTCCGATAGAATATTCCTACCTTATCACCCCCAACCTAAGTATATATATATATATATATATGTAGTTTTTAATCGTGAACGCTCGAATCTTTCATCATATATTTTTACCCATAAAGCTCACATTCGAAATTTTAAATGAGATAATTTATTTATTTAAATAGTAAAAACGAATTCTCTTATATATTTTTTTATATTCCTGCATATGTAAAAAAAAAAAAAAAAAAAAAATATAGTCAAATTAATCTTTTACTTCTGTCACCCCTCCTCGATTATTTTAACATTTACCTCTTTTTTACATCGACCAACCAAAAAAAGTGAATTTATCTTTTTAAGACGATGATCAATTTCTCTCATTATTTGTTTTTTTGACGTGGTTGTTTATACATCTGAGGAGACCTAATTAAGGGGTCGAAATAAGTTATAATGTATACAACCTTAATGTGTGTATAGTTTTTTCTTTTTTATAATTCTCTCTCTCTCTCTCTCTCTCTCTCTCTCTCTCTCTCTCTCTCTCTCTCTCTCTATATATATATATATATATATATATATATATATATATATATATATATATAGTTTTAATTATCGTACCCTGAAAA
>OY744552.1:39918301-39968301 GCA_963556195.1 Sepiola atlantica
CCCCCAGGGGGTCAAAAGCCCCCAAAATGGCAAAAAATGACCCTTTTCTCCCATAACGTTTGATCCATCAATTCAATTTTTCTGAAACTTGGCCAAAATGTAGAGGCAATTGTTCTGGATATAAAATGAGCATCCTTGACCTCAGAAAAATTCTGGTTCGCGCCCCCAGGGGATCAAAGGAGGGTCAAAAATGCCCCAAATTGCCCAAATTTATTGCATTTTACACTAGCCACATCGAGTCACATACAGAGGGGGGACCAAGCATGCGCGGCTCGTTTATTTTTCATTTCTCATGACTTTTAACTCTGCTCTATCTTGTTTTCTTTAAAAATAAAATTAATTTTTATTTTATTAATTTATTGATTCATTTTTTAATTCATTTTTAAATTTATTCTCGTGCATGTATTCTTATCTAGTTTTGTTTTATTATACTTTATTATTTTTTATTTTATTTTATTATCATATAATATTCTCTATAATTATTGGGTATCATTTTTATTCTTTTATTTCTTCATTTTCTTTTCTTATGCATGTATTCTAGCTTTGTTTTATTATATTTTATTATTTTATTTATTATTTTATTTATTATTTATTTTTTATTTTATTTTTATATATTCTCTATAATTATTGGGTATCATTTTTATTCTTTTATTTCTTCATTTTCTTTTCTTATGCACGTATTCTAGCTTTGTTTTATCATATTTTATTATTTTATTTATTATTTTATTTATTATTTATTTTTTATTTTATTATCATATAATATTCTCTATAATTATTGGGTATCATTTTTATTCTTTTATTTCTTCATTTTCTTTTCTTATGCATGTATTCTAGCTTTGTTTTATTATATTTTATTATTTTATTTATTATTTTATTTATTATTTATTTTTGATTTTATTATCATATAATATTCTCTATAATTATTGGGTATCATTTTTATTCTTTTATTTCTTCATTTTCTTTTCTTATGTATGTATTCTAGCTTTGTTTTATTATATTTTATTATTTTATTTATTATTTTATTTATTATTTATTTTTGATTTTATTATTATATAATATTCTCTATAATTATTGGGTATCATTTTTATTCTTTTATTTCTTCATTTTCTTTTCTTATGTATGTATTCTAGCTTTGTTTTATTATATTTGATTATTTTATTTATTATTTATTTTATTTATTATTTATTTTTTATTTTATTATTATATAATATTCTCTATAATTATTGGGTATCATTTTTATTCTTTTATTTCTTCATTTTCTTTTCTTATGCATGTATTCTAGCTTTGTTTTATTATATTTTATTATTTTATTTATTATTTATTTTTTATTTTATTATCATATAATATTCTCTATAATTATTGGGTATCATTTTTATTCTTTTATTTCTTCATTTTCTTTTCTTATGCATGTATTCTAGCTTTGTTTTATTATATTTGATTATTTTATTTATTATTTATTTTATTTATTATTTTATTTATTATTTATTTTTTATTTTATTATCATATAATATTCTCTATAATTATTGGGTATCATTTTTATTCTTTTATTTCTTCATTTTCTTTTCTTATGCATGTATTCTAGCTTTGTTTTATTATATTTGATTATTTTATTTATTATTTATTTTATTTATTATTTTATTTATTATTTATTTTTTATTTTATTATCATATAATATTCTCTATAATTATTGGGTATCATTTTTATTCTTTTATTTCTTCATTTTCTTTTCTTATGCATGTATTCTAGCTTTGTTTTATTATATTTGATTATTTTATTTATTATTTATTTTATTTATTATTTTATTTATTATTTATTTTTGATTTTATTATCATATAATATTCTCTATAATTATTGGGTATCATTTTTATTCTTTTATTTCTTCATTTTCTTTTCTTATGCATGTATTCTAGCTTTGTTTTATTATATTTTATTATTTTATTTATTATTTATTTTATTTATTATTTTATTTATTATTTATTTTTTATTTTATTATCATATAATATTCTCTATAATTATTGGGTATCATTTTTATTCTTTTATTTCTTCATTTTCTTTTCTTATGCATGTATTCTAGCTTTGTTTTATTATATTTTATTATTTTATTTATTATTTATTTTATTTATTATTTTATTTATTATTTATTTTTTATTTTATTATCATATAATATTCTCTATAATTATTGGGTATCATTTTTATTCTTTTATTTCTTCATTTTCTTTTCTTATGCATGTATTCTAGCTTTGTTTTATTATATTTAATTATTTTATTTATTATTTATTTTATTTATTATTTTATTTATTATTTATTTTTTATTTTATTATTATATAATATCCTCTATAATTATTGGGTATCATTTTTATTCTTTTATTTCTTCATTTTCTTTTCTTATTTATTTTATTTTATTCTATTATTATTATTTGTACTCACTAGGAGTTCTCACACGGATCATCGTCAGTGATTGCTCACTGACAACAACCAGTTGTACTTCCTGGAGTCTGAGTGACAACAAGTCTCCCCAGATTTCCAGTATTCTTCACCTCTTTTCGCTAACCACCACAAATAATCTTGCGATATCGCAATAGCTTTTTACCGTTGATTTCTTGTTGGTAAGGACCATTGGTCTTTTCTAGAATTTAGGTGACAATAAGCCTCCCCAAGGTCCCAACATTCTCCGCACTCTTCCAGTGGAAGTCTGGTTTGTGCTGTCCCTCCTCGGTCTTCTCATCCTCGACCCTCTACAAATATTTTGTTTGCTGTCAGCCTAGGCCGGCACCATTTTTTTTTGGGGGGGGGGGGGAGGGAAGGGGAAGAGCTTATGGTGCTTCTTGTAATTTCTGTTCCTTGGTTAATTTTTGTGTGGTATTAGCTGAGGCCGGTGTAATTTATTGGAAGGTGGTGGATTATGAAGTGGTGTTTCTTGCAGTTTGTGTTCCGTAGTTAGTGTTGTGGTGTTCTTCGTGTGGTTTTGTTTTCTTCCTGTTATAAATTCCTTGTGACTGGTTACCCTTTGTAGCTTATGCGGGTTGGTTTCCGCATTCAAGGATTTTCCTTAGGATTGCAGCTGTTTTGATCATTGCCGTCATTTGTATTGTTCCAATGATCCCTTTGATTCCAATTTCTTCCAGTCTTTTGTGCCAGGTTTTTGGGGATTGTTCCTAGTGCTCCTACGATTATTGGTATCATACTAACTTTCTTCATGCTCCATATTCCTTTCAGTTCTCTGGCTAGTTCTGTGTATTTGCTTCGTTTTTCCGTCTCTTTGATCTTCACTCTGTGGTTGCTGGAACGGCGAAGTCTATGATTTTGCAAGATTTTTTCTTCCTGTCAATTATTATAACATCAGGTCTCCTTGCTTGTATGGGTTTATCTGTTTGTATATCCATATCCCAGAGGATTTGTGTTTTTCATTTTCCAGTACTGTTTCTGGTTTATGTTTGTACCATTTGTGTGTATATTCCAAATTCAATTGTTTGCACAGTTCCCAGTGTACTGCTTTTCCCACACAGTCATGCCTGTTCTTGTATTCTTTTTGAGCGAGTTTGCTACATTCACTTATTATATGATTTACGGTTTTGTCTCTTTGTCCGCACAGTCAGAATTTGCTGTTTTCCTGGGTTTTATCTATTTTAGGACAAACTACATTAAGTAGTTTGTCCTAATCGCATTGTTCTGTGCAGCCATCAGTAAAGATTCCGTTTCTCTGTTCAAGTGTCCTTTTCTTAGCCATGACCAGCTATTTTCGTTGGTTTCTTCTCTTGTCAGTCTTCTGAAGCGTCCATGTAGTTGTTTTTCTTCCCACTTTTCTTTTCTTGTCGTTTTGTTTCTGGTTTCGGTGCTTCCCGAGTTCCTCGTTGGAACGGTGTCTTTTGCTGCGGTGATTAGCCCTTCTATGTTCTTAGTTATGTATTTCTCCAGCTCTTTTTTTGTGTCTTCCGCACACTCTTCTATACTTACCAGTCCTCTTCCCCCTTCATTTCTTTTCACGTAGAGTCTATCCGTATCGTCTTTTGGGTTTAGTGCGTTGTGCATGGTCATTAATTTTCTAGTCTTCTGGTCAAGGTGCCTGAGTTCTTCTTTAGTCCTACCTACCTACCTATTATTATTAGTAGTAGTAGTAGTAGTATTTATTATTATTATTATTAGTAGTAGTAGTAGTAGTATTGTCTTTTTCTTTATTTTTTCTTATTTTTCTTATTTTTTCTTTATTTTTTTTATTAATTTTATTTTCTTAATTATTGTTTTTTTTTTCTTGGAGATGTAGAAATCTTTCGTGAATGTCTGTAAAGTGTTTACTAAGTCTCAATTGCAACACGTGGCTTACGTGATAAGGTAAACAAATGTTTAAACTCCCTAAAATAATTGACGACTTCAATCCAGGCTATATATATATATATATATATATACGAAACTGTTAAAATACATCAGCCCAACTTCTCTCTTCGTCCAATTATTTCCCAAGTAACTACACCAGTTTACCAACTTACTGAACAATTAACGACATGATAACTCGATACACCCCAAACCCTAACCCTAACCCAAACCCCAAACCAATATAGCATTAAATCAACCAAGTAACTCATTTAAAAGACCAGAACAAAATAAACTAACCAAGAAGTTATCACTTAATTATATGTAAGTAAATCTGTTTACTAACGTACCCGTAAATAAAAGCATTGATATAATCATAAATAACATCTATAAAGACTCTAACCCTAACCCTAACCTGCACTACCGAAGTCACCTTTTATGACCATCATGGCAATGTTATATCCACATATTTTGACCCATAAAGCATACAAAGAATAGGGGACTTGTTGGCACATGTTTCCCTACAATAAAAAAGTAAAATGCAATTCGCCAAGAAGCGAAAACACATTTATAATTGGGACTGGATGTAGTCTAGAGAGCGAGAGGCCAAGAGCCATGAGATCAGTCCACGCAGTTTGCGGGGGCAGATGTAGGGCAACCAATCAAGTTGGAGGACAGCCTGTTGCTATGCTAAGAAAAGGCCCTAGAAAATAGCTGGAAAACGCCCGCAAGGGGAAACAAGGGGATATCTATTTCGGCGGCGGTGGAGACATGAGGTGTCCAGATTTGCTGTTCACACAGCAGTCAAATCGAAACAATATATCTTCGAACAAGGAAAGAGACTTCGGCAGCGATAGAGACATGATGTGTATAGATGTTGTGCTCACACAGCAGCCAAATCGAAACAATGTATCCCCCCATACAAAATAAGTCGGATTCAAGATTTATCGGCTAAGAAGAAAAAATACAGCGACAATCTTACCGCTGTCTATCAGACATCACAAGGAACCCCCCAGTCCGACAAAGTTGACCAGAATAGACAAAGTCAATATTTTCCTTTCTGGATAAGAGATTACATATATCTCGCCACACCAAACAACTGTCCGCGAAAGACAGACATCAAAATAAAAAATTCTATGACAATATCTTTCACACATGCGTCAACTCCACACTAAAAACTGTGCGCGAAAGACGGACATCAGAATCAAAGATTCTGTGACAATATCTTTCACACATGCGTCAACTTCACACAAAAACTGTCTACGAAAGACGGACATCAGAATCAAAAATACTATGACAATATATCTTTCACACAGCCGTCAACTCCACACTAAAAACTGTCTACGAAAGACGGACATCAGAATCAAAGATTCTGTGACAATATCTTTTACACATGCGTCAACTTCACACTAAAAACTGTCTACGAAAGACGGACATCAGAATCAAAAATACTATGACAATATATCTTTCACCCAGCCGTCAACTCCACACAAAAACTGTCCGCGAAAGACGGGCATCAGGATCAAAACTTTTGTCACAATATCTTTCACACAGCGTGTCAACTATCGCACGAAAACACTATAAAAGGTACGTTTCTTATGGAAAAAAAGAATTCCATATTTAATTCGTTCAAATTCGAACTTTCGTATATTTTCAATCTTGTTTCATAGATGGTCTTATATTTGATTAATCACGTTTTTATCAAATCTGTAAGAACTCTCCGTGAGCGGAGAAGAACTGTTCATTTGTTCATTGAAGTACGTTAGACCTCTTCAAAATTGACCTTTTTCTTCAAATATATGGAAACTGATATTATTCCCATTCTCCAAGGTCTAAATCTGCTAAATATACCAGTTATTGTGATCTTGGACCTTGGCTATGCCTGCCTCAAGAGCCATGTAATTTTATTGTTGACGTTTTTCAAAAACGCTGCAAAATATGGGATATTATGTCCTTATTTTCATTGTAGCTTTCCAGAGGTTGATGCTATAGCATTGAAAGTGGTACCAAATGAAAGCTAATAAAATTTTCTTGCATATGGTAGTAAGCACAATAAAACACATGAACACCTGTGTAAATTTTAACTAATTTTAATGCACAAACAGCTGGGACACTACAAAAAATCAGGTTGGTAGTATGATAGCACTGCACTGACACATATATTGCATAAGAAATTGTCAGATAGGATGTTACTAATACATGTATTATCATCATTAAATCAGCTTTAACTTACAATCTGAAATGAAGAGATAAAACATACTTAGTGATAATAAATTATATACATGCATTAAGAGTAACATTTTTTAGATAAAGTTATGTATTATATGATGGCATCCTTTCCAAGCATAAAAAATATATATGTTTGTGCATTAAAATTAATTAAAATTAACACAGGTGTTCATGTGTTTACTACCATATGCAAGAAAATTTTATTAGCTTTCATTTGGTACCTTGAGGCAGGCATAGCCAAGGTCCAAGATCACAATAACTGGTATATTTAGCTAATTTAGACCTTGGAGAATGGGAATAATAGCAGTTTCCATATGTTTGAAGAAAAAGGTCAATTTTGAAGAGGTCTAAAGTACGTGTTATATGAAAAAAAAGAAGGAAATTCATATTTAGCCCGTCCAAATCTATGAACCTTCGTATTTGCTCATTTTTGACTCTGAGTTCATATCCTGACTGATCAAGAACTTCCCTAGAGCGGAGCAGAACTTTTCATTGATCATTTTAAAATAATAAACACATGCTATGTTTGCATAATATCGCCTTTGTTGATTCTTACAAGTGTCTTATTTTTTCACGCTTATAAATTGGGATTCTAATATGTCTCGTTTTTTTGTCTCGCACGATTACTTGCTTGTCTCCATTTCATCGTTTTATTGAAAAAAAATAATTAAGTTGTTGTCACTAACAGCAAGTCTAACAGGTGACTCGCAGGCCCCGGATAAAACACAAAGGATAGGAGACGCGAGGTGTGAGAGGGGCGGGGGAGACACCACTGGTGTCGGCGTATGGCATGACGTTGTAAGCCTTCTATAGTTTTCAGTTATATCATTTCTGGATTTATGCATTGGCGCCGGTGGTGTTTCCAACCTTACACATCATTAACATTCGTGGCTGAGTTACACATTTGTAACATTGGTAACATTTGTAATATATGTAACATCATCTTTATATAACAAGATTAAGTTGCTATGGATTCAGTGTTAGGGTCCACGTTTAGTAATTTCTACATGTCAAACCGAGAAAACAAAATATTTAACCTTATTAACAAACCACCAATTTATTTACGATACGTTGATGGCATTTTAATACTTACCATAAAAAAAAATTATATATATATATATATATATATATACAGGGTGGGCAAAAATAAGGGTCCTATTTTTAAAAATTCATAACTTTTTTATTTATTGATTTTTTTTTAGAATAAGTAAAGGACCCCTTCCGAAGCAAGCATGGGCCGTATTAGCCCTAAGGAACGTACCCTCATTTAGAAAACATTATTTTTACTTAAAAAACTCAAAACAGTGTAAAAAACAATACTTTAGTTTTTGTAAGTTTTAAGAAGTGTTTTTCGGCTAAAATTTGTTTTGTTTATTTCAAAACATCTCGGAAGGGTCAGTCTACACACACATAAAGTTTGGTGAGTTTAACTTTTATTTTGTGGAAGTTATTCAAATTCAAGTTATTCAAATTTAAAGATAGGACCCTTATTTTGGCCCACCCTGTATATATATATATATATATATTAATTTTATACGTACATAAAAGTAATCCATGGACACGTGTTTCTGGCTCACAGCCGTCATCAGCATGGCTAACTTACACAGAGATCGAACCTTCGATGTTGATGTCTATAGTCCAGTATTCTACCACTGGGCCAAGACGCTCTGTGTATAAATATGTACGATTTTTATCACCTAAGTATTATTTATTTATATTAACGAAAAATACGTCCTTGAGTTTTATGGCGACTAATGATGCAGTTTTCTGCATCTTAATCACTTAGGAAGTGAAACAATTGAAATAAAAGTAAGCTCAATAACAAAGAGCTGAAAATCACCTATAAAAATAATTACATAGAAATACATAATATATATATATATATATATATATATATATATATATATATATATTATATATAAGGTTAATACAACAAAAGATATGAGGCAACTAATATCTTTAATTAGTGAACATCCGGATAAAAATAAAGCTCAATATACTGGATAGAGCATTAATAGCACTAGATAAAGTGAAAGAATAAAATAAGGTGCGAATCAAATTTTATTACAGTTCAATGTTCAAGCAAAGTTCTTTAAAGTCCTTAACTCATGAGTTTTCAAAGAAAATCTTCTCCTCAGAGGACCATTACCGCAATGACATTACTGTAGGTAATAAAAATTAAACTTTGAAAATATATAAAAAAAAATATATAAAAATACATAAAAATATATAAAACATCAAATATATTGGCCCAAAACATACTTTTTTTGTAAACTTATACAGTTCATCCACGTCAACAAGTTTGATATCTTGCCTAGAGCTATTTTAAAGAGGTTGATTAAAAAATAATCCAAATGGTGAATGGTGGTCCAAAAATGCAAAAAATTATCCAGGCGGGAAATTCGTTTGCTATCGATGCAGTAGATAGCAGTGAAAAATGTATTTAAAATCTATCTCTCTCTCTCTCTCTCTCTCTCTCTATATATATATATATATATATATATATCTTTTAAGACTCAATCATTTCATTGTATTTTGTGTGGATAATCCTCTCGGTAGAATTGTTCTCGAACTTAGTATCGGCCATGTTTGTTTTTAAATAAAGTCTGCCCGCAGAATCGTTCGATTTTAATTTACTTAATCTTATATATTTTCCCTTGGCAACTGAGGGAAGGCCTATAGAAAAGGAGACGAAGTTCATTTCTAATACGTAAAACAACTTTATTGAGGGAAAGAGGTTAGTATGTCCATAAATATGGACGAAGACAAAAGTAAAGGAATTTCCCGTTATTATAATTACCCGGAAAAGAGAATTGTTCATAGTACTGAATGTTTGTACACCGGCTACGATGTCAGGACGTGTCCATGTGTGTATGTAAGTATGTGTATCTGTACACCGGTGTGAAAGTCAGTTCACATGTAAGCAGTTATGTGTTTAATTTTACTTCAGTCGAAGTTCTCAGAAATCAAGGGGGCCCCTTCCTGGAGCTAACACTTGATCTCTATATGAGATACATAGATACCCGAGTATTCTATTAAAATTCTCCTTTATTTCTCAAACATTGAGTTAGTAAAAAAGTTGAGAATAATTTCTTCTCTCCCCAACTGACCCGTCAAGCATGTCATAGTATATCTTTTTTGTAGTCTGTTGGTCTTACCGGATTCCAGGACAAGAATTCATCTAGTCTGGTGGAGTATCCAGCTACGTGGTGTTACTTGAGGTAACATCACTAGGAGAAGATGCACTATTCCTCGTATGAGGGGATCTTATTTGTGCTGCGGATACTATGTAATTTGAATATTTGGTCAGGGTTTACTTGTAGGGGTAAGTATCCTCATGTCAGGTTGTCCTGACAAACCCTTGTACAGAGAGACCGAAGACACTCAAGGATAGTGTCTAGTAGGTAATTCAAACTATGTGTGTGTGTGTGTGTGTGTGTGGGTATGTGTGTTATATTAAGTTCACGTGTATGAGGCAGTAGCCATTTTGGTTTCTCAGTACTTTGTGTTGAAGTGGCCAAGGCTCGCTAGCCCGGCCAAGTGTAGTAGTCGTCTACATGTCGAGAGAAGCAAGAAAAAGAGAGAGTGAGTTGATATTAATTCCACGTGTATGCGGAAGTAGCCATTTTGGCTTTTTGTCTTCTTGTCGAAGTCGAACCAAGGGCCAAAGCCCCGGGAAGTTGTCTGTTGCGTTCCCAGAGAGAGGGACGTGTGTTTGGCAGTGCCAAAGAAGGAAAGAGAGAGAAGAGGCTTCTCGTGCCGCAGAATTAAAAAAAAAGAGAGGCCGGATAGCGCTCAAATGTTTATATAGTTATGCTAGCCATCTGATTTTCGCCTAAGAGAAACCCACTGATTGGTCAAGCCAAGGAGGAAGTAGATTGCTTGAACCAATCAGCAGACAGCTAAGAAGTCATTGATATTGAAACAATATGGCGGCTTGTAGGAAACTGCTACAGGCCTGCACAGTCAAATAATTCAATAATGCACTAATCTGAGACACAGAACTCTATTCTCTCCCAAGACAAACGGATGCCAATAATCTTTTCTTTTTTTTCTAAACTTATGTTTCTAAAATATATTAATTCTTTCCGTGACGCACTAATTTCTACTTGATTAACTGCCAAGATACCGTATCATCTCGGATATAAATTTTAGAGAGGCGTTCAGCCCTTACCGTGACCGAATTTAATGTATGCCAAATCTGTTTTGAAAAATATTCCTTACCCTTAAAAACGGCCGAGAATTAACTCTTCATGCCAGTAAATCGCAATCCGTTTAATTCTTTCAAACTTTATTTTCGGGCGGTTTATTCTGTAGCAGTCGTAAACATAGACCTATTTTCTCCCTCCGAAAAATGTCCCTGTTAAGTGATTTGGTTACACATTGACCAATCAGCGGCGAATGAGCATAACAGGTGTATAAGCTGGCTTCCGGTGGAAAAGGGTTGAAGAAAGTGTCTACGGATGCCTGAAAGTGATACATTTTTTTTTTTCATATTAATTTCAGACTTTCCTTTTCTTCATATTAATTTTAGACTTTTCTAATAATTAACTAAAAACGACTAATAATTTGAACACAATAAAGTGGTTGGCACGCCACGGACTGATGAGCGGTACTAGCCCGGAAAACTTTGATGGTCACCTACAGGAATTTTTGTGGCGGCGCCGAATGAAAACAAATTTCTTCGGCAATATACTGTATTGGATACGCTATTATTATGACGTTTAATAAAATATTTGGTCAAAAACATTATTTCTTGAAAAAAAAAAAAAATTATTGTATTTAGTTTATTTTTTTTCAATGAAAAAATTATTGTATTTAGTTTTTTGTTTCTTTTTAATGAAAATTTTTAAAAAGTTTTGAAAACAATCAAATAAATTATTTTTCAAATAGTCTGTATTATGTTAATTATTAGAATATGATGAAAGGAAAGTCTGAAATTAATATGGAAATTTCAAAGTCTGAAATTAATATGAATAAAAAAAATTGTATCACTTTCAGGCATCCGTAGACACTTTCTTCAACCTTTTTCCACCGGAAGCCAGCTTATACACCTGTTATGCCCATTCGCCCAATCAGCTTGCAGGGCGCATTGATTCCATCTGTCCGCTGAAGAACTACTTCAGCCCCTTTGGGAATCATGATCGGTCAGCAGAGAGACACTTGCCAGCAACAAAGAAAACATGCCTACATTCTCTCTCCTGCTCCCTGTCCATTGGACGCTCCAGCACCGACTATCTTCGCCTGAAGATATCTGCTGACAGACGTTTGGCAGCCCAAAGAACTTTCTTCACTTGGCCATTGTCCAACTTCTTTTACCTTTACCATCCGGCGGAGGCAACTTTATTTAATAAACCAATTGTTTGTTGTTATAAAAAAGGTTTGAATTCTATAAAAGTACCAATTCTTCACCGAAAAAAAAAAAAATGGCGGTGTTCGAACCAAAGCATAAAATAAATAAGAAACTTGGGTATCTTTTACAATAATCCGCAGAGTCGCGGACGTGGTCCAAAAAATGAACGAGAACGGGGTAAAAAAAAAAAAAAAAAACAACAAGTGAAGGTGACCTACGTCGAGAATAGATATTTTCCTACTTACCTATGACATTTGTTTGTATTTTTACGTAGTATAAATGGGTTTTTATTAGATGTAAAAAAAAATTTCTTGTTTTTTTTGGGGCACGGATTTTTACTAAAAAAAAAAAAAATGGCGTCTCAGCCTTATCCTCGTTACGATACCCCCCCCCCCCCAATTGCCATTTTTGGACCCCATTCGCGACTGTGCGGATTATTGTAAAAAAATACCCAATAACAGTTTGAACGGCTTAAAAATACAAACAAATGTCACAGATAAGTTGGAAAATAACTTTTATCGGCTACAGTTACTTTTATTTGTTGTATATTTGTTTTTTGAGCGTTTTTAGTCTGTGGATTATTGTAAAAGGTACCCAGAAACTTATATTTTAATTCGTAGAATTTAGTATTTTTGGACTACTGTTCTCATCTTGAGTGTTTTTATCACAACGTTTCGGCCGATGTAACCTCCGACCTTCTTCAGGTGTACTTATATTTTAATGTTGATTTTTCAAGGCTGCTCGTAGGCGTATCAACATTTCCAACGTCCTAACGCGGGTTTCTCGTGTTTTTGTGAATGGTCCAGGGGAGATAACAAAATTGGTATCGGATTTACCTCCCTTACGTAAATTGCTTTTGCTTTTCTTTAATAATTTTTAAGTCGCTCTTTACGTATCTCTGCAGTTTTTAACAAATTTAGACATGGTTGATTTTAATGGTGGGAAATCCATCTCCTTCAAAACGTGTTGTGAACAAAAATAAAAATTGTAGCCCTGCACTATGCGAGTTCATCCAAAAACAAAAATGAGATTCAACTTTTTTAGGCGATTACATGTAAACAGCCTAAAAAACTTGGCGGTAAAACCAGACTTCAAAAATTTTGAATTTAGAGAGGAGATCAGTTTCGTATATAAATTTAACGTAAATTATCGCCCATTTCTGGGCCACCAAAGGATAATGATCACCCACTTTCGGACCAGATAGTGTTTTTAATGACATATAATCAAATATTTTTAAGGGAGTTAAATTGTGTATGTGTTTGGGGAAGGGGTTAACATATCTTAGACATGTAATAAATTGCTTTACCTCATTTAAAAAAAGTATTTTTACCAAAAGATTATTTTACCAAAAAGAAACGAGAAAAAACTAAGCAATAATTTTGTTTATTCATTGTATATGGCCGAGGTTGGGTTCTTGGCTAAAATCAGTCTGAAATCGATTCAAACAAGAATAAAATTGAATAATTTTGACTTAAAAGTCATAAAATACAAATGCCCTTCGAATAACCCTAAGTAGGTGGCAATTTGAAAAATAATTTTTTAAAAGGACGGAAAAAAGGGCGCACGACGAGGTTGGGTTCTTGGCTAAAATCAGTCTGAAATCGATTCAAACAAGAATAAAATTGAATAATTTTGACTTAAAAGTCATAAAATACAAATGCCCTTCGAATAACCCTAAGTAGGTGGCAATTTGAAAAATAATTTTTTAAAAGGACGGAAAAAAGGGCGCACGACGAGGTTGGGTTCTTGGCTAAAATCAGTCTGAAATCGATTCAAACAAGAATAAAATTGAATAATTTTGACTTAAAAGTCATAAAATACAAATGCCCTTCGAATAACCCTAAGTAGGTGGCAATTTGAAAAATAATTTTTTAAAAGGACGGAAAAAAGGGCGCACGACGAGGTTGGGTTCTTGGCTAAAATCAGTCTGAAATCGATTCAAACAAGAATAAAATTGAATAATTTTGACTTAAAAGTCATAAAATACAAATGCCCTTCGAATAACCCTAAGTAGGTGGCAATTTGAAAAATAATTTTTTAAAAGGACGGAAAAAAGGGCGCACGACGAGGTTGGGTTCTTGGCTAAAATCAGTCTGAAATCGATTCAAACAAGAATAAAATTGAATAATTTTGACTTAAAAGTCATAAAATACAAATGCCCTTCGAATAACCCTAAGTAGGTGGCAATTTGAAAAATAATTTTTTAAAAGGACGGAAAAAAGGGCGCACGACGAGGTTGGGTTCTTGGCTAAAATCAGTCTGAAATCGATTCAAACAAGAATAAAATTGAATAATTTTGACTTAAAAGTCATAAAATACAAATGCCCTTCGAATAACCCTAAGTAGGTGGCAATTTGAAAAATAATTTTTTAAAAGGACGGAAAAAAGGGCGCACGACGAGGTTGGGTTCTTGGCTAAAATCAGTCTGAAATCGATTCAAACAAGAATAAAATTGAATAATTTTGACTTAAAAGTCATAAAATACAAATGCCCTTCGAATAACCCTAAGTAGGTGGCAATTTGAAAAATAATTTTTTAAAAGGACGGAAAAAAGGGCGCACGACGTGAGTGCAATGGAACCGTTAAAAAATCACTTTATATTGTATGGGACTGTCAAAGTTTAATTTTTTCCCTCCAAAAAAAAAAAACAACAATTATTTTATCTATAACGTGTTTTAACATATTTTCAGCAGACCGGCCCCCTTGAAACAGCCACACCTACAATTGATCTCAGAGAAATTGAGAAAATGGCCAAGACCAAAATAACTAAAAATTAAGTAAGCCCCCCCCCCCCCCCTCTAAAAATAGCCTGGGCAGTCCTGTTGACATTCCCCAGTAGGGGTGCGTCAGACAGCGATTAACTAACTCCTTCCCAAAGAGGGAAGGCAACAAGGCCCGGAAGGGTCGCCCTTGTCATACTACTTGTTATGATTTTAGATCTCGTTTTGATCTGAAGACGCCGTCATACTGTCTGGCATGTGTTACCATGACGACCGCCATCCAAGTCGGCCTTATTTACCTGATTCCCGACCGCTTAAAAGTGGAATCCCAGGCACTGGGAGGCGTTCTGTGATCGCCACAGTGGCACAAAAGTCGGTAAACATAATCATGTTTACTACCACGAAATTACGGGCTGACCGATCAACTACCGCGATTACTGTGGCCAAAAATAGTACCACAAACAAACACAGTTTTCTGGAGTCAACGGCCATTATTGGTCTTCTCCCCTGCGAGCCAAGAGTCTACAACTACGTCCGCCACTTTCACATAAAAACAGCTGGGCCCAGTGAACAAGAAGTTTTTTTTTTTTCTTTTACAGGAAGGAGAGATATAGAAGGGGGGGGGAAATCTGGAATCAGCCAAGAACACAAGAATAGCGACGTTCGGTCCTCCTCAAACAACGACGAAAAAAACCCAGCAACTTCAAGTACCAAATAACAATCGTCGACTATCACGACAATTTCGTCTGCTAAACGCCATTGAATCAGCGACGCTGAACAACACAACTATTCGCACTACTGCTACACCGCTTCTTCCAATGCCGACATCTCTACACCGCAACTATTACTGCTTCTACCACTGATCGCTCGGCTCACAAATTACTACTGCCCACCAAGGCTTCTCGACTGTTACTGACATTCACTCCAATTCCAAAATAACTTATCGGAAAATAAACCATAGTATTTTTACAATTTTAATCCCGTGTTGTTCGTTCATTTCTGCTTGTCACCATACGCTTACAGTAATATAACATACTCAAGACATATACCACAGTCCGACGGATAAAAGCTACTGAAAGGGCCCAGTCTCTATTGGACTGATTGTCGAAAACTTATTCTCGACTGGCATTTAAGAGGAGAATCATCAGGCGACTTTCGCCACCATAATAATTTTCTTCCACTTCTCGTCATCCAAATATACTTTCTCCACATCTGAGTTCTCATCCCTCTTGGCTGTCTTACACTTCTTGTGCACAAACTGATTTACTAAAACAAAAAAATTTTTTAGAATTATATATAAAAAAAATTTATTAACTTTATTAAATTTTTACATTTTCTTCTTGTAAACTTTTTGGTGATTCACTGTCCGACAAATTATTTTCTGAAATTCTATCTTCTAACTCTTTAAGGTTCTCTGAATCTTGTTCTTTTGCCTCGGTTGCAATTGTTTCGGAGTTTGTGTGATCCTTGGAAGTTTCCCCTTCTGTTCCGCATGACAAAGGAGTTATCCCTTTCCTTTCAGGGATGACTTGACACAATGACTGGCGCCAATCTTTACTTTCTGTAAACCGCAGCAAGATTTCAAAGACTGAAACAAAAGAAAAGAAATATATGGACAAGTAAAATTAATTCCCCAGAACAGGACAGTTTTGCACCACTTTTATGTTCCTAAGAAGATTAAAATCAACATATAACGATACCAAACCCTGAGTGTAGAATCCTTATTCCAATTTTGATCAAAATCCATTACACGATTTTGATTTTAGAAAATGTCAAAAATTTGAGGCTTAAATTCAATGCAAATCTGAAATATTTTAATTCTCAAATGGGATTCTGTACTCATTTTATGCTCCCTAAAAATCCTTTAAAATACTCCAAAGAAATTGGAAATTGGAGAATATTTATTAATTGATGTCTAATACTTATTACTAAAATTTTACAAAAATCGGAGGTATCTGAATTTTCACGAAGGCCCACTCCTCATCCCCCCGTTGCATAGAACTAAATTAAACTAAATATAGAATTCTTACGCATCTGTGCTCCAAAATCTGCAATAATCAGTTAATTAGTTTAAGTTTGAAACAGTACTTTCGTTGGTTTGTAACGTTTCAGTTTGAAACAGTACTTTCGTTGGTTTGTAACGTTTAAGTTTGAAACAGTACTTTCGTTGGTTTGTAACGTTTCAGTTTGAAACAGTACTTTCGTTGGTTTGTAACGTTTCAGTTTGAAACAGTACTTTCGTTGGTTTGTAACGTTTCAGTTTCAAACAGTACTTTCGTTGGTTTGTAACGTTTAAGTTTGAAATAGTACTTTCGTTGGTTTGTAACGTTTAAGTTTGAAACAGTACTTTCGTTGGTTTGTGTAGTGTCGTGCATTTGGAAACGGCAACAATGTTTACACCCGAGATACGCAAATCCAAATAGTATCCTTATTACCTCCCTTACATTAGTCATTCTATAATTATCTGTAATTATCTCCCTTGTATATTTCTCATGCTACATAAATAAATGCTTACGTGTCAATCGACCTCTTACGAAGGAAGCGACTGGAGCGCATGCATCAACCGTTTGTCTCTCTTATTTATTTCTGTGTTCCTACTTGAATTGTTACGCATGTGAAGCCGTTACCCCGCGAGCCGGACACTAATGGAAACACAATAACAACCGACAAAGCAGCAACACTACAGTTTGTAACGTCTAAGTTTGCAACAGTATTTGAATCGCTCACGGATCCAATGGATGCTTGGGTGCATCGTATTTTAGATGCACCCAAGCGTTTCTATAAGAGAACGTCTGTCACGTTTATTTGGCGTGTTACGCTTAGATTTGAAATAGAATTCTCCTCGCTAAACGCGCAGATGGAATAGACGTATCTTAAGGATATACTTACTTGTCTTTTTCGCTCCTCTTCTACTTCTTAAACTGCCCCCCCCCTCCTCCCTCTCTCTCTCTTTGTCCCACTCCCCTTAAAACCCGACAAACATGACTTTTGACACAATAGCTCATCATTTTCAATCTCTTCTGGCCAACTAAAATATTAAACGCCATTTTGTAAACATTCGGACGAATATTGCATTTTGCGACATGCTGACGATCTGGCTTTAATTATACGAAAACAATTCCAGTAATTGATTCCAACCGGTGGCACATGATTCTTATTCGTTTACCGGTAGATAAAACATATAAACATATACACAAAGCTAACTTTATGTCAATATATGTTATTTATTACATAAATATTAACATCCACAGACAGCCGTTTCGTTGTCTATGACTCATCAGTATGGCTAGACGCAGCAAGTTCATCTGTGCAGAGATTTGAAACCTAAATGACTGGTCATATCCAAATGTGATTATTCAATTCAATTAATTTGACAAAAAATAAAACAAGCATGTTTCAGTTGCCATGTAAGGAAAAGGGTGGTAGAAATTTACACAGAAGAGGATACAGTGGCCTAGCACATGTCCAAATTCACCTTAAATTGTTGCATTGTTGGTGCATTTATTACATCTCTTGGGAGATTATTCCAAGGTCCACGGATCCTGATTGAGAAAGCGGCCCTTGTTCAATCGAAGAAATAGAAGAAGAAGAAGAAGAAAAAAGAAGAAAGAAGAGAAATTTTGAAACGATAGAGGTGAGGCTCACTGGTCTGTAATCGATTGAGTCTTCTTTTTCATCCTTTTTAAAGATGGGGCAGATTGCGGCCACTCGCCAATCAGCAGGAACAACATTCCTAGTATGTACTAGTTGCTGCCTAGATTAATAGCCAACACACTCGTCATAGACTGGACTAAATTATATCACTATATATACATTTTCTTTGTTTACATATATTTTACCACGCTACCAGTAACCGGGAGAAATCTATTTTTTACAGAAGATTATTGCTTTATGTTAAGTGGAAACTTATTTCCTTTACCAGAGAGCTTAACCTATAATTAGGGGACGTATATGTGTGTGTGTGTGTGTGTGTGTGCAGGATTCACTCCTAAATTGATTAACCAATCGTTATGAATTGTACAACACAATTGCTAGGGGAAATTCCAGGCCTGAAAGCACCCGATTCAGATTTTTTTTATTTTAACACTATTATTTATTTATTTTTTTGATGGAAATCGATCCAGACAAGGCATGAAGACATGTGATATAAGAAGCTAACAAGAACGAAATATGATTATCACAAAGACAGGAGATGCCTATTGGCCTTAGTCTTGAAAAGACCAAGGCTATAGGTAGGAGGAAAACAGTCAGTAGGAAGAGAGTTCCACAAGCCTGCAGTTCTTGGAAAGAAGCTACTGGAATAGGAAGCTGTATTACAATGAGAAATCAAAAAAGAAAATTGATGGAGACCACTAGACCAATGAGTCAAATGAGCTGGAACAAAAGAAGCAGGGAATAGATCAAACAATTCTGAAGAACACGTGCCATAATAGTATTTATAGAAAAGCCTGAGATTTTATCTTTACCTAAAAACTAAGAGAAATGTGGAATATCAGAACCATTGGACTAGTTTGTTTGTTTGTTTGTTGGTGTTTAACGACCTTTTGACCATTATAAGGTCATCTCAGTTCAAATTTTTTTTTTCTTCTCGGATTCAGACAGTTTTTTCAATGTTTCTTCTTTGGGGAGTTTTTTTTTTTTTGTTTTTAGCGTGTAGGATTCGACTATTCTTGATGAATGATCGTTTTGCTTGATTTTGGTATGCTTTTTGGGGAGTGGAGGGAAAGTATTATTTGGGTCATTCTTTTGAAGAGAATTTTTCAAATTGTCTGCTTCGTGACAAGATAATTACCTTTCCTATTCAAGTTAATTGGTATTTTTCTTGTCTGATATTATTTTGTTAACACCGGATTTTTTTTTTTTATTTAAAAAAAATATTTTTGTACAAGTTGGTTTCTTTAAGAAATCCTACGATTTGAGACGGAGCTATAAATAATGTTTTTATATTTGTTGCTGTGTAATATTTGCTGCATATATGTGCATAGTTTTTTCATTTGATTAGTATGTGTTTTATTGTTTGTCCTTCATTGCAATGGTTACACATTAGGTGTATGTGGGTCAGTCTTGTTTGTCCAATACATATACGGGTTAATACTGTGTCTCCCCTTTGATTCGTTGCCATATTTTTGTTTTCTGTTCCAACTATAGGTTGATGTTAATACGACTTGTTTTGAGGAAAGGTCTTCCATATTGCTCGCCATTTTGATTTTATGTGCCCTTTGACTTTTCTTTTAAAATCTGTATATGGTATTTTGATATTATTTATATCTTTGTTAACGGCTTGCTTTGGCTAATTTGTCTGCCTTTTCATTGCCTTTAATACTAACATAGCTTGGTATCCAGGCAAAGATTACTTCCTTTTGTGTTTTTATTAAGTTATGTTTTTCCATTATGTTGGAGATGTAAAGGTGGAAGATTTTCTTTCTTCTAGGGCAATGAGGGAAGATAAGGAGTCTGTAAATATTCCATGAAAAATGCCAGTATACTGAAATCATATGCCCTTAATAGGGTTAAGATGAAAATTCATATACACTAAATGTACAAAAGCAAGGAAATTCCCAAATTTTTACACTTTTATTGTCATTAATTAAGGATATGACTACATATCAACCAAACCATTTCATTATCACATCACTACAGTATAAATCTCTATGCATGAGTGGATGAAGTGTGTGAGGTGCGCTGAAGAAAAATTCCTACCAGTAAAATACATAGCCCTGTTGTGCTCGCATACCCTTAATGACAATAAAAGTGTAAAAATTTGGGAATTTCTTTGCTTTTGTACATTTAGTGTATATGAATTTTCATCTTAACCCTATTAAGGGCATATGATTTCAGTATACTGGCATTTATCATGGAATGTCACTACTTTTGTAAAGGCTATGCCTCAATACAATGGTCATTTTTAAGGTTTTTTTGAATTTTCTGGAAAACTAAGGTATATGGTAAACTGAAATTAAAATGCTATCAACTAGACCCTAGAACCTCTATCTCTGCCAAAAATCAGCTGAATCCATCAAATAGTTGATGAGATACAGGGTGGCACATACGTACGTACGTACACACAGATAACATGATTGAACTTTCTGGATCTCTGGGTTGCCTTGACTAATGATGCTGAAATTCTACACACTTATAGAACCTATCAAATAAAAATTTTGTGCAATGTTTTAACTAATTTGGTTTATTGGTTTTTGAGTTATGATTGATCAAAGAAATGAGATTTCCAGCATAGGCCGTTTTTGAAGTCTATTAAGGGATAGAGCGCTCTCGCGCCTCCCTTGAGTATTAACTGTTTTTCTAATAATTCCCTTACAAGATCAATTGCCATGTTCATTGCTTGCATTTCAGCAGCAAAAATAGAAGCGTTGTTGGGTAGTCTTATAGTTTTTTTGTTTATAGACACTAGTGGCTGCTGCTCCTACTTTTTCCTCATCTTTATAGATTGCTATATGTGTTGTGTATTGTTCTCTAAGTTCTCCAAATCTGTATTAATATTCGTTTTCAGGGGTTAGTTCTTTTTTGTTTTCCTGTCTCAGTGTGAGATCTATTTTCAGTTTGGTTAGCATCCATGGTGGTATATTTGAGGTTGTCCATTGCGATATGTTGTCAGCCTTTTGGCCGGGATCAAAGTGTAGTATCTGTTCCGATGGATACTACACCCCATAAATTGGTACTGTCTTGGCCTTCGGGGCTTGATTTACGCCGGTCTATTGGTCGTCTGTCCTGTGCAGTTCTAGGAGGTCCACTCTCCCAGGCTTTGCCTTCTCACTCTTTGAGAAGGGGTTAGTTTATTGCTAATCGCCTGAGGCGCCACTACCGGGGAATGCCGACGGGGCTGCCCAGAGTGCTCAACTTCTCGAGCGCTGGTTTATCAAATCCCACTTTCCCGACCTTGTGTCACAGCTTACCGCTGTGGGAGGAAGATAAATAACCCATGTTGTCAGGGTTATTGTTAATTTGGGAGCTAGCTTCTATAATGCGTATTCCTAGAGGGCGTATGACTGAGGGTTTACTGGTGTAAAAGTGGGTGTATTATGATGTGAATATTTTTTTTATATGTTGGGTTATCGGGGTCATTTTGAATTTTTAGCATATATTGGAGTGAAAGCTTTTCCCATCCTAGATGTGATGGGAGTTTGTTGGTTTCTTCATGGAGACTTTGCATAGGAGAGGTATGAAAGGCATTCAGACATAATCTTAGTCCTTGATTTTGTATGGATTGTAGTCTTTTAAGCTATAGCTCACGGGCTGCACTATGGATTATACTGCCATAATCTAATTTTGATCTGAACAATTCTCTATCAATGAGTAGCTTTATTTTACGATCAGCTCTCCAGTCAATTTTTGATATGATTTTCAAGAGATTTAAGCTTTTAATACATTTTTGTCTTAAATATTCTATGTGGTCCTTGAAATTCAGTTTGTTATCAAGAATAAGCCCTAAATATTTCGTTTGCTGAACCATTGGTATGTTGGTATTATTTATTTTGAGTCACGGGTCAGGATGTAGCGTTTTTTTGTTACAGAAATGTATGCATACTATTTTGTTTCTAGAAAATCTGAACCCATTTTCGTTTGCCCATTTTTCAATTTTATTAATGCAGTTTTGCATCTTTCTTTCTGTTAATGGCACGTGTGGGGATGACCAGGCAATAGAGAAGTCATCCACAAATAGAGCTTTCTCAAATTCAGGATTAACCTCCTGGATAACACTATTTTTTTTTATTATAAAAAGTGTAACTGATAAAATGCTTCCCTGGGGTACTCCCATCTCTTGTTTGTGTAGTTTTGACATCGTTGATCCATTTCTAACTCTGAAAATACGATTTGAGAGAAAGTTTTGTATAAATGTGGTTAGTCTACCCTTTAGACCTATGTTGTATATGTCTTTCATAATTCCATACTTCCATGTAGTGTCATATGCTTTCTCGAGGTCGAAAAAAAAACTGCGATAACATGTCGACTCCGTACGAAGCCATCTCTGATAAAGGTTTCGAGTCGTACATACTAGTTAGTCGATGGTACTTCAGTTTTGTCGAAAACCACTTTGGTATTTGGATATGCACTGATATTTCTCTATATACCACTTCAATCTCTCATCCACCATTCTCTCCATTGTCTTAGACAAACAGTTAGTTAGAGAAATAGGTCAGTAGTTTGTTGGGTCTTTTTTTGATTTTGTTATTGGTATGATTATTGCTTCCCGCCATGTTTCCGGGTAGCTGCCTGTGTACCAAATCTGCTTGAAAATCTCTAGTAGTATTTTTAGAGATGTTGCTGGTAATTGTTTCAGAAATTGGTAGTGTATATCGTCTGGTCCTGTTGCTGTATTATTGGATTTTTTGAGAGAGTCTTTCAATTCAGTGATAGTAAATGGGAGGTTGTAATTTTCTGTATTGTCTGATGTGAAGTTTAGTTTTTGCCTTTCAGCATTGTTCCTAAGTTTTTTTTAAATATAGGATCACACTGTTTACTCAAAGAGTTTTTTTTCAAATTCTTCTGCCAACAGGTTGGCAATATCTTCCCTTTCTGTACATTTTTCTCCATTTGTTTTTTTTTAAGTGAAATTTTGATGTAGTCATTTTCCCATTAATTTTCTTAGTCATGTCCCATACTTTCTTTATTTGTGTGTTGGTGTTTATCTTGGAGATATATTGTTTCCAGACTTCTCTTTTGCATTTTTTAATAATGAACCGTGCGTTTGCACGGGTTTGTCAATATTTTTGTAAATTGCTTGTGGTAGGATTTGTTTCAAACATTTGTTTTGCTTTTTTTCCGTTTTTTGATGGCTTCTTTACATTCTGTATTGAGCCAAGGTTTTTATTTGGTTATGTGAGATTGTTGATGATTTTGGGATTGTTTCTGTTGCTATCTGTATTAGAATATTTGTCAGTCTTGTGATTGGGTTTGGTTCTTTGAGAATTTATTTTTTAATTAGGGATGTACAGAAGTCTTTAAATTTGAGCCAGTTGGCTTTATGTATTTATTGGTTTATTTGTATCTATGAATGTTGGTGTGTGGTCACTTCCGCATTGGTCATCATGGATTCTCCAAATAAAGTCCATGTAGATTGTGGGAGAGCAGATTGATAGGTCTATGGCTGACATTGAACCTGTTCCTGGGTGTATGTAAGTACAGCTTTTGTTATTTAGCAAACATATCTGTTGTTTCACGTATTGTCTCTATGATTTTGCCATTTGGGTTGGAATCGTTACATCCCCAGATTTCACTATGGGCATTGAAGTCTCCCACTAAAAGGAAAGATGTCTGAAATTGGTTTATCAAATTTTTAAAATCATCTTTTTAAGTTTATATTTTGGTGGAATGTATATCGAACATATTGTTAATGTGCAGTGGAGTGTAGCTTTTACTGCGATTGCCTGTAGGTGGGTGTTAGTTGAAGTATCTCATGAGGTATTGATTTTTTACCAGGATCGAAGAGCCTTCTATAGGTCTATTATCTGCCATTGACCTATTGATTTTGTTATATACAGGGTGGGCCAAAATAAGGGTCCTATCTTTAAATTTGAATAACTTGAATAACTTCCACAAAATAAAAGTTAAACTCACCAAACTTTATGTGTGTGTAGACTGACCCTTCCGAGATTTTTTGAAATAAACAAAACAAATTTTAGCCGAAAAACACTTCTTAAAACTTACAAAAACTAAAGTATTGTTTTTTACACAGTTTTGAGTTTTTTAAGCAAAAATAATGTTTTCTAAATGAGGGTACGTTCCTTAGGGCTAATACGGCTCATGCTTGCTTCGGAAGGGGTCCTTTACTTATTCTAAAAAAAAAAAAAAAAAAAAAATCAATAAATAAAAAAGTTATGAATTTTTAAAAATAGGACCCTTATTTTTGCCCACCCTGTATATCGTATCCCTTAAAGGATATATTATCAGATTCCTTTAGGTACGTTTCTTGTAAGCAAACTATGTTTAAGTTGTTGTTTATCATAAGATGTTTGATTTCTTCATAGTTTGCCTTAATTCCTCAGCAGTTCCATTGCAGAATATCTGTGTTGTTCTTATGGGCAGCCATGTTTTGAATTTTTTGTGGGTGTTGGTTTAGAGTCAGATTTCTTTTTTGTTTGAATTTTATTGATATGTAAGATCTCTTCCTGTTTCCATATTTTCCAGGGTCTCGAATCTGTTTTTCATTGGAGTATTTTTGGGTCTTGATTTTCTGGAACCCTGTCCCTTGGTTGCGGCTTCTTTTCCGGTTTCTTTACGAGGAGATTTTTGTGGTGTCCTAGCCGTTGAGGCCATTTCATGAGGGGAGGGCTTCGAGTTCTCCTTGTTTGGTTTTATTTTTGTTTTTTGGTTAGTTGTTTGTTTGGTATTTGAATTTTCTTTGGGAACTTGTTTGTTTTCCGTGACTGTTTTAATGATAGTTTTCATTTGTTGTATTAGTGTTCTCATCTCGTTTAGAAGTTGTGTGATCACATCAGATAATATTTCAGTTTGGTTGTATATTTGGTGTCTTTGTTTGTATTTGGTATGTATCTTTTGGTTATTTCCGAGTATTTTGTTTTCTCAATTATTTTTCTTGCTTCCAGGATATTCTTGGTATATTTCAACCTAGATATATCTTTTTCCTTTTTCCAGACTTCACATTCTTTGGCGTTTTCGGGGTGATTTTTTTTTTTGCAGTTAGAACAGTTTGCCTCTATAATTGGGAATTCAGAAATCTATGACTAGACTTCAAACGTTAAACAAACAAAAAAAAAACTCAGTTCGGTTCAATTCCTGTAGAAGCACAAAAACCCTCTGTGTAACTTCGAGCTCCAATGAACGAAAACAATTCGGCTCACTGCAGAATCTCACTCGACACTCACGTTTCTCGTTTCCCTTTTCTTCTGACTTTCTTGTCTTTTTATTAGCAGATTTTCCCTCAGTTAATTCCGCTTAACCAATCAGAAAAAAACATAATCCGCTGGTTCACTATTTGTCATGATAATTAAATCTACTATTATTGTGCAGCAACCAGTAGATTTGTTACTTTGAGGTTGTGAGTTCAATCCTCACTAGAAAACTAGTAAGCCAAAACTTATTTCCCTTTCCATCTGCAAGCCAGGCAAAGGCGGACCCTCTTACTGTGGGGATGAAGTAAGTCCGGGCCATCTCCACCGCTCGATTCTGGCTCAAGATCATCAATTCCGCCACAGCCTCCTTTTGGCAGTCTGTATACTTTGTGTTGTTTCACCGCATCTTCCGCATGCTGGAGGTCTATTGCATCTGTCTTGATGGTGACCAAACTTTTGGCAGTTAAAACATCTGAGTGGGTTTGGTATGTAAGCTTCAACTTTTATTTTCATATATCCTACTTCAATTTCACTTGGTGGTTTTGGTATATTAAAATTTAACATGTACATATTTGTATTTATGGTTTCTCCATTTGTTTATGAACTTATTCTTTTAACGTCCGTTACATTTTGTTTTTTTAGATTAGTCTTTATTTCGTCAATTGTGCATAATGAGAGTTCGGAGCTTTTAACAACACCTTTGGAGTAGTTTAGAGATTGGTGGAGATAAGACTTGATTTTTATATCACCAAAACTTTCCCACTTTAATATTTCTTCAACTTGAGATTTTTAAACTTCGATTAATATTGTTCCATTTGAAAGTTTTGTGCTTATGCAGATGAGCGGCCACAGTAAAAATTTATTTAAAAAAAAAAAAAAAATATATACTTATTAAGCATTATAATCTTACTGTACAAAAAAGTAGAAAAAATTATCCACTAGAACTTTAATTAAAAGTATTTTTCCATTCTGCGTATCGTAACAGTGATTCGTTCACAGAGACTTCAGTTTGTTTCTAAAGAAAGATTTCGCAGGGGAGATAATCAACTTGCGAAATCATAATAAAAAACAACATGGCGTCTCTGTGAACGAATCGCTGTTACGATACGCAGAATGAAAAAATACTTTTAATTAAAGTTCTAGTGGATAATTTTTTCTACTTTTTTGTACAGTGAATTAATCTTACTCACTGTACAAAAATGCTTAATAAGTATATATTATTTTAAATAAATTTTTACTGTGGCCGCTCATCTGCATAAGCACCGAAAGTTTTTTTTAATTGTTTTAGGTTCAATTTTTTTTTGAGAAGATTTGTTCTATTGATTGTATTACAACGAATGTTGGTGTATCTTGATACGTTATTTTAACCTCGCTATCTGAGCTTTCGCAGTGAGGTCGATTGGTGGATTTTGGTGTGTACATTTATATATTTTTTTCCATTTCATCCTTCCTGCTCACCATTCACCCTGTAGCCCGACTGCGTGGGAGATGCCAGGGGGGAAACCCATTAGCCCTGGCACCTCAGGGCTACAGGAAGAGTATACTTTCATCTGGGGAAGCCACAAGCACCTGAAATCTGTAGTCCTCACTGGCCAAGTCCAGGGATGCCTCTCAGGCGTATGCAGCCATGTTGTGGCTTTCTTCCCCAGAATCTATTGACCCTTAGTCACTGCCTTCTAGCACTTATATATTTAGTTTATTTTACTTTTTGGTAAGGCTATTTATACAAAAGGCTTATAGGTTTATTTGCAGTTTTATTTAGACACAAATTTTTTGTTTATTTTTTTTGTGTTAGGGCTTGTCGTGACCAGCTGATTGGTCGGATCGGGCCTCTCCAACCGCCTGTTTAGTCTAAGGGCCAAAATGGAGTGTTGCAGCCAATGGCCTTTTGTTCAATAGTCATTAGGCTGCTCAACCGCCAGGATCCAATCCTCAGACATCACGGGTCGCCACCCACGGCAAATAGGTGGCCCCACTGGGGGGTTCTTACCCCCTCTGCAGAGGTGTAGTTGGCGAATTCTAAAGCCCCAGCCAACAAGGCGGTATTGGAATAGTAGAACCCTATTTTTCAGGCCAATGAAAATTGGACCAAATCTTATTTTTTGGTGTTGGACGACGCCCTAAATCTGACTACGTTAGTTTACAAAAACTGCAGTTTTTAAGCAAAAACTTAACGAATTGTTTTGAAAACTTCACCATGTAAGTTTTTTAGGGCAAAGATTTCAAAAAAAGATACTTAGAAAGGCCAAAAAGGAAGGCAAAAATCATGTTTAGGCCCATGTTGGTTTTGTGCGGACATTTTGAAAAATGTTACTCAAGAGATTTAAAAATTGAAAAAGATAAGTGTGATAGCATGAAAAAATAATCTTTTTTATTCAAAGAACAACATCTGATGGAGCTATTCAAAACATCTAAAGAAGTTCTTGGGATATTTGCCACACTTAAGAAAATTATGCTGGAAAAATTTGCCATTTTTTAAAATATATTTTATCAAAAATCTGCACAAATTTTCAAAGGACAACATACAAAAACTTAATTTTGACACTTTTAATAGTCATAAATAAAGAGGAGAAGAGATAAAAGAAAGAAGAGGGGTAAAAAAGAAAAACACCTTACCGTGATTGACTGTGAGCACTTTTCGTGATTTCATCTCAAGATATTCAGAAATTGGAAGCTGAGCGTGAAAAATGTTATTCTCCACCGCCAATTGATGACAAAGACCCTAAAGTTGAAAATAAATAAATAAGTTAACAAATTTTTTTTAATAATGATTACAATATTTTAACTAAATTCCAGTTGGATATTTCCTGACCATTGACAATACCTTTCTTTCACATCTCCAATGTATTTCTATAATCACTACTGTTAAATAATACTCTATATAATAATAATAAAAGTGAACGTACGTGTGTCCGGCTCACTTCAATAATCATGTATGCAAATTTAATTGTATGAATAAAGGAAAGGCTTAATCTTAATAATATCTGATAATAAAAGAAAAGGAAATAATTTCTTTCACTTTTAATATAAACACAATAATATTCCCTTATTATGATAAATAATAAAACAGAACGAAGAGAGAGAGGGGGGGAGAGGAGCGGGAGGGAGAGAGGGGGAGCGGGAGGGAGAGAGGGGGAGCGGGAGGAAGAGAGAGGAAGAGGGAGGGAGAGGGATGGAGGGGGAGAGAGGGATGGAGGGGGAGAGAGGGATGGGGAGAGTCAGAGGGAGGGGGAGAGAGAGGGAGGGGGAGAGTTTTGTCTTCTTTTATTCATTGATTACATTTTTCTTCTTTTTTTTCTCTCACTGATTAGTTTCTTTCGATGATTTCAAATAATGAATCGGACTTAAATTGTGACGTCTGCTCGTAGAAATAATAATACATAAGCAGGAGTTGTGGAAATTCCACATTCAAGAAAATAGCTCTTCATTTTATCCACTCATTTATCCTGTATTAATTTTAATTAAATATATTTATCTTGTATTAATTTTAATTAAATATATTTATCCTGTATTAATTTTAATTAAATATATTTATCCTGTATTAATTTTAATTAAATATATTTATCCTGTATTAATTTTAATTAAATATATTTATCCTGTATTAATTTTAATTAAATATATTTATCTTGTATTAATTTTAATTAAATATATTTATCCTGTATTACTTTTAATCAAATATATTTATCCTGTATTACTTTTAATCAAATATATTTATCCTGTATTACTTTTAATCAAATATATTTATCCTGTATTACTTTTAATCAAATATATTTATCCTGTATTACTTTTAATCAAATATATTTATCCTGTATCACTTTTAATCAAATATATTTATCCTGTATCACTTTTAATCAAATATATTTATCCTGTATTAATTTTAATTAAATATAACAGAATAATATTTTCCTTTCCCCGTATCTAGCAACATGTGAGAATTAGCCCCCCTCCCTCCCCCATTCCTGATTGCAGGCATTTCTCTCATTGCGTACCTCATCCCTCGTCATATGTGTGGACAGATGGGTTGGTGGCTATTGTTGTTTAGAAAATTAGATTTTTGCACAAAGCTCACGAAGATTGTGCCTCAGGATTATTTGGTCTGCACGAAGTTTTCCTCGTTGGTCACACCTATTCATTAGATTTGCAAGATTGCAGATTTACCCTGACACCGAGAGCAGCAAGTCTTGGCGGGTGTATACAAAGTCAGAGAAGGTTTGGCCTAGAACACAAAGCTACCGGTTAAATAGTATTACTATTCGTGGTGATATTTCCCTTTGTTCATAATTGACGATTCCAATATTTTCTTATTGTTAGTTTATTACCTTTGACTGTTAATAAACAGAAAGAGAAAGAGAGATGGAAGTGAGAGTGATAGACACTGTATAACATACGAGCGGGTGGTGATTGCACACGTGTAGAAACAACCAGAGGATGACAGATGCACTCAGGATTGAATGAGGATCGCTACTCTGTACTTTCTCACTATGCTCGTAACACTGTATGACTTTCTGCGTTTCTACTGCCCCCCCCCCATCCGGTTTCGCCCCCTGATATAGTCGAAAGAAGCTGAAATGTTGGAAACCTCTCTTAATTAGTGCCTTATACATATGGTTTAAATTTCATTAAAATCGAATATACAAATTAGAAGTTTTAAAGGGGTTTCTGTCCCCATGGGTCACTTAAAGGTGGGAGCGTGTAGATATTCAGCACATAAAGGGTAACATAGAAATTGGGGATCACTTCCATTGGTTGGATGATGGCCTTGTGGGGCCGGATGCATGTTGAAGTGGGCGTATGTGTGAGGGATCATTTGGTTTGGTTTGCGCGATTTAGTGCGGGCGAACCCGTACAACCGAGTGCAAGATAGGGCTGTTCTCACAGTCGGAGCTCACAGACATTGACAGGGCCACCACGTTGACGAGACCTCAGGTCAAGGGTCAAGGTGCATCTGCGCATAGGGGTTCTGTGACGTCACGGGCTTTTGTATGGGAAACAGAGTTTTGCCAGTCTGGGTTTTGGAAGCAAGCCGAACAGACGTATTTCTCTATGTAGTCTTCAAATGATTAGGGGAATTAAATTCCCTAAGAGAATACAGGCATGAGATTCCTTCTTCCCCCCTCCTCGAATGGCTAAGGACTTAAGCTAGGAATTAACTACGATAGAGTAGTAATTTGGTTTCTCCCTTAACGTTGGTGAAACATCTCCAAGAGCGATGGTAGACTGACGCCTGAAATAAACAAATCAAAATTTGAAAAGATTGTTGCCTCGTGAATCGTGGTATGAAAGTTTTTGTTGCAGACACAGTAGATGGCGATGTTCACGGCAGTACAGAAACGAAGAGGGAACTCAACCACTAGACGACATCAAGACACCACTAATATAAAAAATATTATTTTAATGAAGTACTAACCTTCAAATGGCACGTGTCAAAATTTGAGCCCAAAATCGGATTATTTTATAAATTAATTAAATTTTAAAAACAATGAAAAAATCTGAATTTTGTGTGTTGATAAAGCATTGCTTTCTGATGAGGAAAAAAAAAAAAAAGCTGGGTTTTAAACATTTTAAAAGTATCGAGCCACCTTTTCTTCCATTACACCACGTGCTCCAGGTCGGAACAGAGGGAATCAGAAAGATCTTGATTTTTTTTATTTTTCTTATCTTTTCGTTTTGCTGGAGATGGAGCATCCTGCCGGATGCCAGACATTCACCGGCTATTTCAGACACTCCAGCCTAGAGATCTTTTTAAGATTATAACCATCCCTTTAAGCGCAATTGTTTGTATTTCTCTTGCACTCGGTTCACCGGGTATACTCGCCATTCCCGTTGATGATATTGTATGGCAGAATCAAGTCTCCTTGCATCCTCCGCTGCTCAAGTAGACACATTGGCTTGAAAGAGATAGATGACACCACTAATAAAAAAATATTACTTTAATGAATTACTAACCTTCAAATGGCACGTGTCAAAATTTGAGCCTAATCAGATTATTATTTTACAAATTACAGTAAAATTTTCAAAACAATGGAAAAATCTGAACTTCGTGTGTTAATAAAGGATTACTTTCTGATGCGAAAAATACTGTTCAAGCAAAGCATAGTTAAGAGGTGATATGCTAACTTTAAATGTAGCCATACAAACACAAATGACGTTGAACACTCAGGTCGCCAAAATTAAGCAGTTGTCTCGGAAAACATCAAAAAGTTCACTAACTTTTTTTTGCTGATCATAAATTGAACTTACATGAGATAGCAGAAGAGTTAAAGATATCAGAAGGCAGTGCATTCACCATTTTGCATTAACATTCGTGAATGAGAAAGCTGTGTTCAAAGTGGATGCAGCATTTGCTCACAGTAAATCAAAAATAACACGTTGACGATTAAGTGCATTGTTTTCAACTGTACAACAGAAACGAGTGTTTGCATTAATATGTGGCAATGGATGAAACATGGATCCACTCCTTGACTCCAGAATCAAATTAGCAGTCAGCTGAGTGGACAGAAGCAGGTGAAAGCCATCCCAAGTAACCAAAGACGAAAACATCAGCAGGCAAGGTTTTAGCCCCCATATTTTGGGATTCGCAATACTGCTCCAGAGATAGAGATTTGGTTCCAATGAAGAAATGGGAAACGGAGGGTTAGGGTTAGAAATGATATGGGAAACGGAGGGGTAGGGTTAGAAATGATATGGGAAACGGAGGTGTATTTTGAGGCAAAAAAACAAATTATTCTACAAAAAAGACATCAAATTGTTAGAGAAGCACATCAGTGCATCACTATAGAAAGAGACTATGTTGATGAATACAGTCGAATCTTGCTTGAAAATTGTTGTTTTATTAGTTAGGCCTTGTACTTATTGAGTGATGCTGGCATGTGTTGGACGGCTTTTAGAAACTGAATTTCAAACTAACCTATTTCTAGTCAGGTCTTTATACATTCCTCTTTCTCTAAAGTCCATCTTTATCGCTTTCTCCCATGATTTCCTTAGCCTTCCCCTGCCAACTGACCTTGCTACTTCAACTGTTCTACATCTAACCAAAGCACTCATCCATTCTTTCAATGTGATCAAACCAACAAAGTCTCCTGTTTTTCACAAATCTCCCTATACTGTCCATATTTAATCTTCGTTTGAGGTCATGTCTTTAACAAGTACATTACACATACATCGTATCATTCTCATATCATTTTTCTCTCCGTGCAACGCATGTCCATTGTATCGTTTCAACTTACCTTGTGATGATTGTGGTCAACCAAACCGCCAATCACGTAGACTTTGTCGTCTTCCAATTCAGTGAGGACATTATCTGATTCACTAGAAAGATAGACAATTTGGGATTTTTCAAATTTCTCGATGTATTTCTCCAACGTGATATGGACCTGGGAAGGAAATAGTTAAAAAAATAAACACCTCTAAAAAACAAATAACCGCTATTTAAAAAGAAAATAATATCGGCATTCTAATTAAAAAGAAACAAAAATGTGACACTTCCGGTAGCAAAAAATAAAAACAACAAAATGTTTACAACTTTGTAAATGTGTGAACTGGTCATGTAATTCTTAATTATATTCGTTTATTGAACCTTCAATCCTCAAAAAACTGTCACTTAGAACTGATTATTACTTAAATAAGAAAAAAAAATACATCTCTATATATATACTAGCAGGGCTACCCGGCATTGCCTGGGACAAAAAAAGTGTAACATATTTCGGTACTGATATTGATCCTGAACCATTTTCGTGAGGTTCAATTCGGAAGCGTTCGGCTGTCCTACGCAAACGGCCAAGTGTTGACGAGCCGAATGGTACCAGATGACAATTTTGATACGGTGCTGCGTCCTGTGATTGTAAGTTATATTTTAAAGAAATTTTCTAAAAGAAACAATAAAAAAAAAACAAAACAAGCAAAACATAGCGAAGTTACTGTTATCAAATAAATATTTTTTTTTTATTTTGATACGTTGCTGTGTCCTATAAGTTTTAGTTATAGTTGCAAGAAATTTTTTAAACAACAAAACAAATAAAACAAGCAAAACAGAGCGAAATTACTGTTATCAAATAAATATTTTTAACCCTAACCCTAAACCTAACCACAAAAAAAAAAAACAAGCAAAACATTATTATCATAGGACGCAGCACCGTATCAAAATTGTCGTCTGGTACAAATCTCGGACGTTTGCGTAGGACAACCGAACGCTTCCGAGTCGAACCTCACGAAAACTGGTTCAGGATCGATATCAGAACCCATTTTTCTATTAAAACTTCTATCTCTTTCCCCCCTCCCGCTCCCCAATTTCTTTTCTGCCCAGCCCATTCCTCTCCTTGAACGAACACACACACACACACACACACACACACACAGTTTGAGAGAGGAAAATAAATGTTCTTTACTTCTTTACTAACTCAACATTTGAGAAATAAAAGAGAATTTTAATAAAATATTCGAAAATCTATGTATCTCATATAGAGATCAAGTGTTAACCCCAGGAAGGACACCCCCTTGATTTCTGAGAACTTCGACTGAAGTAAAATGAAACAAAAAATAATTTGAATTATCGCGAGTGTCTTCGGTCTCTCTGTACAAGGGTTTGTCAGGATAACCTGACATGAGGATACTTCACCCTACAAGTAAACCCTGTATAGTATTTGAAGCCAAAATAGGATCTCCTTAACACGGCTATACACTGGCTCATACCAGGAATCGTGCACCTTTTCCAAGTAACGTTACCTCAAGTAATATCACTTAGCTGAATACTCCACAAGACTAGATGAATTCTTGTCCTGGAATCCGGTAAGACCAAAAGACCACATAAAAGATATACTATAACATAGTTAACTGGTCAATTGGGGAGGAAAATTAATGTTCTTAACTTCTTTACTAACTCAACGTTTGATAAGTAAAGGAGAACATTGATGGAATATTCGGATATCTATGTATCTCATATAGAGATCAAGGAACGGGCACCTTGATTTCTGAGAACTTCGACTGAAGTAAAATGAAACAAAAGACAACGTGAGGAATAAGTCGGTGTAGGGGAATTAACTCTGTGAAAAGAAAAATCAGAGTTACTTCCTTTTAGTTAGTGGCTGGAAAACAGCCCCCCCCCCCCCCCAACAAACCAAAGAAGTTATATTTTCATTTGACATTTTAGTAATTTAGAGGAAATTTAAAAAAATGATGAGTGTCCTAGTGTTACTTGATATATTCCAATATGGGGGAAATATGCTGTGCATCGTCAAATTTTGTTTTTTAGGAAAAATCAACAAAAAGGTCAATTGAGATAGTCAACGTCGATAAATTTTATTTCGTTTCAGCATTAAAATTAAAATGAAATCCCCATTAAAACTGGTTATATAATGAAATGAATAAACATAAGGGTGGAACGTCGATTGGTCAAATACTCCACTTTTATATTACTGTGTAATTCGAAATGGGTTCTTTGTACTTTTCACCTTTATTATAAAAGAAAGAAAAATACGTAAAGAATAGTAAAGAAAAATACTTTCTTTTTTGTAATTTAGAAAGATTAGAAGAGGTTTATTTCTTTTCTATTACAAATCACTACCAACATATTAACTCCTTGGCCTTTTGGCTAGGAGCAAAATGTAGCATGTATACTGAATCTGCACTTAGTTTTTATGTTCCCTGTCACTGAAGAAATCTTTCTAGACCGAAGCAATTGAAACTTTGGTGCTTATGCATATCAGCCCTGACATTGAAATATTTAAAGAATGTATAAACGTTATTATGTACTTACGTGTTAGCTGAAAATAAGATTGTGCAGAAAAAATTACGCAAATTCATCCAGTATTTATTGAATTATAAATAAAAAACGATTTTAACGATTTTAACGATTTTGTCACTCGGTAGATATTTCCACCATTTTGTATCTTAGATTTTCCAGTGGTCAAGCACCATATCAAAATTGTCGTCTGGTACCAGTCGGCTCGTCAACACTCGGGCATTTGCGTAGGACAGCCGAACGCTTCCGAGTCGAACCTCACGAAAACTGGGTCAGGATCGATATCAGTACCAAAATGTTGTTACTGGTTTCATACATAATATTATTTATTGTAGGTTGATAAGTTTTAATAAAGATGGCTTCAAGTATTTAAAACAATTTTTTAATTAGTTTCAGAGTGTAAGATTTTTGTGTTATAAACTAAAATTTGTCTTAAATCAGAGGGGAGGGGTAATTTTTTTTTTAAATGGTGTTAAATTGAGCTAGAGTCTACTCAGTGCATAGTGAGCCTATGGAAAAGGGTAGTAGTATTAAAAGCAATGTAGCTATTAGCTTTACATGGCATTTTCAGCTGTTTTTTAATTTTTTTAAATTCTCTTTTCTCTAGCTTTTTGTTCTTTTGTTTATTGTCACCTGAAGATGATTCGACAAAGAATCGAAAGTACTAGTGATACATATGGAATATTCATTCATTTTTTTTGATTTTGACAGATTGAAAAAAAAAATGGTACAATCAAGCATTGGAATTTTGTTATGTTTAACAATGTTTGCTTAAATGAAAGAATGCTGCCTAAATACAGACAATATATATATATATATATATATATATATATATATATATATATCTGTTAGTAATAAGTAGTAACACTATACATCTAAAACAAGAATATGTTTATGGCTCCCAAAATTCATACTAGAATTGTCAACATGAACCTGTGGTACAACGGATACAGTGTTAAGGGTTTCTAATTTGCGTCTTCTGTTTTTGTTATATTATTACAGGCAGACATATAAAAATTCGGTGCTTCTGCATATCAGCCCTGACATTGAAATATTTAAAGAATGAATAAACTTTATTATGTACTTACGTGTTAGCTGAAAATAAGATTGTGCAGGAAAAATTACACAAATTCATTCAGTATTTATTAAATTATAAGAAAAAGAAAAAAATGATTTTACGTACATTTTGACATTTTTGTAAACAAGGGAGATAACAACTTTTTTTTTTACCAAGTTAAAAATTTTTGTTTACCAATTGCGGAAAAACAACTTATAAGTACGATAACCTAACCCTAGGATGGCGATTCCAAAGAAATGTCGATTATGAGTAATTTCCGGAAAACCCGCATTTTTAAATTTTGAATTATGTCATTTTCCGGACAATCAGAAAACCCCAAACCTCGAAATCGTGAAAATATGAGTTATCGTCCTTGACCACTGGAAAATCTAAGATACAAAATGGTGGAAATATCTACCGAGTGATAAAATCGTTTTTTATTTATAATTAAATAAATACTGGATGAATTTGCATAATTTTTGGTGTACAGTCTTTTTTCATCTACCACGTAAGTACATAACAAAGTTTATACATTTCTTTAGCTATTTTATTTTTAAGAGCGGTCTAACATGTCAGGGTTGATATGCACAAGCACCAAAAAGTCAAATAAAATATCTTCATTATTTAGATAAATACATGCAGAAGGTTTTTATTATAACTTCTATATTACAATCAAAACAGTTTACTGTTATTTAAATCAATAATACAAGAGAGTAGTTTTAAATACTGTATATATAGTACAGACGAATGACTCAAAGACAGCTATTTGAATCCCTGATTTGCATAACTATTTTTTAAACGGTTCATAATAAATGTTTTTTGTTATTTATTTGTAATTCTATTGTCCTTTTTTTGCTATATATATGTAATAGTTTTGCAGGTATTAGCAATGATTTAATTAAAAAAAGGATAAATTACTAAAACCTTTCTTAAAAGGAAGATGATTTAAATTAAACTAACATCGCACTAGAAATAAAGATATACTGACGAGGAATAGGCAAGAAAAGTTCATAGAGAAAGAGAGAGGGTGACTGCTTGCTCGCTATCTCTCTCTACTGTTAAGGACGCTACATTTTTTTTTTTACTGTTTTTAAATTCTGTTTGTTTTGATCTGATGGACACACGATTTTTTTCATAACCTCGTAATTTAGGTTATAATCAATAATAACTTGTGAATAAAATGGATGAACTATCAAGATAAACGTTTAACAGATTTATTAAAACTGAACACAGAATGAAATAATGAGTTAATTGGCCGCTGTACGCGATTTTGATATTAACAGTCTGACGTCGTGATCTTTGTTTATCTTCTCTCTGGACAGGACTCCATTTCCAAGGGCGATAACTCTTAACTCCCAAAATGGTTCAAAGGGGCGTAACTAGTTTTCGTTAGTTGTCCTAACAGTTTTGCATTTGTGCCTTTTCGTCTGTTTCTAAATTGTATGTTAAAAAAAAGAGCCCCTACCTCCATCCCACTTCTCAGGCAAATTGATTTTTTTCTTTTTCATTTTGATACGGTCTTATTTAAAAGATGAATAAATTTGTATAAAAATTACCAAAACGTTAATATTTATCTATTTATATGAATAAATTCAGAAGTTTTTGTTTTATTCAAAATTTTAGTTTCAAGTATTTTACGTTGTGAACTTGCCAAAGTGTTAGGGCAACCTAACAAAACAGAATCGAGTTATTTCCCTTGAATCAAAAGAAAGAGTTATCGCCCTTGGATAAAAGAAGTCGTCTGCCATGACAGTTGAAAAGTAAACAGAATGGCTCTCGCGATCAAACAAGCATCTCGCGTTCAGCGGTTTTCTACATTTCATTTAATCAGTGTTTTTGTTAATTAAATTTGTTAAAGGTTCTTCCTTCATTTTTGAGTTGTTATTAAACCGATAACGTATAAACATCCAGATGTAACACAAAGCCAGTGAGTTTATTTGATAAAATAGAATTTCTGTATATTGTTGTTGCAACGGCATTCCCTCTGGTCGGGTTAAGTCGGCTTCTTCCTTGGCCTACACTACATCTCGAATCATGGCGGCCCATGCATGGCGGTCCTGTGGAAGGTCGCACGAGATGGTTAGCCACTCGTGATTCCACCATCAAAGGCTGACCACTTGTGGACCAGCCAAGTCCTCCTTGATGGTTGTGCGTCCAGATCCTCAGCTATCCACCGATACGCTTGCGCCACCCAGATAGTGACGTAGGGAGGATTACATTGTGAATTAGCTCTCCCTCCGGACGAGCCGCATGTCCAAACCATCGAAGACATCATTGCAACACGACAGATTATGGTATAGATGCGAGGTTAAGGTGTTGGTGGAAAACAGCATTTGGCACACAGTCAGCTTGCCGGCAATGCAAGATAGTGGCGATGTGGGTGTATCGTATATTGTTGGTTGGGTCTCAATGAATTTATATTTACTAGTGAGGCGTGTCAACGTTTAGAAAATAAAATTTGTACTTCGAACAGACAAGTTTTCATTTGCATTTGTTAGGTTGCCCTTAAAAACGCTGCGCAATAAACTCAATTATTAGCAGCATCCCCCCCCCCCCCTTGCGACAATCAAGGAGGGGTTAACATCAAAATCCTCTTGTCGTCTCTGCCTCTGCTTGTAGTTGGCAAGGATGTACCAAGCATGGAACTGAAAATCCATGAAGTGCGGATAACAATGTTACTTCTGCACATGTGCAACCACCATTCCGTTATGTGTTCTGGGCCAAACCTTCCCCGCCTTCGTATGCAACCACTGTGCCTTGTTGTCTGGGTGTCGAGGGAGGGGGTAAAAACCTGCAATCTTGCAGGTACAATAAAATAGCTATGGACAACAAAGATGGCTCCATGGAGATCTGGCAATCCTTCATCTTTTATGACATCAAAGGATCTTCCCGTCCGATGCCCCCCCCCTCCCCCGCCTTAATTGATGATATTACAAAATGATGTCACGATCAATTTACAACATCCTCAAGGACCGTCGCAAACTTCTTTCAGTTTTAGTGGATGATGTCATCAATTGTGCACTGGAACAAACACAAAATCTACAGTTTTAGTAGTATATAGATTAGAAACACCACTTTTTGTCGATCTGGACAGATTTTTTTTAATAACAATAATAAATACTAATAATAACATAATAAATACTAATAATAATAAATACTAATAACATAATAAATACTAATAATAAATACTAATAAATACTAATAATAACATAATAAATACTAATACTAATAAATACTAATAATAACATAATAAATACTAATAATAATAAATACTAATAATAACATAATAAATACTAATAAATACTAATAATAACATAATAAATACTAATACTAATAAATACTAATAATAACATAATAAATACTAATAATAATAAATACTAATAATAACATAATAAATACTAATAAATACTAATAATAACATAATAAATACTAATAATAATAAATACTAATAATAACATAATAAATACTAATAAATACTAATAATAACATAATAAATACTAATACTAATAAATACTAATAATAACATAATAAATACTAATAATAATAAATACTAATAATAACATAATAAATACTAATAATAACATAATAAATACTAATACTAATAAATACTAATAATAACATAATAAATACTAATAATAATAAATACTAATAATAACATAATAAATACTAATAAATACTAATAATAACATAATAAATACTAATAAATACTAATAATAACATAATAAATACTAATAAATACTAATAATAACATAATAAATACTAATAACATAATAAATACTAATAATAAATACTAATAATAACATAATAAATACTAATAATAATAAATACTAACAATAAATACTAATAATAATAAATACTAATAATAACATAATAAATACCAATACAACTAACAATAAATACTAATAATAAATACTAATAATAATAAATACTAATAATAACATAATAAATACTAATAACATAATAAATACTAATAATAAATACTAATAATAACATAATAAATACTAATAATAATAAATACTAACAATAAATACTAATAATAATAAATACTAATAATAACATAATAAATACCAATACAACTAACAATAAATACTAATAATAAATACTAATAATAATAAATACTAATAATAAATACTAATAATAACATAATAAATACTAATACTAAAAAGAAAATGTACTTACATCCCAATTCTTCGAATCTCCAATCGTGTCCAGCCTCTCTTTGGTTTGTCCATCGATTCCACAAACATAAAACTGCCAAGAAAAACAGATGTGGAAATTAGAATGGGACGAGTTTAAAGAAATTAATGAGTTTGGATTTCAGACGAGGATGGGTTGCGTGGGTAGGTGAGTGTGTATGGATGATGCTGATGATGATGTGTGTTTGAATGCTGATGATGATGCGTGTTTGAATGCTGATTATGTGTGAATGACGGTGTGTGTATATTATAATGCGTGTTTGAAGACAATGTGTATGACGACGATGTGTGCGCGCGCGTGTGTATGACGACGATGTGTGCACGCGTGTATGATGACGATGTACGCGCGTGTGTGTGTGTATGATGACAATGTGTGTGTGTGTGCATGTATGATGACGATGTGTGTGTGTGCATGTATGATGACGATGTGTGTGTGTGTGTGTGTGTGCATGTATGATGACGATGTGTGTGTGTGTGTGTGTGTGTGTGTGTGCATGTATGATGACGATGTGTGTGTGTGCATGTATGATGACGATGTGTGTGTGTGTGTGCATGTATGATGACGATGTGTGTGTGTGTGCATGTATGATGACGATGTGTGTGTGTGTGTGTGTGTGTGTGCATGTATGATGACGATGTGTGTGTGCATGTATGATGACGATGTGTGTGTGTGTGCATGTATGATGACGATGTGTGTGTGTGCATGTATGATGACGATGTGTGTGTGTGTGTGCATGTATGATGACGATGTGTGTGTGCATGTATGATGACGATGTGTGTGTGTGTGCATGTATGATGACGATGTGTGTGTGTGTGCATGTATGATGACGATGTGTGTGTGTGCATGTATGATGACGATGTGTGTGTGTGTGCATGTATGATGACGATGTGTGTGTGCATGTATGATGACGATGTGTGTGTGTGTGCATGTATGATGATGTGTGTGTGTGCATGTATGATGACGATGTGTGTGTGTGCATGTATGATGACGATGTGTGTGTGTGTGTGCATGTATGATGACGATGTGTGTGTGTGTGCATGTATGATGACGATGTGTGTGTGTGTGCATGTATGATGACGATGTGTGTGTGTGTGCATGTATGATGACGATGTGTGAGTGTGCATGTATGATGACGATGTGTGAGTGTGCATGTATGATGATGATGTGTGAGTGTGAGTATGATGACGATGTGTGTGTGTGTGTGTGTGTATGATGACGATGTGTGCATGTGTATGACTGTGTGCATATGTGTGAATGATGATGATACGATGAAGATGATGTTTGTGCATGGTGGCAGTATGGTTGGTTGGTGAAAGTAATTAACAAATTTAGATTTGACAAAAATGGCAGACGTGTTGTGACCTGTAAAATCTTAGCTCATATTTTTCTGCTGATACTCGAAGACGCACAGGAGGCCAAAATGAAATTATATACGCACGTTGATTTTGAAAGGATACACGTGTTTTGCGCAGACAAATGTTGTATTCTATAAACGGAGAATAATTATCTATGGGACTGCGACACAATCACCACACAAAATGAGGCTCAGGCAGGACTTGAATGGGGAGAAACAGCACATTTTTTATTTGCTAATGCAAGAGAGTATATATATATATATATATATAAATATATAAAAATATATTTATGGCAATTAAACTACACAGAGGCTTCCATATTTCATCCCCGTAGAGAATCATCAGGCTAAAATGCACAGAATTCGTGTTACCAATCAGATTCTTTGTTGCCCCCTCTCATGGGTTAATGTTTCTATTAGCCAATGGCAGGGCTTCTCACAAAAAAGGTTCGACTGACATTTACTTCTTATTCTTTTCTTTTCTGTTTTCACTAAAGGTGACTCACCTTTTTTTTGTGAATTTGTCGAATTAATAGGTGACCTTATTTTAACACATGCATGCTTTTTCTATTTTTAAATGTTGGATTAGTTTAGTTCTTTTATTTAATTATTTTATTTTATTTTTCTTATGTGTTGTTATCCTAAAGTAAAATTTATTCTGTGTATACAGTTGTTTGCTATTTCACTTCTACAGTTTAATAGTTTTTTTTGGAGGGTCTTTAAAGTTGAGAATTTAAAATATCTCATTCAGACATAATCTACACGAGTTGTCTAAATTTCTACATGTATTGGCCTGTTGTACTATTTTCCACTCAATTATTGGCGAACGTCTGCTTTCTTTGAGCTCCCAGTAATGGGTCACTAGTGCTGTTTTTAATCAGCATATTTTGTTATTAAATGTGCTTTTGTGGTTATAATATCTGGTTTTAAAATATAGAGAAGTCATACCTACATAGTACTTTGGCAAATAGTGTGGCTTGGTAAACAATGCTTTTGGTTAGGCATAGTTGATAGGGTTGAGAAGGTAGGTATGCAGAGGAAGAAACAAATTAAAAAGGTAGAAAGGCCTGGAAGAGATGGATTTTAGGTTGGTGTAGTGATGTGAAACTATCATGGTCTGCAGAATGTCTCCATGTGGGATCTTCATTTTCAGACATCATCCATAATCGATCCAGGTATGGTCTTGGCGCTATTGTCAGATCACAAAAGTCACATTCACATAGTTATGGGTTCACGTTGTGATTCTGATCTCCAAGACTTTCTAATTTTGGAATCGGTTAGTCCAGAAGAGGGGGGGGAGGGATAAGCATCTGTCATTAATCATTAACTCTCTGCAGGGTCAGAGAATTCATCATCGTTATGCTTTCAGGGACCATTGAGTTAACGGCTGAAAATGGATGCTGAATAAAAATAAAGACGCGTCTATTTTAAAAATATAATTTATTTCTTAATATTCCCTTATTCCTCCTGCTAATGCCGATGCATAGGCTGTGTTGAGGGCATTAGTAGTCGCACGCATACGTTCCCTGTAGAGGTAGTTAGAAACTGGTTTCTCTCGCTAAAACACAAAACAAGGAAAATAAAAAAGTTGTCAATTAAAAAGGCACCCCTCCAAACCGGTATCGTCCGGGCCTTTAGGTCTGGATTTACGCCAATTTATTGGGGGTTGCCAGTCCTGCGCAGTTCTAGGAGGTGCACCCTCCCAGGCTTTGCCTCCCCTCTTTGGGGAGGAGTAAGCTTACTGCTTGAGACGCCCCTACCGGGGAATGCCGACTGGGCTACCCAGGCAATTTTTAATGGCCAGAGTGCTCACTTTCTCGGGCGTTGGCTTTTAAAACCCCACTTTCCCGACCCGATCTTGGGTCACATCTTACTTTTGGGAGTAAGATAAAACTGGCCTTGTGCCTAACTCCTGGGGAGGAGTAAATAAAACCCCTCCTCTAAGCCTTCACCACACAGAAACCACTCAAAAATCGTCATGTCGAGGGGGGGGGAGCCTTGACACCTGTCACCTTGGCCTAACCTTTTTGTCTGTTGCACTCTTTCACCAGTCGGCCGTACCAGTACCGATCGGAGAGACGGAGGGGGTGGGGAGTGATTGATAGTGTCCTTCACTCTAAGTTATCTTTCATAGTCATAGCCTAGTGCCTCTTTAATCAGTCTTGGTGACAACATCAGTACGACAAAGATATTCTGGCGATATACCTTTAATCATGTCTGGTTCAGGATTGTGCAAAAAGGGCACTTCTGCACTCCTTGCACCACAGTGGGAACACCTTGCTCAAGGGTGTCAGGACCTAGAACGGTTAAGACCTATGTGACTAATCACACACAAGCAGACAAAGAAATTTTATATGACCAACCAACATATTTGATTTGTGTTTGTTTTATTGAGAAGCAGGTTCGAGAGGAGAGGGGGGGGGTTTCCTTACAGCCACTTGCGGGTTTTATGTTAGCTTTCAATTAAACGTCCTTAACTGGTGGTGTTTTAAAATGCCGAAACACTTAATTTTAAATAAAATCTTAACTGACCGCATATGACAATCATGAAATAGTATTGTCCTCATTCTTTTCAGATACTTTGTCCTCTACACGGTCCGACGTAACCGTCTCAGTATCTTAGTATTAATATACTTTCCACAAAGAATGGATGAGAGCTCTTGGGTTAGTAAATGTAGAACAGTTGAGTTAGCAGGTCCATTTCATAGGGGAAGGCCAGAGAAAACATGGGAGGAAATGATGAGAATGGAATTGAGAGAAAGAGGTATAAATAAAGACCTGAACAGAGATAGATTATTTTGGAAGTCAATTTCTTAAAGCTGTCCAACACATGTCAGCATGTAAAACGGATGTTAAAATGATGATCATCATCATCATGTACCGTTTTCAATGTAGAGCAATCAAGTCTATAATATTTAAATTTTTACACTCTTGTAAACCACATTTAACTTATTGTAGAGAAATGAATGTACATAAAATGCATATGCATAAAACACCAATCGCCATGAGAGAAAAATACTTTTGTGACAAGAGTGCAACCAAGATAAGAAATTGATATGTTGTGATCTGTTTCAATGAAACAGACAGCACTCAGCGAACCAAAGGCTGACTGACTGCACTTACAAAGATATTTCTTCAAAAGAAAACAATAAAGAAATGTTTCAATGGAAAGTGGAAACTGCAAACATTAAAATCGGTTTTTGGCAAATCAGTTTCGGTTTTAGTGATCATCATAGGAAAACTGGTTTTAACTGGTTTCATAAAATTGATTTCTAGCCATATAATACTTACCATATAATATCATAAAATTGATTTCTAGCCATATAATACTTACCATATAATATCATAAAATTGATTTCTAGCCATATATCATGAAGTTTTGAGAGACAATGGATAAGCCCTGTAAAGGTTGCTGTGCATGTAATTGTGAAACAAGGACTGCGCAATCCGTAACCACATCTCTCCTGACTCGGCACTGCTTGAATCCAGTGGCAAGGAGAGGTCGAGGACGATCGGAAACAATGCCGAGATAAGCGGAGAGCACATACAGCACCTGGTATTCCCAAATGGTCACCCATTTAGTACTGGCCAGGATCAACATCTCTTAACTTTGGTGATCTAACGGGAACCGGTGTGTCAACGTGATTATGCCGGAGTCATATAATATTATAAGAGGTTAAACCAAAGAAGAAAAAGGAAGATGACGACGACGATGACGACGACGATGAAGACGACGATGATGACGACGACGATGACGACGATGATGATGAAGACGATGATGATGATGAAGACGACGATGATGAAGACGACGATGATGAAGACGACGATGATGATGAAGACGATGATGATGACGACGACGATGATGAAGACGATGATGATGACGACGACGATGATGAAGACGACGACGATGATGACGATTATCAAGACGTTGACTCATTACAAAAACTGCTAGAGGCTTGTTATAGGGGCAGAAGTTCCCTGAACTTACCCCACCAACTTCTAACTTTTGCTATAAAACTAGCACCAGCACCTTCCTATGCTCCAATGGTATCACTAAGATAACAAAACTTCTGAACAACCTCAATAGTTCTGACATTCAAATATACTCAGTATTTATATATTTCCCACAAAGTATAATGTGGCACAAGGCCAGAAAGTGAGAGGAGAAAAAGCCAGCGCCCCAGTGGAAGAGGCAGGTTTGTTTTAAAAATAGCCTGGGCAGCCCCGTCGGCATTCCCCAGTAGGGGTGCCTCAAGCAGTTAGCGATTAACTCCTTCCAAAATAGGAAAGGCAACACCTGGGAGGGTGGTTAGGTTTGATTGTTTTTTTTTTATGGCATATCAACCCGAATCAGGTCATTTTGGTAAAAGATTTCATGCATCAAGTTCTTTATATCATCAAATATTTATTAATGGCGTTTGGTTGTTTTGTAGAGAAAAAATGTTGTTTTTGTTTTTAGGGAAACAAAAAAAAACAACATCAATGTTTGGTGCATTTTAAGTCCGGAAGCCGGTATCTTCAGACAGCCTGATCTGGTAGCAGAAGACCTGGGAGGGTATACTTCCTAGGACTATCCACAGTCCGACAGATTAGGTCATCAAAATGGCCAGTCTCTGTTAGACTGATTATCATCAGGCGACTTTCGTCACCAAAATAATTTTATTCCGTATGACCACTTCTTTTTACTTAAATCTAGAAAACATTTACAAAAAGTTCATTATTTAATAAAACAAATAAACAGGTAAAACATAACCTCATTTTCAGAGAACTGATCTGTGTTGCAATACCCGTTCCTTCGGGGGACCCGGTAACATCAAACAAAACACAATGATAGAGACAAAGATGTGCTTGAGAAACTGTTTCTTTATTCTTCACCACCAGCTGGTGTAAGTTGGGTGTACACGTATATATAATTAAATATTTCTTTGTTAGCAAAAGTTTTTTGTCATTATTGTTCTTTCCCTTGTCTTACAAAGAAACCTCTTTCTTTTACTTGACGGCGGTTGATTTTCGACTACCCAACGAGGTTATTTTCACAAAAACCAGGCAGAGTGATTTACCTTGCAACCTAGAGGGAAACACGACAATAGGTTCTGTAGCAGTCTGCTCTTGGAATCTAGAGAAGGCTTGTGATCACCATGCCAGTTGTTTACGGCTGTTCGGCCGTGGTGAGGGTACCTCTCTTCAGGGCTGACTCACGACAAGTTTTTCTCTATATCCTCCCAACTCAATCTCTGCTATGTAAGCATTCCTTCTTCCTTCGCTTAAAACCACCGTTTTAATTTCTGACTTTGCACTCTGGGTGCCTTCTTCTTCCGGCCTCGTGCACCTGACTCTTTTAAAGGTTACCGAGGCGTTTTTTTTTTTGACAACATCATACTCCGAAATGAACTTGTCGACCTCACACACTTGGGCTCGTTCAAAGGTCACCGATTCATTTCCGTTGTTCTTTTAGCCTAATTGACAATCTATCTAGTCTTCGGCTTTTCTTCATTATTGTGGGGTCATGCCCTTAGCCTCCCCGTGACGTCTTATGCGTTATTACTCAACATGTCTGCATCATTATTTTACATCTGTAAATGATCCTGTCATTTTTGTATACGTACCATTCTATTGAATAAATAGATAAATCTTACCTGAAGTGGATTTTCGGCACGTCTGTTAACAGAATAGCAAGATTGTAACTGCTTCACCAATTTCATCACATCCTACAGAAACAATATTATATATTTCATTATTATTTTGACAGTCATTTATACATTAAAAAAAAAAAATAGAAATCGCCTCAAATGAAGACAATTTATTTTATATTGTTTTTGGAAAGAAAAAAAAAAATTGAGATTAAATTTTTTTGAACAGTCCAACTCTTTAATGAAGTCTAACATTTTGGTCGGGTTTGTGTTTTTAAACAGGTCCTTTAGATTTTTCGAGTTGTAGTATTTCCTTCGGCTTTGTTGTAAATCCTGACAGTTTATTAATGTTTTACTGTATAAGATTCTTGACATGATATACACATTGGAGACTCTTCACTTTTCAATAAATGTTTGTGAGTAATATGTGCGTGTCCTATATGGAGCCTGGCTACTAAAACCTCTTCTCTTGTCTTTCTGTAGCCTAGAGGGCCACTCATCAATAGTTGGCCAAATCTTGTGTAATTTATTACTTTGGCATTCATCCCAAAATTTAGTGCCATTTTTCTACATCCTGAGTAAGTTATATAGCACCTGTGTTTTAGGAGCGTTGTGGTATGTAGTGGGGCGAATGCTGGGTCCTCTTTCACTTGACTGTAGCACGGTGGTAGATCCATGATTAGATGGATTTGCAATGTGAACTGTGACCTGATCCAACACACGGGACAGAGAATTCGCTGAAAGCACTGGGTTTGCCCAGCATAGAAGTTGTCCTAGGGATGTATTGATTGCACTGGTATGGTCATGTGAAACGTTCATCCTTCTGGATAGACTGTTACTGGGGCACGGGTGTCTTGGATTGCACGAGGGTTGGCTTGCAAAGAAAAACTTGGAGGCAAGTGGTTGGACAGGACTGCATGGTTTGGTTGTTTTACAGCATATCAACCCTTTTCGGGTATTTAATGCCAAATACAATCGTTTTTGGAAAAGTTTTTATACTTCAAGTTCTTTATATGTTCAAGTATTTATTCATGGTGTTTGGTTTGGTTGTTTTGTAGAGGAAAATTGTTTTTGTTTTTAGCTTTGCAGAACATGATTGAGTTTTGCAAAAAGGAAAGGAAAAAACAATAATATTAATGTTTGGTGCATTTTAAGTCAGGAAGCCGGTATCTTCAGGCAGCCTGATCTGGTAGCACCAGAGAAACATGGGAGGAAGTGATAAGGATATCTTTGAGAAAAAGAGGGATAAATAAAAACCTGGCCAGAGATAGGTTAGTTTTTAGGTCAATTTCTAAAAGCCGTCTAACATATGCCAGCATGTAAAACGGACATTAAACCGAATATGATGATTACCTTTTCTGACATGAGTTCGTCAAATGAACAATCGATGGCAACTCGGATCTGACACTTTGAATTCTTCATGGCATTCAACTTGAGGGCCTTTCTAGAAGGACCTAGACTGATGCCCTGTAAACGGGCATCTGCGTAGCGCTTCTTTCTTTTGGCTCGTTCCTGCTTCCTGCAAGAAAGAAAGAAAGTTGAAAAGTAATTTAAACAAAATGGCGGACACGTAGACTCGCGTTACGTGATGCATGTGTTAAATATAGGACGCTAATAGTATTATTAGGTATCCCAAACAAATAATTTATTTTCATTATATTCAAAAACTTTTAATGTGGGCACATAGATATTTGCAAAACAAACAATGATACTAGTGGTGGGACGTAATGGGTGAAAATAAATTTGATATCATTAGGGGTGGAACGTAATGGGTGAAAATTTCAGATTCATGCGAGTAGTATTTTTTTGTGTTCATTTATACATAAATAACACTAAACAAGCAAAGATTTTGAAAATTTTGCAAAATTCAAAAGGTGCAGGCCAAAAATAGCCGTTAGAGCTCCACGGGACTCAAAATCCATCATTTTTCGGTGAAAAAGTGGTTTTATACGACATTGCAGGTCCTAAACATCCTCAAAAGCTATGAACGGATATAGATGGTTAAATCTGATATAGTACTTTAATTTAGGACCATTTTCAGGCTGTGAAAGGGTTTTCATGAATGTAAAATAGCCAAAAACTAGTGGCCTGCACCTTCTGAATTTTGCAAAATTTTCAAAATGTTTGATTGTTTAGTGTTATTTATGTATAAATGAACACAAAAAAATACTACTCCCATGAATCTGAAATTTTCACCCATTACATCCCACCCCTAATGATACCAAATTTTTGGTAGTACAATTAGCCACTAAATTATAACCATTCAGTTTGTTGGAAATTTTTAAAAAATGCTGTCTTTGGTACAGAAGCTAAATTTTAGTGTATAACTAAAAATGCAGGCTTCAAACACGTAAAAAATTCTTACAAATGAAGGATTTAACAATGTCCAAAAATCCTTAGAAATGAAACCTCATTTTGTTATAAATGAGAATTAATCATAATGGAAGCAATAATTATTAGATCAAACCAGCCATAACCATTGGGCAAAATTTCAATACCTCTCGAAAAAAAAAAAAAAAAGTACAAAAATGACAAAGAACAACCTGACAGCTTCATTTCAACAGCTAACACATTGAATCTTCGTAATACGATTCATAGCACAGCAGAG
>OY744552.1:39973301-40018301 GCA_963556195.1 Sepiola atlantica
TTCGACCTAGTTTCAGTATTGTTGCTGAAACAACTACCATGTGACATGAAATAACCCCAATAACAATGAAAAAAAAGTAGCCCCCCCCCCCCTCTGCACTAATTTGGTCTCTGATGCAAAGGGAATGAATATTATGGGAATGTTTTACAATAGCCCTACAACTCGCGAGTCGGGTTCATTTTTTTTACCACATTCTACAACTTTTACTTAACCCGACTCGCGAATTGTAGGGCTATTGTAAAACATTCCCATAATATTCATTCCCTTTGCATCAAAGTAAAAGTTGTAGAATGTGGTCAAAAAAATGAATATGCAACAAATAAATGCGACGTACGTCGAGACTGGAGATTTTCCTAGTTAGCTATTCCATTTGTTTGTATTTTTACGTAGGATAAATGGGTTTTTATTAGACATGATAAAAAAAAAAAAAAATTTATGTCTTCTTACTTCAAACAAAATGGCGTCACTAGTCTTGGCTCTCGTTGTCAACTGTGTTTTTTTTTACCGGGACTCATAATCAAAGCAGCGTTTTTTTGTTTTTTCTTTGGGTTTGCATTTTTTAAATTTCATTTTTTGAAACAAACTTTTTAACGATCATTTTGGTCACTGAATGAGCGCGCATGTCGTTACGTCATTGGGGGTGGGTGGGGGGGACATTTCCCCGTATTTCTTGTTACTGCAAAGATGTGGGAAAATGTGGGCAAACGCCAAAGGGAAGTTGAAATCCATGCACGGGACCATTAATGCAATGAGGGCCGACTACATGGCTGAATTTATGTGGTCGCAACGGTTCCGTGGCATGGACGACAGACTATATCATTTTTTGGCAGCAGGTGTGCACCATGTACACGGTGTGAGGAATAACGACATAAAAAGAAACTGCTTTTATTACTTTTGTTTAACATGTTGTTTTGCTTTGTTCTTTTGCTTGACTGAAATATGAAAACTTAGGTTTAGGGTTAGGGCTGGAGTTGGAGTTAGGGTTAGGGCTGGAGTTGGAGTTAGGGTTAGGGCTGGAGTTGGAGTTGGAGTTAGGGTTAGGGCTGGAGTTGGAGTTGGAGTTAGGGCTGGAGTTGGAGTTGGAGTTAGGGCTGGAGTTGGAGTTGGAGTTAGGGCTGGAGTTGGAGTTGGAGTTAGGGCTGGAGTTGGAGTTGGAGTTGGAGTTGGGGCTGGAGTTGGAGTTAGGAATTTTTTAAAGAAACAACAGGAAAAAAACATTACGGTGTGACGAATGAAAATAATATGTAAGTAAAAGCACAATGACATGTAAATAAAAAGAAAATGATTTTATTCCTTTTGCTTAAATTGTAGTTTTGTTTTGTTCTTTTGCTTGGCTGAAACATGAAAAGTTGCTCTTTGAATATGAGTCCGAGTAAGAAAAAAAAAAAAATCAGCGAAAACGAGGCTGCAAATTTTGAACGACACGCCGCCATGTTTTAGGTCTATTTCTATACGATAAAAATATCGATTTATAAATAATAGCACTTTTAACGGATTATAATCATTAATAACTGTCACATGTGTTGGAAATTCAGTTTTATCGGCTTCAGTAACTTTTATTTGTTGTATATTTGTTTTTTCAGCGTTTTCGTTTGAGGGCTATTGTTAAAAATACCCAATATTATAGTATATAGATATATACTTTTACCATAACCTGATGGGGGTGACATCAGAATCCGATGATGCAAGCTTTACAAGTGTATCCTGTGTAGTTTATGACTTTTAGCCGGACACACACACAACTTTTAATTATGTAATGGACGACACTTTTTTAGCGTTTGTGCAGTATAGTTAAAAAAAAAAAAGAGGGTGAAAAAAAAAAAATAGACAAAAAAATAACTGTTACCAAATGCAAGAAAATTTACTTTTCTACTTATCTATGTAATTTTCACATGTGTTTACTGATTGTAAGGTTTATTATCTATGCATTTGTTAGCGTCACTTTTACGTAGCCAAGCCAGCGTGCTTTTCAAGATGTTGATTTAAACTTCATCATCGATGAGAATAAGAACCATTAGCAAAATAGTAGATTACAAATTAAAATTCCGATAAAATTTAAATAATTTTTTTTATTATTATACTTTAATTCTCAGCCCCTATTTACTTGCCACAAGGGCAGAGTTAGACATATGGTCGTTTTTTTAATGTGGGAAAATCCAGCTCCCAAAAAGGGTCACTCTGGATTGGGACAAAAAAAAAAATGTAATTGCCTTGGTCTAGAAGGATTTCTTCAGTGACCGAGGACAGAAAAGATGAAGTTTTGTATCAGAACATATATTACACTTTGATCCGAGCCAACAGGCTAAATGTAAAAAATAAAAATAAAATAAAGAATTGCATTTTTTTTTTTTTAATAAGAAAAAAAAAAAAAATGCTTATTTTAGACTTAATTTTTTTTCTTTTTTCTTATGGTGCTCGGTAAAAATGGCACAAGTGAATAATTCTGAAAAAATGTCACAAAGCAAGAACATAGAAAAGGGTCAAGCATAATAAATATATGTCGGTGTTGGAGATGAATTTGTTGAGTTGTCAATGGTTTTGCTGTAAGTGGTTTAGTTATTGAACAGAACCCAGAACTACTAGAAATATATGTTATTATAATTTATATATTACTAGTTATTGGCTGTCTAAGTAAGAGATAAGCATAAACCTCTGTGGAAGCTGATCACCCACTTTCTAACCAGGTAGCGTTTGAATGAAGTGTAACCATTTTAGTTAACTAGTAGATGTAACAATGTTCTTGTTTTTTTTTTGGGGGGGGGGGGGGCTGTTGCCACCCGGACTTAGGGTTTGGGTGGCAGTGCTAGGGTTACAAATTTTATCCAATCATATTTTTCCATTATATTATGGTGGAAATGTATGCAGGACCTTACTGTGAAGCACTGAAACTAACTTGCCGCAACCTTGTTGAAAGAAACATTTTATTGCAGCTTTAAAAAAATGGTTTTGTTCTTGATTTACACAATTTCTTTAAAAAAGATATTAATAGTGCGGTTACTGTTATACAGACACTATGTAGTGACTTAAAAGAAATTAAAGCTGTATTGAAATACCTCACAATCTGTGTGATACAATGTGCCAGTTTTAAAAACTTTGAAATTTACATATTTAATTTATAATTCATGGCTTAATGTAAAGACATAAATAAAATCTGACTCTATAATCAGAAAGAGCACAAAATTTTACATAAGAGTACCAAGTTTCATAAAAATAGCTTAAAAAAAAATAAATAAATGGTGGAGAAATTACCGAATTTCTTGAAATGATGAGGTCCATATTTTGGCACACTTTTTTTTTTACAGGATTATTAAAGAAAAATGTCCAATGAAAAACACAAATTTCGGCATTTTAAATTCTTATAACTTTTGAACCACTAATGCTATTTGCATAATTCAAACGGTTTTGAGCTTCTTTTACACAGCTCTATTCACCGAAGTTGATAAAATTAGTTTTAGTTAAAAAAAAAAAAAAAAAAAAAAATCAACTTGTAATGCTAATCTATCTATATAATACTAAAAGTCTATTGTTCTTGTATGTTTGCAATCAGCTTTCAGCTTTTCAACATCCGGTTGCGCATGCGTAAATAGCATCGTCTTCAATCTGTTATTCCAATTCCGTTATTCTCTATTATGATTAACGAACGCATGAAATTTTTCATTCTGGAAATTTTTAAACAATTTCATCAAATAGTTTATTTGTTTTCTTCACGGCTAAAAACATTCAACGGGAGGACTTCGTAAAGTCTGTCGCAGTTTCAAAAAAACTCCCTTTTAAAAAACAAAAACAAACAAACAAAAAAACAACACTCATTATTAATATCAGCCATACTAGCGGTCGGTGAACGAAACCACCTCCCACTTTCCCTCTCATAGATTTCACCACTCCTACTCCCTCTGTTTTCGTTACGTATGCGAGAAAGCCTGCTGTACCCCCTTCCTTTCTCAAATCGCCCTAACCAACCACTTATAATTCAGTAACTGTAATTTAAAAAACAAACAATTATAATAAACAGAACGACTCATAGAAATCTATCTATATTCTTTTTTCATTTTAATATACTTTCATAGAAATGCTTCTGTTATGTAAAAAACACCTATTTTCTTTATGCCACAAGTGTCACGCTCATACATGAATTCCATAGCTAATATAACAAACTGACCCAACGGGTCACGGGTGGTCTAGTCATATGTATAAAATTATCTGAAAAACTTTGAAATTTACACATTTGATTTATAATTCATGGCTTAATGTAAAGACATAAATAAAATCTGACTGCAAAATCAGAAAGAGCACAAAATTTTACATAAGAGTACCAAGTTTCATAAAAATAACTTAAAAAATAAATAAATGGTGGAGAAATTAGTGAATTTCTTGAAATGATGAGGTCCGTATTTTGGCACACTTCTTTTTTTTAAAAGAAAAACGTCCAATGAAAAACATAAATTTTGGTACTTTAACTATGTAGTGATTTAAAAAGAAATTTTAAAAATTTCCCATTTCACAAAATAATTTGATTCCAACATGAAAGTCACCAAAATTAGATTTCTCTTTTTTTTTGTAAATAAATCAGGCAATTTTTTTTTCTTTTTCTCCCGGGCAATGTCGGGTAGATACAGCTCAAAGCCCCCCTCCGTTCAGTCTAGAGAGACTATGGACACCCCTGTAAGAGGCTGGCTGCATATGCAATTGTGAAGCAAGGGTTGCGCAATCCCTAACAACACTTAACGGCACGGCTTAATTCTAATGGCAAGCAATTCAAGACGACTGGAAACAATGCCGAGATAAGCAGAGAGCACATACAGCACCTGGTATTCCCAAATGGTCACCCATTTAATATTGGCCAGGCTCGACGTCGCTTAACTTTGGTGATCTAACGTGTCAACATGATTGTGCCGTACATAGGTACAGCTAATATACCTCTATTTATATAAAGTTGTGTATGTGTATATGTTGGCTATTTCCTAGAGCATCCAGCAGAAGAATAAAGGGGTAAAAAAAACCAACAAATAACTGTTACCACAAGCAAGAAAGTTTACTTTTCTACCTACCTGCATAATTTTTTTTTTTTTTTAAAGCGCTTTTATTTACATGTTTTATCGCTCCCTCCTCAATCTTGTACTTCAAAATTTTTGCCGGAAGTTTCCATGTGAAAACGCAAGGTCGTAAGAACAACTCCAAAATATCGGAAATTAAAAAAAAAAAAAAAAAAAAAAATACAGTTCGGTCGAACATTAGATTTTCGCCCGATTGGTGACAGTTATTAGCTGTATTTTTGTTTAATTTTCGATTTTTGAGCGATTTTCGATGCACACATGGTTTCGCACTTGAATACGTGGGTTTTACAATGCTCCGAAGTCATCGATAAAATATGTAAATAAAAGTACTTAAAAATAATTTAAAACACAAAGAAATTAGGCAGGTAAGTAATGTCTATGGTAACAGTTATTTTTTGAATATTTGTTTTTTTTTTTCACCCCTTTTTTCTTGTTGGATACTCTAGAAAAAACCTTTATATGTTTATATATTTCTATGCGTGTCGGCCGGTTGGTAAATAGCAACAAGATCATTTGGCGTTTCACACAATTAAGAAAACCTACGCGTTCAATTTTTACATCCTAGTTACATAGTGTGCATGTGTTTTTTCTCCATGGTTACAGGTTATTGGCCGAGAAACAGCTGAAAAGAACCAGAAATGGAAACCGGTTCTGCTGTATTAGCAATACAAGTTGATTTTTTCTTTTACAAGTTGATTTTTTCTTTTAAAAGTTGATTTTTTCTTTTAAAAGTTGATTTTTTCTTTTAAAAGTTGATTTTTTCTTTTTAACTAATTGTTATTTTAATCAATGAATTTTGGAATATATATTTTAGGCAATACGATGAAAAATATGGGTACATTATTTTTTTTGTAAATCTTAACATTTAAAGGGTGCATATAATATATATAGTTAGGTAATATATTTCATTATACAGGATAAACGCCTAAACTAATGAACCGATCATAAATTTTGGAATGTATATTTTCAGCAACCTGGTGAGTAAAATTGGTACATTATTTGTCTTTTGGTAGGTAAACTTTACCATTTAAGGGATGCAACCACCCAAACTCGCATCTGCCCTCCAAACCTTTTTAGATAAGTTAGATTCAAAAATTTAATAGAGAAAAAAACTGATCTGCATCGAATTTTGAGTTATACAGTAATACATTTTTAAAAGGATTAGTACATCAATGATATGTATGTGCTTGGTAAAATCCTAAACTATTGAACTTATTATCAACTTGGGTGAATAGAGCTGTGTAAAAGAAGCTCAAAACCCTTTAAATTATGCCAATACGATCAGTGGTTCAAAAGTTATAAGAATTTAAAGTGCCGAAATTTGTGTCTTTCATTGGACATTTTTCTTTAATGATCCTTTTAAAAAAAAAGTGGCCCAAAATACGGACCTCATCATTTCAAGAAATTTAGTAATTTTTTAAAAGTTTGTTAACAGTCAGGGATGTGAGTGGCGAATAACAAAAAAACTGAAATCAAGATGAATTTCCCCCCATTTCTAGGCCATTCAAGCATTTTAGGGCAGTAAACCAAAAAATATTTTTGCTATGGGAAATAAATTCCCTAAGTTATTTTTTCATAATGAAATATTAGTGTAAAAAAAAAAAATAGTAATTAATTACCCTACCACTAACCCTAGCTTGAAGCTACTGGAATAGGAAGATGTATTATCACATGGGGGTCACAGCCCCGTGTGTGTGTGTGTGTGTGTGTGTGAAGAAGGCAGCGCAAAAAAACAAAACTTGGAAAAAATGTCACAAAGCAAGAACATAGAAAACTAAATTCCCAAACTCAACCCACATGTCCAAAGACAACTGCCCTCTGGAGGGGGGAGGTGCTGCTTGAAATCTGTTACATGGCTAAAATTACATTTACGATACCAAACACGACTAGTGAAATATACATCGAATGACACAAGGCAACTTTAAGCAGCGGTTTTATGCACCAGGTTTCGTACACTCTACATTCCAAGAAATGCAACCTATGTACTATTGAAAAACTGAAGATATTACAGGCTATTACTTCTTCGTCAGCTTCTTGTCTAAATGTTAGATCTGAAATTTTTAGGATGCGCCTGTATTGCAGAAAATACCTACTTGTGACTTGAAACCAAAAAGAGCCATTGTCGCCTTAGGCCAATGCATGTTAAATTTTAATTTGTTTGCTAAAATTAATTCAATATTATTATTAAACTATAATTCGAAGGAACAATACTAATTTAAAAAATCGCATAAACAAAACTAATTTATTTAAATGGCATAAACAAAAACTTTTTTTTTTCAATTACGGTCATCCGTAGCGGACGTGACGTCATAAATTTAACCGGAAGCCACGTTCACATAAAAATCTAAAAAAGCGCCGGAATAGCTAACTAGGAAAATTTCCAGTCTCGACGTATGTCGCATTTATTTGTTGCATATTCATTTTTTGACCACGTTCTACAACTTTTTTTGAACCCGACTCGCGAGTTTGAGGGCTACTATAAAAGATTCGGTGCTTCTGCAGAGACGGGGGCCACTGTTTCGATCGATGGCGGCGGAAACTGCCGACTCCTCTTCGGGAGAAATCGTGCGAAAACATGAGTGACGGAAAGAAATTTGATTTTGGGGAAGATAACTGTTGAATTGACAATTGAGGATAAGTTAAAATTATGAATATTTGTCATTTATTTATTGAAACAAATTAAACATTATGTACAGCAAATAAATAAAACTTTGATAAACATTTGAAATTTAACAAACGAATTAAATAAAACTTTGATAAACATTATGCACATCAAATAAATAGCAAACTTTTTATTGAAATAAAAAAAAAACGTAATAAGTGAAACTTTGATTTGAAAAAAAAAAGTAAACAATTGACTGAACGATAAATGTGGAAAAAAAAACAAGTTTTTTACAGGGTATTGACTGAATGATAAATGTGGGGGAAAAAAGTTTTAAACAGGGTACAATTCTGCGATCAGTTCAAAAATACTTCCAACTTCAATACGTCTGTATTTCTTTTGCAATTATCCCCGAACTTCAAAGTTTAATCAGTTTACGTCCATTTCGTGAAAAAGTAATTAACCCAATATTAGTTATCTTCCCCCAAAATCAAATTTCTTTCCGTCGATCACGATTTCTCCCGAAGAGGAGTCGGCAGTTTCCGCCGCCATCGATCGAAACAGTGGGCCCCGTCTCTGCAGAAGCACCAAAGATTCCCTAGTTAACAGTCGAGAAATCGTTAACAAAAAAAAACAAAAAAAATATTTAAATCGGGGCACCGGTTGAAAATAACAGACGCTTCATTGACGTCACAGTCGGCAGCATTTTGAGTAAAAAAATTCAAATTTAAATACTTGAACATTACATTTTCACACGATTGGTGATATTTATGGTTAAATCCAAGATTATGTTTTTGTGACTTCCTGTTTAATCGTGCGCGTCATCTGACGTACGGATGACCAGAAATGAAAATAAAACCTTTTCGTTAGCATTTCTGAATAACAAAATAATATTTACACTTTCACATTTATAAAACTTTTTTTTTTTTTAATTTCGACTTCCGTTTCCTTTTATAATAACTAATTATTGATTACCTTCCCAATAAGATAACGTTAAAATTAAAGTAATGGAGAAGTTAGTTTCAGATATAATTCCAGCTGCCGAATTATGTTGTATGAATATAAATTTGCATTAGTTAATGCTGCAAACAAGAGGCACTATTAATAAAATAATTAAATGACTAACGTTATTAAGGAAAAAAAAACGGCTCTTGTATAGATCGAATACACGAGCGAAATTTATTTTAGAAGAGTTCCAATGGTGTAAGGGGCAGTAACTCTACTACGTCAACCAGCAACGTAAGTGGGTATCTTTCAGAATGATCAGTACGCTGAAAACGCTAAAAAAAACAAATATACAACAAATAAAAGTAACTGTCGTCGATAAAAGTTAATTTAAAACTGACCTGTGATATTTGTTTGTATTTTTAAACCGTTCCAACTGCTATTTATTAGAAATCAATAGTTTTGTAAGACAAACTTGCAAATACAAAATGGCGCTGGCTCGTAAGAGAGTGAGTAGAAGACGCCATCTTGTCTAGAAAAAAGTACTAGTTGAAAATGAACAAGAATTTTTTTTTTACATCTAATAAAAACCCATTTATAGTACGTAAAAATACAAACAAATATCATAGGTAAGTAGACAAATATCTCTTCTCGACGTAGGTTAAACTCACTTGTTGCATATTTATTTTTATAACCCCGTTCTCGTTAGTTTTTTGGACCCCGTCCGCGACTGTACTGATCATTCTGAAAGATACCCACTGATTCTTCTATCAAATGTAGAGTAATTTAAGGCTCTTGTATGGATATCTACTATCTATATACTTACGTTACTGGTTGACGTAGTAGAGTTACTGCCCCTTACACCATTGGAACTCTTCTAAAATAAATTTCGCTCGTGTATTCGATCTATACAAGAGCCAAAAAAACAAACTTTCGGTTGATAATTTGTTTGTTAAAATTAATTCAATAACATTATTATAGCATATGTTTCTGTTTATTTCAAACACTTGCATTAATAATAAAATGTGTTTTTTTTATGTAAATATTATTTATTACTATATTAAACTAAAAAAAATAATTAAACAAATGTATTATTATTATTATTATTAAATTATAAACCGAAGGAACAACAACCATAATAATAATAATAATAATAATAATAATAATAATAATAAAATTCGCATAAAGAAATGCTAACAAAAAGGTTTTATTTTCATTTCTGGTTCTAGGTACGTGCAAAAATGGCGCCTTCTTGTACGGACTATGCTTATTAAAAAGCACTTATCATTAATAATTTAATTAGTTTCCGTGTAAACTTTGATTGTGTTTGAAAGATAAAAGCCTAAACTTAATCTCTAAACGAAAAAAAAAAACTGCATATTTACGTGTGAAAAATAAATTATAATAAAATATGAAATTACGACGGTCAAAACCCCCAAAAATTCAATGAATTTTGAACTTTGAAAAAATTACTTGTAAACATCCCTTAAAAGATAAATATAAGTTTTTGGGAACTATTTCAAAGATAATTATTAAATTAAAGTCATAAGACACTGAATTAAAAAACAAATCCCACGTTTGACTAAAAATTAGCAAAATTATCCCTTCAAATGTGATAAATGAGTAAAATCCGCCATAACTTCATCGGAAAAGGACGTTGTTTACAAATTGACTATCGCTATACAAAATATATGGAAGACAAAAATGTCATAATTTATCATTTTTAACTTTATATATAAAAATGTAATAATAGTTTATAGAAGTTGAAAAATTATTATCCATTAATTTCTTTATTCTTTTTAAGGTTATAAACAAATTTAAGTACCTTATTTTATTATAATAAAAAAGGAAATGCTTATTTAATTATTTGTGAGTGTACGCAATTATTTTTAACTGAAAAGGTTCAGTTTTTAATTTCGTAATACTCTGAAATTATTGATGACGTCTGTTTACCAATGTTTTTCCTTAGAATTTGAAATAAAACTATTTTTTTAAATGTTAAAAATATTTTTACGTTACGAATTGCGTCAATTTTATCAATTTTTTTTTTACATGATTTAAAACTTTAGTTACTCGATTTATTCTTAACGTGTCGTAACGATAAATTACATTGATTCTTTTAAAAATAAAGTGTTTTTATTTTTTATTTTAAGTGTGAAAAAAGTAAATTAAAGTCAATGACTACACTGACAATTTATTCATTGAAAAAAAAAGTTAAAACATTTATTGATAAACAGAATTCAATTTTGAAAGAAAATGTCATGTTTGAATTCTCTTTATTTATTAATAAATTATTGTTTTTAACTTAAATATTTATTAATGAAAAAAAAAGACAAAACAAATACAAATCTTTCCAAATAATTGACGATGAATTTTGAAATGAACGAAATTGTTGAATCTCTAAAAAAAAAAAAAATGTTGCGCTGTAAAAGTGAGTGATTGCTAATCCCACCTGGTTATTACAGAACGGGGCTACCATACTAATGAAAGTTCATCGTTAGTAGAAATTATTCAATTTTTTAAATTCTTTTTTTTTCGTTATGATCCTGATTCTCAAATTTGTCAATTTTTGGTTTATTTTCAAGATTATAAAAAAAATTTCTTGCGCTGATGATGACACGTTCATGTATGAAAGAGAAATATAATTATGTCGCATTTTTTATTTTTCCAAAAACTCTAATCATTAAAATCACATGAAATATTTTTTGCAATTATATTATTTTTTGGGTGAAAATATTGATTAAACAATGCTTTATTCAATAATAATATCGGTAATTCAAAAAATTAATTTTTTTTCGAGTTATAGTGATTTTATTAACACGGTATTTACTGGTCTTTTTCGTAATATATACGAACTATTTTGAGAAAAAAATTTAATTGTTAACATCTACGATGTTTTATTTACATAAACAACATTTAAAAAATCATGCTTTTTTTTTATTAATATATAAAAATATAACTTTAGTAAAGGTGTATTTTCTTTTTAAAAAATAATACATTTTCACTAAGATTTAAAAAAAAAAAAATAATGGTTTCATTATATTCCGTGATTGTTGATTTATTAATCAACAATCACGGAATATAATGAAACCATTTTTTTTTATTGAAAATTTCAGTAAAATTGGTTGATTTCCTGAATTTTAGTGTATTTTTAAGTAAAGGGGGGTGTGGTCAAAATGTTTTTTCATTTTGTGAATCGGCCATTGATTTTGTACGTACCTGTGGTTACCCGTACGTCAGATGACACGCACGATTAAACAGGAAGTCACAAAAACATAAAAATCTTGGATTTAACCATATTTATCTACCTCCCACAGCAGTAAGATGTGACACAATGTCGGGAAAGTGGGATTAAAAAGCCAGCGCCCTAGAGGAAGGGCACTCTGGACAAAAAATTAAAAAATGCCTGGACAGCACCGTCGGCACATGTTCGTCTTTGTCCACTGTCCGTTTTTCACAACTTTTTACTGACCATTTTTTTTCTTCTTTTTTCTGTGTACACTTATCTATAAGGCTGCTAGAGAATTCTGGGGGTTTTGGAAAAAATTTCAAATATTTTACATTTTAGGAGTGGGGGATCAGTTTCCAATGTTAATTCAACGTAGACTGATCCCCCTCTTTTTGACCATCTCAATTTTAAAAAAAATCTTTTTCGGTGTACATTATCTATCATTTCAGTAGAGAATTTCGGGGTTTTTGGAAAGAAATTTTTAAAATTTGAGATTTTAAAACGGATCAGTTTTCAATGTAAATTCAACGTAGACTGATGATCCCTCTTTTTGACCATCTCAAATTTAAAAAATTCTTCTTCTGCTTACAATTACCTATCATGTCGCGAGAGAATTCCGGGGTTTTTGGAAATAAATTTTAAAAAATAGAGATTTTAAGACGTAAAAAGTTGTGAAAAACGGACTATGGTAAAAGACGAACAAGACTGATCCCCCGTCTTAAAATCTCAATTTTTTAAAATTTCTTTCCAAAAACCCCGAAATTCTCTACTGACATGATAGGTAATTGTACACAGAAAAAGATTTTTTTTTTAATTGAGATGGTCAAAAAGAGGGGATCAGTATACGTTGAATTAATATTGGAAACTGATCCCCCCCCCCTCCTAAAATGTAAAATATTTGATTTTTTTTCCAAAAACCCCAGAATTCTCTAGCAGCCTGATAGATAAGTGTAGACCGAAAAAAGAAAAAAAAAATGGTGAGTAAAAAGTTGTGAAAAACGGACAGTGGACAAAGACAAACATGTGCCGCACCGTCAGCATTCCCCGGTAGGGCGCTTCAGGCGATTAACAATAAACAAACCCCTTCTCAAAGGGTGAGAAGGCAAAGCCTGGGAGGATGGACTTCCTAAAGCTGAACAGAACCATACCTCAGTCCGACACAAAAATGGTCACCTAGATGGCCTAGACTGTCAGACTGATTGTCGATGACGTATCCTCGATGTGGTATGAAATATAACCCGCGGCAGCGCGAGGGCTACTTTTCACACGATTGGTGACATTTATTGGTTGTGTTTCTTCCAGTATTTTGTTTAATTTTCGATTTTTTTTCTTGGTTATTTTCTCAATGGATCCTAGTTATTAACCCCCACCCCCATGCATTATCACCTCCCTTTTCACACAAGACCCCCCCCCCCAAAAAAAAATGTCCAACGGCAATAAAATCTCGGAAATAAAAATCGTAAAACTATGGAATTACCAAAATGGTTACCTTTTTTCATCTTTTATAGCCAACCATCTTTCTTTCTTTTTTAATTTCCGAAGTTGATTTTTCGACAGAGCAGTTGATCCGTTTTCGGAGTTTTCTTGAACTTTCAGATCTTGTTCCTTATCCGAAGAAGTTGTTGGACGATTCGCGGTTGCAGTGCATCTTGGTTTGTCTTCAGTTGAAGATATACCAACATTGTTATTAGTTGTCATAATACAAGACATGTTCACGTCGACGTTATTTACAGCTGTGAAAACACGTGCTTTGTAAGAAACGAAAAAAAACGAAGCTGACCAAAAAATACGAATCCGTATTTTCGTACATTTTTTTTGTTTTACTTAAAAATTAACTAAAATTTTGTGAACGTATACAACACGTTCCCACTAAATCTGATTTTTTTTTTTTAATTCGTTATTAGGCTATACTGAAGATGTTAACTCCCAAATGAGACGGTCATCTTTTCACGACTAGCTTTGCTTATTTTTCGTAGCGGTGATAAGTCATAGTTGTCCTCGTTTGAAATTTAACCGTGCATTTTTGTTTTGTTTAATATGCTTTATTTGTGAGAGTTTTATGAAGTGCTACGTTGTGATTTACGGTTAACTAGACCATTCCTCAGCAACTTAAAAATATCCTCACTTAATCCCACCACTAACCCTAAGAAAAAACCCACCTTTCTTAGCAACTTAATAAAACGGTAATTGTAGTTATCAGAAAAAAGGGGTAAACATAAAAAAAAATTACCGCAAATAATTTTTAACAAACACAAGAATATTTAATCTTCTATCAACTTGCATAGTTTTTGAGTTTGGGACCATTTTTGAAAAATCGAAAAAATTAACAAAAATACAAGTTATTACTTGTATTTTTGACTGATTGTTGACAATTATTACTAATAACTTATTACTAATCAGTCAAAAATTTAATGTCCAACCGATTGGTGACAGTTATTTATTTTCTTGCGTTTGGTAACAGTTATTTTTTTATTTGGGTTTTTCACCCTTTTTTTTCTGTTAACTATACTGCACAATCGAATAGTAAGATAAACTCTTATATTTTTGTAACAACACGGACATCAAAAGAAAGGAAAATAAAGTCCTTTTTATGGACAACAACGATAAGTAAATACTATTTATGTTACCGACATTGTTGAGCATAGGTTGACGATAGTTAAGACAGTGTCTCAATGAAGGAAGACATAATACAGTGAGAAAGTTTGTCTGCCGAAAGTCTTCTTGGAGTGAAATGTCTTCAGTAAAGATAGCTTTGCTAGGCTGTCCAGTGGACAGGATAGAGGAGGTCAGACGTCTTTCCAGGAAACTTAAGGGGAGAAAGAGTTTTTTTGTTGTTGTTTTTTTTAACGTAGTTCACCCCAAACAAGGAAGGCCGCCACTGTAAACGTAAGGGGCTACTGAGAAGAAAGAAAAGGGGAGAAGGTTGGGGGGGAGGGAGGTCAACCTAAATTGGGATCTGCACAGCGAGATGTCTGTTTACATTAATTTTAAATTTCTGCATGTCAGTACTGTTGGGGAAACAGGGGGCAGGGAGGGGGTTCCAGAGGCCAGCAGTGAATGGATGGGATTTAGTTGATTGTCGAGTTGGTCTAGTGAATTTACGTCGAGGGGGCACCAGAGTAGCCAATTAATCGGAGCATAATCCATTGAAGTATTTGTAAAACAAGCACAAGGATGCTACATTGCAGCGATGGGACAGGGACTGGAGCTTAATTGACAGTGATGGACCTATTAGGTTGGCGACTCTTTTTTGGACCTTGTCAAGGAGGGAGAGAGTAGTAGATGATGCACCAGCCCAGATGTGGCAACAAGGAACAAAATCTGGGAAATATTATGTCTTCACTTCCTTTGGCAACACACTTGTAGCATTAACTCCCTTCTCAAACGCAATTAAAACACACATACCACCAAGTGGGTCCAAACTCGATTTATCTCCCCTTGTCGTGACGCCAGGGGGCGTCCTGATCTGCTTTATAAAAAGGGACGCATAGATGTGCTCTCTCTCTCTCTTTCTCTCTCACGACATGCTATAGATAACATCAGCCAGACCATCTCTCTCTCCCTATTCGGAATGACGGCTACCATCACCATGTGCTCACACACACAAGGACACTATCTTGGTATGTAAGAACTTTTCTCCACTCACACGTATATGTATACAATACTCAGCGTCTTTACTATAAACATTCCCAGTTTATACTTTGTCTCAACATACGCACATATATACACACACACACACACCCACACACACATGCATACATCATTCCAGCTACACTTACTTTGTATACGTTTTAATGAATGCTGTTTCATAGTCGGTTCCGCATACAATAAATGTTTTATTGAATTATATTTTCTTCGACTTGTTACTTTACTTTCATTAGCACATGTTTGTATTGTGAACATATATACAGGACCTAGTGCTGTGCGTCGACTTGGAAACCTCGTTACACTTAATAAAAATTCAAATCATCATTTGGCGGGATGAGGAAAGCTAGAATGAACTGAAGCAGCGTGTAAAGCTACTTGTATTACCAATGGCGAAAACAGCGTTGTGATACATTCATCCGAAAAGTTATTCAATTATATTGTGTCTTTTTCTGATGGAATAGATGCAGAATGACCACACTACCAGTGGCTGGGAACGTTAAATTGTGGATTGTGGTTTGACCATTTTATTTTTTTTGGGAGGGGGGGGGGATGGCTTCATCGTTGTGCCGCCTGATGAGGACGTGTATTCTCGCACATTGTTCCTGTTTCTTTTGGACTGCATTGGAACTAATTCCTTGTTGGTTTGCATCGTAGCAACCATAATGCAAAAATCTTATGAGCCACTTTTTAAAGAGTTTTTTTTCTCTTCCTTTTTTCTTCTGTTTTCTTCTTAAATGACCTCAATTAGGGCAACACCACATTGGGTATTGTCAGTTGTGGAAATTCTTGTTCCAGGTACATAATTCCCCTGATGATCTGCCAAGCAAGGACCTGCTCCGTAGAGAAACACGTATAGGGAAAAAACTCTTTAATTTTGATAAATAAATAAATAAACTTTGAAAGGAAAAAAAGTCTTTTGTGGTGATGAATGATTTCGTGAACGAAATGTTTTGGTAAACTTTCACACAAAAAAATACATATAAATGCTCTGTACCCTGTAATCGAGTATCATCGAGCTTATTTTTATTGGCCTGATCCCGGTCTTCACTGAATAAAATATCTTCTAAGTGAAAAATCTAAATATATATATATATATATATATATATATATATATATATATATATATATATATATATATATATTCATTAAGGCAAACATTATTAAATAACACGGAGTGCTTTTGCTTGATAAGACTTTTTAAAAAAAATTTCAATTTTCCGAATGGTTCATTTAGTGTTTCAATCAAATTGCTGTATGTAAGTTCCATGTGTTTCTTGTTCCATTTTCTTTCCTTTTTTTGCGAGTACTTTCGATTTGATTCATCAAATCATCTTCAGGTGGTGTTAATTTTGGTTTCTTAAAAATATGTTTTTACTGTTGATTTTTTTTTTTATTATTATATACATGCATTTCAGTTATAGAAGCGAATGTTAATATCGATATAAAATTGCAATGATTCAAAATGTATTAAACCGTGCAAAGCGAATGTTAATATCGATATAAAATTGCAATGATTCAAAATCTATTAAACCGTGCAAAACAAATCTCTTCAACAAAAAAATATTCCTTAACGAATTAAAAAAAACATTAAGCAAATCCTAATTAATAATTAATTTCCCAATTATATTGTAAACGAACAAATAAAATTAATGATTAAGAACTTAGATAATACTTAGATAATACTTAGATAATAATTAGATAATACTTAGATAATAATTAGATAATACTTAGATAATAATTAGATAATACTTGGATAATACTTAGATAATACTTGGATAATACTTGGATAATAATTGGATAATACTTAGATAATAATTAGATAATACTTAGATAATAATTAGATAATACTTGGATAATACTTGGATAATACTTAGATAATACTTAGATAATACTTGGATAATACTTAGATAATAATTGGATAATACTTAGATAATAATTAGATAATACTTAGATAATACTTGGATAATACTTAGATAATAATTAGATAATACTTAGATAATAATTAGATAATACTTAGATAATACTTAGATAATACTTGGATAATACTTAGATAATAATTAGATAATACTTAGATAATAATTAGATAATAATTAGATAATACTTAGATTATAATTAGATAATAATTAGATAATACTAAGATAATAATTAGATAATACTTAGATAATAATTAGATAATACTAAGATAATAATTAGATAATAATTAGATAATACTTAGATAATACTTAGATAATAATTAGATAATAATTAGATAATAATTAGATAATACTTAGATACTACTTAGATAATAATTAGATAATAATTAGATAATACTTAGATAATACTTAGATAATAATTAGATAATAATTAGATAATACTTAGATAATAATTAGATAATACTTAGATAATAATTAGATAATAATTAGATAATACTTAGATAATACTTAGATAATACTTAGATAATACTTAGATAATAATTAGATAATACTTAGATAATACTTAGATAATACTTAGATAATACTTAGATAATAATTAGATAATACTTAGATAATACTTAGATAATAATTAGATAATAATTAGATAATACTTAGATAATACTTAGATAATACTTAGATAATAATTAGATAATACTTAGATAATACTTAGATAATACTTAGATAATAATTAGATAATACTTAGATAATACTTAGATAATACTTAGATAATACTTGGATAATACTTAGATAATAATTGGATAATACTTAGATAATAATTAGATAATACTTAGATAATACTTGGATAATACTTAGATAATAATTAGATAATACTTAGATAATAATTAGATAATACTTAGATAATACTTAGATAATACTTGGATAATACTTAGATAATAATTAGATAATACTTAGATAATAATTAGATAATAATTAGATAATACTTAGATTATAATTAGATAATAATTAGATAATACTAAGATAATAATTAGATAATACTTAGATAATAATTAGATAATACTAAGATAATAATTAGATAATAATTAGATAATACTTAGATAATACTTAGATAATAATTAGATAATAATTAGATAATAATTAGATAATACTTAGATAATACTTAGATAATAATTAGATACTACTTAGATAATAATTAGATAATAATTAGATAATACTTAGATAATACTTAGATAATAATTAGATAATAATTAGATAATACTTAGATAATAATTAGATAATACTTAGATAATAATTAGATAATAATTAGATAATACTTAGATAATACTTAGATAATACTTAGATAATAATTAGATAATACTTAGATAATACTTAGATAATACTTAGATAATAATTAGATAATACTTAGATAATACTTAGATAATAATTAGATAATAATTAGATAATACTTAGATAATACTTAGATAATACTTAGATAATACTTAGATAATACTTAGATAATAATTAGATAATACTTAGATAATACTTAGATAATACTTAGATAATAATTAGATAATACTTAGATAATACTTAGATAATACTTAGATAATAATTAGATAATACTTAGATAATACTTAGATAATACTTAGATAATACTTAGATAATACTTAGATAATACTTAGATAATACTTAGATAATACTTAGATAATACTTAGATAATACTAAGATAATAATTAGATAATACTTAGATAATACTTAGATAATACTTAGATAATAATTAGATAATACTTAGATAATACTAAGATAATAATTAGATAATAATTAGATAATACTTAGATAATACTTAGATAATACTTAGATAATACTTAGATAATAATTAGATAATACTTAGATAATACTAAGATAATACTTAGATAATAATTAGATAATACTTAGATAATAATTAGATAATACTTAGATAATACTTAGATAATACTAAGATAATACTTAGATAATACTTAGATAATACTTAGATAATACTTAGATAATAATTAGATAATACTTAGATAATAATTAGATAATACTTAGATAATACTTAGATAATAATTAGATAATAATTAGATAATACTTAGATAATACTTAGATAATACTTAGATAATAATTAGATAATACTTAGATAATAATTAGATAATAATTAGATAATACTAAGATAATAATTAGATAATACTTAGATAATACTTAGATAATACTTAGATAATAATTAGATAATAATTAGATAATAATTAGATAATACTTAGATAATAATTAGATAATACTTAGATAATACTTAGATAATAATTAGATAATACTTAGATAATAATTAGATAATACTTAGATAATAATTAGATAATACTTAGATAATAATTAGATAATAATTAGATAATACTTAGATAATAATTAGATAATACTTAGATAATACTAAGATAATACTAAGATAATAATCAGTTAAATAATTCCCACGACATTAATCTATTCTACTGTAACCAAATGCATCCGAACTTTAAATTGGATGAAAAAGCTCTTAAAAATGTAATACATTGATACATAACCCCCCATCAACTGTAATAATGAAATAAGATTCATTATTTATGATAAAAAAAAATGAAAACATCAAACCATGTGGTTAAAAATAGGAAGAACCAATGTAATATATCAGTTTCAATGCCCCATGGTAGAATGTATCTCCAACAATAATAATAAAACTAATTGTTACATTGGTTTCACTACCACAACACTTTCCCGGAGACTCACCTTACATCTCTCTGACACTAGCTCTATTTGAAAACACCTAAAAAAGCATGACTGTAACGGGTACGTAAATCACAGATATTTCTTAGTTTGTCTCTCCCCCCCCCCATGTCTCGGTAATTCTAAATAAGCACCTAAGTATTAAATAATTTTTTTTTAAATAATTTTTTTATTAATAAATATTAAATTATTATTTTTTTAATTATAGTTTTTATAAAAAATATTAAATTATTTTTTATAAATTAATATTAAATTATTTGTTTTTAATTATTTTTTTTATAAATAAATATTAAATTATTATTATTTTAATGATAGTTTTTATAAAAAATATTAAATTATTTTTTTATAAATAAATATTAAATTATATATTTTTAAAATTATTTTTTTTTATAAATAAATATAAATTATTATTTTTAAATATATTTTTTATTAAAAAATATTAAATTATTTTTTTTTATAAATAAATATTAAATTATTGGACGACAGCTAACAGAACGAAAAAGGGGTGAAATAAGAAACAAATAAATGTTACCAAAGCGTGTTTTAGTTCGATTTAAAACTAGTATCGAGATGTCAGGTGATCAAATATGGCGATTTTGTGTTTTCAATTTTAGCATGGCGTCGAGACACTAGTTTTAAATCGAACTAAAAACGCTTTAAAACAAGTTACAACACAAATAAACTTTCCAAGTAGGTAGAAGAGGAGTAACTTATCTTGCCTTTGGTAACATTTAGTTGTTTCCTATTTGTTTTTTTTACACCTTTTTCGTTCTGTTAGCTGTCGTTATAAATGCCCAAATTATTTTTAGATGCTTGTGGACTGTAGATCCGAAAAAAAAAATTATTTTTAATTTGAGGAGAGTCAAAAAAGGGGGAGAGAACTCTAGTTTTAATTTTCAACCACGATGTATCTTAAAATAGATTTTACTATTGTAATTATTCTAAAATAAAGTTTTTAAAAAAAATGTATGCGTAAAAGGAAACTGTTTTCAAACAAATTGCCGAATTTTACCCAGTGTAAAACTTTCATTTATTTCAAAAACTTTATTCCTCGTGTTTCATGTTTTTTCCCTTTCATTTGCGTATTTTTTATATTTCCCCCCTTCCATTTGCGTATTTTTTATATTCCCCCCCCCTTCATTTGCGTATTTTTTATATTTTCCCCCCCTTCCATTTGCGTATTTTTTATATTTTTCCCCCCTTCCATTTGCGTATTTTTTATATTTTTCCCCCTTCCATTTGCGTATTTTTTATATCCCCCCCTTCATTTGCGTATTTTTTATATTTTCCCCCCTTCCATTTGCGTATTTTTTATATTTTCCCCCCTTCCATTTGCGTATTTTTTATATTTTCCCCCCTTCCATTTGCGTATTTTTTTTTTATATTTTCCCCCTTCCATTTGCGTATTTTTTATATTTTTCCCCCTTCCATTTGCGTATTTTTTATATTTTCCCCCCTTCCATTTGCGTATTTTTTATATTTTTCCCCCCTTCCATTTGCGTATTTTTTATATTTTTCCCCCCTTCCATTTGCGTATTTTTTATATTTTTCCCCCCTCCATTTGCGTATTTTTTATATTTTCCCCCATTCCATTTGCGTATTTTTTATATTTTTCCCCCTTCCATTTGCGTATTTTTTATATTCCCCCCTTCCATTTGCATATTTTTTATATTCCCCCTTCCATTTGCGTATTTTTATATTCCCCCCCCTTCCATTTGCGTATTTTTTTATATTTTCCCCCCTTCCATTTGCGTATTTTTTATATTTTTCCCCCTTCCATTTGCGTATTTTTTATATTCCCCCCCCCTTCCATTATTTGCGTATTTTTTATATTTTCCCCCTTCCATTTGCGTATTTTTTTATATTTTCCCCCCTTCCATTTGCGTATTTTTTATATTTTTCCCCCTTCCATTTGCGTATTTTTTTATATTTTTCCCCCTTCCATTATTTGCGTATTTTTTTTATATTTCCCCCTTCCATTTGCGTATTTTTTATATTCCCCCCCCCCTCCATTTTTCCTTCTACTGTAATAATTTATTTTAATTAATCGTTTTATTGTTCAAAACCCTTTTATTTTTCATTAATGCCGAATGCGGTGTGATTGTTTTATTCCTAAATTATCCTTGTATTTATACATTTTTTTTTTTCAAACTTTATTTTAGAATAATTACAATAGTAAAATCCATTAATTATTATTATTATTCAACTTGAGTTTCTGGAATTTCCGCTAAAAACTCCTACATGAAAGGGAGCGTTTGAAGATGAAAAGTTTTCACTTTCAACTAGTAATTTCTATCTGACGGTCAGTTTTGTTCGTTATATCAAGGGAGGGGGGAATTATTATACGTATTCGTGTTAATAGAGGGTGTGTTGATTGAACAGAGAGAGAGAGAGAGAGAGAGAGAGGGGGGGGGGAGAGAGAGAGGGGGGGGGGAGAGAGAGAGGGGGGGGAAGAAAGAAAGAAAGAAAGAAAAACTAAAAGTTTACGCATGTGGAGGTGGGGTTTACACCAGGATATAATACGCGGACAAGGAAAGCACAAGTTATTTTGATTTCATTATATTAAGATGAACATATTTGTCTTTTCTTCTTCTAATACTAATTATTTATTGAGATGACTGTTCATATAATGAAGTATCGTGAAAGACTTAGTGTTTTGTTTTTTTGCGTAAGGCTTTGTGGGAGTACGTAAAAAAACAAAAAAAAACTACTTCCCGGGCAAAGTCCCGAGCTGAATTAGACTCGGTTTTCTTTTAAATGTTATTTAAAACAACAAAAACAAACAAACAGTCTTAGCTATTTCAAAGCTCAGACTGTTTGTTCGTTTGTGTTGTTTTAAATAAAATTAGAAAAAACAAAAGTTTTACGATAGAAAGTGAAAAGTTATAAACGATTTATTTTTCTGGGCGCAGATGGAACGATAATGGATAACCTGGAAAGATGTCGACTATTATATTTAAGCCTAACGAACGCGGAAACGAAAGCAGATAACATGAAAGCGAACGTTAATAATAATAATAACAATAAAGATTGGATCTTTTTAAGGAAAATAATTCGCGGCGAACTTTTAACCCTCGAGTTTAACAAAAAGTTTCGCCACGGTATTTTCGACTGTATTCTCAACGAAAGATTTATCGCACACCAACCCAGATGGGACTACCGGGCTGTGTCGAGGGCGTTTGAACACCTCGAGAAATATTGCCGACTTCTACGGATTTACCCTTGGAAAACGGAGTACCATACCTTAAAGACCTACGGGGGATTTTTCAATACTTGCATTCTTTCTGTTTTACCCGGCTGTATGGAGATATTACGGATTATCGGGTATACCCCTGTGACCCAGGGACCCCAGTTTGAGGCTAAACCTAGAATGCCTGCACTTTTAACACTCGAATCTCTACCACCCCGGAGTACGCTTTTAGAGACCGTCGGGTTTGATTGCTTAGCAGCGAGTGTTGAATGTGAATTAAGGTTCGAGACATTGATCGGTCAGCCCCTACGAGACAGTATCAGGGTAGCTAATGCTACCCCGTCAGAGTTTAAAATTCACAGTAAATACCTAAGTGATCTTAGAAAGAAGTCTAATAGTAATTTGTCCAAAGATCGTGATGCATACACGTCTCATTGTTATTTAAAAGGCCACCCTCGTAACGATGAATTGATTCGTGGTGTAACCGTCAACAAAAAGAAAACTCGTTCATATTATGTCGACCAGCTAGATTACTACCAAAAACAACGGAATGACTTGGATTTAAATTTGAAATTCAGAACTACAACGCAGCCAAGAGTTTCCTATGAAAGAAACCTAACAAAATTACCCCTAAATATTTTGGGCGAAATTGACTTTTAACAATCCTCAAACCTTCCTTAACATTCCTGACAGAAATTTATTATATAACAAAAATGTCAATGTGGGACAATATTATTACTCAGAAATATGTAACAATATTAGCTCAAATGTCGTTTTGCGCCAGAAGCAAAATGTCGTATCTGTTACCGTTCTGTTCTGATACTACATTTGATCTTTTCTGTCTCCGATCGGTCATTGAAGGAGAAATCTTTCTAGACTGAGGCTATTTTCAATTTTGTCCCAATCCAGAGTATACCTTTTGGGGTTGATGGATGTAACCCACATTAAAAGTCGACCTTGTATCTAACTCTGCCCTCGCGGGGAGGCAAGTGGATAGGGACTTAAATGCTATAGGAGTAGAATCAACGAAGTTTAATTGCCAACCCAGACTTAGTGTTTTGGTCAAAAAAGACATTTTGTTTTCAGCAAAACATGCTCGCCATTAATCCAAAACAGGAACCCTAACCCGAAGTTCTGGTTGGCAATAGCGATACGAAAAATATTTTTAACAGGACCGTTAAAAGTCAATTTCGCCAACATTTTCTAATTGAATTACATAAATTTTGCAGATTATATTTAAAAAAAACAACCCAAAAAACTAAAACTTTATACCTCTGAAAATTACATTAATTTTTACGAGGTGGGGGCTGGTCGCGGACGGTATTTTTTTAATTTTTAATCCTATCCTCTGGCTAAGGTCAGAGCATAGATACTATCTGTTTTGTTCTGTTCTCGGGAGGTTATCCTCCCAGGTATTACCTCATGGTAAAGGTGGTGGCATTGGTTTATGGCGGATCGTCTGATGCCAACGTGTCCAATTGGTTAATTGTTAGGTAAATGATAAGATTGACGGTCCAAACAGTTTCTTTAAAACTTCGACTAAAATTAGTATGGTGGCGATAATATATATATTAGTAAGTTATGAAAAGCCTTTGTGTAGCTTAATTGCCATAAATATATTTTTAGAACTTACTACTTAGCTGTACTCACGTATTGAGCACTGTTTAAGTAAATACTAAAAATCGATACATAAAATATATCTCCTTATAACACATGAAATAATATATATATATATATATATATATATATATATATATATATATATATATATATATATATATATGCTCTTATTTTTTTAAATTTTATTTGTTTTTCATTGTTATTTGTATAATCAGCAGTGAGGGGAATTTACGTATATCTTGGTGTATGCCGAAACAATTGTATGCTAAATAAGAAAATAAATTCTGTGAAATATAGGAATCTGTCTTTCAAAACATTGGATATGATATAAAATCGAATAATATATATATATATATATATATATATATATATATATATATATATATATATATATGGGAAAGGAAAAACCAAAAGATGTTTTTTATGTATTCATCAACGTTTCGTCTTTATTTGTAAGACTTCTTCAGGATGATAATTTTAAGAAAAACGTCATGCAAGTACATGGAAATATTGGATTGATATGATGGGTTAATGAGAAGTAGTAGCCACTACTGGGAGAGGACCGAGGTCCGGGCTGAGAGAAGGCAGGGAATGAAATTAATGTGGATGGCTGTGAATGAAAAAGTGGAGGCGTGGGAGTGAATGAACTTAATGTGGAATGGTAGTTCGCTTAATTTAAAGATGGTTAAATCCAATATTATGTTTTTGTGCTTTCCTGTTTAATCGTGCGCGTCATCTGACCTACGGATGACCAGAAATTAAAAATAAAACCTCTTTGTTAGCATTTCTGAATAACAAAAATTAATATTTACACTTTCATATTCATAAAACTTTTTTTTTTTTTTTTTTTAATTTTTATGTGAACATGGCTTCCGGATGACCATAAATGAAAAAAAAACGTTGTTGTTAGACTTTCTTGTTTATACGATTTATAAGTACTTTTCCTTCGAATTATAGTTTGATCATTTTATTTTTTCTTAGTTTAATGTAGTAATAAAAAAAATAATATTTCCATTGAAAATACACATTTTCTTATTAATGTAAATGTTAGAAATAAATAAAAACATATGCTACAATAATTAAACATTTTATTGAATTACTTTTACCAAATAAATTATCAACCGAAAGTTTTTTGTTTTTTTTAATAGTTGACAAAAAGACATTTTACGAACCGAAAGTTATTTTTTTTCAATTACGGCCATCCGTAGCGGACGTGACGTCATAAATTTAACCGGAAGCCACGTTCACATAAACATCTATAAAAGCGCCACATTAATAATAAAAAAATTTTTTTAATGTAAATATTTGTGTATTACTATATTAAACTAAATAAAAAATATTAAACAAATTTATTATTATTATTATAAAACTATAATTCGAATGAACAATAATAATAAAATTCGCATAAAGAAATGCTAACAAAAAGGTTTTATTTTTCATTTCTGGTCATCCGTAGGTCAGATGACGCGCACAATTAAACAGGAAGTCACAAAGACATAATAATTATGGATTTAACCTTAAAGATTGACATTAAAAACATTTTAAAGTTAAAATCAATTTAGTATTACGTAGTAATAGAGAAAAAGACGTTTTAATAAAAAAAATTTTTTGTCTTGAACGATAAAAAAAAACATGGCTCCGTGAGTCATACAAACACCTGGGTCGTAAACAATGGGTAATGAAACGAAGTAGTCTTGTAGTGAATTATAAAAATAATTTATTAAAAAAATTAAAGTATTTATAAAAATATTTCTTTCACAAGCTTTTTTATAGATGATTTCTAAACTTGTTATCTCAAAAACAAATATTAACAACTTTTATGTCAATAAAACAACTGAATAATAAGGAAACGTCAAGTTTTAAATAAAGTTTATGGGTATCTTTCAGAATGATCAGTACAGTCGCGGACGGGGTCCAAAAAACTAACGAGAACGGGGTTATAAAAATAAATATGCAACAAGTGAGTTTAACCTACGTCGAGAAGAGATATTGTCTACTTACCTATGATATTTGTTTGTATTTTTACGTACTATAAATGGGGTTTTATTAGATGTAAAAAAAAATTTCTTGTTCATTTTTTACTCGTTTTTTTAGACAATATCGCGTCTTACGAGCAAGCGCCATTTTTTTTTTTTTTGCAAGTTCGCGTGATAAAACTATTGATTTCTACTAAATAGCAGTTGGAACGGTTTAAAAATACAAACAAATATCACAGGTCAGTTTTAAATTAACTTTTATCGACGACAGTTACTTTTATTTGTTGTATATTTGTTTTTTTGAGCGTTTTCAGCGTATTGATCATTCTGAAAGATACCCTTCTCTTCATATAAATTCTGGGAATTATTAAAATTGTTGGGCATTTATAACAAGAACGAACAAAACAAAAAAGGGTGTAAGAAAAACAACAAAAAAACAAATAAGCAAACAATAAATATTACCAAAGGCAAGATAAGTTACCCTTCTCCCTACCTGTTTTGTTGTTGTTGTTGTTGTTGTAAAAACAAACATAGTGTTCAGTTTAAAAAGATGGCGTCGATAAGCAATGCACGTGTACCCCTGGGCTCCTGATAATCGCTCAAAAATCGAAAAGTATTCGCACGATTGGCGACATTTATTGGATGCACCAGTATTTTGTTTACTTTTCGATTTTTGAGCAATTATCAGGGGCCCAGGAATACACGTGCATTGCTTATCGACGCCATCTTCTTTTTCGTTCTAACTGAACACTTTTTTTCACAAAACAACAACAAAAAAACGCTTTAAAATAAGTTGAAACACAAATAAACTTATCCAGGTATGTAGAAGTGTAACTTATCTTGCCTTTGGTAATATTTATTTCTTGTTTTGTTCGCTCTTGTAATAAATGCCCAAATTGTTTTATGTGATAATGAAAGTGCTTGTTCCGTTTCAGTTTAATTCAGTTTCTTTTACATAATAAACTATAGACTCCATTTTGTTAAAATCTCTATGCTTCTAGCATCTTGACACATTTCAAACATGTTTTTCTTCAGATTACATGCGTAATACTAAATAGATATACAGTCGAAATGGTTCCTCATTTAATAATATTTAATAATATAAAAAGCAACAACAACATAAAACAATTTCTATCGTCTATACAACATTTTTTTCCATCGCATTCTGTTTTGACCGTTGATCTTTACATTTCCCCAATTGTTATAGGCGATGTGTTACTGTGGGCGCCCATGTGGCGTTCGTCGTTCAGAAATGACCCCACCCACATTAAGCTGTCACATCCAGTCCTCGTGGGGAGGCAGCCAAATCACAATTAGTTTTTCAAATTTTATTGCAAAACTAAAACGAAACTAATAATCACTCATATTGCATATTAATTTTTGGTAAAACTGCATAACCAGGCCCCCTGGCTGTGCGCATGCGCCAACAAACGGAAGCGCAAAAAATAAGGGCTCTTAAATAGATCGGGTACACGGGCGAAATTTATTTTAGAAGAGTTCCAATGGTGTAAGGAGCAGATAACTCTCTTTTTTAGTACGTAATGGAAAATATCCATTTTTTTTTTAAATAAGAAGTCATGCAAATTCAATTAATAAAACATTTTTCGAAGAAATAACAATTTGAGAAAATCAACAGTATATTGATAGAACATTTATTGAACAAAATAGAATTTGGGAAAATCAACAGTAGGCCTATATTTTTTCATTTCAAAACCAGCAAAACGAACATTCCTCTTGTTTGGATTAACAGATTTTTAATTTTTTTTTATAGTTTAAAATATTAAATTATCACAGATATTTTTTTTTATTGGGATTAATGTGGCGGCATCTCTGGCGGGACCGTTACTAAAAAAAAAACGATTTAGTGTCCTTTTCATAGCCACCAAAAACTCAAAGTTGTGGAATACGGCCGATATTATATTTACGGCGTGAAATTATGTACTTAAAAAGAGAGTTGTCTGCCCCTTCTTACACCATTGGAACTCTTCTAAAATAAATTTCGCCCGTGTACCCGATCTATACAAGAGCCACAATAAGTCTATCTATATAAATAAATAAAAAAACACCTACATTTAAACTGGATACAAATTGTGGATTTTATTTACTAATGCAGTAAAAACATCTTTGTTCTTTTCTAAGCAAATATTCACAAATATATTCCCATTGATGAGGAATTCTATTAGCGTTTCCGTTTGTTGGCGCATGCGCACAGCCAGGAGGTCTGTGTTATGAAGTTTTACCTTTTTTTTTTTTAATTCACCCTAAATAAACGCAAGGGACTACTGTGGTAGGGGCCAGGTTTATAGAAGGGAAATCGGCAGCAAGATGTTTGTTCACATTACATTTGAATTTTTGCATGTTCGTACTGTCGGAGAAACAGGGAGCATGAAGGGAATTCCAAAGACAAGCCGTCCGACATATTATGATTTGTGTTGTACTTACTATTTATTTATTATTGTTTTTTTTTGTTTTTGTTTTTTAATTGTTTTATTTTTATTATCCCGAATTCATTCCACTTTTTCTGAGTGTTGGGTAAAAGTTTATTCTCACTAACCAAGGATGATAATTCTATTTGGTAAGGCGTACGCGGAGTTTTAGTCGAATCTCAAACTTTAAATATGATTTTTTCGCGTGTCATTATATACTGTAGTTTCTAACAGAACGAAAAAGGGGTGAAAAAAAACAAAAAAAACAAACAAATATGTAACAAATAAATGTCACCAAAGGCAAGATAAGTTACTCTTCTACCTACTTGGATATGTTTATTTATGTTTTAACTTATTTTAAAGCGGTTTTTTTTTGGCACTTCTGCTGTATATGTTTTGCAGCACATTTTCTTTCCTTTTTCTGAAAATATAAGGGGAGATAATTCAACCGGAAGTGATTTTTTTAAATATTTTTATTGTATAACTTAAAACATAAAAAATGCAACGCTGATTTCTTTTTGGGTATAATATAACAGTTAACATCTTTTTTTATTATATGAATTAACAATTTCTGAAAAGTCAACAATGATTTTTTTTTAATTATAATTGAAAAGTTTTGATTGGTGGGATTTTTTTATTGGGTGAATTCTGAGTGAATGGTACTTGGAGGAAAAAAAATGGAACTCTTCAATTTCGATTTCTAAATCGGAAGCTGCTAAACATACAGCAGAAGTGCCTTTTTTTTTGTTCCAAACAAAACTAGTGTTACACTATTTAGTTAGAACGAAAAAGAAAATGGTCGCCCATAAACCATGCGCGATGAACCTTGATAATCGCTCTAAAATTGAAAATGAAACAAAATACTGCTAGAAACACATCCAATAAATTTCACTAATCGTGTGAAAATGTAATGTTCTACCAGTATTTTCTTTAATTTTCGATTTTTGAGCGATTATCAAGGCTTATCGTGTATGGGCAGACATTTTCTTTTTCGTTGTAACTTAATAAAATAAGTTAAAACATAAATAAACTTATCCAAATAGATAGAAGTGTAACTTATCTTTCCTTTGGTAACATTTATTTGTTGCATTCTTCACCTCTTTTTCGTTATATTTGATACAGTAAATAATACCTTTGTTTTTCCTAGTAAGCGTGAAGATTAGAGTCCGGTTAAGATTTTTCGAAAAAGCGATATGCAACGGCTCAAAAACTATATTTTATAAAATAATATTTTATATAAAGATTATGACATGCTGAACGTATTGGGGTTAAAATCAATTGAGTATTCAATAGGAAGAGAAAGAAAACAATGTTTAACTTTTTTTAATTAGTAAATCGGCTTATTACTAATATGACGTCATGATCGATACAAAAAGTGGAACTGAAACGAAATGTAATGAAAAGAAATAAAATCTTTTAGTGAGTCATAAAAATAATTTATTTAAAAAAAAATAAAGTATTTTTAAAATGGTTGTTTCCCAACATAGTTCTTGTTTTCTCTTGAGTGAGTTATAAAATTATTATTTTATTTAAACTTTTAGAGATTTTACTAAAACTCTGTGCACGCCTTACCGAACCGAGTTATCGTTCTTGGTCCGCGAGAATAGACTTTTACACTTATACGGATCAGTCGCCATATCTGGCACAGCCTGAATAGGATTTGTTCATAGCAGTCGAGGACATGTTTCGAGTTTGTGAAAAAAATAATAGGCAATTTGGAAATTCAAGCGAATTTATTTGTTTTCATTTTTGAAAAAAATATATTAGCGCCAAGGGAAGACAATTTAGTGAAATAAATGAAAGATTACGAATACAGTAAAGTAACACAAAATAATCAATAGAAAATTTATTGAAATAAATTAAAATGTGTATTTTTTTCTTTTCTTTTGAAAACAAACAGTTTATTTACAATAGATTAATTTTTTAAAAGAAATTAAGTCATTATGTGCTAATCTTTTTATTTTAAACAAATTAACTTTTTTAGTATTTTTTTTTCAAACGGACAATTTCTTACTTTTGAAAATGAATAGTTTCTTTGAAAATGTGATTTTTTATTTTTTTATTTTTTTTTTGAAACCTTTAAGAAAGGACAATTTTAGAACAGTTAAAATTCTGAAATGGATTAAAACAGTCATATGTGATTTTCTTTTTGGGGTGGGTGGGTAAACGAACCGTTTTTTTTTTTTATAAATGAATATTTTGAAATAAATAAAAACAGGGCACTTGTCTTTCTTTGAAAAAAAAACAAAAAACATCCGAAACATCATTCAGATATAAAAACAAATAAATTCGCTCAAATCGCTAATCTGCACAAGTGCCCGCAAGACACACATTTTATAAAATTTACATAAATCCGAAATTTTCATATAAATTATTTAATTTCATTATAAATCTGAGGACTTTTAAATATAAAAAATCGGGTATCTTTTACAATAATCCGCAGAGTCGCGAACTGGGTCCAAAAACCGTCGAGAATAGATATTTTCCTACTTACCTATGACATTTGTTTGTATTTTTACGTAGTATAAATGTTTTTTTTTTATTAGATGTAAAAAAAAAAATTCTTGTTTTTTTGGGGGCACGGATTTTTACTAAAAAAAAATGGCGCCGACAAGCCTATTTTCAAGCATCGTTCGTGTGACAAAAATACTGGGGTATATTTTACGACGCTCAGCAGAGGCGCGAACGGAGTCCAAAAAAAGAACGAGAAAGGGTTTTAAAACATAAATTTGCAACAAGTGAAGTTGACCTGCGACGAAAATAGATATTTTTCTACTTACCTATGTAATTTGTTTTTATTTTTACGTATTATAAATGGGTTTTTATTAGATGTAAAAAAAAAGTTTCTTGTTTTTTTTTTCAACTGGTTTTCACAAATTCAAGATGGCGGATTTACGTGCTTTTTTACCAAATGCCCCCCAAAATCGGCCATTTTTTTCCCAAGTTCCGGTGACAAAACTATTGATTTCTAATAAATAGCGGTTGTAACAGTCTAAAAATACAAACAAATGCCACAGGCAAGTTTGAAACTAACTTTTACAGCCTACAGTTACTTTTATTTGTTGTATATTTGTTTTTTTTAGCGTTTTTACTCTGCTGAGCGTCGTAAAATATACCCACTTTTATCGGCTACAGTTACTTTTATTTGTTGTATATTTGTTTTTGAGAGTTTTCACTCTGCGGATTATTGTAAAGGATACCCAAATAAAACAATTACTATTAAACTTGCGGAAGTCGCGTCCAATGGACTTTATGCCGTTAACAATGTTCGCAAACAAAAAAAAATGAGTTTTTAGACGGCGTCATTGTTTAATGTTTACAGTTTCTTTTTATTTATTTTTTAATAAAGCAATGACGAATGACTACTTTATCTTTTCTGCCCTCGGTCACTGTTAGAAAGACAATTGCTTTTATCAAAAGTGCATCTTTTCGGGACAACTGGATTTTCCCCACATTAAAAAAAAAAAAAATGACCGTCTTTCTACCTCTGCCCTCGTGGGGAGGCAAGTAAATATGGAACATATTGATTTTTTTTTCTTAACAAAATACATAAAATCGGACACTACAACAAATAAACAGAAAAAAGAAAATGAAACTTTTTTCGTTTCTGAGAAAAAACAAACTTGAAGGTGTTAATATTTAATTTAGCAACAGCTTGATTTTTTTTTTTTTTTTAAAAAGAAGAAAAAAAAACCGTTGCCTTCAAACAATAAAATTCAACATTTTTCAAGGACTATAATATTTTTTATTAACGTTGCTTAAATATTATTTATTTTTACTGTTTTTGATATAAAAAAAAAAAAAATGTTTTACTTTGAATTATATTGTGTTACACTAAGTTTTTTTCTTCTTTCTTTTAAACAGGAAATAAATAAAAGTGTTTATTTTCAGTCTGTAAAAATGTGGCTAGTATTGCGATCGCCGTCGGAAACAGATTGCGATAAAAAAATAAAAAATTGTGTATAGGCGATAAATATGGTTGGTGCTTCTGCGGTATTGTGTACAGTGCCCGGAAAACTCGTCACAGGAAAATTGGTCACCGGAAAATTCGTCACTTTTGGGCAAGTAGAAAAATTCGGCAATTATCGAATAAATATCGATTGAAAATAGATTTTAGAACCGATTTTACAGGAGATATATTTGTAAATACGGGGCTACCCCCCTCCCCAGTGGAGAACATGTTTTTATATTATTTTTTGGTACTTGTGCAGTTTTGTGTGTTAAGAATGGCTTTCTAAATAATCCGGTTCGTAATTACGTTACGAAATTAAAGGTTTGGACCGGGTTATTCTTTACAACGTGAAAGTACAGAATAGTTAACAAAGCACCCCCCCCCCATTCTCCCCATGTAAAAAATCGTTGTCTGAAAGAAGAATTTTTTTTAAGTATTAAATAAAGTTGTTAGTTAAAACAAGTTTTAGGCAAGATGAAAAAAAAAACACTGAATTACAATTTTGCTTTTTTAAATACATGGAAATTTTCTAAGAATTTAAAGCCAGTTTAAATGACTTTTTACTCATAGTTTATAAATTCCTTTCAAGTTTTGCACACACACGAAGTAATTGATGTTTTGTCAATTAAAATGGCTGACTTGTTTACGAAGAAATCTAAATGAATTATGATGGATTTCATCTCGTAACTTAATTACGAAACACTAAACAGGCTTGTAATAATAACATTATTTAGACAACGATTTTTTACATGGGGAGAATGAGGGGGGGTGCTTTGTTAACTATTCTGTACTTTCACCTAACAATTTAATAAACAAAAGATATCGTAAAAATTTAATTTAACTTGAAAATATTATCTAAAAAATAGCCCGGTTCGTAAACTGCACAAGTACCAAAAAATAATATAAAAAAATGTTCTCCACTGGGTGGTGGGTAGCCTCGTATTTACAAGTATATCTCCTGTAAAAACGGTTCTAAAATCTATTTTCAATCGATATTTATTCGATAATTGCCGAATTTTCCTACTTGGCCAAAAGTGACTAATTTTCCGTTGACCAATTTTCCTTGATCGAGTTTTCCTAAATTCATTGTGTACATATGAAATATTTTCGTCTTTAATTAAAAAAGCGTTAAAGCGTTTTTTTGTTCAAAACAAACCTGGTGTTCCCCTGTTCAGTTAGAGCGGAAAAATGGCTGAAAGAACAGTTTCGATACTCCCTAAAAAAAACGAAAATTAAACAAAATACTCGTAGAATATTGCATTTTCCCACGATTGGTGACATTTATTGGATGTGTTTCTAACACTATTTTATTTATTTTTCGATTTTTCACCGATTATCAAGAACATTAATAGCCATTTTGTTTTGCGTTCTAACTGAACAGGTTTGTTTTGAACACAAAAAAAGCGCTTTAAAATAAGTTAAATACAAATAAACTTATCAAATTTAGTAGAAGAGTAACTTATCTTGCCTTTGGTAACATTTATTTGTTGCCTATTTGTTTTGTTTTTTACTCCTTTTTCGTTTTGTTAGCTGTCGTTAAAAATGTCCAACTTTGTTTTCACATGTTTCGTTCATTTAAACTCTACTTCATTTCGATTACGCATTTTTTTGTTTAAACTTGTTTATATATTATTTGATGTTTAATATATTTTAATAGATCTATTTAATTTTTACGTATCGTCTGAATTTTTTTTTTTTTGATTTTGTATAAATCAAAGACGAAAATATTTCATGTGTACACAATACTGCAGAAGCACCGCATTACGCATGAAATCTGAAGAAAAACGCGTTCAAATGAGTAAATATGCTAGTATATGCGTCATGGCATCAGTTATTTAGAAAACAGACGGTGCAATTTTAGTTATAGGGCGATGCAGTTAATTATTTTCATGTAAAAGCATTATGTTGTACTTACTCAGTCATATTTTACCTCTCACGGCACGAAAAAGAATTTAAAAATATCAAGCAGAACTTTAATTAGAACGATTTTTCCATTTCCATAAGGGATATATGAAATGTCGAGTCGATGCCGTTTTCGGAGTGGCCGGTTAGCTAACTAAGGGCAGATAAGTGTCTCTGCCACACCGACATCTCTTTCGCCCAGCTATTAATTCCTGCGATTGCAGAAAATCAATAGTCTTCGCCGGCTTCATGCACAAATATACCAAATCCTTCAAATTTAATGCGTTCACGTCCATTCTCAGAGAAATTCTTCAAAAGTACTAATTAGGTCACACGTGCCTACCTAGGGGACCCAATTTCGCGACACTTATCTGCCCTTAGTTAGCTAACCGGCCACTCCGAAAATTGCAGCGACTCGACGTTTCATATCGCCCTTATGGAAATGGAAAAATCGTTCTAATTAAAGTTCTGCTTGATATTTTTAAATTCTTTTTCGTGCCGTGAGAGGTAAAATATGACTGAGTAAGTACAACATAATGCTTTTACATGAAAATAATTAACTGCATCGCCCTATAACTAAAATTGCACCAAACAGACCAACAATGTAGCTCTGTTTTTTTCAATTAGTGGCCATCTTTTGTCTAATCTGGGCTATGCAGATGACATAGCTGCAACCAGTAACTCCAGTTCTGATTTGCAGTTATTTTTGGATAATCCTGTTAAGTACTCAAAGGAAGTTTGTTTTTCTATTGACAATAACATGCCCAACACTAAGTGCATGGCTACTGATAAAAGAAAAACTTAACATCAACGTCAAGCTGTCTTCATCTGACAACGAGCAAACACCTGTAAATCACAGAATCGCCGGTGCTTCTCCAGAGACGGGGGCCACTGTTTCGATCGATAGTGGCGGAAACTGCCGACTCCTCTTCGAGAGAAATCGTGATCGACGGAAAGAAATTTGATTTTGGGGGAGATAACTAATATTGGGTTAATTACTTTTTCACGAAATGGACATAAACCGATTAAACGTTGAAGAGATCTTGCATTTACTCGGGGATAATTGCAAAATTGTTGATTTTTTTGCAAGCGCATAATTTAATTTCAGTTGGAAGTATTTTTTAACTGATCGCAGAATTGTGCCCTGTTTACAACTTTTTTCCCCCACATTTATCATTCAGTCAATACCCTGTAAAAAACTTGTTTTTTACCACATTTATCGTTCAGTCAATTGTTTACTTTTTTTTTTTTTTCAAATCAAAGTTTTTTTTAGTTTTACTTATTACGTTCATTTTTATTTCAATAAAAAGTTTGCTATTTATTTGATGTACATAATGTTTATCAAAGATTTATTTAATTCGTTTTTTGTTAAATTTCAAATGTTTATCAAAGTTTTATTTATTTATTTACTGTACATAATGTTTAATTTGTTTCAATAAACAAATGTTCATAATTTTAACTTATCCTCAATTATCAATTCAACAGTTATCTTCCCAAAAATCAAATTTCTTTCCGTCGCTCACGTTTTCGCCCGATTTCTCCTGAAGAGGAGTCGGCAGTTTCCTCCACCATCGATCGAAACAGTGGCCCCCATCTCTGCAGAAGCACCGAATCGCCTTAGGTTGGGCCGCCTTCACAAGAAATAAAACCGCCATAACTTATAAATGCATACCATACACTATCAAAGTGAAAATTTATAACGCATATGTCCTTCCTGTAGTCTTATATGGACTTGAATGTGTCAACTGGACTGTAAAATTACGTGTGAAAGTAGAACCTTTCCAGAGTCACATCATGCGCTTCGTTGCTGATCATAAACTATTGATTACATTGCAGAGTTGCAAAAACTCACTGGCATCCTGTCAATATCCTCTGTCATCAAATGTAAAGTCTTGAGATTGTTTGGTCACGTTAAGCGTCCCAGTGTCAAGCTATGCAAAATATGTGTTGAATGCATAATACATTGAAGTTGGTCGAAAGGTAGGCAAAAGAAAAGAGGGATCATGGGATAGACAATGTTTGTGAATGGACATACAAATGAACATAAACCAAGTGAATACCTTGGCCTAAGATCGTAAGGCTTGGCGGACACTCAGCCATGTTAGCGTGTATTCTGCAGCTAGCGGAGAAAACGTAAGTCTAGAGTAGCTGAGTAGATGCGTGGTTCCGAATTTGGGCGAATAACAAACAGGGTCCTGAACAGGTGCATGACCTCTATCCCAACCATCATCAATGGTCCTGAGGCATGGCCATCCCTACTACAGGCCAGGCAATCGTACAACTGGGGTCTTTTACTGGGGGCCATGTGAATTTTCTTAAATATTCGATATAGAAGTTGCAAACTATATCATCAACTGGTGCGGATCCTTTTTTTTCTTTTTAACCACAATATACAAGTAATGATCTTTTGACATAAGTACAAAATCTCTAAAAAAAATCCAACATTGAAATAAAAATTCTTCCTTGAAATATGCATTTGCCTTTGTTTATTCAAAACTACCTGTCTCTTCAGTTATAGGAATTTGTCAATTATAAAATTTATCATTGTGGTTCTTATTATTTGGTATGTAAAACACATAAAACATCAAACTAATCTCACAGAGGAATTTTACCATTGTTTGCAACTTCTATATCGAATATTTAAGAAAATTCACATGGCCCCCAGTAAAAGACCCCAGTTGCACGATTGTCTGGCCTGTAGTAGGGATGGCCATGTCCTGAGGTGATTTCCTCAGCATCCGACAAAGCCAAACTTTTTGCTAAGAACTTTGCATCAAACTCCACCCTTTGCGATCAGGGCCGCCTTCCTCCTAAATTTTGCCCTAAGACTGAAGATACTCAGAGCGACATCCATATATCAATCCAGTATGTTGCCAAACTTATCAAGAACCTTAATGCCAACAAAGTAACTGGCCCTGACAACATTTCAATCATAGTGCTTAAAAAGCTGCAACCAAAACTAGCTCCCATTCTTACAAAGCTGTTCAATCGTTGCTTAAAGGAGAAATGCTTCCCAACACCTTGGAAAACTGTGTCAGTCTGCTCAGTACTTAAAAATACTGAAGATCGGTCTTCCGGTCTTCTGCATCTCAGTACAGACCAATCAGTCACCTGTACGTCATAAATAAGTTGCTTGAATCTGTGATAAATCAAGAAGTTGTCTATCACCTCAGCAAAAACAACTTACTCAACAGCTGATGTGCTGACTGTAATATCACACAGGACCAGTGAATCTATTGGCGGGGGCTTAATTTGGCATAAAGGTCTACTTCACAAGATTTCTAGCTATGGAATATCTAAAAATGTCCTCTCAACCATCAAGTCGTTTCTCTCTGATAGGTTCATAAAAGTAGTCGTTGATGGGCAGAGGTCCGAAGCTCATAGTATCAATGCTGGTGTGCCTCAAGGATCCATTCTAGGCATAACCCTCTTCCTGATCTTCATCAACGATCTCCCAAATCACATTCTAAGATCATTCATCGACATTTATGCAGACAACCCAACTATCTATGGCAACACTTCGAAGAGCAGTAATGACCAAAATCTTTCTGATTCTCTCTCTTCTGACCTTGAGCACGTGGTACAATGGGGAAAAGGAGGCTGGTTACTTTTAATGCGTCCAAAACCAAGCTTCTCTCTTTTCACCATTAATGATCTGATCCCCACTTGGGCATGTTAAATTAAAGTAGGATCAACGAGTTACTTTGTGTCTGTGTGTTGTTTTGTTTTGTTTTTGAACTACTGGCGTTTCTTTTTTAACAATTTATTTATTTATTATTATTATTATTTTTAAGTGCACTCATATGTCATAACATCTACTAACCAAAGTACTCTCATCTATTCTTTCAATGTGGCCATACCAACAAAGTCTCCTGTTCTGCACACATCTCTCCATACTGTGCAGATTCGACATTCATCAGATCTAAGTCTGTCTTTAAGACTCACATTACACATCCATCATATCATTCTCATATCATTTCTCTCCATGCAATGCATGCCCTCAACCCTCACTGGTCAGGTTTCACTTCCATACATCATCACACTGTGTACACATGACTGATAGACTTTTCTCTTGGTCGACAGTGGTAACACTCTGGCAGAAGTTCCTTGAATTTACTCCATCCACTATTAACTCTTGTAACCACATTAGCACCTGCTCCACCCTGTGCTCCAATGGTATCACTAAGGTAACAAAACTTCTTGACAACCTCAATAACTTTGCCATCCAGATATATTTTCTCCACATCTGAGTTCTCATCCATCTCCGTTGCCTTACATGTCTTGCACACAAATTGGTTATCCTCTCTCAACCTTTCAATAATTCCACTGTACTTCTTGTGTACCTAATGCTTACAAGTGCCACATAAAACTGAGTCGCACCCAACTCCCTTTATATAAATTGAGCAGGGAATTTTCCTCTTCTTGGGAGATTTCCAACATTACAACCACTGGTCATCACTTTGGTATCGGTAACACTCACTCTCAGACCTTTACTTTCCATTGTGACAAAGCATCCGGGGCCCCATGGGGATCGGGTACCCTGGTGACGTGCTAGTATGCATCTTGGTGGTGATGCTACGCCGATTGAGGGCCCTGCGACGAGACGAAGTGGAGATATAAGACTAGTATATATTTGACGTAGAAATGAACTTATTCGGATGACAGAACGAGACGCCAGCTAGTCTCGCGGAATCGTGTAAGGTATTCAAAATCAATTACCACCAGAGGCGAGGAGACAGTTGCCGGCTGGAAGGTGGAGATTAGAGAATTCCATATCGCAATTGTAATTCTGAAATATCAATAACGTGATATTATTGTTTGGGTGAGTGCCACGTTTTTTTTTTAGCCACAATTCTTTTACGGTTGTTTTGAAGATGTCACGACCAGGAAGACACAAAACACTCTAGACAGAGATTTATGTGAGCCTTTCATCGTTTGTTTACGATGACGGTGGGTTAAGGGAAAATCCATTTATTGTTAGAAAAAAGGAGTGAGATGCCCGTCCCCACCCTCCTTGAGAGAGGAAGACAGGCAGAGAGTAAGATGGTGGATAAGGGGTGTGTACAACTGTAGACGCACGAGAGAGATAGATAACAAAAATACCGCCACTTCAATAAAAGAAAGTGTTTTATCACGCACGAGCAGAGTGGAACTGACGCCCGGGGGGAGACCGAAGTGGCGTGCGCTGAAGAACCAGACCAGACGAAATTCTAGCCACCGCCTTCACCCATTAAGCTTGTAACTTAGACAACCACTTGTGTAAAAAAATTCACACACACAGAGAAGTAGCAAAATAACTTAGCGAAAAAAAACAACCCTTGCTAAAGACATTTACGAGCACGATAGACATTAATCCTACCACTGACCAATGTAAAATCAATTCTTTTATTTTATTAATAATTACTCTTCTATACAAGAAACCCGACCTAGTTGTTGAACATTGTTCCTTTTCTTTTGTTCTGCTTGAATGATCCTTCGCCTCCACAGAGCCAACCGGTTGCTGTTCGCCCAGTGATCGCTTGCTGCTATAAACAGTTTCAACGAGACGGCCAGATCGGCGACGTCATCATCATCATTGTCACCATCCCGGCCTAGAGGGACTTGGATCTATTTTTTTTTATTGCCACGACAATCTGCATGGCTGGGGTACCACAAAAATTATATCATAAAAAAATAGCACTATTTTTGCTAGTCTATCTTCTATTATATATAAAAAGCAGTTGTCTGTTTGTTTGTATGTTTGTATGTCTACAAAAGGCTCCTGAGATACTCGACCGACTCCCATGAAGTTGATGTTTTCTGAGGGTGGGTGGGGAAAAGAGATTATTACACAATACATAATTCTTTTATTTGACCAATTGACGTCCGCTTTTGGCAATTGTCAAGAATAACCAATAGAAAGAAAAAGTGTGCAAAAAACAAATAGTCAACAAATAACTGCTACCAAAGGCAATAAAAGTTACTTTTCTACCTACCTGGCTATTTTTGTGTGTTTTAAACTATTTTAAAGCGTTAATTTAAAAAAATGTTCGTTAGACTAGAATATATTACGTTAAACTGAAAAACAGAGATGACTGACAGTCGTTTGCCCACCGTCTACGAAGTCTGATGATTTTTTTGTTATATTTTTCTGCTTTCAATTAGGTAGAAAAGTGAATTTTAAGGCGTTTGGGACAATTATTTGTTGACTATTCGATTGTTTATCTACCCCAAAACACAATAAACAAATTCATGTATATTTGCTTATGCCATCTTGAAAATGGAACTGTAACGCAATCAGATTTGGACGAATTATTAAAATGAAATAAAAACACTTTAAAATACTTTAAAACACAAAAAAATAGAAAAGTAACTTTATTGCCTGTGGTAACAGTTATTTGTTGATCTTTTGTTTTTTGTTTTTTCACCCCTTTTTTTCTGTTTGTTATTCTTGACAAAATTTTTTCGTGTATTCCTTTCATTATGGGGAATTCATTTTTATACTTTTACAAATTCCAATCTCACCATTGGAATACATCAAATAACACCATGACAATCACCTTTTTGTTGTTTGTATTCAAATTACCAAAATATGAAAAGAACACTGTTTCTTTGTTTTCATGTAGATAAGGCTACAGCTAGATTAGTTGGTAGTTTTCGCTAATATATATATATATATATATATATATATATACTAGCAAAAACCAACCGCCCTCCAAGCAGCAATTATCTAGTTGTAGCCTTATCTACATAAAAACAAAGAAACAGTGTTCTTTTCATATTTTGGTAATTTGAATACAAACAACAAAAAGGTGATTGTCATAAAAATCTTCTCTTTCGCTCTTGTTTCATCTCCCCCCGACCCCCCCCCCCCTCTTTATCCAGCCCAGCGCTGAATAAAAATAAATATGAATTTAACTCGAATCTTACATTAACCATTCCCGCAACAAATCCTAAATGGCTATAGACATCCACCCCTAACACCCCTTCTACCCCTTTCTCTTTCTTTTTCTTCCAACCCCCCTACCCTAACTAAGCGTTGGATAAAAATAAAAAATAAAAATATAAATAGCTGTAAATTAAACTTTTCTAACAGCAATTGTATCTTTCTTCCTTTCCCTTCCCTTCTCTTTTTCTTTTCCTCGGCCCCCCCCTTTCTACCCCAGCTCAGCGTTGGATATATAAAATATATAAAATATATAAAAGATAAAAATAAAAAAATGAAAATAGTAATTTCTAACGGCAATCATATTTTAAAATCGGTCACATGACTTTTATTTCTTTCTCCTCTTCTTTTTTGCTTGACTTCATTCTCCCTGGAATTCAGCAACCAGGTTGGATCAAAAAATAATTTTCTGCCTGATGAGACCTCAGCTCTTGAGAGCTGTAGATCGATAACATCGACATGCCAGTGTAGCAAACCTTGTACATGTTTGAATAAAAGCATTCACAATACAGCTCTATATTTTTTATTGAGCACTCTTTTATAAACCCGGTTTGATTCCCTTTGGATTTCTACCCTGTGGATTTTTACCCTACCTGGATTACTATATATATATATATATATATATATATATATATATATATATATTATAGTACTTTTATGGTTGTTGTTTCCTAAATGTTAATCCAATGAAACTCCAATGTTTATAAGATAGTGATCAATAACAGGTAGAGTTGTATAATAGTATAAATTTTTTTATTTATACAAACATTATTGGCTACATATGTGCATACATGTTTCAACAGCGACTTTATTCAAAGTCAAGTATCACCAGGCCATTATCTATCTACTGAAAGCAATGAGTGTAATCCAGATCTATAATGGCCCGATGAAACTGGACTTTGAATAAAGTCGCGGTTGAAACATGTATGCACATATGTAGCCAATTATGTTGGTATGAATAAAAAAATTCATACTATATATATATATATGTATATATATATATATATATATATATAAATAGTTTTTAATATTATAAAAACCGCATTAAATGTAGGGAACTAATTCTCACAAATTCACCAAAAATAATCAGACATGTGAAGACCAAAATTACTGGACGTTACTAATAAATTTCTTACTAAAACTTTTCTCTGTAATTATTATTTAGTAGTAATTTTGGTCTTCACATGTTCGCCCCCAGTCATTGACCTCAGTCGCATGTTTGCCAGGCCTGTATTATGGATCGCCTTGGTCCTACACTATCTAACAAGCCCCAGCCTGTCCCATCGTTGCAATGTTGCACCCCTATGCTTGTTTTACAAGTACTTTAATGAAATGTGCTCTGACGAATGTGCTGCACTGGTGCCCCTGCTACATAACAACCCCTGATCAACCTGTCAGTCATCAAGATGCTACCCTTTCACTGTTGAGGTCCCAGATGCTGAATGACTTTCACTTGTGTGGGATCTATTAGATTGGAAGCTTTTTTTTTTAGATCTTGTCTAAAAGGGAGAGACTAGTGGATGATGCAGCCCAGATGTGGCAACAATACTCCATGCATGGGCGAATGGTGGCTTTGTAGAAATATAGGATAATGCCATGTATAAAAAGTTTACTAGCACGGTAGAGGGAGCCAACTTTCTTTGCAGCAGCCTTGGCAATGTCTTCAATGTATTTATTCCAATTCATGTTACCTGTGAATGTTAAGCTGAGAAGGTTGAATGTTGGACTTTCAGGAAGGGTGCTATTAGCCATGGCAGTCGGTGATGGTTGGAAAGGTTTCTTATAATTATTAAAGGAACAGAACTTTGTCTTAGTAGCATTAAATTTTACCATCCATTTTTGAAAAGGAGCTTTGTCTTAGTAGCATTAAATTTTACCATCCATTTTTGAAAAGGAGCTTTGTCTTAGTAGCATTAAATTTTACCATCCATTTTTGAAAAGGAGCTTTGTCTTAGTAGCATTAAATTTTACCATCCATTTTTGAAAAGGAGCTTTGTCTTAGTAGCATTAAATTTTACCATCCATTTTTGAAAAGGAGCTTTGTCTTAGTAGCATTAAATTTTACCATCCATTTTTGAAAAGGAGCTTTGTCTTAGCAGCATTAAATTTTACCATCCATTTATGACCCCATTCTACTACAGACTGGAGGTCATTTTCCATTATTTGAGGGAGGTGGAGACACCTAATGCTGTTACACAAGAAAATGTTATGTGCGGGTACTCATAGCATCCTTTATGTAGATTGACGAATTTAGAATAATAGGCTCGAAATAAAATATAATCTGTCATAATACAAGTTACAAAGTGCCATTACTGACGCATGCTTCTGCAGTTAACCTAATTCTTATTTTCTCTGATAACAGCTATCGACTCAGATGACATAAATTTCAGATTTTTCTGAATATTAATAACGATCTTAGCGCACAAATTGTAAACAGGAAATACTGAATGATAATATATATATACATATATATATAGTAGTATGTTTTTAAAAGGCCGTGGGCAATGCAAATTCCGGGTAAGATGTAAGTTGGAATGAACAAAAATATTAAATCGAATACGAAATGTGACTTTGTATTTATTTTTTCTTAAAATCTTACATAACAGCAAGTGTGGTGTTAGCTGTTTGTGATGTCCGGATGATTATAAAAATCATTTATTTAATATTTCGGGAAAAGAAACTTCCCTTTGTCAAAAATAATAAACACCAGAGGAAAATTCTGTCAGTGCAGAGAATCTGCCAAAATGGATGTCTTCTGAGAGTTTTTCAAAATTCCAGTTTCTTCCGACCAGATTAATGGGCGAAACGGTTGGGTAGTAAAAAAAAACAAACGAAAGTAATAAGGTGTTATTAGTATAGTGAAAAAGAACATAGTGTTC
>OY744552.1:40035801-40048301 GCA_963556195.1 Sepiola atlantica
TTAAATAAGATAAAAAACAATAATTAGGAAAAATAATAAATAGAAAAAAATAGTAATTAGAAAATAAATAATAACTAGAAAAAAATGTGTCTACATACACGTTCACAGATATATATATATATATATTTGTTATTGTTTATTATCTATGTACGTATACGTTTCGTCCTTTTTAAATCGGGACTCATCAGCATAGAGATATGACTATTCGCTACGATTCGAAACCCCGGACTACAAGTATTTTTCAACTCAAATCCGACGTCGGCCAATTTTAAACAGCGAATAAACGATCATAATTTTAACACTTTATCGGCGGGCTTAACGTCTAAGCATTCTACTTCTTTTAAGGGAACGAACGATGCATTATAAAGCAAGTGGCGTCATGCTGTGTTAATACTACCATTGCAGTCCTCTACTTTTTCGAGGAGCGACAAATAATAAATATTTGTTATTGTTTATTATCTATGTATGTATACGTTTCGTCCTTTTTAAATCGGGACTCATCAGCATAGAGATATGACTATTCACTACGATTCGAAACCCCGGACTACAAGTATTTTTCAACTGAAATCCGACGTCTTTAACCACTCGGCCAATTTTAAACAGCGAGGTACTAACTGGTCTAGCCGCACTGATGAGCTGTGAAACAGCGAAACGGTCTGTATGTGGATGACTATATATATATATGTAATATATATATATATATATTTATATATATATATATATATATATATATATATATATATATATATATATATATATATATATATATATATATATATATACAGGGTGGGCCAAAATAAGGGTCCTATCTTTAAATTTGAATAACTTGAATTTGAATAACTTCCACAAAATAAAAGTTAAACTCACCAAACTTTATGTGTGTGTAGACTGACCCTTCCGAGATTTTTTGAAATAAACAAAACAAATTTTAGCCGAAAAACACTTCTTAAAACTTACAAAAACTAAAGTATTGTTTTTTACACTGTTTTGAGTTTTTTAAGCAAAAATAATGTTTTCTAAATGAGGGTACGTTCCTTAGGGCTAATACGGCTCATGCTTGCTTCGGAAGGGGTCCTTTACTTATTCTAAAAGAAAAAAAAAATCAATAAATAAAAAAGTTATGAATTTTTAAAAATAGGACCCTTATTTTTGCCCACCCTGTATATATATATATATATATATATATATATATATATATATATATATATATATATATATATATATATATATATATATATATATAAAATCAAAAGCGTTTTGATATAGGAGACAAATCAATTATTTTTATATTTTCATATTGTTACACCGGCCGTTCTAACAGAAGAGAAACTACATCGGTTCTCACTATAAATAGTGCGAGTAGACAATCACCAGGGAGAAAAAGGACAGTATTGTAACTGTCTAGCCGAGTGCCAGTCAGTTTCCTTACCTTTGTACTTTTTATGTTAATACACTTGTTATCTTAACCCAACCTCGACTTGACTTCTTCTGTTTCCTGTTGGACTACTTCACAACACATATATAAAAGAATTATATTTATATATAGAAATAGACAAACAAAAAATTAATTAAATTAAAGAAAAATCATCAGAAAGCAATTAGAAGAAAATAAAACAAAACAAGAGACCACTTAGATTTTAAAAAGTCCATAGGAGTACATTAAAAAACAAAACAATTATTAAGCGGTTAGACTTCAATCATTATCGGAGAATGTTATTATAAGATCAAAATTATTTATTTAAAAATTATATTTTACATATTTCATGGTTTCATTGACATGGATTGCCCTTTTACCGTTTAGAAAAGGCCGTTAGAGTTCATTCAAATCATTAGCAACTCACAAAATGAAAACAAATCGAAGAATGGAGTTCAAAGAGCACCGGTAACATCTTCCGGAGAATTCGCTCAGGGGCGGACTATGTGTTTATATAGGTCTTAATAGTAACTGAGTTTTATTTAGAAAAATTTAATTGTTCATAACTGATGCTGTATGTTTTCACTGCTCCAATGATGTATTCGTATTTAGAGGTGATGATGTGTGGTGTACTTCACTGATCGGTGAGTGGGTGATTTGGGGGGGGGGGTGTATTCCTGCTATTAAAGGGGTTTGATTTGTTTTCATTTTGTGTCGCTGATGATTTGAATGGACTCTAACGGCCTTTTTAAACGATAAAAGATCAATCCATGTCAATGAAACTATGGTACGTCCGTGAAATATGTAAAATATAGTTTTTAAATAAATAATTTGTATTTCAGCTCTAACATTCTTGCGATCGAGTCAGGTTCATATTATATTCCAATAACCATGTTTTTATTTCATTATTTTTATTTTTATTTTTATTTTTTCACATTTCCAAAAAACATAACATTTTTGTGAGATATATTTTTTTACGGTCCGTTTCATTTGTCTTGTGCCAAACAACATTTTTTATGTTAATATCGTCTCTGCAACACTACAAAATCATCAGAAAAATTCACAAAGAGTAAAAAGTTCTTGGATTAAAGTGTCTGAAAAAACCTACACTATACAGTGGTTCATTTTTGGGTGAAACCAAACAAAAAACAAAGAAAAGAGCAAACTCACACGTGGGGGAACCCACTAATACGCCATTTTTAATTTTTCGTTCAGAGCTACTACATCCTAATATATATATATATATATATATATATATTAGTATGTATAGGATTCACTCTTAAACTAGTTAACTGATCATTATGGAATTTGGAAAACAACTGCTAGGTGTAAGGGATCGTAATGTGAGCTATATTTAGTTTAATTTAGTTTTAGACAAAAATGGTAAAAGAGGGACGAATGCCCTTTATGAAAATTCATATACCTCCGATTTTTGTGAAATTTTAATAATAGGTATTACACATTAATTAATAAATATTCCCCAAATTTCAATTTTGTTTGGAATATTTTAAAGAGCATACCATGGGCACAGTCACCTATTTAAAAATTGAAATATTTCAGATTTGCATTGAATTTGATCCATAGTCATTAGATACTAATTAAGCAAGATTCCCTGAATTTCAATAGCTCCTTAAGCTTAAGCTTTAAATTTTAGACATTTTCTTGAATCAAGATCATGTAATGGATTTTGATCAAAATTATAATAAGGATTCTAGACATAAGGTTTATATAGTATCGTTATATCTTGATTTAATATTCGTAAGCGGACATAAAAGTGGTGCAAAACTGCTGTTTTGGGAATTAATTTTACCAGTCCTGAGACGGGTATTCTTCTGGTATATACAGGGTGGGCCAAAATAAGGGTCCTATCTTTAAATTTGAATAACTTGAATTTGAATAACTTCCACAATTTGTTTTTATTTTTACGTATTATAAATGGGTTTTCATTAGATGTAAAAAAAAAAATGTCTTGTTTTTTTTTTCCAACGTTTTCACAAAAACAATATGGTCACTCCTAGTGATTTCGTTAGTAATCGGCCATGTTGTTTTTCGAAATTACGCTGTCAAAACTATTGATTTCTAATAAATAGCACTTCAAACGGGTTTAAAATACAAACAAATATCACATGCAAGTTTGAAACTAACTTTTACAGCTTACAGTTACTTTTATTTGTTGTAATTTGTTTTTTTGCGTTTTTACTCTGCTGAGTCTCGTAAAAGATTCCCTAAAAGTTAAACTCACCAAACTTTATGTGTGTGTAGACTGACCCTTCCGAGATTTTTTGAAATAAACAAAACAAATTTTAGCCGAAAAACACTTCTTAAAACTTACAAAAACTAAAGTATTGTTTTTTACACTGTTTTGAGTTTTTTTAAGCAAAAATAATGTTTTCTAAATGAGGGTACGTTCCTTAGGGCTAATACGGCTCATGCTTGCTTCGGAAGGGGTCCTTTACTTATTCTAAAAAAAAAAAAAAAAAAAAATCAATAAATAAAAAAGTTATGAATTTTTAAAAATAGGACCCTTATTTTTGCCCACCCTGTATGTAAAATAGTCACCCACAGATGAGTTTATTTGCTTCAGAGTGAGAAAAAAAAAATTATTGGTTCTTTAAAATATGTAGTTTAACTGCACCCCTAAAGTTTAATTTTAACGGTAAAATTGTCGTTTCCCAACCAAAATAGCGGACAATAAATCGTCTGTAGTTTTCCGACCTCATAAATGAGTAAGTAAACCCAAATAAATTGTTTGGGACTAATATAAAATTTACCTTTAATTATTTTAAACGAAATACATTTGGGAAATTAGTCCCAAACAATTTATTTGGGTTTACTTACTCATTTGTGAGGTCGGAAAAAAAAATCAGAAAACTGCAGACGATTTATTGTCCGCCATATTGGTTGGGAAACGACAATTTTACCAGTTTAACCTTTATTTATCTTGAAAAGAAATATATTTTTTAAAGGTTTTTATTACTTTAGATTTTTTGGGTTTTTTTTGTGTTTTTTTCTCTTTCGTTTCCTTCTCAAACGGATCTAACCACAGGTTACCGACCCCTTGTGTAGGATATCCCGTAGATTTGGGGAATTTTATGAAATTAGTCGTTGGTGGAAAGTAGGAAATGTTAAGTTAAAATGTGATGTCAAAAAAGTGAAAAAGGAGGTTGGGCACCTATCCTTCGTCCCATTTCCTTATTTTATGATTTAGCAAAGAAAGTCGGTGTTTCCCCATTTCGATAACTTAAATACTTGAATATTTAAGATCGCATATTTTTCTTGCTTTCTTTACTTTTAGCCCCCCCCCACCCCTTTTTCTCTTTTTTCCTTTTTTGTGTGTAAAAACATTCACTTCAAGGTCACCGCTAAACCACGTTCATTTTCAACGGTCGTCTTCAAATCTGATGTCAACAAATACTTGGTATAAACCGTCCACATCATCATCATCATCATCATCATCATCATCATCATCATCATCATCATCATCATCATCATCATCATCATCATCATCATCAAATCTAATGTCAACAAATACTTGTCATACACCGTCCCCATCATCATGATCATCATCATCATCATGATCATCATCATGATCATCATGATCATAATCATGATCATCATCTTCATCAAATCTAATGTCAAATACTTGTCATAAATCGTCTCCATCATGATGATGATGATCATCATGATCATGATGATGATGATCATCATCATCATCATCATCATCATCATCATCATCATCATCATCAAATCTAATGTCAACAAATACTTGTCATACACCGTCCCCATCATCATCATCATGATCATCATCATCATCATCATGATCATCATCATGATGATCATCATCATCAAATCTAATGTCAACAAATACTTGTCATACACCGTCCCCATCATCATCATCATGATCATCATCATCATCATCATGATCATCATCATGATGATCATCATCATCAAATCTAATTTCAACAAATACTTGTCATAAATCGTCTCCATCATCATGATGATCATCATCATGATCATGATGATGATCATCATGATCATGATCATGATCATGATGATGATGATCATCATCATCATCATCAAATCTAATGTCAACAAATACTTGTCATAAACCGTCCCCATCATCATGATGATGATCATCATCCTCCTACTCTTCATGATGATGATGATCCTCCTCCTCCTCCTCCTCCTCCTCCTCTTCCTCATCATCATGATCCTCCTCCTCCTCGTCATCATCGTCCGTTTAAGTTCCGTCTTACATGCTGGCATGTGTTGTACAGTTTGTAGAAATTGACTTCCAAATTAACCCATCTCTGGTCTAGCATTTTTTCATCCCTCTTTCTCTCAAGTTCATTCTTATGACTTTCTGCCATCTTTTCCTTGGCCTTCCCCTACCAACTGACCCTGCTACCTCAACCGTTCTCAATCGACTAATCTAAGAACTCTCATCCATTCTTTCAACATGACTAAACCAACAAAGTCTCCTGTTCTACACACGTCTCCCTATACTGTGCAGATTTAAGCTCATCAGAATTCTCATCCATTCTTTCAATGTGACCATACCATCGTAGTTTACTCTTCTGCACACATCTTCCTATACTATCCAGATATAATCTATCTCTGAGGTCATAAGATCTAAACCTCTATTTCTCTCCATGCAACACATATCCTCAATCCTCACTGGCTAGGTTTCACTTTCATACATCATCACACTGTGTACACATGCCTGATAGACTCTTCCCTCGATCGACAGTGATAACGCTCGCTTGTTAATGAATAAGCACACGCCTTTTGGCTAAGATCAAAGTGTAGTATCTGTTCCGATGGATACTGCACGCCTGTCCTGTGCAGTTCTAGGAGGTCCACCCTCCCAGGCTTCGCCTCCCCTCTTTGGGGAGGAGTAAGTTTATTGCTTACTGTCTGAGGCGCCCCTACCGGGGAATGCCGACGGGGCTACCCAGGCAATTTTTAAATGGCCAGAGTGCTCACCTCTCGAGCGCTGGCTTTTCAAACCCCACTTTCTCGACCCGAGCTTGGGTCACATCTTACTTGTGGGAGTAAGATAAAACTGGCCTTGTGCCTAACCTCGTGGAGAGGAGTAAATAAAACACTAACACTAGCTCCTCCCTGTAATGATCGTGCCATCATCAGGTGGATGTGTGGCAGCAAACTAGAGGAGAGAATCTCTTCAGCCATGTTCTATTAGAAGTTTGGTATTGGTGTTAGGATTTTGGATGCCTTAACATGCTTGGTGTCTCAGGTGGTTTCGCCATGTACAGCGTGCCACCACCTGCATTGGCTGAGATCAAAGTGTAGTATCTGTTTATCTGTTCCGATAGATACTACACCCTATAGACCGGTACCGTCTTAGCCTTCGGGCCTTGATTCCGCTGGTCTTAGGGATTGTCCTGTGCATCTCTAGGAGGTCCACCCTCCCAGGCTTTGTCTTCTCACCCTTTGAGAAGGGGTTAGTTTATTGCTAATTGCCTGAGGCACCTCTACCGGGGAATGCCGACGGGGCTACCCAGGCTTTTTTTTGTAAACCAGAGCGCTCTTCCTCTAGGGTGCTGGCTTTTCAATCCCACTTTCCGACCTTGTGTTACATCTTACCGCTGTGGGAGAGAGATAAAAAAAAAACTTAAATAAACAAAAGATTTTTTTAAAACTCAAAAGCACACATGGATAACCTGGCTTGAGTGCGTACGAAGTGACTCGACCGCTTGCAACATGACTGGTATTGTTACTTAACAACTTTATCCGTTGCGACACGTGTCCACGCGATTAAAATACAAATTACTTAACACTTCTATCTGGAACTCTCCCCCCTGCTCCCTGTTTCCCCGACTGTACCGACATGCAGAAGTTTAAAACTAATGTAAACAGACATCTCGCTGCACAGCTCCCAATTTAGGATGTCTCCCGAAACTCACACCCTAATTCTCAGTAGCCCCTTACGTCTACAGTGGTGGCCTGCCGTATTTGGGGTGAACTATGATAAAAAAAAATTTTAAATTTAAATATAGACTTATATTAAAGTTACATATAGGGGGGGGGGAGGGTGATTCTATGGTTAGCTTTGGAGGTCCCTAAAGTATAGGATACTGAAATTGCTGTAAAAAAAAATCTATTCGAGACACTTCAATGGATGGTTTGATTATTGCTTGAATTTTGATTAATTTTCATTTACCACAAAAATACATTTGTAAGGATTTTTTTGCTTATTTAAATCTGGATTTTTAGTTCTACACTGAAAATTGTTTTAGAATACAAGACGGAAAATTTTCTAATTTCCAGCAGACTTTTAATTTGGTGGCTAATTGAGCTACCAAAATAAATTTGGTATCATTTTTTATGTTTTGCGAAGTTAAGCGATCAGCTCAGTGGCCATTGTTGTTTTTCGTGTGTCGACAAGAAAGCTTTTACCGAAATGAAATGTTGATTAAAAAAAAAAAATCTTACAGTTTGCACACGTTTTATGTATACAGGTCGGTAGAGAATTTAACTCTACAGTATTTGCTATAAATTATTCGTTATTTGTTATTTTTGTTTTGTTTTTTGTTTACAAGTCCTCGACTGTTAACTATTCTGGACTTTACCCAACAATTGTTCACGTGATTTAACAATACCCTTTATTTTTTTTTGTTTTTTGTTTTCGGGAGCTCAAAACGAAATTTACAGATTTCTAAAAATAAATGAATGACAGAGTCCAAAGAAAAAAAAATAGCAGTACGATATATGTTTCGGAACTTTTGGATTAATTGGATTATGGTGGCTATTGCAAAGATCTATGTGGACACATGAAAATAAAATTTTGGTTTGGGATTTTTAGTAAAACGATTATTTTAGATTAGGTTTAAAGTTCCCAAAATTTATACTACGATTGGACACGTGGCATAACAGGTAATGGCGTTGATTAGTAAGCAGTTTTAAGTAGCATCTTTTGAAGGTTCAATACTTACTTCAGGCGATAAGAGCTAAGAATAACAAATTAACATTTCATACTCGTTCATGGCTGATGGGACGAGAACAATCTACCCCCGTGAATTAAGTAAGGTGTTCAGTTTTAAATTTCGTATAGCTTCTCGAGTTCGACATAAAGATTCCCGACTTTGAAAAGATGCACCCGAAGAAACTCGGAGGTTACATCGGTCGAAAGTTGTAAGAATAATTAATATTCAAGATGAGAACAGTAGTCCAAATAATACAAATTATCAATCCTTATCTAAAAAATTCCGAAACAAAACAAAAAAAGAATTTTGAACTGAAACCTTCATTTAATTCATGGGGTTAGATTGTTCTTGTTCTTTCAGCCATAACACACCAGAAGTCTTAAGTAAGTAGTTTTTATTTTATTGTAAGTATCGCCTGTAGTGAGGATTGAAACCACAACCTCTAGAAGACTGTCATGGATGACTGAACGAGAACTGTCTACCCCCTGTGGATTAAATAAAGGGTTCCGTTCCAAATTCCGTATAGATTCCCAAATTCAACAAAATTATCTGTTTGTAAGATTTCGATTTTTTCTCCCCGTAACAATCGATCCAGTGAGAAAGTATAGTGGAATCTCTACAACCCAAGCAGCAGCAGCAGTAGCACAACAACAACAACAATAATAACAGCAGAAACAAGTGTAACACTATTATTGGCCGGGTAATGTAACTTGGTGTGTCTGTGCCATGGGGACATCTCTGGAAGGGCTCTTATCGTCCTGGCACGGCCCATCAGCCCCCGGGGTAACCATAGACACATTCCCCTTCATGAAAAGGTTAATCTCGTCGTTTGGTTCGACGAGTTTTTGGTGTCATTAATTCTCTCCAGAGAATTAATTAGCTGGACCGTCGTGCTGAAAATTGAACGCTTTGGAAGAAGGGGCGAACAGTCATTTTTTTTATAAAAATAACTCGACAATCAACTAAATCACACCCATTCACTGTTGAGGTCCCCAGATGCCGGACAGCTTTCTTCCTCGCGCTGCTGGCCTCTGGAACTCCCTCCCTGCCCCCTGTTTCCCTGACGGTACTGACATGCAGAAATTTAAAACTAATGTAAACAGACATCTCGCTGAGCAGATCCGAATTTAGATTGAACCCACCCAAACCTTCTCTCTTTTTTTCTCAGTAACCCCTTACGTCTACAGTGGCGGCCTGCTCTGTTTGGGGTGAACTATGTTAAAAAAAAAATATATATAACTTTTTATTTATTCATTTCAGCTTCCGAAAAACTTATAAAACTCGAGAGTTGGCTCACATACGACCATTCTCATGCGAGGAAAAGCACTAAACTGCTGTGTTCTGCCTCTCTCTCTCTCTCTCTCTGTTTCTCTCTGTTTCTCTCTCTCTCTCTTTCTCTTTCTCTCTCTTTCAGTCAACAGTGGAGAGAGAGAAAAGGGGTAACAACCTTCAGCAGTTAGAAAGAGAAAAAACAAGAAGACATATAAAAAAGAAAGAGACAGAGAGAAAGTAGGACAACAGTCCCTGGTAGTATTTTCAGTTCAACAAGTCCCAGGCGACACTCAACAGTTGATTTGATTGTTAACTGACAGCCATCAATCTCAGTTGTTGATATTTAGGCTGTCATCCAGATAGTACCCCGTGACCCACAACATCATAACAATTCCGAGTGGAAGTTTGCTGGCGCAATGTTTCAATGCAGCAATATAATTGTCTCGATTTGCTTGCCTCCACACGAGGGCAAAGAAAGTCAAGTACAAGGCTTTCAATGCAGGGGATTCCAGCTGCAAAAAAAGGGACACTCATTCCTTGTGCACACAAGAACTGAAGCAGCAGCAGCAGGAGCCCAAAACCTCAACACTTGTGCTACAGCGACTGCTGCTGCTACTACTGGTGAAACTTTCTCTTCCTTCTATGAACATGCGGCACGGGTGCGTTCACTCGCACTGGCCGCAAATCATCCCACTCATTGTGCCAATCCAAAGTTGCCATTCAACTCAGTCAATGCTGCAACAAAGAATTCTCATTCCAAGCAAAACCACCAGTTTATAAACAATTAACAGATGTTTATTGTTTTGGAGATTAAAAACGTTTTCTTAGGTTGAATGGCAGACTTGATCATCCCCACTCGTTGTGTCGGTCCAAAGATGCTGTGCGATCTCTGTCAGTGCTGCAACAAAGAATTCTCATCCCAAGTAAAACCAGGAGTCAAGTTTATAACAAGTAACAAGTTTATTTGTTGGAGGTCACAAAAGATACTCGTGTTCTTAGGTTGAATGGCAGACTTGCAAAATGAGATCTTTTATCCCGACCAAATAAAAAACATAAGTCCAATCAACACAATCCTTTAGCTAAGAACCCCAAGAACTCACCTTGTCTGAAGAGGCACACCAGACCAACTGATCGCCAGCCCTCAGAAAAACAAACTGTCACCTCGAACGTCCAACTCCAGCTGACTGCCTCCTGCCCAGAAGGCCGGTTCTGACTCCTTCTCTTCCCTCTTCTGGAATATTTTCACTCCTGACCGGAAATCTTAGATTCTGTTCTTTTTCAGTGGTCACCATTCGACCACCCAATGGCTAGCTACTTGAGATATCCACTGGAGATAACAATCAGACAGTGTCCACTCAAAGGGATTTATCTTGAGCCCATCTAGGAACATTGTTTTTCTCAAGTAGGCCGGTCTCAGCATGATTCCCTGTTTAACGAGGCACTTATTTTATTTCAAACAAAAGACAATTTCTGGGTGGTCCAACTCAAAATCAGAGATATTTTTAATTTCTTCTTTCTTTCTTTCTTTTGGTTGCACATCTATCACCGGGAACGTCTGTGATTTGCATGCACCACCAAAACATGCAGCACCAAAACATGCATCCTAGTGCATGTTTACACCTTCGTGGACTCCACGATGACCAGCAGGACTTTTTTTTGTTTCTTCATAGCCATTACCGTACTTCGTTTATTAAACTGAGTTTCGTAAATAAATTTTGATTTTTAATTCGTCTGAAATGTCTTTGTACTGTAGGGACGTGGTCCCATGAATTGTTATGAAATATTAGAAACAAAGTAAAAAACAAGGAAAAACATGAATGAATAAAAGATGAATGAAAGAAGAAACAACATTTAAAGAAACACAATATTTATATATATACATTTTGTATATACAGGGTGGGCAAAAATAAGGGTCCTATTTTAAAAAATTCATAACTTTTTTATTTATTGATTTTTTAAAATTTTTTTTTAGAATAAGTAACGGACCCCTTCCGAAGCAAGCATGAGCCGTATTAGCCCTAAGGAACGTACCCTCATTTAGAAAACATTATTTTTGCTTAAAAAACTCAAAACAGTGTAAAAAACAATACTTTAGTTTTTGTAAGTTTTAAGAAGTGTTTTTCGGCTAAAATTTGTTTTGTTTATTTCAAAATATCTCGGAAGGGTCAGTCTACACACACATAAAGTTTGGTGAGTTTAACTTTTATTTGTGGAAGTTATTCAAATTCAAGTTATTCAAATTTAAAGATAGGACCCTTATTTTGGCCCACCCTGTATATAAATATTGTGTCTCTTTAAATATTCAGTAATTGTTCATTTTAAATGTTCAGTTAGAGAAGTAATAAAATAATTTAGTAATTTATGAGTGTGTATGTGGGTGCATGTGTGTGCATGCATGTAAGTTGAGAAAGTATGAATTGAATAGTGGCAGCGTCTCCCAAGCCCAAGAGGGCGAGGGAGTAGAAACGTTGTCCTCTTGTTGATCGTGTGGTGATTTTTTTTTCAACTCCTTTCTTCTCGAAGAACCTCAGCTTAAATTACATTTCATTGGTTCCCAGCGCATGGCGATATTTTACTGCGAAAACGGGATTTTAATCGCATGGTGTGGCGAGCGTAGCAGGAAGCATACTACATGACAGACATTTGTTTGTTTTTTTTGCTAAGTTGCTGCTGGGAGCCACTTTTTTAAACAAAAATCTCGTTTCATTTTAGATGGAATTTTTGGGTGTGGCTTCTTTGTTTTCGCCCATGCCGTCGATCAGTCAATATTAAAGAATTGGGATAAATGTCAATCCCAGTGTACTTTTTAGTTGATAATGCTTTTCATTTACAGCAGGGGCAGGTAACCTCCGGCCCGTGGGCCACAT